>CM029602.1:70713938-71913938 GCA_017311375.1 Mytilus coruscus
CCAGCAGTTTTTCGTGGGTGCAACAACTTATACGAAAAGTTTTGGCGGTTTTACTTTGGCAGTCACTGAAATGTGGTACGTCTAAAACTGCTCAGGTTATACAAAGTGCACTCAGGACATGTAATGGATGTTTTAGTGAGCGTTGAAGGTATGCATTCGATAGATAATTTAATTCTTCATCTTATAATTTTTGTCTTTATAAAATCAATTCAATATTTAAGAAGTTATTGAAGTTTTATCGTCATGCCCGCTTTGATGGAATATGTCATGCATGACCGATGATTATACTGAATACCAATTTTCATGTTGATTAGGTCGTTGGATCTTTTATAATTAGGAGTGATTATTGATGGTACTAAACACATACAAGTAAGCTTAGCAAACACACAAAAACAAGAATTTCTTTTGAAAAATTAAAACAATAAAGATATATTATTTTAGCAAAATGTTAAATAAAGTTTTTGTTTTGTTTGTAATTATTGAAGCCAGTTGAGAAATTTCAGAATCTACATATAGTCCGGAAATTTTCATTCAGTTCATTTAATTTGAAAACGTTTAAAAATATAGATATAATTTATTGCAAAATGTGGTGTCCTTGGGGATCACAACCCTGTTTCAATGACGAGAGTGTTTCAAGAGATTGAGCAAGGTATATAACTTAATAGATCTAAAAATACCGTAATTATTTCCTTTTATAGATTTTATTAAACTTTCGTTCAATAAAGAATTTTAGTTTATATGCAAATAAAATGCTCAGGGCGCAGCTTGATACGACCGCAGAGGTCGAACCCTGAATAGTTGGGGCAAGTATGGACACAACATTCAAGCTTGATACAGCTCTGAATTTGGATTGTGATTAAATATTTGACACAGCATAGGTTTCTGACACAGAATGAATGTGGTCTAAGAACTTAAAAATTTTGAATTGGACATTCACCTATTATGGTCCAATATCCAAAATCTAAATACATGGTTAGATTCAGCATATCAAATAACCCCAAGAGTTCAATTTTGATGAAATCAAACAAAGTTTAATTTTGGACCCTTTTGACCTCAATGTGGACAAAGTTGATAACGGGCCCAAAATCAAAAATCTAAATACATGGTTAGATTCAGCATATCAAAGAACCCCATATATTCAGTTTTGTTGAAATCAAACAAAGTTTAATTTTGGACCCGATTTGGACCAACTTGAAAACTGGGCCCATAATCAAACATCTAAATACATGTTTAGATTCAGCATATCAAAGAACCCTAAGAATTCAATTTTGTTAAAATCAAACTAAGTTTAATTTTGGACCCTTTGGATCTTAATGTAGACCAATTTGAAAACAGGACCAAAAATTAAGAATCTAAATACACAGTTAGATTCGCATATCAAAGAACCCCAATAATTCAATTTTGGTGAAATCAAACAAAGTTTAATTTTGGACCCTTTGACCTCAATGTGGACAAAGTTGACAACGGGCCCAAAATCAAAAATCTTAATACATGGTTAGATTCAGCATATCAAAGAACCTCATATATTGAATTTTATTGAAATCAAACAAAGTTTAATTTTGGACCCGATTTGGACCAACTTGAAAACTGGGCCCATAATCAAAAATCTAAATACATGTTTAGATTCATCATATCAAAGAACCCTACAAATTCAATTTTGTTAAAATCAAACTAAGTTTAATTTTGGACCCTTTGGACCTTAATGTAGACCAATTTGAAAACAGGACCAAAAATTAAGAATCTAAATACACAGTTAGATTCGGCACATCAAAGAACCCCAATAATTCAATTTTGATGAAATCAAACAAAGTTTAATTTTGGACCCTTTGGACCTCAATGTGGACCAATTTAAAGACGGGCCCAAAATCCAAAAACTTAATACACGGTTAGATTCAGCATATTAAAGAACCCCAAGCGTTCAAGAATAAAACCCCATTGAAATTGCAATTTATACACAGTATCTTCTTTTGCACAATACTGTGCAATTGAATATTCTTGCAATTGCACAATACTGTGCAATTGAATATTTCTTGCTTTTGCACAATACTGTACAGTTGACAATTTCTTGCTATTGCGCAATATTGTGCTATTGGATATTTCTTGCTATTGCGCAATACTGTGCAATTGAAGATTTCTTGCTATTGCGCAATACTGTGCAATTGAAAATTTCTTGCTATTGCACAATACTTATTATATAATAATTTACACATCCTGTTTGGTGTGTATCTCCTGCCATATCATTATTATTTGCTTTTAAATATAAATCAGAAATAACCAACTTAAAATGGAAAATTTTAAAGAAAAAAAGGAAAAAAATCCCCCAATTTTTGAACCCCTTATGACTCATCACCCCAAACTCAATCCCAGCCTTCCCTTTGAGGTATGGTACCTTGCAGTACAATTTCAGAGAGATCCATACACTTGAACACAAGTTATTGACTGGAAACTAGAAAATGCTTATTTTGGCCCCTAATTCCTAAACGTTTCAGGCAATTACCCCAAACTCAATTCCAGCTTTCCTTTGTGATATGGAACCTTGTAGTACAATTTCAGAAAGATCCATACACTTACACACAAGTTATTGTCATGAAACTAGAAAAATGCTTGTTTTTGCCCTTTTTGGCCCCTAATTCCTAAAATTTTGAGGCAATTACCCCAAAATCAATCCCAGCATTCCTTTGTGATATGGAACCTTGTGGTACAAAGTCAGAGAGATCCATACACAAACACACAAGTTATGTCTGGAAGTTACAAAATGCTTATTTTTGGCCCCTTTTGCCCCCAATTCCTTAACTGTTGGTACCATAACCCCAAAATCAATCCCAACCTTCCTTTGTGATATTGAACCTTATGGTAAAATTTCATAGAGATCCATTCACTTAAACTAAAGTTAGAGTGCGAAACCAATGCGTCTTCGGACGACGACGACGATGCCGGACGACGACGACGACGACGCCAACGTCATACCAATATCGACCACAAAATTTTTTTGCGGTCGTATAAAAAGTTAAGATAAATATTTCTTTCGTATACTCATATATCTATATATATATTACAATAGACTTTGATTGCATTGTTCCATTATAAAAAAATCGGTGAAACATCATTACTTTGAAGCTTTCTGCAACAGTTAACCTGATCACTTACTAAAATATATAGCGTTGAATATTTTCATATTTCTATTTTCTGGTATCATTATGTTTTAATTTTAATTATTTATATAAATATGTGTGTGCATGTGTTTTATTCTAAATTCTTGTCATTTAGATTCATTTAAATAATTAATACGCTTTGACTAATGATAGCCTATATGTAAAAAAAACATACTATCTAATTCCAAATTTCATTTAGTCAGATTTATTCACCCATTTAAACTCGTTCTTGTTCAGTAATAAATTCCTTGAACGAGTTTGAAAAGGAAAATAAAACCTGAAGAAGGAAATTGTCATAATTAATTTTCATGAATCAAGATTTGGTTTTGTATCGAACCCGTTCTTAAATGTATTTGATGCCGTACTTATCAAAATACGCTTTTCAAACAATCAAATCTCATATAGTAAGATTTTATACCTCATTAAAATCGTTCTTGTTCAGTAATACAAGCCTTGAACAATTTCAATGTGAAAACAAACAACAATTGTGAGTCTATAAATCATGTATATTTAAGAAGGCCGTTGACTGTTCCAGACCTTACTACCAAACTGATGAACATTGTACTTGTACAACTCATTGACTTGATGCGGTCCCTATATGGAATGGGAAATTATGAACTTTTCGGTCCTTACAGAAAACATGTTGTATCCCATCAAAGTTGGTTTTCTAAGACCCAGGAACAGCGAGAAAGACTTTTGGAGACTGTTGAATGACACTAAGTACGTTTAAACAACGACTAAGTCCTCATGCACAGAGGCCAAAACCCCAGAAACTTGCCCAAAGCCAAACCAAAGAAAGAGACCAAGGACAGCACGACGCAGCCAAGATATTAGACTTAGCAAAATCAAATAAAAAAAAAAAACACTTGTCTGTCTTTTTATGGTTAAATAAAATAAAATATGATATTCAGTAAACAATGTTATTGTTTATTTAGTTGATGTTGGAGAGAGGAAAAAAATGACAAAGAAAAGCAAAAACGAACTTGTAATACACAAATAGGAAACTATAAAACAATATCAATTTTTATTTTCTTTATTTATGAACTGCAGAACGCACAACAAAATTAATTTAGCTGTCCTCATTACAAATCAACTGTAAAAATACATTGAATGGGTGTTTTTATTATTTTTCTCCATAAACGTAAAAATTCACTATACATAAATTAAATTTAATTACATAAAACAATCCCGAAACAACTTAAAAACATTGTATTATTCATTTAAAACAAAACACTATTCTAACAACATGATATTCATAAGCAATAAAGATAATCCAATCAATTTTGTTGATTGCATAATTTGTGTAATCAGTGACGTGTCCTCATTATTATATAAGAATTATAAATATCTATCTATGTTCGTTTTTAAAATCTACCAAAATTTATCATTAAAATAAACAGCATGTAACGAATATATACATTCGTCCTGTGTGCATATACGATGACTATAAAGAGTCCTAAGTGCACTTTTTATGTTCTGAGAACACTCAGAAAGTCCTGAGCAGTGTTTAGACGTACCCAATGAAATGATTGCATTTAAAAAAAAAAGTTGTTAATGTTAGATGGTTAATTTTACCTTAATGAAGTCTTATTAATTGATTATATTCTGTTACAGTTAATCAATAAAATTCAGGTATTTGTCACAGGTGTACAAACTTCTTGTAAATGTTACAGTTGATTAGTTACGAAAATGGCCAGACCTTTGATGTACTAATTAGGTTAAAAAATCATCAAGAGTGACATACAACTCTTATTTAATTTGACACTAATTTTAAAATAAGGGTAAAATACCAGAGACAGTACCTTGCACTCTTATATTAATTGACACTAATCAACAAGGGTATACATACATCATTGGCATTTTATGAACACTAACATATAACATTATCGACCTGTCGACTGATTAAAAAGATCGTTCACAAAATGCTTAGAAAGTACAGAATGTATGCATAAATTTTCGCAAATTTCATTTATCTGCCAAAATAAGTGAAAATAAACACCCCTCGAAAAGAACCCCTATGCGGTATTAGACAAAGGCTAAAGTTTAATAAAAGTTCAATCTGATTGTAATACAGATCCTGTGTCATCACTTTGTTCACTAGAGTATCTGACAACACTCTGTTGGACTTTCTGTTGTGGTATTTTTACATCAGCCAATGAATTGTCAGCCTTCTATTTTGTGAAGGTGTAGCTCTTTAAAAAACACAAAACCAGAGGACTCCAAAAGGTCTGTACAGAAAGTACATAGAACGGAGCATTTTTAGATCATTGTAAGCAATGTGAGGACAGACAAGATCTGTATTTAATCAGATAGATAAAAGTTGAGGCTACATGCAACATTTCAATAAAATCTGTTTTTGTGTGTATTAACCTACCATGTCTACAAAATCCTCTGTCATACCAAGCACAATCTTTTAACTTTGATGATGGGTCGATGTGTAAAAATGGACATTCTTTGTTGTTACATTCACCTGTATGAAAGTAAAGATATATATATCAATATACACAACTGACATACTTACTACATGTATCTTGTTCATACACAACTGACCTTCTTTAAAGCTTAAGTTGTTAACTTCTATTCATTGATACTTTTGGAGTGACTCCAAAGCCTAGCAAAAATGAAAAAAAAAAAATTGATGATTTTCTGATAACTAGGGAATGACTGATGCAACAGCGACAATCATTAAAGAAGAATGTTAAGGGAAATCTTCAAATGTGAAGCATATTTTTTATATGCCATTTAAATGAATTGGTGTTCATTCTTCATTAAGAAAAAAAATACATTTCTTGTTTTCAAAGATACATGTACAAATACCTAATACAGAGATAATTCAAATTACTGTTAAATAGCAATATAATGGGGAGTATAGAAATAAATTTATTGCAGAAAATGCTCAGGTAAGAGTTATGCAATTGTGTTTACTGTTTCAACCAAATTACTGATAATTGTAACTTAAAAAAACCTTAATTATTAATTTATGTCAGATGATTATGACACTGATTTTACAAGTGAAATAAAATATGGTTGTATTTTTTTACATATTTTATTTTCAATCTTCTCTTTGAAAAAAACACATCTTAGTAATCAGTCAGCTTTCACACAAAATTAACAAAATAATTTTATGTAGTGTTGATCAAAATAAATAATAGGTACACTATTCAGAGTAAGATTTTGTGTATTTAGTTAGATGTGTAATAAATTGAATACACAAATTCTTGACCTCAATACCAGTATGATTATCAACTGTCATGGTATATTAACTGTGGTCAATTAAGACTGCATTAGAATGGAGTTGATTCCAATTAATACTAAAATACACCATTGAGTGTAATTGTTTGAAAATCATGACAGTTGATAATCATACTGGTATTGTATCAATAATCTTATTTGCCTAATGAAAAAATGAGAATAATAGCATTTCAAAAAAAAGTGTGGGAATCAACTCTGATATCAATACACATCTTGAACCAAATTTTATTCAATGGCTTACACGAACATAAGATACCGATAAAACATTTTCATAATTCTGATCAAGAGCTTAAATAGATACATCACTTTTCACATTAATATAAATGGCAATTGAATATAAATTTTGATTTCTGAAGGAACTATATGCAAGTGTATATCTAAATTAAAGAAGTTGTTCGCCCAATCTTTTCTTAATTTAAGGACAATAACATATTAAAAGTTGGCAGTTGATTATTAAAATGGTGTATAAAGTTTCTGCAAGTCATAAAAACACATAAGTATTTTCATAATATGTCTTCAAATTAGAATTCTGCACCATCTCCAAATCTGAGTGATCACATAGATCCAGTATGGCTGAATCAAAATATAATTAATGCTAATGCAAATATCAACATGATGGTATACAACTGTGTAAAATTTCATTGCATTCAAAAGCTAAATGTAGGAGAATTTGTGCTCAAAAGAAAATTATGAACAGACAGAAGAAAGTGAAAACTTTCACTAAAATCAAAACGTTTTGCCTTCTGAAATATGTTACTTTTAAAGGACAATGGACTGAGTTCAAGGTAGACCTGTTAAATGCATAAGTAATCAAGGTAAGGAAATAAAGTACGTTTCAAAGTACTATTATGTATAAATTCTGGAATACAAATTTAAATACGAAATAAAGTGCCTTTTCCTATCAATCAAGGACAATATAATTTCTGAACTGCACAATCATCAATATCGAATTGACCTCCATATCATCAGTAGTAACAACATATTAAAATTTTAAAAGCATTGGTTATAAATGTTCATAAGATATTGCACAGAAACAACTGATTAACCCCAAATAAATAACCGGATTTTCTGATGTGGAATCAGGTTAATAAAAACTTATCTTGACTAACATAGCATAAAAAAAAGTCAAGATACATGTAGTTTACAACAATCCACTTATTTAATGTAATCATGGTAATTGTGTGATTTCTTTTCTTATGGAAAACTCTCATATTTCTTTTTTTTTTGTACTTAAAGTTTATTCAATATATATATATATCCTTACATATTCTCATATCTCTACTAATTCTAATTTCTGTGCCAATACAAATATAAATTACAATAATTTACATACCAAATTTTGAGAAGAAGTAGCATTCAGGCATCTTTGTCATATCATACTCATGGAGAAATTCACAATCGTCTCCTTTTTTACATAGACCTCGTAACCAATGTTTACATACAACTGTTCTGTCTCCTTTAACATGACGGAATGGACAAGCAGCACCTTTACTGCAAACATTACTTAAATAGTATGTACAGATAGCTGCTCCAGATTCTGAAAAAAGATAATTCTATTTATAGTATAATCAGGTGATATATACACAACAAACATGACAGGATATAATTTTACTTCAATATGAGTATGAATAATATTGTCATATCTTAAGAAGTCACAGATTAGATTTGAGTTTCATTCGAGTTCAAAGATTTTTGCTGAAGTTGTGGACCTAGAAAAATTACTTGAAAAATATCAGTTTAAGGCTCTTTTCTGTTATACTATAATCAATTGATTAGATATTTAGTATATAGTCCTATCATAGGGAGTTCCAGATCAAGTTTTTTTAAATTTAGTTGAGTGATTTTGCAGAACTTGTGTTTAGACATAGAAAATTGCCTTAAATGGCCCGAGAACACAGTTATTTCGTTGTGCATTTCTTTAAAAAAAAAACGCAAATTAAAAAAATCGCACCTGCTCTATCCAAAAAAGATTTTTACAGTGTAGTGTACTACTTTTGGGACAAATTATATCAAAATTATAGAAAAGTCTATATCGGCTCTAACTAAAAATATGGATAATTTTATATTAGGGGGGTCTGTAATTCAGTTTGACAGCTTCAGACATACTAATTTTTGACCTTTTCAAACTGGACCAAATCACTACTTTACCTAAAAATTCATGCCCCAAATTTTTTTTACATGTTATTTCATCCCACTACTTACTATTTTATGCATAAAATATAAAGAAATAAATTTGGAAGGTGTATGAAATAAAGTTGCAAGTTATACACTGTCTACACTAGGGACTCTATTTGTAGACAACGAAAATCAAAAGACGATAACTATGTCCCCAGACCAAATATCAGGTTTTAGAGAAATAAAACCCTACAACTTTTAAGTGTTGAGTTTGCCGTGCAGCTATTGACAATATCCTCATCTTCAAATAAATATTGTGGGTGGCTAAATCAGAGGATTTCTATGAACTAATATAACTATATCCAACATGTCCCCATTTGGGTGAATGGTTCTAAACTTACAAAACTGGGACCTCTGAGTGCAAAGTCAGTACTCTAATTATCTGAGCTAAAGAATTACTTTCTTAGCTCAACTAATAACATGTATCTACTATTTTAAACATGCTTAAGAAGCAATCCAATCGCATCCCATCAAGGGTCAGTCTATCCACCACAGAGCACCATCAAACACTCAAAAAGACCAGCAAGGCCTCAGAAAAACAGTAATATTACACAATAATAAATTAAACTACTGTGGAATTTTCCTGGCTACCAATTTTCATGGATGAAGGAAAAATCATGTTTTCATGTACATGTATATTCTATTTCCTTGATTTGCCAAAGTCTGCATACAATAGAAAATTTAATTTGAACTTCATTGAAATCTAACAAATCTAATGAATCCATGGTATTTAACTTTAATGGAAATATCATTTTTTCACATTTTTTTTGTGCACCATTCTGATGCTGAAGTTGAGATCAAAATAAACAAAAAAAACATTTGTTATATATGTGTGTTGCAATGACCTAAAGTCCTTCAAGTTTTTAGCAAGTTTAATATTAAACAGAGCTACTAACATTTACTAAGGAAATGCTTATCCTTCAATAAAGCAATGGGAGACACCTTTATCTTAAAATTGTTCTCACTTTATCATGTTTATGTATCTTCCATATTTAAATACCATCGATATCACTTTACTAATAGAACAAAGTTATATCATATTTAAGCTTGAACAACACTGTATTTCAAAATTATCTATTGTTTTCAGAGAAAATCATGTAGAACAAGCATTCTGAGAGTATTGCATGGCACTACATAGTCCCCTACTGGTTAAAAGTTCATTGTACTGGAACAAAATGCTAACTTGATCTATAACTTGTCATGGTGTAAACTATATAACAAATATCAAACAATATCTTCATGATGAAAATAAACAGCTGTGCCATGAGCGCATGATACGCCCGTCGCTTTTTTAAAGAATAAAGTTCAATAACTTCTCAATGTAATTTCAGAAATTTATGAAAAACTAAAGGGAGGTTAGCTTAATAGATATAAACCAGTCAACAAAGTTTCATGAAAACTGCTCAAAGCACTTTAAAGATACATGTATTGTTCGAAAACTGGAAAATCACCCCCTCTTTAAGAATAAAATCCCATAACTCGGAAACGTAACATCTAAAATTTATAAAAATCGAAAGGGTGCTTATGTCAATAGATATAAACAATTCACCAAACTATCATGAAAACTGCTGAAAGCATTTTTGAGTTGTTGTCAGAAAACTGGAAAATCCCCTTTTTAATGAATAAAACCCCATAATTTGGAAACATAAAATCTAAAATTAATAAAAATCGAAAGGAGCTCATGTCAATAAATATAAACAATTCATCAAAGTTTCCTGCAAATTGGTGAAAGTGTTTTTGAGTTATTACCAAAACTGGAAAATCCCCTTTTAATGAATAAAACCCCATAACTCGAAACTTTAAATCTAAAATTTATAAAAACGTAAGGGAGCTCACATCAATAGATATAAACAATTCATCAAAGTTTCATGCAGATTGCTTTAAGCGTTTTGAGTTATTGTCCGACATGTTAATGACGGACGGACGGATGGACAATGGTATACCATAATACGTCCCATAAACAGGCCTATAAAAAGTGTCAAAAACTGATTATTTCCGTGAATTTTCTAAGTCAGAGGACCATAACTCTGCAAAATAATCATCTGAACTGTTCAAAAATTCATACTTGTTCTGTAACTTGTCATGGTAAAACTATATATCAAATATCAAATCAATATCTTCAAGCATAACAAAGAAAAAGTGTGGAAACTGATTATTTGCGTGAGTTCTAAGTCCAAGGACCATAACTCTGCACAAAATCATCAGACCGGAACAAAATTCGAACTTGATCTGTAACTTGTCGTGGTTAAACTATATAACAATTGTCAAATCAATATATTGAAGCATAACCAAACTAAGGCTCTCAAGAGCCTGAATCGCTCACCTATATTTCAGAGGAGAAGATTTTTAAATGTTAGCAAACTTGATGAACAAATTGTGTAAAATTGTCTTTAAAGGGCAATAACTCCTTAAGGGGTCAATTGACAATTAAGGTCATATTAACTTTTTTGTAGATCTTACTTTGCTGAACATTATTGCTGCTTACAGTTTATATATATCTATAATAATATTCAAAATAACAAAAAACTGCAAAATTTTGTTAAAACTACCAATTCGGTGGCAGCAACCCAACAATGGGTTGTTCGATTCATCTGATAATTTCAGGGCCGATAGATCTTGACCAATTAAACAATTTTACCCCATGTCACATTTGCTCTAAAAGATTTAGTTTTTGAGATATAAGCCAAAAACTGCATTTGACCCTTATGTTCTTTTTAGCCATGGCAGCCAAGTTTGTCGATGGATACAAACTTTGGATACAATTTATAAACAAGATACACTAAGGAACATTTAGTTAAAGTTTGAAGTTAACTGACCCAGTAGTTTTAGAGGAGAAGATTTTTAAATGTTAGCAAACTTGATGAACAAATTGTGTAAAATTGTCTTTAAAGGGCAATAACTCCTTAAGGGGTCAATTGACAATTAAGGTCATATTAACTTTTTTGTAGATCTTACTTTGCTGAACATTATTGCTGCTTACAGTTTATAAGGAACATTTAGTTTAAGTTTGAAGGTATTTGGCCCAGTAGTTTCAGAGGAGAAGATTTTTTAAATAGTTTACGACGACAGACGACGACAACAACAGACGATGACAGACGACAACGACGGACGCCAAGTGATGACATAAGCTCACATGAGGCCCTTTGGGCCCCGGTGAGCTAAAACTGCAGAAAACTGATTACTTGCAAAAATTTCTAAGTCCAAGGACCATAACTCTGCACATAATCATCAGACCAGAACAAACTTGATCTGTAGCTGGTCATGATAAAACTATATAACAAATATCAAATCAATTTCTTTAAACAAGAAGAAAAAAGGTGTGGAAAACTGATTTACGGACTGACGGATGGACAGATGGACGGAGTGCAAACCTAAAGTCCCCTTCGACTTCGTTGGTAGGGAACTAAAAAGCAGATAAATTGTACGGCTAATAGTATTTACTGTCATGACTGTACAGGATTTAGAATAGAATCTTTTTGCACAGGCACTTGTCTCTGAAAAAAAAATTCCTATATACCTTAATATTAAGATATATAGGATTTAATATATAGGATTTTTTTTCAGAGACAAGTGCCTGTGATGATGCAGTCCAGTAAATCCGCCCACATAAGGCTTTGTGATTGTATGTACATGTATTTCTGCTTGATTATATACAAATTGTATCAAATTTAATATAAATTGATTCACTGACAACTCAATTTTGAGCAGTTTATCTGATTTCCCCAAAAATATCTGAAATAAATTTTAAAATCAACAAAACAAGTGGGTCGCCTGTGTTTTTATCGGAAATGTGTTTATTTGGTAAACTTACTGCGCATGGGCGGATTTACCAAATAAACACATTTCCGATAAAAAACACAGGCGACCCACTTGTTTTGTTGATTTTAAAATTTATTTCAGATATTTTTTGCCCATGCGCAGTAAATATGTATTGAGGGCCAGTTTATCACATATCTATGAAAGGAAAATGGTGATTTATTAATAGGCCGCTTATTAAGGGATTCCAGAAAATCGAGAAAAAAAAAATTTCAAGTCAAAAATGAGTTTTGTAAGCAATAATATGATTATCGTTAGCTTTAGGAACTGTATATGTATATAACACTAGATATTTTCGTAATAAAGGATTTTTCTTTAAAACTTGACATGGAATGAGGATAAGTACAGTTCCTATGAATAAAATAGCAGACAAAATATTCAGTGAAGTGACAATTACAGAAGTAAATGGGAGTGGCTTACAGGACGGGTGGAATTACCAGACACTATTGTACCCAAACGCCTGTGTGCAAGGGTGTTCAATAGTGAAAATACCAAACATCTTATCACATTTCACTATGTGAATACTGGGAGCGTCTTTTACCACAGAACACCACAGAATACCACAGAACACCCAAAATTTACCACAGAACTTCGAAATATTAATACTTCAGACATTATTATCGTGTCATTGTTCATTCTTTTTTTGTAATTTGACATTTATTATTCAAATAAATTCAATTTTTCTATTTAGGGTCGACTCGCTATCGCTACACCCCCAACTGAATGGCCAATAATCGGGATCAAATCAAAAACCCCTAGCTATTAAAACCATAATATACAAAGATTATTTATATTTGTGACATTTATATTTTAAATATATTTTAATCTTTTTATATTTTAAATCATTTTGAAAATGTTTAGATGCATTACGTAATTATTCGTTAAATTTATTTTGTTTATCAGTTTTTTTGGTCACTTTTTTTTTATTAATTTTATGTTAAGAGTTGTTACAATAAATAATCAAAATGGTTAATGTGACATTTAATTAAATGTGTTGTCAACAAATAATTCAACTTTATTAAAGTGATTAAAGTAATTAGTTAAGCTGATATCAAGAGTTGTTGATGTTTGTACATCAAAGTATTCTCTATTAGAGTTATATATAAAACAATCCTGTGTTAAGAGCTACCAAATACTTTCAAAAGATATCTGAAGTTGCTGTAGGACAGCATTATTTGAGTTAACTAATAACATATTATAAGTGTGTCTTTTAATTGTCAAAGAGTTCTAGTTCGATGACTGTTTTGGATTCTTATGTTGTGTGTGTATCTTCTCCAATCATTTGACAATATTTTGGATTTTAACAAATTTTGTATGCATTTAGAAATCGTTGAACTGAAACTTTATATCGAAAAAACTTGTACATGTATATGTAGCATTTACATATAGATTCTATATTTTTGAGTCCATAATTAATGTTGACTTTAGTAAGTTCACCAACACAATTAAAGTACCAAAATGTAATTAGATTAACCAATTTTGACACTTGTCGTAATCACCAATCAAGCCAATTAACATGTCATTTAAGTTTTCACACCTGAGACATCAAATAAATTTAATTGAATTACCTTATATAATCAGGTGGCCACTAGAATCCAAACAATGAAGATTTTGTAAATATTCAATTATTAATGATATATATATTATATTAAATAGAATGTTGATAGCAGTCTTCCTGTTCTAATTACTGTCAAGTCATTTCAAGAATACAATTTTTATAATAAAAAAAATTCATGATTAAAATGTGAGCCGATGATCACTATTATTTTAGTTGAAAAATTAAAATTATTGTCTTATAGGTTTATTAATTTCACAGAAAAAATAGTTACATATGAGAAATATTAACTCTTCCTGCCAATCAAGTCAATATTATTCATAGCGTGATTCGCGCCGGTAAAATCCGTCAGGTCAACTTTTTTTGTAGAGAAAATTTTTTTTACTATAAAGGTTATATTTTCATATAAAATATTCATTAATCTTGCAGATTTCTTAATTTAATGAAAAAATGTTAAAAGAAAAAGCGATATTAGCATATTAGCACTTTCTGTCGATCAGATCAATATTATTCGTAGTGTAATATTCGTGGTAAAATCCGTCAGATCAACTTTTTGTAGAAAAACATGTTCTATTTATATAAAGTTTTATTGTAAAATAATATTTTGATAAAATCACAGATTTCTTAATTTCACGAACAAATATTGTAAAACCAAAGAGATTTTATCACTTTTATCGATCAGTTCAATATATTCAAAGCGTAGATTGGATCATATTGATCGTATGTAAATTTTTTTGCTCAAAACCATTTTTTAAATGTTTATTTTAGATTTTCATTATTATAATGCATTTAAGTTTATAGTGTCTCAAAGGTCTTCAAATATAAAAAATATGCCAAATAACAAAAAGTTATATGATCATTTTTATCTCATCCAGTCACTCGTCATGTCATTGGTGTAACCCGAATTAAAGAAATAATGTAATTCTGAATTATTAGATTTGCATTTTATAAAGTAATTCTAATGTTCTGTGGTATATTTCAGTAGTTTTATTGAAATGTGTGTAGTTCTGTGGTATATTTTGAGTGTTCTGTGGTATTCTGTGGTGTTCTGTGGTATTCTGTGGTGTTCTGTGGTATTCTGCGGTGTTCTGTGATAAAAGACGCTCCGTGTGAATACTTGTTCAGCATATATGCTATACTCTGTATTGCACTTTTTATTTCTAAATTTTTTAAATGAGAGCAGAAACATGTAGGACAGGAGTCGACTCTACTCTACATGCTCTAGGTCAAATTATTATGACGTCTTGGAAGGCAATTTAAATTTTTTTGGTTTGAGACATTCCTACCTCGAAGACGCCACAGTGCAAATTAAAGTAATCTTTCAAGACGTCGTAATTATTTGGACTGTTGGACTAAGCATGCTAAAGGGTCGACTCATGGGCCTTTAGAGGCTGTAGGCTGTAGCATAAACACTCAAAACTCACTGTCCATCCCTGGAAATGGTAGAGGAAGAGCACCAAGCTGCATCTCTAAAGATGCACATATGTCAAACTGTATGTATTGTACGGGAGCTACAACGTCCTGCATTTTAAGTGTTTCTAGTAAGACAAAACTCCAAAATCCCACGAAAATAGAAAATTGCGTCTTTCCACGTTGATTTTTATGGTCTTTGGAATCTTTTAAGCGTTTAAACATGAGCTAGATGAAAGTATCATTTTAAATCACTAAAACAAGTCGGAGAGATAAATTTTGCGGTTACTGGTTCCTTGCCTAGTAAAAAAGAAACAGATAGGGATTTTCCACATTTTTTTTTACTACTTCATGAACTTGATGTCAACTTTTCTTTCATGGTCAAATATGGGGTGAAATGAATCAAATTATCTTAAGAACTCATAAAAGTGCATATGAACCTGGTGAAGAAATATTTGGGTAATTAAACATGTCTCTTTTTAAGAAGGACTCATTGGGGACAGATCTAATATGCATGTCAAAAACTTCACAGAGTGACATACACTGAGTTTTTTTTGTCTCTGTATATACATTACAATATATGCATATAACTGATGTACAGTCTAGGTTGGTAGCTATATTTGGTTGTCCAGAAAGTGTGTGATTTCATTGATGTAATATAATTTGTACTAAATCTCTTTCCTCCCACAAGTCCAATCATTTGTAAACCTAAAATTAAATAAACAGACTCATTGAATGAATGAATTTACGCACCAGCATTGTATATGAACGCAATTACTGAACAAGCAGAGCTACCAACCAGCATTATATTTTATATGTAAATATATATTTGTAATGGTGGTCACTTTGATTACTTGTTTATTTATTTGGGGTCTCACTAATTAGCGACAAGAGAATAATTAAGTGACAAGAAGACTAGTCTAGTGACAAAAAAACAATTTTAGCAAAAAAAATAGAAACAGAAAGAAACAAATGATTAAGTCATGAACAGTGTTGAGCAGTAGAGGTAGGGGGTTACAAAAATATTTAAATGTCAGGCATCAAATCATGGGGAACAAAGCAGCTAAAAGATGATCTTGGCCTGCAGATGGGGTAAACAGTGTTAGCTCATCCCATATCATGCATATGCTCTTATAAGAGTAATTGCCATGTTCATTCATTTACTGTTGTAACACCATTACAAATCGGATTGTAACAAAATGTTCAGATTCATAAATACTTTGAAATAATTTTTTTACTAAAATTCACTACAAAACGTCATAGCTACTAAATGCAACAAAATCTGAAAGTTGTTAAAATTATAATAACCTGTAATGACATGAATGAATTGATTTTTTTATAAATTTATTGTTTAGATAGTATATAAATTTTTTGTTGCTTAATTTGTCTTCTAGTCGCTATTTTTGTTACAAATTAGTTTTAATTGTAAAATTCCCAGTTGGTCAAATACCAGTTACCATGCTTTTTGTTGTTCAGAATACATATTGGTTTTATTGTCTCACCTGCAACTGCGAGACATAGGTATTACTATGTGGGGGAGCTGTAAACTATTTGTATAAAGCTTCATATTTCAGAAGGTAGAAGACCTGGATGCTTCATATCTTGTATGCAGATACCTTATGTTACGAAGTTTCCGTCTGTCATAAGTCCAATATCCTTAACCTCATTTTCATGGTTGAACGACTGCTTGAACAAAAATTTGTTTTTTTGTCATGTAAATTTCTCACTTATTATGAGTATATGGGTTCCTTGCAACGTCTACATGTCTGTAAGACAGAGTTCACCTGACGTCGACTTCATTTCATGGATCAGTGAACAAGGTTAAAGTTACGTGATTAGGTCCGTTTCTCAAATACTGTAAGCAGCAGGTCAACTATATGTGGTGTATGCAATGACTGTAATGGGTACATGCATGACATGTCTGTCTAGCTGATGTCATCTGACCTTGACCTCTTTTTCATGGTTCATTGGTCAATGTTAAGTTTTTGTGTTTTGGTCTGTTTTTCAAGTACTATAAGCAATATGTCAACTATACATGCTATATTTGGTGTATGGATTGATTGTAAGGTGTACATGTCTGTCAAGCCGGTATTATCTGACCTTGACCTCATTTTCATGGTTCAACATTATGTTTTTATACAACGGCAAAAAATTTTGCGGTCGTATATTAGTATCACGTCGTCGTCCGAAGACATTAGGTTTTCGGGCAATAACTTTAGTATAAGTAAATAGAAATCTATGAAATTTAAACACAAGGTTTATAACCACAAAAGGAAGGTTGGGATTGATTTTGGGGGTTATGGTCATAATAGTTTGGGAATTAGGGGCCAAAAAGGGGCTCAAATAAGTATTTTTCTAGTTTCCAGACAATAACTTGTGGAACGGTGTATGGATCTCTCTGAAATTATACCACAAGTTTCCATACCACAAAGGGATGGTTAGGATTGGCTTTGGGGGGGTATGGCTCAAACCTTTTAGGAATGAGGGGCAAAAAGGGGAAAACGGGTTTCCTGGTTAATGGACAATTATTAAAACAATTTAAAAGCAGTGTAAGGAGGTAATTCAAACACAACATTTTGGATTACCTCCTTACACTGCTTTTAAATTATGTATAAAGAAATGTTGCATTGTCATGACAGTCAGGATATAACTTCTTAGGGTTATTAGAGAAAATAACATACATTTGTTATTGTGGACTAAAAATCAAAGAACTGTGATAACATATGTGTGTTACATGTTTCAAAGGGCCAATATACATCATTTGTTTTCTTAAAATGTATACAAGATCTATTGATATTATTATTGTCTTTATGTATACTAAACTATAGAAAGATTTAACAGTTCATAGTTTTCCAATCATGCATAGTACACCTATGTTATTACAGAAAAAAATATGCCTGTAATAACTAAAGGGTGTTATTACAGCTTCTCTACATCACTTTAAAGCCTTTGCTCAAACATACATTATGCTTAATCACAATGTATTTTAATTTATTGTAAGAAATGATGATCAGAGCATGTAATGAGGTTCTGCGCAAGCTTCCCAGTAATTTCCAAGTGTCTCATATCATAAGTTACATGCCTTTAATAACTAAGCCTTTTTATTACAGCTTAGTTTATCCCTTAAAAGCCTTGTCTCATTGATTTACCATGGATGATGAAAAATGTATTAACTTAATTTGAAAATTAGTTATAATGGCTATATATTTAGTTTCTGTGCAAAGTTTCAAGAATTCCCAAGTGCCCACTAAAAATTAAAATAGTTATGATCTGTTTAACAAATAACAAACATATGTTACTACAGATTTAGAAAATTTAAGGAATAAACAGTAGACAACTCATGAAAGTCTCTGTAATAACACATGCAAGATATTATCTGTAATAACCCTATAGAGTTATATCCTGACTACTTGAGGTGATTAGCTGTCAATTTATTTTAGAAGTTACTATATATATAAGCTATTAAAAATGCTGATTAAGGTATATTAATTTTAGCCATGATTATGTATGTCATTTTCTATTTTAAGACTTTTATGATGTATTTAAATTGGTAATTATGGTTGCAAACTCCATTGGAAATTTGAATTGAGATTATGACCATATCTTGAGGGAAAGATTTTTTTGGGGAAAAGGAGAGGGGCAATTATTTCTCATTTCAGATTTCAGAAATTAAAAGAAAATTACTTCAAATATTTTTTTTTTTTTTAAATCAATTTGCAACAGCATAGTAATTGCACAAAAGCAAAAATTGAATATAAATTCAAATCATATAACCAATTCTAAGTTGTTGACTACAGTTATTCTGTGTCAGAAACCTATTTTGTGTCAAATATTTAATTACAATCCAAATTCAGACCTGTATCAAGCTCGAATATTGTGTCCATTTTTGCCCCAATTGTTCAGGATTGGACCTCTGCGGTTGTATCCAGCTGTGCTCGGCGAAGCAATTTATTGTGTTTTGGTCTGTTTTTCAATTACCTTTAACAATGGGTCAACTATATTTGGTGTATGGAATAATTGTAAGGTGTACATGTCTGTGTGTCAGTTTTTATCTGACCTTGACCTCATTATCATGGATCTTAAAAATGTTAAGTTTATGTGATACTTGTAGTAAAACTTTTACCTTTAAGACTTTCAACATAAAATCAATGGTCAGTCAAGCAGGCGAGACATTTCAGCGTGTTCACTCTTGTTGTTTAATATATTCAATATACATGTATTCACACAGAAGAAGTATACTTAACAACAATATTATTTTCATTTACCTGTGTATGATTTGATGCAGGTTTTTCAAAATGATGATTTTCTAATTTTATTAACTATGTATTTGCATTCTGGTATCACAGATCAAATTTATTCATTCATTTTGTGTTAATTTACGTTTTTTGATTGAGTTAAGCCTTCCAATTGATATTTTATAGTGTGTCTTTCTATGTTGTGATGTTATACTATTGTTTCAGAAAAAGGGAGAAGGTTTGGTACCATCAACCCTTCCCCTATACTTCTAGCCAATGTAGAATAAAGAAACACATAGCAATACGCACAGTAAAACTCGGTTTAAAAGAAGTCCGAGTCTGATGTCAGAATAGGTAACAAAAGCAAAATGACAATGATACATAAATTAACTAAGGACTACTAGCAGTTACTGACATGCCAGCTCCAGACCTCAATTAAACTGATTGAAAGATTATGTCTTCATCATATGAAAATCAAGTACAATCCCTCCGTTAGGGGTTTAGTATCATACAATCATAAAATATATGAGAAGAACATAACCTGTATCATGCCAACCACTGGTTTTAGAATAATAGTGTTTATTTCGATGCAAAGACCCTATGAGTGAATCAATATTAATACCAAAATATGCAATCCTTAATGACCTGACAACAGTATCGTAACTTTATCCTTTCCAAATAAGTCTGTTTAAACATGTTAAAGGTTTGGTTAGCCTTTGAGGTGAATGCCAACATTTTGGAAAATGACGCTATCAGCGGCATGTTTCTGATACCATTGACCAGCAGAACTAACGGAAGTTGATTATGCCTCCGCCTACCGCTTTTCGGTTTCATATTTACTATTTTACATACTAACTGGAATCTGCTTGTAGTCGAACGGGAACCAGTTTACATACTTTATTTTATTTACCAAAAAATTTCAGAACGTCTCTAGTTTTTAGATCGTAAGTCACGATAAACTCAAACTGAAAGTAAACAGTTGTTTGTACGACGCAGTTTTTATTTACTCACCATAAACAAGCTGAAACGTTCAGTATGGCATATATCTTAGGTTAAAGACGGTCCCATTCATTTGAAAAGCATTTTGAAAGTAGACGATGGAATTATTTCAGCTTTGGGGAACGAGTAAATTATCACAAAGTTCATTTCTTGACGACCTCATAATTTCATCATGCCGATGGTACAAATCGATTTTTACTGTTTACTTTCGCTTCTCATGTTTTGTAAACGGTCTTTATTTTAAACCTGAACCAGGCATATGCATTCTGTAATTGCGCAAATCTTCGTTCTTTGGTCAATTGGCTTATGGATAGTTGTATCAATTTCAACTCTTACATTATCTTTTTAAAATATATTTGCATTACACATGCAATGGCAGTACCTTTCAATTACTATTTATGTGTTGTGTCTAAATTAAAGTTGTAACACTTTATAGTGACTGGAAAGGGTAGAAAATTCATCAGATGAGAAAAGGCTGAAGATACATGGAAACGGCACCAAATCATTAGATATTGCATCTTATAAAAGAAACTGAGATTTGGATAGTTCCACTTCAAGGTAAAATGTTTATCTCTTGTGAAATGAAATAAAAAATATTGTAACACTGTAGTTAATCAATAAAGATACTATTACATGTATTTCTGTATTGGCCTTATTGTTGGTCCTCGGCCAGCAGTATTGGCCTCGGCCGCCTCAGACCAATACACCAAGACATGGACCAATAACAAGGACAATACAGAAGTACTTACATAATAAAATTATAGAATGACAGTATGGTTCAATAGCGGAATCAGCCCTCAACTACTTTTTACATAAATATTAACTTCTGGCTTCAACTCCTTGTTCGTCTTGTCTGGAGATCTTGTTGTAGTTCCAGTTAGGCAAGCATTTTAGAGACGTATCCGTCCATCCTCTCTTGACTTGTAATTTCTGGTGATAGATTTTGCCGCTTGACGATCCTTTCAAGCTTGTTTTTTTTTTGTTACCGTGTAGGGTCCCATACTATGGCTCCATATTAAATTGTAAGATCCATTCCTAAAGGTCTAGATCATTGTTCTAATCTGACACAAATTTCAATAACTGGACTGCTACCCAAGTTGAATATATGGTGACCTACATGTACTAGAACAGCATTATCGCTATTGAAATTGTGTTTAATACCATGATTGTTCAATGTCATTAACTTAAATGGAGACAGACATTTGACCTGAAAGGTGGTGTGGGAGTGCAAAGTCAAAACTAACTGACTATGATATATGGTTAAAGAATAAATATCAATTACATGGGTCAACATGGTCAAGGGCAGTGTTGTTATGAAATAACAATATGGCAGAGAAGTGGTTTCAAGTTTCATATAAAGCGACCTGACTGACATGAAATAAAAATCAAAGGAGTATCCCCATTTGTCTAATCTTCAAGGTGAAATAAAACTAGTAAAACAATATTATACTATTGTCAAAATCTACAGAAATATAATTTGCTTCAAGTAACAGAAATAACTAGGTCACTAGTAACTTATTTAATGAGAATGGGGGTATAAGAGCTTGATAACAACAGGCTCTTCAAAATCATTTGGTTTGAAAAGGATACTAGTAGTCTATATTCTTGATTTAGAAAATGTAATTGCAAGACAAAAATCACATTACTTAGAATACTTTAGATCATTCAGGTAGTCTTTATTTATATGTACAAAAGAACAGCCAGTAGTCATTGGATATTGTAGATCATTCAAATAGTCTTGACCTATTTATTAGTACAAAAGAACAGCCAGTAGTCATTGGATATTGTAGATCATTCTGGTAGTCTTGACCTATTTATTTATAGAAAAACAGCCAGTAGTCATTGGATACTGTAGATGATTCAGGTAGTCTTGACCTATACATTTGTACTAAAAACAGCCAGTTGTCATCTTCACATAACACACACATATATACGAATATCAATTATATGCTTACGAGACATGTTGGAATGTTAAACTAATTACGGTATGTGAAAATCAAGACTTGCATAAAAATATCACAATATTAGAGACAGTGGCGTCATTTTTCCTCAGAGCTTTCAGCTCTTTGATTGTGCTTTGTGAAGAATATTACCATAAAATAAAACTCCATTCATATAATAAGATAATAATTTGTATATAAGTGACCCTGATATGTACATGTAAATATAGTTTACGATTACCTTTTTAAATACATTTCAGAGTGGTATACTTGAACATTGCTAACCCTACAGCAGGTACTGGAGTTTGTGTCAGATTTGAAGGTTATGAACATTGTAAGTGAATAAGTCATTTGTGATACACATGCAGTTTTTAAGCAAAGTGATTTAAAGTATTGTATAACAGAACTTTCTATGTGCATGTAGAACATTGTACAGCATGAGGATAGATATATACGGAATATTCAGCAACAGTGCACAAGAACTGTTAACCAAACATTTAAATTGAAAGTGAAGGACTTTTATTGTGGATAATCTTTGAAAAAGCCTTCTGCTTAAATGTTGGTATTGAAATAATACTATAATAAATTGTTTTTTGTGTAGTTGAATTGCTGTTTTATTTATGTATACCTACATGTACCGTCTCTTTTATCATATTTATTTATATATATGTATAAAATGTCAAATTATTGTTTTTATAGTTATTTACAATTCTGGTATAAGAGATGATCCTGAATATTTGGTAAAGAAGCAGTATATAGATTGTCCTTTTGACCTTTATAAATCTCAAGGTAAGTGTTTATATTTTATGAAAGATCCTTTGCATAGTTTGTTCTTATGTTGTTATGTTACACCACTGTCTCCGATTATGGGAAGAGTTGAGTACACCACATTCTTCATGTTCCTGTCCCAACCCAGGAGTGTGTAATCCAGTGGTTTCCATTGGGGCTAGTAATGTCCATAAAAAATGGTTTTTTTATGGATGTAGTAAAGATTAGATCGTAAGTTTTCTCTTTGAATTTTCCCCTTTTTCATTATTGGGTATTCATAGCTTACTATTCAGTTTGGGTTTTTCATTATTGAAGGCTTATAGGTGACCTGTAATTGTTTGTGTCCTTGGTCTTTAATGGGAATCCCGTCATTTTTATAGAGGCTCCTTTATGTCCAAGTAGCTTGTGTCATTCACCTGGCAATTCTACACCTAAATTACTCAAGAGAAGATAACTTCTAACAAATGAACCTACTGATGGTTTTGATACCATCAATCTAATAAACTCTCAAAAGTAATACACATATGTGTTCTCTATATTTTTTGTGGGAACTGTTAACCATTTACATAGATAAAAAACAGGCCAGTCATGATAGTTGTATTTTTTTTTCTATTTGAAGACAAAAGTCTCTCACTGTTTCACAAATCAAATTATCAATTTTAAAAAAAATCTCCAAAATAGGAAGGCAAAATTTTTATTTTTTAAGGGGTTAATGATTTGAAGTCACTCATTAATGTTGATAAGGTGGCATATAATGTACATTTTGTTATTGGTGGCACATAGTTCCCATTGCAAGCTTAACCTTATGGACAATTTTCTTCTCTTAAAGTGCTTGGCCAACACTAACAAAACTTTTCAGGAATTATATAAGAATGGTTCTCTACCATGTCTACAGATGATCTATTTTTGGTTCTGATCATATCAAAGTAATGGCAGCCTTTGATTCTGATTGGCCAGTTTCTACAGATTTTGTCAAAACAAATAAGCAAAAACATTTTGAAAGTTTAGTGGATTGATGGAATCATTAACAAAAAGACATAAGAACTGATCTAAGCGTATTCATAGCTACCCTAGTTTACTACAAATAATCATATTTTATTTCAAAAAATCATGTACATGACATATACATATAAATGCAGTAATATATAAATACAATGGGATTTGGAAACAAGGTTTTCCTTATATTATTATATACTCTAGTTTGATGGGCGGAAACTACCATGTAGACAAAAAGTGAATGATATGAACTGAAGATGGTCAATTTCGCCTACATGTCCTATATTAGTAGACAATCAATGGTTAACACATAAAATTATATTTTTTTTTTTTCAGATAATCTTGGTATTGGTAGTTATGTTTTCCCCTTCAGATTCCAGCTGTTGAATGATTTACCAGGTATAGATTAATTGTGATCAAAGACAATACTTACAGTGACATTTACAGTAATATTTATTGTATATAGATTAGATAAAAATATATACCACAGATTTTATGAAGATTTTGGATATGTGATTTTGGTATGTCTAACATTAACTGTGAAAAGTAAAAAAAAAAAAACAGTTAATTTATCTCTTGTTTTTCTGTGTCAAATCAAAGAATTTAAGATATACAAAGATGGCAGACAAACAACTAACAGAAATAGATGTATAAAGACAAAAACAACAACTATCAACACCCATCTTCTCTCTCAGAAATAGATGTATAAAGACAAAAACAACAACCATCAACACCCATCTTCTCTCAGAAATAGATGTACAAAGACAAAAACAACAACTATCAACACCCATCTTCTCTCTCAGAAATAGATGTATAAAGACAAAAACAACAACCATCAACACCCATCTTCTCTCTCAGAAATAGATGTACAAAGACAAAAACAACAACTATCAACACCCATCTTCTCTCTCAGAAATAGATGTATAAAGACAAAAACAACAACTATCAACACCCATCTCTCTCTCAGAAATAGATGTACAAAGACAAAAACAACAACCATCAACACCCATCTTCTCTCTCAGAAATAGATGTACAAAGACAAAAACAACAACTATCAACACCCATCTTCTCTCTCAGAAATAGATGTATAAAGACAAAAACAACAACTATCAACACCCATCTTCTCTCTCAGAAATAGATGTACAAAGACAAAAACAACAACTATCAACACCCATCTTCTCTCTCAGAAATAGATGTATAAAGACAAAAAATCATCCATCAACACCCATCTTCTCTTTTCAGAAATAGATGTACAAAGACAAAAACAACAACCATCAACACCCATCTTCTCTCTCAGAAATAGATGTATAAAGACAAAAACAACAACCATCAACACCCATCTTCTCTCTCAGAAATAGATGTATAAAGACAAAAACAACAACCATCAACACCCATCTTCTCTCTCAGAAATAGATGTATAAAGACAAAAATCATCCATCAACACCCATCTTCTCTCTCAGAAATAGATGTATAAAGACAAAAAATCATCCATCAACACCCATCTTCTCTTTTCAGAAATAGATGTATAAAGACAAAAACAACAACCATCAACACCCATCTTCTCTCTCAGAAATAGATGTATAAAGACAAAAAAACAACCATCAACACCCATCTTCTCTCTCAGAAATAGATGTATAAAGACAAAAATCATCCATCAACACCCATCTTCTCTTTTCAGAAATAGATGTATAAAGACAAAAACAACAACCATCAACACCCATCTTCTCTCTCAGAAATAGATGTATAAAGACAAAAAACAACCATCAACACCCATCTTCTCTCTCAGAAATAGATGTACAAAGACAAAAAAAACAATCAACACCCATCTTCTCTCTCAGAAATAGATGTATAAAGACAAAACAACAACCATCAACACCCATCTTCTCTCTCAGAAATAGATGTATAAAGACAAAAACAACAACCATCAACACCCATCTTCTCTCTCAGAAATAGATGTACAAAGACAAAAACAACAACCATCAACACCCATCTTCTCTCAGAAATAGATGTACAAAGACAAAAACAACAACTATCAACACCCATCTTCTCTCTCAGAAATAGATGTATAAAGACAAAAACAACAACTATCAACACCCATCTTCTCTCTCAGAAATAGATGTACAAAGACAAAAACAACAACTATCAACACCCATCTTCTCTCTCAGAAATAGATGTATAAAGACAAAAAATCATCCATCAACACCCATCTTCTCTTTTCAGAAATAGATGTACAAAGACAAAAACAACAACCATCAACACCCATCTCTCTCTCAGAAATAGATGTATAAAGACAAAAACAACAACCATCAACACCCATCTTCTCTCTCAGAAATAGATGTATAAAGACAAAAACAACAACCATCAACACCCATCTTTCTCTCAGAAATAGATGTATAAAGACAAAAAATCATCCATCAACACCCATCTTCTCTCTCAGAAATAGATGTATAAAGACAAAAATCATCCATCAACACCCATCTTCTTTTCAGAAATAGATGTATAAAGACAAAAACAACAACCATCAACACCCATCTTCTCTCAGAAATAGATGTATAAAGACAAAAAAACAACCATCAACACCCATCTTCTCTCTCAGAAATAGATGTATAAAGACAAAAAATCATCCATCAACACCCATCTTCTCTTTTCAGAAATAGATGTATAAAGACAAAAACAACAACCATCAACACCCATCTTCTCTCAGAAATAGATGTATAAAGACAAAAAACAACCATCAACACCCATCTTCTCTCTCAGAAATAGATGTACAAAGACAAAAAAACAACCATCAACACCCATCTTCTCTCTCAGAAATAGATGTATAAAGACAAAAACAACAACCATCAACACCCATCTTCTCTCTCAGAAATAGATGTATAAAGACAAAAACAACAACCATCAACACCCATCTTCTCTCTCAGAAATAGATGTACAAAGACAAAAACAACAACCATCAACACCCATCTTCTCTCTCAGAAATAGATGTACAAAGACAAAAAAAACAACCATCAACACCCATCTTCTCTCTCAGAAATAGATGTACAAAGACAAAAACAACAACCATCAACACCCATCTTTCTCTCAGAAATAGATGTACAAAGACAAAAACAACAACCATCAACACCCATCTTCTCTCTCAGAAATAGATGTATAAAGACAAAAACAACAACCATCAACACCCATCTTCTCTCTCAGAAATAGATGTATAAAGACAAAACAACAATCATCAACACCCATCTTCTCTCTCAGAAATAGATGTACAAAGACAAAAAACAACAACCATCAACACCCATCTTCTCTCTCAGAAATAGATGTACAAAGACAAAAAAAACAACCATCAACACCCATCTCTCTCTCAGAAATAGATGTATAAAGACAAAAAAACAACCATCAACACCCATCTTCTCTCTCAGAAATAGATGTATAAAGACAAAAATCATCCATCAACACCCATCGTTTCTCTCAGAAATAGATGAATAAAGACAAAAAACATCCATCAACACCCATCTTCTCTCTCAGAAATAGATGTACAAAGACAAAAACAACTACCATCAACACCCATCTTCTCTCTCAGAAATAGATGTACAAAGACAAAAACAACAACCATCAACACCCATCTTCTCTCAGAAATAGATGTATAAAGACAAAAACAACAACCATCAACACCCATCTTCTCTCTCAGAAATAGATCTATAAAGACAAAAACAACAACTATCAACACCCATCTTCTCTCTCAGAAATAGATGTATAAAGACAAAAACAACAACCATCAACACCCATCTTCTCTCTCAGAAATAGATGTATAAAGACAAAAACAACAACCATCAACACCCATCTTCTCTCTCAGAAATAGATGTATAAAGACAAAAAAAACAACTATCAACACCCATCTTCTCTCTCAGAAATAGATGTACAAAGACAAAAACAACAACTATCAACACCCATCTTCTCTCTCAGAAATAGATGTATAAAGACAAAAAATCATCCATCAACACCCATCTTCTCTTTTCAGAAATAGATGTACAAAGACAAAAACAACAACCATCAACACCCATCTTCTCTCTCAGAAATAGATGTATAAAGACAAAAACAACAACCATCAACACCCATCTTCTCTCTCAGAAATAGATGTATAAAGACAAAAACAACAACCATCAACACCCATCTTCTCTCTCAGAAATAGATGTATAAAGACAAAAAATCATCCATCAACACCCATCTTCTCTCTCAGAAATAGATGTATAAAGACAAAAAATCATCCATCAACACCCATCTTCTCTTTTCAGAAATAGATGTATAAAGACAAAAACAACAACCATCAACACCCATCTTCTCTCTCAGAAATAGATGTATAAAGACAAAAACAACCATCAACACCCATCTTCTCTCTCAGAAATAGATGTATAAAGACAAAAATCATCCATCAACACCCATCTTCTCTTTCAGAAATAGATGTATAAAGACAAAAACAACAACCATCAACACCCATCTTCTCTCTCAGAAATAGATGTATAAAGACAAAAAACAACCATCAACACCCATCTTCTCTCTCAGAAATAGATGTACAAAGACAAAAAACAACCATCAACACCCATCTTCTCTCTCAGAAATAGATGTATAAAGACAAAAACAACAACCATCAACACCCATCTTCTCTCTCAGAAATAGATGTATAAAGACAAAAACAACAACCATCAACACCCATCTTCTCTCTCAGAAATAGATGTACAAAGACAAAAACAACAACCATCAACACCCATCTTCTCTCTCAGAAATAGATGTACAAAGACAAAAAAAACAACCATCAACACCCATCTTCTCTCTCAGAAATAGATGTACAAAGACAAAAACAACAACCATCAACACCCATCTTCTCTCTCAGAAATAGATGTACAAAGACAAAAACAACAACCATCAACACCCATCTTCTCTCTCAGAAATAGATGTATAAAGACAAAAACAACAACCATCAACACCCATCTTCTCTCTCAGAAATAGATGTATAAAGACAAAAACAACAATCATCAACACCCATCTTCTCTCTCAGAAATAGATGTACAAAGACAAAAACAACAACCATCAACACCCATCTTCTCTCTCAGAAATAGATGTACAAAGACAAAAAAAACAACCATCAACACCCATCTTCTCTCTCAGAAATAGATGTATAAAGACAAAAAACAACCATCAACACCCATCTTCTCTCTCAGAAATAGATGTATAAAGACAAAAAATCATCCATCAACACCCATCGTTTCTCTCAGAAATAGATGAATAAAGACAAAAAACATCCATCAACACCCATCTTCTCTCTCAGAAATAGATGTACAAAGACAAAAACAACTACCATCAACACCCATCTTCTCTCTCAGAAATAGATGTACAAAGACAAAAACAACAACCATCAACACCCATCTTCTCTCTCAGAAATAGATGTATAAAGACAAAAACAACAACCATCAACACCCATCTTCTCTCTCAGAAATAGATCTATAAAGACAAAAAACAACAACTATCAACACCCATCTTCTCTCTCAGAAATAGATGTATAAAGACAAAAACAACAACCATCAACACCCATCTTCTCTCTCAGAAATAGATGTATAAAGACAAAAACAACAACCATCAACACCCATCTCTCTCTCAGAAATAGATGTATAAAGACAAAAAAAAACAACCATCAACACCCATCTTCTCTCTCAGAAATAGATGTACAAAGACAAAAAAAACAACCATCAACACCCATCTTCTCTCTCAGAAATAGATGTATAAAGACAAAAAAAACATCCATCAACACCCATCTTCTCTCTCAGAAATAGATGTATAAAGACAAAAACAACAACCATCAACACCCATCTTCTCTCTCAGAAATAGATGTATAAAGACTAAAAAAAACAACCATCAACACCCATCTTCTCTCTCAGAAATAGATGTATAAAGACAAAAACAACAACCATCAACACCCATCTTCTCTCTCAGAAATAGATGTATAAAGACAAAAACAACAACCATCAACACCCATCTTCTCTCTCAGAAATAGATGTATAAAGACAAAAAAACAACCATCAACACCCATCTTCTCTCTCAGAAATAGATGTACAAAGACAAAAACAACCATCAACACCCATCTTCTCTCTCAGAAATAGATGTACAAAGACAAAAATCATCCATCAACACCCATCTCTCTCTCTCAGAAATAGATGTATAAAGACAAAAAAACAACCATCAACACCCATCTTCTCTCTCAGAAATAGATGTACAAAGACAAAAAAACAACCATCAAGACCCATCTTCTCTCTCAGAAATAGATGTACAAAGACAAAAACAACAACCATCAACACCCATCTTCTCTCTCAGAAATAGATGTATAAAGACAAAAAACCAACCATCAACACCCATCTTCTCTCTCAGAAATAGATGTACAAAGACAAAAAAAACAACCATCAACACCCATCTTCTCTCTCAGAAATAGATGTATAAAGACAAAAAAAACAACCATCAACACCCATCTTCTCTCTCAGAAATAGATGTACAAAGACAAAAAAAAAACAACCATCAACACCCATCTTCTCCTCAGAAATAGATGTACAAAGACAAAAAAAACATCCATCAACACCTATCTTCTCTCTCAGAAATAGATGTATAAAGACAAAAAAAAACAACCATCAACACCCATCTTCTCTTTTCAGAAATAGATGTACAAAGACAAAAACAACCATCAACACCCATCTTCTCTCTCAGAAATAGATGTACAAAGACAAAAACAACAACCATCAACACCCATCTTCTCTCTCAGAAATAGATGTATAAAGACAAAAACAACAACCATCAACACCCATCTTCTCTCTCAGAAATAGATGTATAAAGACAAAAACAACTACCATCAACACCCATCTTCTCTCTCAGAAATAGATGTACAAAGACAAAAACAACAACCATCAACACCCATCTTCTCTCTCAGAAATAGGTGTATAAAGACAAAAAAACAACCATCAACACCCATCTTCTCTCTCTGAAATAGATGTACAAAGACAAAAACAACAACCATCAACACCCATCTTCTCTCTCAGAAATAGATGTATAAAGACAAAAAAACAACCATCAACACCCATCTTCTCTCTCAGAAATAGATGTATAAAGACAAAAAAAACAACCATCAACACCCATCTTCTCTCTCAGAAATAGATGTATAAAGACAAAAACAACAACCATCAACACCCATCTTCTCTCTCAGAAATAGATGTATAAAGACAAAAAACATCCATCAACACCCATCTTCTCTCTCAGAAATAGATGTATAAAGACAAAAAACAACCATCAACACCCATCTTCTCTCTCAGAAATAGATGTATAAAGACAAAAAAAACAACCATCAACACCCATCTTCTCTCTCAGAAATAGATGTACAAAGACAAAAAAACATCCATCAACACCCATCTTCTCTCTCAGAAATAGATGTATAAAGACAAAAAAAAACAACCATCAACACCCATCTTCTCTCTCAGAAATAGATGTACAAAGACAAAAAAAACAACCATCAACACCCATCTTCTCTCTCAGAAATAGATCTATAAAGACAAAAACAACAACCATCAACACCCATCTTCTCTCAGAAATAGATGTATAAAGACAAAAAAAACATCCATCAACACCCATCTTCTCTCTCAGAAATAGATGTACAAAGACAAAAAACCAACCATCAACACCCATCTTCTCTCTCAGAAATAGATGTACAAAGACAAAAAACCAACCATCAACACCCATCTTCTCTCTCAGAAATAGATGTACAAAGACAAAAAAAACAACAACCATCAACACCCATCTTCTCTCTCAGAAATAGATGTACAAAGACAAAAAAAACAACCATCAACACCATCTTCTCTCTCAGAAATAGATGTACAAAGACAAAAAATAACCATCAACACCCATCTTCTCTCTCAGAAATAGATGTACAAAGACAAAAAAAACAACCATCAACACCATCTTCTCTCTCAGAAAAGATGTACAAAGACAAAAAAACAACCATCAACACCCATCTTCTCTCTCAGAAATAGATGTACAAAGACAAAAAACAACAACTATCAACACCCATCTTCTCTCTCAAAATAGATGTACAAAGACAAAAAACCAACCATCAACACCCATCTTCTCTCTCAGAAATAGATGTACAAAGACAAAAAACAACAACCATCAACACCCATCTTCTCTCTCAGAAATAGATGTACAAAGACAAAAAAAACAACCATCAACACCCATCTTCTCTCTCAGAAATAGATGTACAAAGACAAAAACAACAACCATCAACACCCATCTTCTCTCTCAGAAATAGATGTACAAAGACAAAAAAACAACCATCAACACCCATCTTCTCTCTCAGAAATAGATGTACAAAGACAAAAAAAACAACCATCAACACCCATCTTCTCTCTCAGAAATAGATGTATAAAGACAAAAAAACAACAACCATCAACACCCATCTTCTCTCTCAGAAATAGATGTACAAAGACAAAAACAACCATCAACACCCATCTTCTCTCAGAAATAGATGTACAAAGACAAAAAAACAACCATCAACACCCATCTTCTCTCTCAGAAATAGATGTACAAAGACAAAAACAACAACCATCAACACCCATCTTCTCTCTCAGAAATAGATGTATAAAGACAAAAAAACAACCATCAACACCCATCTTCTCTCTCAGAAATAGATGTATAAAGACAAAAACAACAACCATCAACACCCATCTCTCTCTCAGAAATAGATGTACAAAGACAAAAACAACAACCATCAACACCCATCTTCTCTCTCAGAAATAGATGTATAAAGACAAAAACAACAACCATCAACACCCATCTTCTCTCTCAGAAATAGATGTATAAAGACAAAAACAACAACCATCAACACCCATCTTCTCTCTCAGAAATAGATGTATAAAGACAAAAACAACAACCATCAACACCCATCTTCTCTCTCAGAAATAGATGTATAAAGACAAAAACAACAACCATCAACACCCATCTTCTCTCTCAGAAATAGATGTATAAAGACAAAAACAACAACCATCAACACCCATCTTCTCTCTCAGAAATAGATGTATAAAGACAAAAACAACAACCATCAACACCCATCTTCTCTCTCAGAAATAGATGTACAAAGACAAAAACAACAACCATCAACACCCATCTTCTCTCTCAGAAATAGATGTATAAAGACAAAAACAACAACCATCAACACCCATCTTCTCTCTCAGAAATAGATGTATAAAGACAAAAACAACAACCATCAACACCCATCTTCTCTCTCAGAAATAGATGTACAAAGACAAAAACAACAACCATCAACACCCATCTTCTCTCTCAGAAATAGATGTATAAAGACAAAAACAACAACCATCAACACCCATCTTCTCTCTCAGAAATAGATGTATAAAGACAAAAACAACAACCATCAACACCCATCTTCTCTCTCAGAAATAGATGTACAAAGACAAAAACAACAACCATCAACACCCATCTTCTCTCTCAGAAATAGATGTACAAAGACAAAAACAACAACCATCAACACCCATCTCTCTCAGAAATAGATGTATAAAGACAAAAACAACAACCATCAACACCCATCTTCTCTCTCAGAAATAGATGTATCTTCTCTCTCAGAAAAAGACAAAAACAACAACCATCAACACCCATCTTCTCTCTCAGAAATAGATGTATAAAGACAAAAACAACAACCATCAACACCCATCTTCTCTCTCAGAAATAGATGTATAAAGACAAAAACAACAACCATCAACACCCATCTTCTCTCTCAGAAATAGATGTACAAAGACAAAAACAACAACCATCAACACCCATCTTCTCTCTCAGAAATAGATGTATAAAGACAAAAACAACAACCATCAACACCCATCTTCTCTCTCAGAAATAGATGTATAAAGACAAAACAACAACCATCAACACCCATCTTCTCTCTCAGAAATAGATGTATAAAGACAAAAACAACAACCATCAACACCCATCTTCTCTCTCAGAAATAGATGTATAAAGACAAAAACAACAACCATCAACACCCATCTTCTCTCAGAAATAGATGTATAAAGACAAAAACAACAACCATCAACACCCATCTTCTCTCTCAGAAATAGATGTATAAAGACAAAAACAACAACCATCAACACCCATCTTCTCTCTCAGAAATAGATGTACAAAGACAAAAACAACAACCATCAACACCCATCTTCTCTCTCAGAAATAGATGTATAAAGACAAAAACAACAACCATCAACACCCATCTTCTCTCTCAGAAATAGATGTATAAAGACAAAAACAACAACCATCAACACCCATCTTCTCTCTCAGAAATAGATGTACAAAGACAAAAACAACAACCATCAACACCCATCTTCTCTCTCAGAAATAGATGTATAAAGACAAAAACAACAACCATCAACACCCATCTTCTCTCTCAGAAATAGATGTATAAAGACAAAAAAAACAACCATCAACACCCATCTTCTCTCTCAGAAATAGATGTACAAAGACAAAAACAACAACCATCAACACCCATCTTCTCTCTCAGAAATAGATGTACAAAGACAAAAACAACAACCATCAACACCCATCTTCTCTCTCAGAAATAGATGTATAAAGACAAAAAAACAACAACCATCAACACCCATCTTCTCTCTCAGAAATAGATGTACAAAGACAAAAAACAACAACCATCAACACCCATCTTCTCTCTCAGAAATAGATGTATAAAGACAAAAAAAACAACCATCAACACCCATCTTTCTCTCAGAAATAGATGTATAAAGACAAAAACAACAACCATCAACACCCATCTTCTCTCTCAGAAATAGATGTACAAAGACAAAAACAACAACCATCAACACCCATCTTCTCTCTCAGAAATAGATGTATAAAGACAAAAAACAACAACCATCAACACCCATCTTCTCTCTCAGAAATAGATGTACAAAGACAAAAACAACAACCATCAACACCCATCTTCTCTCTCAGAAATAGATGTATAAAGACAAAAAACAACAACCATCAACACCCATCTTCTCTCTCAGAAATAGATGTACAAAGACAAAAACAACAACCATCAACACCCATCTTCTCTCTCAGAAATAGATGTACAAAGACAAAAACAACAACCATCAACACCCATCTTCTCTCAGAAATAGATGTACAAAGACAAAAAAAACAACCATCAACACCCATCTTCTCTCTCAGAAATAGATGTACAAAGACAAAAAACAACCATCAACACCCATCTTCTCTCTCAGAAATAGATGTACAAAGACAAAAAACAACAACCATCAACACCCATCTTCTCTCTCAGAAATAGATGTATAAAGACAAAAAACAACAACCATCAACACCCATCTTCTCTCTCAGAAATAGATGTATAAAGACAAAAACAACAACCATCAACACCCATCTTCTCTCTCAGAAATAGATGTACAAAGACAAAAACAACAACCATCAACACCCATCTTCTCTCTCAGAAATAGATGTATAAAGACAAAAAAAACAACCATCAACACCCATCTTCTCTCTCAGAAATAGATGTATAAAGACAAAAACAACAACCATCAACACCCATCTTCTCTCTCAGAAATAGATGTATAAAGACAAAAAAACAACCATCAACACCCATCTTCTCTCTCAGAAATAGATGTATAAAGACAAAAAAACAACCACAACCATCAACACCCATCTTCTCTCTCAGAAATAGATGTATAAAGACAAAAAACAACCATCAACACCCATCTTCTCTCTCAGAAATAGATGTACAAAGACAAAAACAACCATCAACACCCATCTTCTCTCTCAGAAATAGATGTACAAAGACAAAAACAACAACCATCAACACCCATCTTCTCTCTCAGAAATAGATGTATAAAGACAAAAAACAACAACCATCAACACCCATCTTCTCTCTCAGAAATAGATGTATAAAGACAAAAAACAACAACCATCAACACCCATCTTCTCTCTCAGAAATAGATGTACAAAGACAAAAAAAACAACCATCAACACCCATCTTCTCTCTCAGAAATAGATGTACAAAGACAAAAAAACAACCATCAACACCCATCTTCTCTCTCAGAAATAGATGTATAAAGACAAAAACAACAACCATCAACACCCATCTTCTCTCTCAGAAATAGATGTATAAAGACAAAAAAACAACCATCAACACCCATCTTCTCTCTCAGAAATAGATGTACAAAGACAAAAACAACAACCATCAACACCCATCTTCTCTCTCAGAAATAGATGTATAAAGACAAAAAAAACAACCATCAACACCCATCTTCTCTCTCAGAAATAGATGTACAAAGACAAAAAAAACAACCATCAACACCCATCTTCTCTCTCAGAAATAGATGTATAAAGACAAAAAAAACAACCATCAACACCCATCTTCTCTCTCAGAAATAGATGTACAAAGACAAAAAAAACAACCATCAACACCCATCTTCTCTCTCAGAAATAGATGTATAAAGACAAAAAAAAAACAACCATCAACACCCATCTTCTCTCTCAGAAATAGATGTATAAAGACAAAAAACAACAACCATCAACACCCATCTTCTCTCTCAGAAATAGATGTATAAAGACAAAAAAAAACCAACCATCAACACCCATCTTCTCTCTCAGAAATAGATGTATAAAGACAAAAAAACAACCATCAACACCCATCTTTTCTCTCAGAAATAGATGTACAAAGACAAAAACAACAACCATCAACACCCATCTTCTCTCTCAGAAATAGATGTATAAAGACAAAAAAAACAACCATCAACACCCATCTTCTCTCTCAGAAATAGATGTATAAAGACAAAAAAAAACAACCATCAACACCCATCTTCTCTCTCAGAAATAGATGTACAAAGACAAAAAAAAAACAACCATCAACACCCATCTTCTCTCTCAGAAATAGATGTACAAAGACAAAAAAAAACAACCATCAACACCTATCTTCTCTCTCAGAAATAGATGTATAAAGACAAAAAACAACAACCATCAACACCCATCTTCTCTCTCAGAAATAGATGTACAAAGACAAAAAAACAACAACCATCAACACCCATCTTCTCTCTCAGAAATAGATGTACAAAGACAAAAAAACCAACTACCATCAACACCCATCTTCTCTCTCAGAAATAGATGTATAAAGACAAAAAACCAACCATCAACACCCATCTTTTCTCTCAGAAATAGATGTACAAAGACAAAAAAACAACCATCAACACCCATCTTCTCTCTCAGAAATAGATGTACAAAGACAAAAACAACAACCATCAACACCCATCTTCTCTCTCAGAAATAGATGTATAAAGACAAAAACAAGAACCATCAACACCCATCTTCTCTCTCAGAAATAGATGTATAAAGACAAAAAAACAACCATCAACACCCATCTTCTCTCTCAGAAATAGATGTACAAAGACAAAAACAAGAACCATCAACACCCATCTTCTCTCTCAGAAATAGATGTATAAAGACAAAAACAACAACCATCAACACCCATCTTCTCTCTCAGAAACAGATGTACAAAGACAAAACAACAACCATCAACACCCATCTTCTCTCTCAGAAATAGATGTATAAAGACAAAAACAACAACCATCAACACCCATCTTCTCTCTCAGAAATAGATGTACAAAGACAAAAAACAACCATCAACACCCATCTTCTCTCTCAGAAATAGATGTATAAAGACAAAAACAACAACCATCAACACCCATCTTCTCTCTCAGAAATAGATGTATAAAGACAAAAAAAACAACCATCAACACCCATCTTCTCTCTCAGAAATAGATGTACAAAGACAAAAATCATCCATCAACACCCATCTTCTCTCTCAGAAATAGATGTATAAAGACAAAAAGACAACCATCAACACCCATCTTCTCTCTCAGAAATAGATGTATAAAGACAAAAAACATCCATCAACACCCATCTTCTCTCTCAGAAATAGATGGACAAAGACAAAAACAACTACCATCAACACCCATCTTCTCTCTCAGAAATAGATGTACAAAGACAAAAACAACAACCATCAACACCCATCTTCTCTCTCAGAAATAGATGTATAAAGACAAAAACAACAACCATCAACACCCATCTTCTCTCTCAGAAATAGATCTATAAAGACAAAAACAACAACTATCAACACCCATCTTCTCTCTCAGAAATAGATGTATAAAGACAAAACAACAACCATCAACACCCATCTTCTCTCTCAGAAATAGATGTATAAAGACAAAAACAACAACCATCAACACCCATCTTCTCTCTCAGAAATAGATGTATAAAGACAAAAAAACAACCATCAACACCCATCTTCTCTCTCAGAAATAGATGTACAAAGACAAAAAAACAACCATCAACACCCATCTTCTCTCTCAGAAATAGATGTATAAAGACAAAAACAACATCCATCAACACCCATCTTCTCTCTCAGAAATAGATGTATAAAGACAAAAACAACAACCATCAACACCCATCTTCTCTCTCAGAAATAGATGTATAAAGACAAAAAAACAACCATCAACACCCATCTTCTCTCTCAGAAATAGATGTATAAAGACAAAAACAACAATCATCAACACCCATCTTCTCTCTCAGAAATAGATGTACAAAGACAAAAACAACAACCATCAACACCCATCTTCTTTCTCAGAAATAGATGTACAAAGACAAAAACAACAACCATCAACACCCATCTTCTCTCTCAGAAATAGATGTACAAAGACAAAAACAACAACCATCAACACCCATCTTCTCTCTCAGAAATAGATGTATAAAGACAAAAAAACAACCATCAACACCCATCTTCTCTCAGAAATAGATGTATAAAGACAAAAACAACAATCATCAACACCCATCTTCTTTCTCAGAAATAGATGTATAAAGACAAAAACAACAACCATCAACACCCATCTTCTCTCTCAGAAATAGATGTACAAAGACAAAAAACAACAACCATCAACACCCATCTTCTCTCAGAAATAGATGTATAAAGACAAAAACAACAATCATCAACACCCATCTTCTCTCTCAGAAATAGATGTACAAAGACAAAAAACCAACCATCAACACCCATCTTCTCTCTCAGAAATAGATGTATAAAGACAAAAACAACAACCATCAACACCCATCTTCTCTCTCAGAAATAGATGTATAAAGACAAAAAAACAACCATCAACATCCATCTTCTCTCTCAGAAATAGATGTATAAAGACAAAAACCAACCATCAACACCCATCTCTCTCTCAGAAATAGATGTATAAAGACAAAAACAACAACCATCAACACCCATCTTCTCTCTCAGAAATAGATATACAAAGACAAAAACAACAACCATCAACACCCATCTTCTCTCTCAGAAATAGATGCATAAAGACAAAAACCAACCATCAACACCCATCTTCTCTCTCAGAAATAGATGTATAAAGACAAAAACAACAACCATCAACACCCATCTTCTCTCTCAGAAATAGATATACAAAGACAAAAACAACAACCATCAACACCCATCTTCTCTCTCAGAAATAGATGTATAAAGACAAAAAACCAACCATCAACACCCATCTTCTCTCTCAGAAATAGATGTATAAAGACAAAAACAACAACCATCAACACCCATCTTCTCTCTCAGAAATAGATGTATAAAGACAAAAACAACAACCATCAACACCCATCTTCTCTCTCAGAAATAGATGTATAAAGACAACAAAACATCCATCAACACCCATCTTCTCTCAGAAATAGATGTACAAAGACAAAAAAACAACCATCAACACCCATCTTCTCTCAGAAATAGATGTATAAAGACAAAAAAACAACCATCAACACCCATCTTCTCTCTCAGAAATAGATGTATAAAGACAAAAAACAACAATCATCAACACCCATCTTCTTTCTCAGAAATAGATGTACAAAGACAAAAACAACAACCATCAACACCCATCTTCTCTCTCAGAAATAGATGTATAAAGACAAAAACAACAACCATCAACACCCATCTTCTCTCTCAGAAATAGATGTATAAAGACAAAAACCAACCATCAACATCCATCTTCTCTCTCAGAAATAGATGTATAAAGACAAAAAACCAACCATCAACACCCATCTTCTCTCTCAGAAATAGATGTATAAAGACAAAAACAACAACCATCAACACCCATCTTCTCTCTCAGAAATAGATATACAAAGACAAAAAACAACAACCATCAACACCCATCTTCTCTCTCAGAAATAGATGTATAAAGACAAAAACCAACCATCAACACCCATCTTCTCTCTCAGAAATAGATGTATAAAGACAAAAACAACAACCATCAACACCCATCTTCTCTCTCAGAAATAGATATACAAAGACAAAAAACAACAACCATCAACACCCATCTTCTCTCTCAGAAATAGATGTATAAAGACAAAAAACCAACCATCAACACCCATCTTCTCTCAGAAATAGATGTATAAAGACAAAAACAACAACCATCAACACCCATCTTCTCTCTCAGAAATAGATGTATAAAGACAAAAACAACAACCATCAACACCCATCTTCTCTCTCAGAAATAGATGTATAAAGACAACAAAACATCCATCAACACCCATCTTCTCTCTCAGAAATAGATGTACAAAGACAAAAAAACAACCATCAACACCCATCTTCTCTCTCAGAAATAGATGTATAAAGACAAAAAAACAACCATCAACACCCATCTTCTCTCTCAGAAATAGATGTATAAAGACAAAAAACAACAATCATCAACACCCATCTTCTTTCTCAGAAATAGATGTACAAAGACAAAAACAACAACCATCAACACCCATCTTCTCTCTCAGAAATAGATGTACAAAGACAAAAAACAACAACCATCAACACCCATCTTCTCTCTCAGAAATAGATGTATAAAGACAAAAACAACAATCATCAACACCCATCTTCTCTCTCAGAAATAGATGTACAAAGACAAAAAACCAACCATCAACACCCATCTTCTCTCTCAGAAATAGATGTATAAAGACAAAAACAACAACCATCAACACCCATCTTCTCTCTCAGAAATAGATGTATAAAGACAAAAACCAACCATCAACATCCATCTTCTCTCTCAGAAATAGATGTATAAAGACAAAAACCAACCATCAACACCCATCTTCTCTCTCAGAAATAGATGTATAAAGACAAAAACAACAACCATCAACACCCATCTTCTCTCTCAGAAATAGATATACAAAGACAAAAACAACAACCATCAACACCCATCTTCTCTCTCAGAAATAGATGTATAAAGACAAAAACAACAACCATCAACACCCATCTTCTCTCTCAGAAATAGATGTATAAAGACAAAAACAACAACCATCAACACCCATCTTCTCTCTCAGAAATAGATGTATAAAGACAAAAACAACAACTATCAACACCCATCTTCTCTCTCAGAAATAGATGTATAAAGACAAAAACCAACCATCAACACCCATCTTCTCTCTCAGAAATAGATGTATAAAGACAAAAACAACAACCATCAACACCCATCTTCTCTCTCAGAAATAGATATACAAAGACAAAAACAACAACCATCAACACCCATCTTCTCTCTCAGAAATAGATGTATAAAGACAAAAACCAACCATCAACACCCATCTTCTCTCTCAGAAATAGATGTATAAAGACAAAAACAACAACCATCAACACCCATCTTCTCTCTCAGAAATAGATGTATAAAGACAAAAACAACAACCATCAACACCCATCTTTCTCTCAGAAATAGATGTATAAAGACAACAAAACATCCATCAACACCCATCTTCTCTCTCAGAAATAGATGTATAAAGACAAAAAACAACCATCAATACCCATCTTCTCTCTCAGAAATAGATGTATAAAGACAAAAAAAAACAACCATCAACACCCATCTTCTCTCTCAGAAATAGATGTACAAAGACAAAAAAAAAAAAAAACAACTATCACATGGTCCACATATGTTTATTTCTAAAAAGAAAAAAATGTCAGAACAGCAAATTTGTTATGTATCTCATGGATATCGTAATACTATAAAGGTATGTTAAATCAGTCAAAGAAACAGAAAACTATGTTCCCAGATTGACCATTTCAATCAAATCAAATCAATGTATATTTTCATTACAGGTTCTTACAAAGCCTCTAGCACAGGAGGGGACAAATGGTGGAAGGCCAGAATACAGTACTGGATATCAGCAGAATTGATTCATGCTGAAACTGTAAAGGTATAGATCAAATAATAACATTTGTAAGGAAAAAAAAGGTTGAAATAAAAGAAAAAGAATATTTACTCAATTTTAAATGTTTTAAGTTCATTTGTACTGAAGATTGCAAAACTATAATAATAACTAAACAAAAATACTTGATTATATCCTTTCAATGTCCTATCCTATGAAACAATATAAAAATAACGAGATGAGGAATGATTGCCAACTATCCACCAAAGTTCAAATAAAGTGGATGTAAGCAATTATAGGCAACCGTACAGCCTTCAACAATAAGAAAAACCCATACTGTATAGTCGGCTATAAAAATATGAAACAATTCAATTGAGAAAACTGATGGCCTATATATATATAGCTAATTTATAACAAAACAATTTACGAAAAACAAAAATGACAGACATGAACCAATGACAACCACTGAACTACAGGCTCCTGACTTGAACGTGGCGGGGTTAAACATGCTTGTGAGTGCTCAACCCTTTCCCTAACATGGGACAGTGGTGTAACAGCACAACATGAGAACAAACTATAAAAATCAGTTGAAAAAGGCTCAACTCATCAGTTTACATTTTTGGGGTAGACAATTTGTGTCTATTGTTAAAAGACTATTTGTTGCCATCTACTGGTAAATGTCTAGGTCACATATGTTGTTGTGTTGCTGTCTCTTTATGATAATCTTTTTGGTGTGTGCTTCATATCTCCTTTTTGTCGAGCCTGCGACTTTTGTCACAAAAGCGAGACATAGCGATCCTATATTCCGTTGGCGGCAGCGTCCACAAATATTCACTCTGTGGTTAAAGTTTTGAAATTTTAATAACTTTCTTAAACTATTCTGGATTTCTACCAAACTTGGACAGAAGCTTGTTTATGATCATAAGATAGTATCCAGAAGTAAATTTTGTTAAAAAAAAAATCCTGTTTATCCGTATTTTACTTATAAATGGACTTAGTTTTTTCTGCCAGTTAACATTACATTCACTCTGTGTTTAAGTTTTTAAAATTTTAATAACTTTCTTAAACTATCCTGGATTTCTACCAAACTTGGACAGAAGTTTGTTTATGATCAAAAGCTAGTATCTAGAAGGAAATTTTGTAAAAACTTATTTCCTGTTTTTCCGTATATTACTTATAAATGGACTTAGTTTTTCTTCCAGTTAACATTACATACAGTCTGCAGTTAAAGTTTTTAAAACATTTATTAGATTCATAAACCATCCTGAATTTTTTACCAAACTTATTTAAAAATTATCTTCTCTATTATTTGTTCATTCAATAAATTTATGTTTCAACTCTTTTATAAATCTATAGATTTGATTGCATTCTGTATTCATTTTTTTAAAGCATAACTTTTTGTCGAGCCTGCGACTTTTGTCGCAAAAGCGAGACATAGCGTTCCTATATTCCATCGACCATCGGCGGCGGCGTCCACTAATATTCACTCTGTGGTTAAAGTTTTTGAAATTTTTTCATACATTTCAAACGTTTTATTTCATTAACTGTAAATCTATTATGTGCATTCCCTTATCACACTGAAAACATAGACAACAGCAAAAGTAGGCGAGACACTGGGTTCCGCGGAACCCTTACAAATTTTATTAACATCAATTAATTTGTTCACAACATAGGGCAATTTAGAGCTTGACATATGGTATAGACACTTGTTGATTGTCCTTGTTTTTGAAGACTGTCTTGTAACCACTATATGTACCAATCTTTATTCCTTGAATTGTGTGATTGATTTACATTGTCTCATTGACATATTCACCACATCTTCTTTGATTTTTTTTTACATATCTTTGATAACAATGATTTGTTTATTATCTTTTCGTTATTCTTGCTTCTCAGGTCTTAGGATTTCAACAGTTGATATTTAACAGTATCCAATGAATCATTTTAACGACCTGTTGACAAGTGTTGTGAACACAAATTTACCACAATGTAATTTCAGCATTGTTTGTCAGATTGATTGATTGGTGTTTGCTTTACACCACATCAGCTAAAAAAGGCTATATCCTGACAATCATTTTTCAGACTAAAGTACAATATTATGTAGCTTTGCTCTTATAATTCTTATATAATATATTAATAATTATTTTAGATTGTATGCTAAAACTGCTGTACTATTTTTAGGTTACCCAAGATGTTGTAATAAATCAAGCTTTGCCTAATACAGTAAGACCATCAGGTCCAACTCAGAATACAATAGAAACTATTGATATTGCTAAACTTCCATTGTATAGTAGGAAGTTATCTGTGACTGCCAGGTTAGTTTCGTATTCTTATATAAATGTATTGTTTTGTTTCTGATGTTTTATATGGAAATGCAGTGACAAACCAAATATGTAATTCTCAGATTTTTCTTACAAAGATCGATAATAAACATATTCCTTTATTTGTCGTAAGAATATGGTAATTTTGAATTGAATAGGTATTTCCATGACTATAAATCCAATGTTCATATGCTGGTGTTTATAATGGTTACACAAGAGGAAAATATGAGTCAACCAGGAAAAGAAATCTGTTTGAAATTCACCAGTATTGTTGAGTTATCTCCCATTTTTCAAAAAGTGTAAACTGGCAAGAAATTAAAATATGTGGATTTTTATAGATTTGTATTTATTTTGATATTGTAGAATTATGTTAAAACAGCAGAAAATAGTGAAAAATATTTGTTACTTATTTTAGTAAAAATTATAAAAGCAGTATTAAATATGTAAATTTTAAATTGAATAGATATTTTAAAAAATGATGAAAAGACTTTTTCTATGTTTAGATTTCATTTGTTAAAGATTCAATATTTTATTTTATTAAATTCTCACCACTTGTATAACATAAAGCACTCGAATACATATATAAAACATAATCTTTAACATTGTTGATTTTTAGGTTGTTTGAACATATTCATATATCTGGAGGTGTAGCTAGATTAAGAATCATCATCACAAATAACACAAAAGTCAATGTGAAGACAATATATGTCAAAGTAAGTACTTTGCACTTTTGGATCTTCTCCATTATTTCTATGTTTCTATGTTTAAATCAAATCCTGACCATACCATTATATCTTGTATACAGGCTGTCAGCTATATGGTCACAGTGCACAATTGCATATTTTTTTTATATATAATTTTCTTTCATTATTGTTCAAACAGAGTAAAGATCTACCTGTATTTAGTGTCTGCAGACCTAGCAAACCTAGAGAGTGTATTTATGTGCAATTTTAATGAATTTGTGTCCAAGTGCCTCAATTCAGATAGTTTTATTGCAACAAGAATAAAACACAAACATAAATATGTAACTTAGCATTATTTAACTAGATACAGAAATTCAGAATATCTGGAAAAAGAAGGACTAAACAACAAAATTAGCAAAGGATGTATGAGGATTAAAACTATGCTCCAGTCTTCTAGTTGCAGTCATTGGATTCAAAATTGAATTGACCAAAACAACATTAACACTTTATTTTAGCAAAAATACAAAAAGCACACTCTTTATAAGTACCAACAAAGCTGAAAAAAGACAGCTTTATATTTAAAAAAAATATGACTGAATTTAATAGGCCATCATGGAAATTGAAATAGCTAACAAGAGATCTGATTTTGCAAGTCCACAAATGTTACACGATTTATTGCTTTTACTTTCTGAAATAAAAAAATATTCATTTGGGAATTAAAGAGTCAGTTTGATAACTGGAAACCAAAATTTTTAGCAAAGATGCATGAAGTTCAAAATTTTTTTAAACCTGATGATATCAGATGGGTGGAGAATTGTCTACTTTATTAATCAACTCCTGCTACAGCTTTCCATTTCCACTGCTCAAGAAACCTTTTGTGCAAGCCTGTCATTTGAGTCTTTAATAATCAATTTTGTATTTTTGTATTGTCATATTCCATTTATAGTTATTTGGTGTTTTTGCCCTTATGACAAAAGGACCAAAACTGAACCCAGATGATCCATGTGTGACAGAGATTGATGATAATGTAATTATTGAACCTACAGAAAATCCACATCTTATTTGGGAGGCCATGCCAGTTGAAGGATGTAATTCTGAAATTCTTAATACGTAAGTGTAAACAAAATCATATTCTATCCAAATTAAATAATGTCAGATGGAGAAAAATTATCTTCTATTTATAGCATCTTCAGTATGCATAGATGGTATGGTTTATCACAAATATAATTATAGTTTATTACATGTACAAGCAGTGAAAAATAATTGAAATTTATAATTTTGACATTGTTATATATATAGTGACAATGAGACAAATATAAAATTTGAAATTAGAGGGTTCATTGAACTTGAATAAGGTTTGATGAGGTGTCATCATAGGACAGAAAACTGGAATGCAAGAATATGTTGGGGAAAGCGTAAATGTAGCAATGATTCTAATCGGTTCATCAAATTCTTTCAGTTTAAAACAGCCACTCCTCATCATCTTCTTATAAAAACAGTTATTTCTACCACCTGGCATATTATCAAACTGAAAATCTTTCATTATTCAGTCTTTATTTGTTATTTCTTGGCCAATCACTTGATTCTTGAATATATTTTAATATTATTTAGTGATTGCAGATTAATTTTGAACTTCGGACTACAGAATCTCATTATTTGCTTAATTAAAACAAAATTTGTCTAAAGCAGCTTTAATTATTTGTAACAATTATTTTAACAACAGGGGTATTGACAATGTGCATGTTCCACTACAGTATAAAGATGGCACACCACTACCTCCTACAGTCAGTAGTAAATATCATATAAAGGTAAAATCCATTATATTTGTATATAAAAACTCTTCAAAGATATAGGCTTTCTAATTTTTACGGAGATATTGTTTACCGAAACTGGAAATTTAGATACAATCCAGGTAAACTTATCGATCCTATAAATAAACTTATTCTAAAAGGTAACCAATTCAACACTATAATTAGATCTTTGAATTTTGTTTTTATTGGTATTAATATTGATTTTGTTATAAGTAAATTAAAATCAAACTAAATATTATTTTATATACATATGGCACATTCATGGCTCTACAATCTGTCGAAACATGTATCTTGGCATTGCACAAGGTCATATTTTTCTCTGACTGTAAATGACGTCTTAACACTAAATCCATTGGATGTTGGATGTGTACTGATTGATATTTTAGTCTTAGATGCATGATTTTTTTTTATTAGTTGTTATTGGCTTTGAACTACCGTACCTGTCAGTAACTGCGAGTACTCTCAGATCTGTACTTAGTGTCTTTTTGTTGTGGAGATGTATAAGTTCCCTGCCACGTCAACTCTGTGTTACTTGTTTTTGTGCTTTGTATCTATCTGATGAGTTAAGCCCTTTTCAACTGATTTTTATAGTTTGTTCATATGTTGTACTGTTACACCACTGTCCCAGGTTAGGGGGATGGTTGGGCGCCTGCTAACATGTTTAACCCCGCCACATTCTGTATGTGCATGTCCCAAGTCAGGAGCCTGTAATTTAGTGGTTGTCGTTTGTTGCTGTATATCATATTTGTTTTTCGTTCATTATTTTGTACATAAATCAGTATTGGTTTTACTCATTGTTGAAGGCTGTACGGTGACCTATAGTTGTTAATTTCTGTGTCATTTGGTCTCTTGTGGAGAGTTGTCTCATGGGCAGTCATTCCACATCTTTTTATTTTTAAACAACCGCAAAAACATTTTGCGGTCATATATTGGTATGATGTTGGCGTCGTCGTCATCGTCATCTGAAGACACATTGGTTTTCGCACTCTTACTTTAGTTTGAGTAAATGGATCTCTATGAAATTTTACCATAAGGTTCAATACCACAAAAGGAAGGTTGGGATTGATTTTGGGGGTTATGGTACCAACAGTTAAGGAATTAGGGGCCAAAAGGGCCAAAATAAGCATTTTGTAACTTCCAGACATAACTTGTGTGTTAGTGTATGGATCTCTCTGACATTGTACCACAAGGTTCCATATCACAAAGGGAATGCTGGGATTGATTTTGGGGTAATTGCATCCAAATTTTAGGAATTAGGGGCAAAAAAGGGCAAAAACAAGCATTTTCTAGTTTCATGACAATAACTTGTGTGTAAGTGTATGGATCTTTCTGAAAAAGGTTCCATATCACAAAGGGAAAGCTGGAATTGAGTTTAGGGGTAATTGCCAAAAACGTTTAGGAATAAGGGGCCAAAAATAAGCATTTTTCTAGTTTACAGACAATAACTTGTGTTCAAGGTCAGGATCTCTGAAATTGTACTGCAAGGTACCATACCACAAATGGAAGGCTGGGATTGATTTTGGGGGTAATTGCCTCAAAATTTTAGGATTAGGGTCCAAAAAGGGGCAAAAAACAAGCATTTTTCTAGTTTCAGGACAATAACTTGTGTGTAAGTGTATGGATCTTTATGAAATTGTACTACAAGGTTCCATATCACAAAGGGAAAGCTTGGTTTGAGTTTGGGGGTAATTGCCCTAAACGTTTAGGAATTTGGGGCCAAAAAGGGGCCTAAAACAAGCATTTTTCTAGTTTCCAGACAATAACTTGTGTTCAAGTGTATGGATCTCTCAGAAATTGTACTGCAAGGTACCATACCACAAAGGGAAGGCTGGGATTGAGTTTTGGGGTAATGAATCATAAGGGGGTTCAAAAAATTTGGGGGAGGGATTTTTTTCCTTTTTTCCTTTTTTTTTCTTTAAAATATTCCATTTTAAATTGGTTATTTCTGATTTATATATAAAAGCAAATAATAATGATATGGTTTGAATAGGTAAATTAAAAATTTTTAAGTTCTTAGACCACATTCATTCTGTGCCAGAAACCTATGCTGTGTCAAATATTTAATCGCAATCCAAATTCAGTGCTGTATCAAGCTTGAATGTTGTGTCCATACTTGCCCCAACTGTTCAGGGTTCCACCTCTGCGGTCATATCAAGCTGCGCCCAGCGGAGCATTTTATTATATTATAGTTTTGTACGCCAGAGGTGTGTTTCATCTACTTAAGACTAATCAGTGGCACTTGATTCAGTATCCTACTTGCTGTTATCACTGAGATTTATTTCTATCATCTGATAGTATTTCTCATGTTTGTATTCTTAAAAACTGCTGAAATATTTCTGATGTGTTCCCAATATTTTCCTGATCATGTATAAAAACTGGTATTGCATTATACTGGTAAATTCAAATATGCAATTCAAGATCATCATCAAAAAAGCTTTTTTAAAAATCTCCAAGAGAATATTATTTTCCTTATGTGCCTGGAAACTTGATATAAATTCATTTGACTTACGAGGTATTTTGTTAAATTTTGTACATGATATTTACACAAAAGAGTAGGAAAAGAGTTAAAAAGTACTTGGAAATATTTTCTTTCTTACATTTATTTGACTTATCTTTAAACAGTTTTAACTTTACTGATGATGAATTTTTCAGTGTACATATGAAATAGAAGTGATAGTGGAATTAGAGAATTTGAAGAGAGCCTCTCTGATGCTACCTCTTCACTGTGTTAGACACACTCAGGATGACACGGTTAGTACCCATTAAGGACTTGTAATTCCTAGCTAGTTCCCATTACATTGTTTTCATATTCATTACTCATCATCTCCCTATTTACCCAATACTTACTGCAAACCAAATTATATTTGTGAAAATATATTTCCTGTTTATCAAATTTTAGCCAACTTAGCTGCTATTTCTTTTCAGGATTTTTTTCAATTTCTTGATGAATTTATAGAAGTTTTACATATTCAGAAGAAACTTGAATTTGTGTTTTTTTTTCTACTCATAGAATAAATATTCTTACACATTATGATTTAATGTACCATAAGTGGTAAATGGAAATAACACTTTATAAAATTGTGCTTCTGAAGTGCTCATCACAAGATCTTCTAAATTAGCAAATATTTTAATATCATTTAGCAGAAAAATTGTCTCTTTACAGTGGTCTAAATGGCAAGCTCCACAGTGGGTGTATGACACAGAAATACTGACATCTAGCTCTCGCTTCAGTGTACCAGAAAATGTGTTAAGTAAGTTTCTGTCATCTCAGCTATTTTACATTTATCATCTTCAGGTTGATGTGTGAATTTCTTTTCATTAATATAATTCAGAGAACTAGGCTCTGTTATATGTTCAACTCTTTGTTAACTGGATTTTCAAAGGAAAAATTGGTTATTGATTTGGGGATGTACGGCGGGCAGGCGGGCGACTGCTAAACAGTGTCCGTTCATTAACATGCAAACTCATTGATGAAGTTTTTTCAAATTTAGGTATGTTGTTTCCTGTGACTAAATGAAGATCCAAGTTCAATTTACACGATTTTAGCTTTTCTCGTTGTTGAGATGTCGACCCTTTAGAAGCCAAAAGTTATACTTATTATATGATTGAGTTATTTCCCTTTGAACAGAATTGTGATTTGCAAATATCATTTTCATTAGATAATAATCTATTTTTAAACGACCGCAAAATTTTTGCGGTCGTATATTGGTATGACGTTGGCGTCGTCGTCGTCGTCCGAAGACACATTGGTTTTCGCACTATAACTTTAGTTTAAGTGAATGGATCTCTATGAAATTTTACCATAAGGTTCAATACCACAAAAGGAAGGTTGGGATTGATTTTGGGGGTTATGGTACCAACAGTTAAGGAATTAGGGGCCAAAAAGGGGCCAAAATAAGCATTTTGTAACTTCCAGACAATAACTTGTGTGTAAGTGTATGGATCTCTGAAATTGTACCACAAGGTTCCATATCACAAAGGGAAGGCTGGGATTGATTTTGGGGTAATTGCCTCAAAATTTTAGGAATTAGGGGCCAAAAAAGGGGCAAAAAATAAGCATTTTTCTAGTTTCAGGACAATAACTTGTGTGTAAGTGTATGGATCTTTCTGAAATTGTACTACAAGGTTCCATATCACAAAGGGAAAGCTGAAATTGAGTTTGGGGGTAATTGCCCGAAACGTTTAGGAATTAGGGGCCAAAAATAAGTTTTTTTTCTAGTTTCCAGACAATAACTTGTGTTTAAGTGTATGGATCTCTGAAATTGTACTGCAAGGTACCATACCTCAAAGGAAGGCTGGGATTGATTTTGGGGTGATGAATCATAAGGGGTTCAAAAATTGAGGGGAGATTTGTTTTTCCTTTTTCCTTTTTTTTCTTTAAAATTTTCCATTTTAAGTTGGTTATTTCTGATTTATATTTAAAAGCAAATGATAATGATATGGCAGGAGATACACACCAAACAGGATGTGTAAATTATTATATAATAAGTATTGTGCAATAGCAAGAAATTTTCAAATGCACAGTATTGCTAATAGCAAGAAATCTCCAATTGCACAGTATTGCGCAATAGCAAGAAATATCCAATAGCACAATATTGTGCAATAGCAAGAAATTGTCAATTGTACAGTATTGCAATAGCAAGAAATATTCAATTGCACAGTATTGCGCAATTGCAAGAATATTCAATTGCACAGTATTGTGCAAAAGAAGATACTTTGTATAAAATGCTTATTTCTTGACCAATTTCAATGGGGTTTTATTCTTGAATTCTTGGGGTTCTTTAATATGCTGAATCTAACCGTGCAATAAGTTTTGGATTTTGGGCCCGTTTTTAAATTGGTCCACATTGAGGTCCAAAGGGTCCAAAATTAAACTTTGTTTGATTTCATCAAAAATTGAATTATTGGGGTTCTTTGATATACCGAATCTAACCGTGTATTTAAATTCTAATTTTTGGTCCCATTTTCAAATTGGTCTAAATTAAGTTCCAAAGGGTCCAAAATTAAACTTAGTTTGATTTTAACAAAAATTGAATTCTTAGGGTTCTTTGATATGCTGAATCTAAACATGTATTTAGATTTTGATTATGGGCCCAGTTTTCAAGTTGGTCCAAATTGGGGTCCAAAATTAAACTTTGTTTGATTTCAACAAAATTGAATATATGGGGTTCTTTGATATGCTGAATCTAACCATGTATTTAGATTTTTGATTTTTGGGCCCCGTTATCAACTTTGTCTACATTGAGGTCAAAAGGGTTCATAATTAAACTTTGTTTGATTTCATCAAAATTGAATTATTGGGGTTCTTTGATATGCCGAATCTAACCGTGTATTTAGATTCTTAATTTTGGTCCCGCTTTCAAATTGGTCTACATTAAGGTCCAAAGGGTCTGAAATTAAACTTAGTTTGATTTTAACAAAATTGAATTCTTAGGGTTCTTTGATATGCTGAATCTAAACATGTATTTAGATTTTGATTATGGGCCCAGTTTTCAAGTTGGTCCAAATCGGGTCCAAAATTAAACTTTGTTTGATTTCAACAAAATTGAATATATGGGGTTCTTTGATATGCTGAATCTAACCATGTATTTAGATTTTTGATTTTTGGGCCCGTTATCAACTTTGTCCACACTGAGGTCAAAAGGGTCCAAAATTAAACTTTGTTTGATTTCATCAAAATTGAACTCTTGGGGTTCTTTGATATGCTGAATCTAACCATGTATTTAGATTTTGGATATTGGACCATTATAGGTGAATGTCCAATTTAAAAATTTTAAGTTCTTAGACCACATTCATTCTGTGTCAGAAACCTATGCTGTGTCAAATATTTAATCACGATCCAAATTCAGAGCTGTATCAAGCTTGAATGTTGTGTCCATACTTGCCCCAACTGTTCAGGGTTCGACCTCTGTGGTTGTATCAAGCTGTGCCCAGCGGAGCATTTTATTGTAACTTCTAGACATAACTTGTGTGTTAGTGTATGGATCTCTCTGACATTGTACCACAAGGTTCCATATCACAAAGGGAATGCTGGGATTGATTTTGGGGGTAATTGCCTCAAAATTTTAGGAATTAGGGGCAAAAAAAGGGGCAAAAAACAAGCATTTTTCTAGTTTCATGACAATAACTTGTGTGTAAGTGTATGGATCGTTCTGAAATTGTACTACAAGGTTCCATATCACAAAGGGAAAGCTGGAATTGAGTTTGGGGGTAATTGCCCAAAATGTTTAGGAATAAGGGGCCAAAAAAGGGCCAAAAATAAGCCTTTTTCTAGTTTCCAGACAATAACTTGTGTTCAAGTGTATGGATCTCTCTGAAATTGTACTGCAAGGTACCATACCACAAAGGGAAGGCTAAGATTGATTTTGGGGGGTAATTGCCTCAAAATTTTAGGAATTAGGGGCAAAAACAAGCATTTTTCTAGTTTCAGGACAATAACGTGTGTGTAAGTGTATGGATTGTTATGAAATTGTACTACAAGGTTCCATATCACAAAGGGAAAGCTGGGTTTGAGTATGGGGGTAATTGCCCTAAACATTTAGGAATTTGGGGCCAAAAAGGGGCCAAAAAACAAGCATTTTTCTAGTTTCCAGACAATAACTTGTGTTCAAGTGTATGGATCTCTGAAATTGTACTGCAAGGTACCATACCACAAAGGAAGGCTGGGATTGAGTTTGGGGTGATGAATCATAAGGGGTCAAAAAATTTGGGGAGATTTTTTTTCCTTTTTTCCTTTTTTTTCTTTAAAATTTTCCATTTTAAATTGGTTATTTCTGAATTATATATAAAAGCAAATAATAATGATATGGTTTGAATAGGTAAATTAAGAATTTTAAGTTCTTAGACCACATTCATTCTGTGTCAGAAACCTATGCTGTGTCAAATATTTAATCACATTCCAAATTCAGTGCTGTATCAAGCTTGAATGTTGTGTCCATACTTGCCCCAACTGTTCAGGGTTCGACCTCTGCGGTCGTATCAAACTGCGCCCACGGAGCATTTTATTATTTAAGGATATATTTCATTATCGCTATTTTAAGAAATTTTCCTTTGATCTTACTGACTGATATTTTCCTTTCTCAGCACAGTAGAGTGATATGAAAAATTATCACTAGAAACTAAGGGTGCACGTGCCGTTGTCAATGCAAACATCAACGTCGTCATAGGCAAAATAGCGATAAACAGATTATCATTGGTCATCTCAACTCGATTGCTTTTCTCACTTTTGCCTTACCGCTCAAGCGAGAAAATCAATCTTGTTGAGATGACCAACGATAATCTATAATTACATTACATTGTGTAGATAAAATTGTTGACATTGATAGATAAGTTGCAGATCTATATTAGTTTGTGACAAATGAAAGAAAAAAATATTGGGAACTATTAATTATATATATAAAGTTTGTTTACACTAAGTGTTTTTAAATAATATTCACCTGTTATCAGATAATAAAGCATCTGGTAAATATCTTATCACACAATTATAATTGGAGTGACAGATTTATTTGAAAATTTTCTGTTTCCTAAGTGTTGATGATGATAAGATCTGTAGGACTGTATAAATAAAGTTTGAAATTTACTGTTCATTATTAGACATTTTGAAGATAGTTACAGATAAGTTTTTGTCTCGACATAGGGATAGTAATCCGGCGGCGGTGCTAACTAACTTCTTAAAAGCTTTATATTTTAGAAGGTGGAAGACCTGGATGCTTCATACTTTATATATAGATGCCTTATGTTACGAACTTTCCGTCTGTCACATGTCCATTGTCCTTGACCTCATTTTCATGGTTCAGTGACTACTTGAAAAAAATTTTAAGATTTTTTGTAATGTTAATTTCTCTCTTATTATGATTAATAGGATAACTGTATTTGGTATGTGTGTACCTTGCAAGGTCCTCATGCCCGTCAGACAGTTTTCACTTGACCTCGACCTTATTTCATGGATCAGTGAACAAGGTTAAGTTTTGGTGGTCAATTCCATATTTCAGATACTATAAGCAATAGGTCTAGTATATTTGGTGTATGGAAGGATTGTAAGGTGTACATGTCCAACTGGCAGGTGTCATCTGACCTTGACCTCATTTTCATGGTTCAGTGGTTATAGTTCAGTTTTTGTGTTATGGTCTGTTTTTCTTATACTTTATGCAATAGGTCTACTATATTTGGTGTATGGAATGATTGTAAGGTGTACATGTCAAACTGGCAGGTGTCATCTGACCTTGACCTCATTTTCATGGTTCAGTGGTCAAAGTTAAGTTTTTGAGTTTTGGTCTTTTTTACTAATACTATATCCGATAGGTCAACTATATTTGGTGTATGGAAATATTTCATGATGTACATGTCAGTCTCGCAGGTTTTATTTGACCTTGACCTCATTTTCACGGTTCATTGCTCAGTGTTAAGTTTTTGTGTTTTGGTCTGTTTTTCTTAAACTATAAGCAATAGGTCAACTATATTTGTTGTATGGAAGGATTGTAAGCTGTACATGTCTGCCTGGCATGGTTCATATGACCTTGACCTCATTTTCATGGTTCATTGGTCAAAGTTTAGTTTTCTTGGTTTAGTCTGTTTCTTAGAAACTATAAGCAATAGGTCAACTATATTTAGTGTATTGAAAGATTGTAAGGTGTACATGTATTTCTTGTTTGGTTTATATGACCGTGACCTCATTTTCTTGGATCAAGTTAAGTTTATGTGATAGTTGTAGTAAAGCTTTATATTGAGGACTATCAACATAATATCAATGGTTAGTAAAGAGGGCGAGACATTTCAGCGTGTGCACTCTTGTATAGATTTTTAATACATATTGTATTAATGATAAATGACATTTTGGATTTTTTTCTTCTTTTTTTTGGTAAATTGTTTGAAGAATTTTGTGGTAGGTTTGTTTTGTTATTCTGTATAAACTTATTTTCTGAAAGCTATATATTTTTTTTGGTGAAGCGAACTCCTTTAGAAACTAAGCTTAGTTTGTCTATTGATAAACATATATTTGGATTTCTAATTTTGGCCCAGTTTTCAAGTTGGTCCAAATCAGGGTCCAAAATTATACTGTGTTTGATTTCAACATAAATTGAATATATATAGATTTCTTTGAAATGCTAAATCTAAACCTGTATTTATTCTCATTATTGATTAGATAATACCACATTGAGGTCTGAAGGGTCCTAAATTAAACTTTTGTTTGATTTCATCAAAAATTGAATTCTTGGGGATCTTTGATATGCTGATTCTAACAATGTACTTAGATTTTGGATATTGGACCATAATAGGTAAATATCCGATTTCAAATTTTCCAGTTCTTTGACCACATTCATTTTGTGTCACAAACCTATGCTGTGTCAAATATTCAATCACAATCCAAATTCAGAGCTGTTTTAAGCTTAAATGTTGTGTCCATACTTGCTCAACTGTTCAAGGTTCGACCTCTGCAGGCAAATCCAGTTTGCTGTCACTCTGACAGCTTCTTGTTTTTGATACTATCATATTTTTCACCTGTGAATCCTTCAGACATTTTGGCTTCCAGATGCTAACTCAAGTACTTCATATCGTATTGCATCTTAATGGGATATATGGTGACATACAATAAAAGGAATATTTCTACTGATGTTACTGAGTTACTAAAAATAGACAAAAAATTGTGTCGAAAATTGTTTTCTGGATGTTAAATCCATCACTGAATATGGGATTGGATTCTTTCTTGAGTTTATGTTCACTAATAATGAGAGGAAGATCTTTTTTATTTTAAGGTCACTAGGTCTAAGGTCAAGGTCAAAGTTACTAAAAATAATAGGAGACCAACATTTTGTTTTTGGATGCTTAATAAAAAACTTCCGATTGGATTGCAATCTTGATTAGATATGTGATTAGATATTAAGATTTTGAAGTCGCTAGGTCTAAGGTCAAGGTCTTAGTTACTAAAAATAAATTTATGTAAGAAAACATTACTGTCTGAAATAATAACAGAAAAGGGTCATACCTTAAAGTAAACAGAAAACTTTGCCATCATATCACTTTAAGCCATTCCTCTTCATATCAGGGGTTTTGGGTATGTGAGGTTAGAAATGCCGAAAATTCCAGTAGTGAAACATTCGTTCTGGGGAAGTGTTTACATTCACTGTATTGAAAATAGGTATGCCTGTAAACATTATCTTGTTTTAATTTCAGATGGACCTGCATTTTCTGGAATACCAAGATTTCAACCTTTGAGCTGACAGTAAAAGATCATGTAAAAGTTCATTTAGCAATTAATCCATTTTAGCTCACCTGGCCCAAAGGGCCAAGTGAGCTTTTCTCATCACTTGGCGTCCGTCGTCCGTCCGTCGTCCGTCGTCGTCTGTCGTCGTCCGTCGTCAGTCCGTCGTCCGTTAACTTTTACAAAATCTTCTCCTCTGAAACTACTTGGCCAAATTTAACCAAACTTGGCCACAATCATCATTGGGGTATCTAGTTTAAAATTGTGTCCGTGACCCGCCAACCAACCAAGATGGCCACCATGGCTAAAAATAGAACATAGGGTAAAATGTAGATTTTGGCTTATATCTCTGAAACCAAAGCATTTAGAGCAAATCTGACATGGGGTAAAATTGTTGATCAAGTCAAGATCTATCTGCCCTGAAATTTTCAGATGAATCAGACAATGGGTTGTTGGGTTGCTGCTCCTGAATTAGTAATTTTAAGGATTTTTTCCGTTTCGGTTATTATCTTGAAAATTATTATAGATAGAGATAAACTGTAAACAGCAATAATGTTCAGCAAAGTAAGATCTACAAATAAGTCAACATGATCAAAATGGTCAGTTGACCCTTAAGGAGTTATTGCCCTTTAAAGTAATTTTTACCAATTTTTGTAAATTTTGTAATCTTTACAAAATCTTCTCCTCTGAAACTACAGGACCAAATTCAACCAAACTTAGCCACAATCATTATTAGGGTATTTAGTTTTAAAATGTGTGGTGACCCAGCCAACCAACCAAGATGGCTGCCATGGCTAAAAATAGAACATAGGGTAAAATGTAGATTTTGGCTTGTAACTCTGAAACCAAAGCATTTAAAGCAAATCTTACAGGATTAACTTGTTTATCAAGTAAATATCTATCTGCCCTCAAATTTTCAGATGAATTGGACAACTGGTTGTTGGGTTGCTGCCCTGAATTGGTAATTTTAAGGAAATTTTGCCGTTTTGGTTATTATCTTGAAAATTATTACAGATAGAGATAAACTGTAAACAGCAATAATGTTCAGCAAAGTAAGATCTTCAAATAAGTCAACATGATCAAAATGGTCAGTTGACCCCTTAAGGAGTTATTGCCCTTTAAAGTAATTTTTACCAATTTTTGTAAATTTTTGTAATCTTTACAAAATCTTCTCCTCTGAAACTACAGGACCAAATTCAACCAAACTTAGCCACAATCATTATTAGGTATTTAGTTTAAAAATTTGTGCGGTGACCCAGCCAACCAACCAAGATGGCTGCCATGGCTAAAAATAGAACATAGGGTAAAATGTAGATTTTGGCTTGTAACTCTGAAACCAAAGCATTTAAAGCAAATCTTACAGGGATTAACTTGTTTATCAAGTAAATATCTATCTGCCCTCAAATTTTCAGATGAATTGGACAACTGGTTGTTGGGTTGCTGCCCTGAATTGGTAATTTTAAGGAAATTTTGCGTTTTGGTTATTATCTTGAAAATTATTACAGATAGAGATAAACTGTAAACAGCAATAATGTTCAGCAAAGTAAGATCTTCAAATAAGTCAACATGACCAAAATGATCAGTTGACCCTTAAGGAGTTATTGCCCTTTATAGTCAATTTTAACAATTTTCATTAATTTGGTAAATTTTGGTAAGTTTTACAAAATGTTTTCCTTTTGTAATCTTCTTTTCTGAAACTGCAGTAGAAAATCAATATAGAAAACAATCTACTAATGTACTGGCAATAAAAATAATTGATAATTCTATAACATGAAAAAAAACACATTAATACCTGATGATGGTGTTTCTTTCTTTACATTGAAAATGATGTCACAACTATAATCTGGAACAATAGGTCGAATGTCAGATATGTTTCAGTACTTTGGCTTCATTTTCTACAGATTCAAGTGCAAATGATGCTTGAATTCCTACACTAATTTATACAGACTTCATCCCCTTTCACAGGTAATGCCTGCCTCATATTATATTTTAAACTTTAATAGAATATCAGAAATTTTGAGAAAATTAATCAACCATGCAAGATCTAAAACTTAATTAATATTGTTCAAATTATCAATTAACTATTAAAAAAAATTCTCATTAAAAAATATAGTTCTTCATTTTATATTTTATCAGAAATTTAAGGAAAAAATTGAATTTAATTGTGTCCCTTGTTCTCATTTCCTGGGATAAATCCAATACAAATTAAAGTACTGGTATTGAATTAATATTTAAGAAATATTTCAAACCTTACCATTTTCTTCACAAGAATGAAGACCATATTTTCAGTGTCATGAGTATCAGTCATCATATTTGTTGTACTTTGTTGTTTAAAAGTTGAATACAAAAAGATCAACAAAGCAATTCAAAACCACTTGAATTTTGCAACAACAAATGAGAGTTTTAACGACCTCAGCTGGCTATACAACCCTTGCACAATCAACTGAATTTTGCAGATATCATTAATAGGAAAGATTGCCCTTAAATGATAATTTTTATTACCTTTTGTTTTTTTTTTGGGGTGGGGGGTGTATGCAACAACAAAACTTCACAACAAACTTTCTCATCATCAGCATTTTCGTTAGATAAATTTTACAAAATTCTCCCTGAAACTACTGTCAAATTAAACCAAACTTGGTTTAAATCACCACTAGGATATCCAGGGACCACTGTGTATGATGACCCTGCCTGCCAACATGGCACACATGGCTGAAATAAAACACACTTTTTAGTCTTATATCTCTGAAACTAAACGACAGTACAACAGTTGCATTTATCATGCATGAATTGTAAATAAAAATATCAGGTGAGCGACACAGGGTCCTTGGAGCCTCTAGTTCATTAATATACTGTTAAGCATCATTTTCTTTATTATTAGAAACAGCTTTTCCTAAAGCTATTTATACTGTGTCTCCACTATTATCTCTGATGAATTAAAGACAAATAAATGTTAGACTTTCTCTCATTTCAAGTGTATTGGCAAAAGAGAGACAACTGCAAACACTTATTTTTAAAAACCTGTTTTTTATTCCAATATCAGAGTTAACAATTATTTAATTGGAAATGGGAGACAAAGAAAAATTACAAGCTAAACTTGGCGCTTTAAATTTTGTTCAAGAGTACGGTTTTCATTTCAGTAGACTTAATGATCTTTGGTCTTGACTGAAAGTTTTGACCTGATTTTGTTCTGTTTTTCAGTGTTTTTTTTCTTTAAAATTTTCCATTTTAAGTTGGTTATTTCTGATTTATATTTAAAAGCAAATAATAATGATATGGCAGGAGATACACACCTAACAGGATGTGTAAATTATTATATAATAAGTATTGTGCAATAGCAAGAAATTTTCAATTGCACAGTATTGCAATAGCAAGAAATCTTCAATTGCACAGTATTGCGCAATAGCAAGAAATTGTCAATTGTACAGTATTGCGCAATAGCAAGAAATCTTCAATTGCACAGTATTGCGCAATAGCAAGAAATTGTCAATTGTACAGTATTGCAATAGCAAGAAATATTCAATTGCACAGTATTGCGCAATTGCAAGAAATATTCAATTGCACAGTATTGTGCAAAAGAAGATACTTTGTATAAATTGCTTATTTCTTGACCAATTTCAATGGGGTTTTATTCTTGAACTCTTGGGGTTCTTTAATATGCTGAATCTAATCGTGTATTAAGTTTTTGGATTTTGGGCCCGTTTTAAATTGGTCCACATTGAGGTCCAAAGGGTCCAAAATTAAACTTTGTTTGATTTCATCAAAAATTGAATTATTGGGGTTCTTTGATATGTCGAAACTTACCGTGTATTTAGATTCTTAATTTTGGTCCCGTTTTCAAATTGGTCTACATTAAGGTCCAAAGGGTCCAAAATTAAACTTAGTTTGATTTTAACAAAATTGAATTCTTAGGGTTCTTTGATATGCTGAATCTAAACCTGTATTTAGATTTTTGATTATGGGCCCAGTTTTCAAGTTGGTCCAAATCGGGTCCAAAATTAAACTTTGTTTGATTTCAACAAAATTGAATATATGGGGTTCTTTGATATGCTGAATCTAACCATGTATTTAGATTTTTGATTTTGGGCCCGTTATCAACTTTGTCCACATTGAGGTCAAAAGGGTCCAAAATTAAACTTTGTTTGATTTCATCAAAATTGAACTCTTGGGGTTCTTTGATATGCTGAATCTAACCATGTATTTAGATTGCCTCATATTATATTTTAAACTTTAATAGAATATCAGAAATTTTGAGAAAATTAATCAACCATGCAAGATCTAAAACTTAATTAATATTGTTCAAATTATCAATTAACTATTAAAAAAAATTCTCATTAAAAAATATAGTTCTTCATTTTATATTTTATCAGAAATTTAAGGAAAAAATTGAATTTAATTGTGTCCCTTGTTCTCATTTCCTGGGATAAATCCAATACAAATTAAAGTACTGGTATTGAATTAATATTTAAGAAATATTTCAAACCTTACCATTTTCTTCACAAGAATGAAGACCATATTTTCAGTGTCATGAGTATCAGTCATCATATTTGTTGTACTTTGTTGTTTAAAGTTGAATACAAAAAGATCAACAAAGCAATTCAAAACCACTTGAATTTTGCAACAACAAATGAGAGTTTTAACGACCTCAGCTGGCTATACAACCCTTGCACAATCAACTGAATTTTGCAGATATCATTAATAGGAAAGATTGCCCTTAAATGATAATTTTTATTACCTTTTGTTTTTTTTTGGGGGTGGGGGGTGCGCAACAACAAAACTTCACAACAAACTTTCTCATCACTTCGCATTCTCGTTAGATAAATTTTACAAAATTCTCCCTGAAACTACTGTCAAATTAAACCAAACTTGGTTTAAATCACCACTAGGATATCCAGGACCACTGTATGATGACCCTGCCTGCCAACATGGCACACATGGCTGAAATAAAACACACTTTTTAGTCTTATATCTCTGAAACTAAACGACAGTACAACAGTTGCATTTATCATGCATCAATTGTAAATAAAAATATCAGGTGAGCGACACAGGGTCCTTGGAGCCTCTAGTTCATTAATATACTGTTAGCATCATTTTCTTTATTATTAGAAACAGCTTTTCCTAAAGCTATTTATACTGTGTCTCCACTATTATCTCTGATGAATTAAAGACAAATAAATGTTAGACTTTCTCTCATTTCAAGTGTATTGGCAAAAGAGAGACAACTGCAAACACTTATTTTTAAAAACCTGTTTTTTATTCCAATATCAGAGTTAACAATTATTTAATTGGAAATGGGAGACAAAGAAAAATTACAAGCTAAACTTGGCGCTTTAAATTTTGTTCAAGAGTACGGTTTTTCATTTCAGAAGACTTAATGATCTTTGGTCTTGACTGAAAGTTTTGACCTGATTTTGTTCTGTTTTTTCAGTGTTTTTCATTTTTATGCTACTTGCAGTTTTGTTTTCTAAAAGATAATATATAGTTTCTAATGCACAAAAAAATTAACTTATGTAACACGCTTTTTATTATGCCAAAATACTAAATCCATCAAACTACATTTACTTATTTAATTATTTCAATTCTTAAGTTACATCATCATTAAAATGTGCCTCCAGGTGTGGGATTTTCTCGCTGTGTTGAAGACCCATTGGTGGCTTTGGGCTGTTTTCTGCTCTTTGGTCAACAATTGTCTCTTTGAGGCATTCCCCGTTTCCATTCTCAATTTTATTTAGTACACTGAGTATGGATACATGTATGCATTTTGGAATTTGAAGTTTATTTCCTGGAGAAAGGGTGTTTTTATTTTAGTATGACTTTAATAAAACTGATGCTCCATAGAACAACTATTTTTATGAAAGCAGCCTTGAGATTTGTTGTCTCCTTTATATAAATATAGTTTTAACTGTGCTATCAGGTAGTTTTATAAACAAAAAACAAGTTATTTTCTTAAGACTTTGTCAAAATTTAACCAGGGCCACATAAATTTTTAGGTAATCATAGAATCTCATTGCACTTTGAATACATAGCTAAACAGTTTTATTTTTATTTTTTCCTGTCAGAGGTGGTGAAGTTTCTGTTTTGAGCATGCTCATTTTGTACTCCTGTTGTGATTGAAACACCTTAATACCGATTTTTCATACTTAAGACATACTAAAGGGAGATAACAAAATAATCTAAAACTGATTGCAACTTTTATAAGGTAAGTGGCACAAGCTTTACAAGGAGACAACAATTTTCCCAATAGTCCTGTTGCAATTTTAAATAAATTTTGTCATTGTATAGCAACAAGATATATTTTGTACAGATCATAACCTAAAGTTGGTGCACAAAAATACATCTTATTGCACTAGTGCAGATAAAGCTTCAAATTATTGACATCTTAGTGACAAAAGTACGCTTAGAATTGTTTTTCAAGCTATGCTTTTCAATACAAAGGTTATTGCATCAATATTGGTGAATATTATCTGTCTTAAAATAGATAATGCACTTGCAAGCTCTTGCACTATAAAAATCTAATCACGACAATGTTCACCAACATTCATGCAATAACCCTATATTATGAGAATCCATCTGCTGTCAAAAATTTAATGTCAGCCATTGTTACATTTTCTTTATTCAGAGGGTCTTAGTCGAGATCCTACCTTTCCTTTTTTAAACCCCTGAATGGATTTACAGAGAAATTCACTTTTTAAATTATTATGCCTCATTTCATGTCAAGGATAATGTATGGCTATTTTTGTGTAATTTTTTTTATGGCAATGGTAATATAATTCTTGTAAATACTTAATGCTTAAAAAGTATTGGAAAAAAATACTTCCAACCTACTTTACATCGTTATATGATTATTGCTGTTCATGGCCATATAATTTCTGATTCTAAAGTGCCACTTATTCTTGCCATAATATTTTTAAATAGACATGAAGGAGACCTGGTTTTTGTCCTACTGCTCCAGCTACCAGATTCAATTAATCAGTTTCCCTATTCAAGGTCGGTGGTTCTCTCCAGGCACTCCGGCTTCCTCCATCACTAAAAACTGACCGCCACAAAACTGTGCTAAAAGTGGCGTTAAACACCAATCAATCAATCAATCAATTAATAAGTATGACTTTGTGTCCTGAAGCTAGCATGAACATTTTTTGTTTGCTATTGCCACTCTACCGAAATTAGTAATTTTGGTATGGGAAAAAGTTAAAAAATGAAAACAATTTCTGAAAGTCATTTTTGTCATCCAATTCAATTTTAATCTTTAAATGTTAAATGAAGCATAAATTTCACATAGGATTGTATGCAAACTATGGCAAAAGAAAGAAATCAAGTATCAATGAAGATATAAGTTTTCTTCAATCCATGAAAATGGTACCCATGGAAATAAATGAATACATGTGTATATTTTAGTTGGACTTGTATTGAAAAAGTATTCTCAAGGACACAAGTAATAAAACTGTCAACATTTAAAACATATTCAACATCAATGTTTATAATTTTAAAATCATTGAGCATGCATTAGAATATCACCATTATTTCCATTCCATAGAAAAAGTACATGACATACATAGTGCACATCTTGTACCACTTAGCTCATAGGTTTAATTGTAATGAATGTAACGCATTATTTATCATATGCTATTTTAAATCTCAAGGTTACACTTGAAATGATAGCTTTTTATCCATATTGTAAAATACACGAAATCATACAACAAAATTTAAGAGAAATAATTATATTGCATGCATAATTAATTTTGTTATTTATAATGGATGTACCATAGTATACATGATGAAGTGAAGATTTATTAATTTCTTTTAATAGGTAGAAAGAGATTTGTACAGTATGAATTTGAATTATTTAGATACTATGAAATAGCAAGTTATTATTTATTGTCATTTGTTTCCTCCTAAACATTTTTGTAAAGGGATAGACACATGTTTTACATTTAAAAACACTATTATTGATTAGTAAATCCATATGAATACAAGAAATAATGATACTCTTCACCAGGTGTAACATTGTGATACTGAAATCTGTGCTTAATTAAAATTGATATTTTTGAATGCTTTTAAAATGTCGGTATAAACTACATGCTGTTCATAATATTGTACTATATTTTGTCATTTATGATGTTATATAATGCTTCCATTTTGTATTACATTCTAACATCTGTAAGAAATATGTAAATGAACCCATGCATCTTTTGTAATCTGTCAAGAAGAAAGATCTTTGTATATCAAAATTAGCAAATTAATGCTTAACCTAATGCTTTTAGTTGTTAAAAGCAAAGATGCATGGAAGAATGTCAAAAACATTTTACGGTATAGATGTGAATATATTAAATGTTCAGGATCTGCTGAGATCAGCATGTTCCAATTATGTACTTGTGATAATGTATGTCTCATAATCAGCAGGTTAAAGCATTCTGCGCCTGCTTTCAGTATCTGCTATGAAACAATATAATTTGACATTGTTTATAAATTGTTGTATTTGGTATTTTATGATACAGAGAGAATTGATTTAATGCTTCTACTGGTTTAATTTTGACAGTGTGTACAGTGTATTTTTCTTTGATCTACTAGTCAAGGTTAGATCTTTGATAGTTTGTGTTATGATTTACAACTTTTTATAGATACTGGATGATTAAAAGCTTGACAGGTTTGTTAACTGCAAAAGACTGTATGTTGACCTTTATATGTCTTGGTTGTTTTTGTTGTTGGAAATAACACTTAATGAATTTGGTGCATACAAAGGGCTTCTCTGGAATTTCCTTCAACAAGAAAGCACAAAACCAAAAATTTAAAGGCCTAGAATGTGTAAATGAGAAACTTCATGGCCAAAAGAGGCTGGTTTAATTCTTACAACACTAAGATAAACCTACAAATTACTAAAGATAACATATTTGTTTAAGTTTTTTTTTCTAGATCATACTGATAACTTACATGTGTTTTGATGTCAAACATGTACTTTATGTAGTATGGTGTTGACTTTAATACAGTGAAAAATAATTAGAGCTTCCCAACTAAACTTCCCAAAGATATAAATAAATATAATGTAAATTAAATGTTATTGTAAATTGCAATTTAATTTTATGCTGTTTTCAGTAAATTATACATGATACATTCCAATATTATTATTCACAAAATTTATATTTTATATCATTGTGTTTTTATAAATTTATTTATTGAGTTATAAAATACATAAATATTCCATGATATATTTTATTCATTATTACATTTTTCTTTGAAACCAAGTGCTTATTATACAATATTGAATTTTCAAACTTTTGAAACGGAAATAGAAGCAAAAAAAAATCACATTACAGTTAACTTCATGTAAGAAATTAAAATTTAATAGCTCTTGACCATTAAAGTGTGAATAAAAATGTGCATATTGGGGGTGTTTGTATAAAAACTATTTCACACGAAACATACATCTGGCATTCTAAATTGATCATCATTAAATCTTTGATCATTTATTTTCAGCCTCTTTCAAGTATCATTTTAAACAGATAAATTAAATAAAAAAATAACTTTATTGAAGTTATGACAAGGTAGGTTGATTGTTGTCAGAAGTATTTCTAACGATGATTCAGTTATGGGATTTTTCTGATTTAACGGTGTATCATATTATCATATATAATATTGCTTCGTTTATCTGACGGAATCATAATGTTATAGAATTTACCATCAAGATGTTTGCCAATTAGTTATATCATCATCTTTTCATTGTTTTGGAATTAATAGAAAATAATAAATAGTCCCTGATTTTAAATATGCACATTAAGCTGGTGGAAAGGGGGGCAGATTGGTCAATAGAAAATGGAAAACAGATTTTAAGCCAGTTTTTGTAATATTGAATTACAAAATAGACTTAAACTTGACAAGTAAATATGATATGAATCAAATTTTTTTTTTTTCAATGAATGATGAGTTTATTGAGTTATATCCAGTAAATAGGACAGTCACACCCTTTATTGTGTTACTTCAATTACTTTAAAAAAAAAGTAAGATACCAATTGGAGTATCTAAAACTTTTAGCTGGAGGTTATAGACTACATCATATATAAACATATTGCAATTATAAAACGCCTGGTACTTATATTATTACAAAATTTTACAATATTAATTAGTTATGTTTTTTATATATTTATAAAATGTTAATGTTATAGTGAGCTTATGCAGAGACATATGTCTCTGGCTGTTGCTTGAAAGTTCTTAATAAATGCATTTAAATATCACTTTTATTCATATTGCTTTTGTTTCAGTTATGCCTAATCAGTATACTGTTTAAAAGTTTAAATATGACTTTATATTCCATTATAAAACTCATGTAGACTGTTGATTAAACATAGGTGAATTCAAAAACAGATCTCCTGCAACCATCACTTAATAATTTATAAACAATTTACCTATAGGTTTAAGGCACAGTATAGACCTACCAAAACAAACATATCCTGTTCCAATAACTAACAAACTGGTGTGTACAAGATCTTGAAAATTCTTTATTGCAATTTTTGGCTGAGTTGGCTAAGTACACTGAACACAGTATGTTGATGTCATGGGAGTGGAGGAGAAAAGTTGATACCTAATTTATGTAATCATTCTTCCAATAGTTTTCAACCCATATCCCCGAAACTTCACAGAATGATTCCACACACATTGAAGTTGTGCACCTGCTATTATGGAATTGTTTGAATATTTTTTCTCATTTTCCAGAATTGAGAAAAAGTAAAATAACAAAAAAACGAACTCCATGTGAAAATTCAAAACGGAAAGTCCCTTATCAAATAGCAAAATCAAAAACTCAATCACATCAAATGAATGGAAAACAACTGTCATAGTCCTGACTTGACTCAGACATTTCCTTATGTAGAAATACAGAATTTAGAGTCATTTTTCAGCAAAATTTAAGAAAGACAGTACCTGTTTAGCGTAAACAACTCGTCCTATATTTTAATACAGATATTTGAGAGTTCACAGGAAGATGGCACACATGTTAAAATTGTGCAACTACTTGCATGAAATTATTTGTTAATCAACTTCTACAATTATAAACCCATATCCTTGAAACTTCAAAGACAGATTGCACACATGTTGAAATTGTGCAACTGCTATTATGGAATTGTTTGAGGATTTCCTCCTATTTTGTCCAGACTTTTGAATTTAGTAATTTTTCAGGAAATTTACGAAAGACGGTACCAGTTCCGTGCAATCAACTTCTACAGTTTTCAACCCAAACCCTGAAAACTTCAGAAAAATAAAGCATGCATTTTGAATTTGTCCACTTGCGAAAATGAAATCTTTTTCCTATTCTGATGAAATTGGGATTGTGTTCAATTTTCATCAAAACTTTAAAAAGTTGGTACAAATTTTGTGTAATCAACTCCTACAGTTTTCAATCCAGATCTTTGAAACTTCAGAGAATGCTTGCTCAAACATTGAAGTTGTAAATCTGGTATTATGGAATTTCAGACTTGTGAACTTAATGACTTTTCTGCAAACATTTTCAAAAGATAGTAACAATATTTTATTTTTATCCTAGATCTTTGGAAGTTCATTATCCAAACAAAATGTTTAAATATCCCACCTTTTTAAAATTAAAATACTTCCATATATGTAAAGGTTCAGTATTAACCGTTCTCCATTGTTTAGAAAAGATCAGCGCAACCCAACAATTTGAGTCTTTGATCCATTTTTATACGACTGCAAAAATTAAAATTTTTGGTCATATATTGGTATCACGTTGTCGTCGTCAGTGTCGTCCAAGACAGATGGTTACCGGATAATAACTTTTATGATCCCAAAGGTTTAGGAATTAGGGGCCAAAAAAGGGGCCCAAATAAGCATTTTTGCATTTTCCAGACAATAACTTGTGTTTAAGTGTATGAATCTCTTTGAAATTATACCACAAGTTTCCATACAACAAAGGGATGGTTATGGGGGTTATGGCTCAAACCATTTAGCAATTAGGGGCAAAAAAGGGGGAAAAACAAGGGTTTTTATGGTTAAAGGACAATTTAGACAATTTAAAAGCAGTGTAAGGGAGGTAATCCAATCCATTTAAAGAATACTGTTGTATATATGTTTGATTACCTCCTTACACTGCTTGTAAATTATGTATTTAAGAAATGATGATTGTCTTGAGATGATTAGCTGTAAATTTATTTTAGAAGTTACTATTAATTAATATTAATTTTAACCATGACTGTATGTCATTTTATATTTTAATATTTTATGATGTATTTAAATGATTAGTTATGGTTGCAACCTCCATTAGAAATTTGAATTGAAATTATTTTTGGAATAAGGGAAAGGGGGAGTTGAAAAAAATTTGGGAGGGGGATAAATAAGAATTTGTGGGTGGGCTACAATTTTTCTCATTTCAGATTTCAGAAATTAAAAAGAAAATTTCTTCAAAAAAATTTTTTTTTTTTTTTTGGGGGGGGGGGGTTAATATTCAACAGCATAGTGTATTGCACAAAAGCAAAAAATTGAATATAAATTCAAATCATATAACCAATTTTAAGTTCTTTGACTACACTTATACTGTGTCAGAAACCTATTATGTGTCAAATATTTAATTACAATCCAAATTCAGACCTGTATCAAGCGCGAATAATGTGTCCATTTTGGCCGCAACTTTTCAGGGTTGGACATCTGCAGTGGTATCCAGCTGCGCTCAGCGTAGCAATTTATCTAATCATGTTTTTAAAAAGTATATGCAGCTTAATAAGCCAGGTTTTTGTTTCGCCTTGACGGAGTCAAAAAGTGAGACATAGGTATGCTGTTTCGGGCGTCGGCTGCTTCGTCAACAATGTGTTATTGTCTCGTCTTGACAGAGTCAAAAAGCGAGACAGATATGCTGTTTCCGTCGTCGGCGTCGTCGTCAACAATGTATTAGTTTGTGATTAGGTCTAGTTTATGGTGAACCACAAGTGGTAGGTCAATGATATTTGGTATGTAGTTGTATTAGCATAAGCACATTTCATTTCTATGGATATTATTTGGCCCTGCCCCTCAGTCATGGTCTATTGACTTTGAAAATTTTGCTTAGTTTACATGGTTTAGTTTGTGATTAGGTCAGTTTATAGGGAACCACTAGTGGTAGGTCAATAATATTTGTTATGCAGTTATCTAAGCATTGGCATATCTCATTTCCATGGAGATTATTTGGCTCCTCCTCCTTAGTCATGGTCTATTGACTTTGAAAATTTTACTTAGTTTACATGTATTAGTTTGTGATTAGGTCAGTTCAAGGGGAACCATTAGTGGTAGGCCAATGTTAATTGGTATTCAGTTGTATAAGCATTAGCACATCTCATTTCCATGGAGAATATTTAGCCCTGCCCCCTCAGTCATGGTCTATTGACTTGAAACTTTTGCTTAGTTTACATGTATTAGTTTGTGATTAGATCAGTTTAAGATGAACTGCTAATGTTAAATCAATGATATTTTATATGCAAATTTATTGGCATTTGCAAGTATCGTTTCCATGGAGATTATATAGCCCCACCCCCTCATCATAGTTCATTGACTTTGAATTTTTTACATAGTTTACAAGTTAATGTTTGTGTTTAGGTTTGTTTAAAGGGAATGACTTATAATAAGTCAATGGTATTTGATATGCAGTTGTATTAGTATTGGCACATCTCATTTTCATGGAGATTTTTTAGCCATGGACCTTCAGTCATGGTTCATCGATCTTGAATATTTGCATAACTTACATGTTAAAGTATTGCTATTTTAATTTCAACATTTGCATTATCAAAATTACAAATAGGCGAGACATATCTCTGTGATAACAGTTTTATTTATTGTTGAGCCTGCGACTTCTGTCGCAGAAAGCTCGACATAGGGATAGTGATCCGGCGGAGGTGGCTGTGTTGACTAACTACTTTTAAAGCTTTATATTTTAGAAGGTGGAAGACCTGGATGCTTCGTACTTTGTATATAGATGCCTTATGTTATGAAGTTTCCGACTGTCATATGTCCATTGTCCTTGACCTCATTTTCATGGTTCAGTGATTACTTGAAAAAAAGTTAAGATTTTTTGTAATGTTAGTTTTCTCTCTTATTATGAGTAATAGGATAACTATATTTAGTATGTGCGTACCTTGCAAGGTCCTCGTGCCTGTCAGACAGTTTTCATATGACCTCGACCTCATTTCATGGATGAGTGAACAAGGTTTAGTTTTCGTGGTCAAGTCCATATATCAGATACTATTGTTATGTCAGAAAATCGCCTTTTAATTGTAGCCAACAAAAGACACAAATCAATAATAAAATTTAACAAGATTTATTATACACTAGTTTACAAAAGTATTACACAAAAGAAATGTCAACTTAACTGTCAAAATATGAGTCCAATCTTTTATCTTTTCTTTATCCGGAAATCTTCACGGAATCCACAGAATATTATATCCAATTGGTCACAGTCTAGTATGATGTAGTTTGTAAATAAAAGTGTCAATCCAACTGCAGAGAATGTTGATGTCTATCGATGTCTAAGTCTATCTATGTCTATGTCCAAATCTCTATATATTTTACTAACTTTTGGGTCTGCATTTAAATACTTAAACAGAAATTTCTAGACAACGCTAGAAATATAAATTACGCATCTTTTGTTATGATCATTCTGGAAACGTTATGTAAGTGAAATAGAAAGTTCTAATCATTCCATGAGTATCAATGAATGTTCCAGTGAATTCTAAACTGCATAGTTGTAACACAATGTATTTTATTTTGTACACAATGTATATAAAACAATGTAAACATTCTTAGGCCACACAAAATAAATTAGGCCAACTAAATAAATATAATAGTTACAATATCATAACACCTCCCCTTAAAAAGTTTGAGTGTAACAAAACTTTTCATGAATAATATGTACAAAATACATAGTATATACAAATTGTTTCAATAAGTTCTAGATAAAGCATCTGCTATTACATTATCTTTACCTTTAATATGTTTTACAATAACATCATATTCCTGTAACAATAAACTCCACCTAGTCAATCTCTGGTTCTTGTTTCTCATTTTATGTATGAAGGTGAGAGGATTATGATCAGTATAAACAAGAATAGGATGCACAGTGGGATTTAAATATACATCAAAATGTTGAAGTGCAGACAACAGTGCAAAACACTCTTTTCAATAGTTGAATAATTTTTCTGATGTTTATCTAATTTCTTAGAAAAATATGATATAGGTTTTCAACATTATCATCTGTCTCTTGATATAAAACAGCTCCAACTCCTACATCGCTTGCGTCAACGGCAAGTTTGAATTGTTTTCATAGTCTGGAGTGATCAGAACTGGACTATTAATTAAAAGTGATTTGCTATTTTCAAAAGCGTTTTGACAATTTTCACCCAGATGAATTTAGAATCTTTCCGTAAAAGATGAGTCAATGGTTGAACAACAGTCGCAAAATTTGAACAGAATTTCCTGTAAAATCCAGTCATGCCTAAATATCTCATAAGTTGTTTTTATTTGTAGGAGGAGGAAATTTGGTAATTGCATCCACTTTAGCCGTAATAGGTTTCACCTGACCTTGGCCAACTGTATGCCCTAAATAATCAACAGTGGCCTGACAAAATTCACTTTTACCAAGATTAACAGTCAAATTTGATTGTGACAATCTATCAAAAGTATCATATAAATGTGTTAAATGTTCTTCCCAGCTATCACTACATACAATAAGATCATCAATATAAGCATAACAACAGTCTAAATCTTTTATAACATTATTGATCATTCTTTGAAATGTAGTTGAGCACTTTTCATGCCAAACGGCATTACAGTATATTGAAATAAGCCATCTGGTGTGACAAAAGCTGATATTTCTCGAGCTCTCTGTGTCAATGGGACTTGCCAGTAACCTTTCAATAAATCAAATTTGCTCACAAATTTTGCTTTTCCAATATTATCAATGCAATCGTCTATCCTTGAATCGGATAGGAATCAGATTTTGAAACAGAATTTACTTTTCTGAAATCAGTTACGAAACGAAAGGTTTTATCTGGTTTGGGCACAAGCAGACAAGGAGAGCTCCATTCACTGTTACTCGGCTCAATAATATCATTGTCAAGCATATATTTAATTTCTTGTCTCATAAATTCAAGTTTGAGTGGATTGAGCCGGTAAGGATGTTGCTTAATTGGAGAAGCATCACCAACATCGACATCATGACAAACAGCAGTGGTTTTGTTTGGCACATCTGGAAAAAGATTTTAAAAGAAAATACCAAGGCTTTTAATTTTCTCTACGATCAAAAGACAGATGTGCAAGTTTTGAATCTAAATTTGACAAAATTTCTGAATTTTTCAATCTAACTGTCTCTTCCATAGTTTTAGAACTAAAAGGTGGTTCAATTACACCTGGTTTGTCATGATTGTTCTCCAATTTAACCATGGCTAAAGTGGCAACTGGTTTATTCTCACCTTCATTAGTACGCTCAAAATATGGTTTTAACATATTAATGTGACACACTCTATTTTGTTTACGCCGACCTGGTGTTTTTACAATATAATTCAAATCATTGATTTTACTCTCTATGGTATAAGGACCACAATATTTAGCTTGCAATGGATGTCCAGGGACTGGCAAAAATACAAGTACCTTATCACCTGGTTCAAAAATTCTGTCCCTGCCATCTTTATCATACCATATTTTCATCTTATTCTGAACAGTTTTAAATTGTTCTGAGCAATTTGACAAGCAGTATACAATTTTTCTTTAAATCTAGATACATAGTCTAGAAGATTCAAGTCAGTGTGTTCAGTAAGCCACTTTTCCTTTATCAATTTTAAAGGTCCCTTACAGTATGACCAAATACCAACTCAAAGGGACTAAAACCAAGGATTCTTGAACAGCCTCTCGGACCGCAAAAGTAAAAGTGAACACCATCATCCCAATCCCTGTCAAATTGAAGACAAAAGTTCTGATCATGTTCTTCAATGTTTGATGAAAACGTTCTAAGGCACCTTGAGATTCTGGATGATAAGCACTTGACCTATACTGAGCAATCCCTAACTGGTACACGACTTGCTGAAATATACCTGACATGAAATTTGAACCCTGGTCGGACTGTATAGACTTTGGAAGTCCTACTAGCGTGAAAAATTTGATCAAAGCTTTGACAATAGTAGGTGTCTTGATATTCCTTAACGGAATAGCCTCAGGAAAACGAGTGGAGGTACACATGATCGTCAGTAAATACGCATTTCCGGTCTTGGTTTTGGTAAAGGTCCAACGCAATCAATGAGTACTCGGCTGAAAGGTTCTTCAAAGGCTGGAATAGGCAGAAGTGGTGCTGGTGGTATTTTCTGGTTAGGCTTACCAACAACCTGGCATATATGGCATGATTTGCAGTATTCTGCGACATCATTTCTAAGTCTTGGCCAGTAGAAATGCTGCAAGATCTTAAGGCAAGTCTTCCTTATACCTAAGTGTCCAGCCAAGGGGGTGTCATGAGCAAGACCAATAATGTCTTGCCTATAGACTTTAGGCACCACCACTTGGTATACCACTCTCCATTCCTCCTCTGGGGTAGCATCAGGGGCCTCCACTTTCTCATTAAAATGCCGTCTTGATGGTAATAGCATTCGGCCACTTTGTCTGCTTCTTCCTGTGGTTGAGCCCTCTGGCGGAGCTGAAGAACCTCAGGGTCTTTATTTTGTTCTTCGACAAATTTCCTTCGGTCTAATGAATGGCTGTTTACGTCTGGCCATGGCATAATTACATTCTTGCTTATACTAGGTGGTCTTATTACGGCCTTCTCTGAGCTACTGGGACCTTCAATGTCGGCTAGAAAGGTGTCAGAAAGGTCCATGTAATCAAACTGGTCTTCTTGCAAATCTTCATTTTGCTGTTTTCTAGCCATCGCCCTAGTAACGACACAAGCTGGATACAGTTCAGCATCATCTTCAGGTGATTTAACATCCACCACCGGTTCACTGGTAACAATTGGTTCAGCAACCACTTTGTTCCTAGCTAGATCATTTCCTAGCAATAATGAAACACCCTCAACAGGAGATTAGGACGAACACTCACAACAACTGGTCCAGTTATCAAATCTGACTTCAGATAAATACGATGGAGGGAACGTCTAAACAACCTAACTCCACACCTTGTAACAAAACGGAGGCACCAACAGAAGTCTCCTCGGACAAAGGCAACACACCTTCTAACAATAAAGACTGAGAAGCTCCAGTGTCCCGTAAAATCTTAATAGGTTGAGGAGTAGTATTATCAACAATAGAAACAAACCCATCAGACATAAAGGGTTTATAATCCTCCATGTAATCACAAAAACTGGACTTAAAAGCCTGACTCGCAGGACATTCCAACGTATTGGTAACACGGGGTGTCGTACAAGCACTGGTCTTGGGCCTATTATCTCTTTCATTCTTCTTCTGGAGTCTGAAACAATCAGCCATCAGGTGACCATTCTTCTTACAATAAGCACAAGTCAGTGACTTCTTCTCAAAAGTATCAAATTTCGGACTAGACATATTATAACTAGACTGACTCTTATTCTGTGCAACAGGCTTACTATCAGTATGCTCAGTGCTTTGATTCTTGTAATTTCCACTCGAAGTATTAAAATTTTGACCTTTGAAACTTCTCTTATGTGAAAGGGTATAATTATCGGAAATAACAGCTGCATCTTGTAATGTCTCAACAGTTTTGTCATCTAAATGTGTTTTTAAGTCTAAATGAACACATTGCTTGAACTCTTCTAATAACATCAGTTGTCTTAGGTTCTTAAAATTGTTATCTATTTTCTTTGACGTAAGCCATTTATCAAATAGGTCTTCTTTTTCCCTAGCAAATTCAACATAGGTTTGTGAATCAAACTTTTTATAAGATCTAAACTTCTGTCTATATGCTTCTGGCACTAGCTCATAAGCTTTCAAAACTTCCTTTTTAACCGTGTCATAATCAGAACTTCGTTCGGATGAAAGTGCTGAGTAAATTTCAGCGGCCTTGCCCTCAAAAACACTTTGCAGCATTGTAGTCCAAAAGGCTTCGGCCATTTCAAATTATGAGCAATTTTCTCAAACTGTGGAAAATATTTATCGACTGTTTTTCACAAATTCTGGGAACCAAACGTATATTTTTGCTGCATCAAAATGTTCTGATTTCGACTGTACATTAGTGTTACTTTCTCCTTTGACCATTTCAATTTTTATTTTCTCCATCTCTAACCTTTCCTCATTTCAAGTTCTGCCTGTTTTAATTTAAATTCATCTTCTTTTTTTCTTTCATCTTTCATCTCTAATCTTTCCTTCATTTCAAGTTCTGCCTGCCTTTCCTCTTTTTCTTTTTCCAATTGTTTTAATTTAAGTTCATGTTCTAATTCAAGCTGTTTTAATTTGATAGCGTCAACATTTTCGACCTTAAGATCAAGAGCCTCTTCACCTAAAATTTCTGCGTCAACTAATTTGTCTATTACCAAATTTTTATAATTTGTTTTCTCATAGATACTCTAAAGTCTAATTTCAGATGTTTAGCAAGCAACACTAATTCCTCTTTCTTTAAATTATCAAACTTCTCCAGGTCTGGCGTTTTCAAAAATTTACCGGCTTCAAATGCCATTTTGTAGAATTTTGTTGGCTATTTCTAATAAAAATACTGAACAAATATTTTTTTAAAATAAGATATTAACGTTATCCCGGACTTGAGCCCCCAATTTCTGTTATGTCAGAAAATCGCCTTTTAATTGTAGCCAACAAAAGACACAAATCAATAATAAAATTTAACAAGATTTATTATACACTAGTTTACAAAAAGTATTACACAAAAAGAAATGTCAACTTAACTGTCAAAATATGAGTCCAATCTTTTATCTTTTCTTTATCCGGAAATCTTCACGGAATCCACAGAATATTATATCCAATTGGTCACAATCTAGTATGATGTAGTTTGTAAATAAAAGCGTCAATCCAACTGCAGAGAATGTTGATGTCTATCGATGTCTAAGTCTATCTATGTCTATGTCCAAATCTCTATATATTTTACTAACTTTTGGGTCTGCATTTAAATACTCAAACAGAAATTTCTAGACAACGCTAGAAATATAAATTACGCATCTTTTGTTATGATCATTCTGGAAACGTTATGTAAGTGAAATAGAAAGTTCTAATCATTCCATGAGTATCAATGAATGTTCCAGTGAATTCTGAACTGCATAGTTGTAACACAATGTATTTTATTTTGTACACAATGTATATAAAACAATGTAAACATTCTTAGGCCACACAAAATAAATTAGGCCAACTAAATAAATATAATAGTTACAATATCATAACACTATAAACAATAGGTCTACTATATTTGGAGTATGGAATGATTGTAAGGTGTACATGTCCAACTGGCAGGTGTCATCTGACCTTGACCTCACTTTCATGGTTCAGTGGTTAAAGTTAAGTTTTGAGGCAGACTTAATTGTATCTGTTGTATCTTTTACTGCAAGTTCAACAAGATAGATGCGTTCAGTATAGTCAACAAATTTTGAATTATTTAGTGATATGATATCATCAGAGGCATATAATAATTTTAAAAAGTTAAAAAGGATAATGCTAGTTTCATTCATTCTCCATAAGAAGCTTCTGTAATACGTCAGCCTCATCTGAATAAACGAACAAGTTGGCAAGAAAAGGACCACAGTTGGTTCCCATGGGAATGTCGAATGGTGTTGAAAACGAATATGTTGTCAATCGAGAAATCAAGCATCTTGGTAATGTGATTTTTATGCCCCAGCTGCAGTGGAAAGGACATTAAGTGTTACCCTTGTCTGTCCGTATGCAAGTCCCAAAATTAGTTTCCGTTCTCTAACTTTAGTTTGCCTCAACCAAATGTTATGAAACTTGTACACAGCGTTTATTACCACAAAACATTCGATCTAATTCGAATTTGGGTGGCGTCACTTTTACCGTTCTAGAGTTATGCCCCTTTATAAATGGAAAAATTGCTGAATTTTGTAATTGTTTCCGTTCTCTAACTTTAGCTTGCCTCCCCAAATGTTGTAAAACTTATACACAATGCTTATTACCATAAAACAAAGATCAAGTTCGAGTTTGGTTGGCGTCACTTTTACAGTTCTAGTTATGTCCCTTTATAACGTTATATGCAAGCGGGGGCATCATCTGTGTACCATGGACATTCTCCATTTATTTGAAATAAACTGTTAACCCAATTGAAAAGACAATCGAAAGCATAATTTATCCAATTAGTTTATAACACTCCAAAAATAATTATTTCCATTATTTTCATAGACTTTATTACAAAAGTTAATAAGTAGTGCTTGAATTGTAGTAAGTTAACTAGTTATTAGGACAGAGATTAGTTGTAGAACAGTTACTTTTGTGTAGTTTAGGTAGGGACCTTCAAATGTTCAGAGGAGGACATAAGCTGATATTTGGTACGCTATGCATTTTTCCTATTTAACTCTCTGTGGCTCGCATTGCTTTGCATGTAGAAGATTTATATTTTTATTCTAAAGACCTTCTGTTTAGTGTTTAAGTCATACAACCACAACATTGTAGACTACTTTATAGGCCGATACGAATACAAAACTTACAATTTATTTCTAATCATTAAAATGGGCGTATTATCAACTTTTTTTATAAATTTCGTAATTATTTACGAAATGTGATATGCGAATATTCACAATATTAATAAATTTATTCAAATAAGAATCATGTGATTTTTTTTATCCAATTTGTCTCCGATATCAAGAAGCAAAAGCTTATTGAAACCGTTTTATCAAGATTCCCCGTCTTGAAATGTGATAAATAATTACAATTGAAACACGAACTTCGTAAGACGTAAATCCTTTTATGGAATACATGTCAAATTCACAATAACAGTAAACATAGACATACATGTTACCAGTTCACTCAATGTATGCCACGTACGACTAGTTGACCGACTTCCTCTATCATGACCGTATTAATGCAATAAGGAAATATAAGCGTTATGATTTACATCTGGGAGCTGGACATGTGTCGTAAACAACTTGAATATCAATTTATCGTGAGATAGATGGTTGTTAATAATCAATAAGTTCACAATGATTGGAGAATATTCTTTCAATTTTTTTTTTTTTTTGGGGTTATCTCTAGTGACAATTAGGAAGAAAAAACAGAGAACATGACAAAAATCCTATTCATTGCAAATATTTATGGAAAGACTTCAAATGAAGTGTTGGAATAGTTACGAGTACGACCGATGGTTGTTGAATCTTGTCTCATAAACTCGTCCATCGGCATCTGTGTGTGTCATCTTTATTTTATCATCATACTGCCCCATTACATGTGTAGATATGCAAAAAGATAATATTGCCCCATTACATGTGTATATATGCAAGCAGAATTTCTTTTTTTTTTTTTTTAGTTTCGCTGAAGGGATCGAAATTTTCGGAATGTAATAGTAATCAGATATACTGACAAAAACCCACAAAAACGGCAACAAGCCGAAAAATCATAATTGCACATTTTCCACTTGTCGATATTGAAAAAATACTCGTAAATCTTTATATGAGCATACAGTAATGTAACTGTCCAGATATTATTAACCTGGTGGATTTACGAATGATGAACAAAAAAAAGATGTTTTTTTTTTCTTAGTTTTGCATATCAAGATTTAAATGGATCTATGTATTCTATAGAAGCATCACAAGGTTTTTAAAAAATATGTGCAAATATATCTGGCCATTCAATTTTTAGAAGATACATACATACTTGTGAAAACAAACCTAGAACAAACCTAATGCTATAATATATAGTGATATTCATTTTCTGTACATCAATATACTTTCTTCACTACCTGCATGAAGTGTGTTAATATCGTATTTAGCTACTCCCTAAAAGCTTTGCTCTCAACGGCTTTCTGCAATGCCAAATCTCTATCATATAAATTGTTAGTTCAGGCTTGTATTCTTTCTGAATTGACATCATAACTACAAAAGTGTTATGGTTGAAGCAACGAATATGTAGATCGTTTATAATTTGACCATTGAGGAATAAGAAAAATAAGAATTCATAACAGAATATGCTTACTTTTTTTAGAGTATCTAACATACTATGGGTTTCTATAAATGTATATCCTACATAAAGCGTTAAACGTTATGAATTTTCGGTGTAACAAACGTCTTATAATGTGTATCCGTACAACTGTGTTTTTGTTTTTGATTTTGATTTTTCTAGTTCCAGTATTGTTCACTTGATTAAGATAATTTACTTCTCGTTTAAAATATAACGATCTGGTATCTTCTGCCTGTTATTTGACTTGATAAATTAATTATCTAGATTTAAATTCTTTAATTATTCAAATTTTGAAATTAGCATGTGAATCATTTTCATACCAACTCAGTTTTGCTTCAGTTTTGCAATTTACTTTTGATTATTATAGGATTAAACGCCTTTTTATAAGGAATTTATTGGTGTATAAACTGACCAATTCACTCACAAACGAATAAAAGTCCGAAGTTATGATATGTTTGTGAGTGACTTGGTCCAGTTTATACACCAATAAATTCCTTTAAAAAGGCGTTTAATCCTTATAATTCTTTTAAATTGGAGATAAGGAATTCACACGCATAAATGGTATATTTTGTGTCATTGAATTGGCTTGGCGGATGCAAATATTTTTTGTTTAACGCAAAAAAAATGTACTCCATGAAACTTGCTATCTGATAAAAAATAAACTACAAAAATATCTTATTATCATTCAAATGAATGTTTTTTGTTTATTATTTAATTTAACGATGAACGCGAAGTGAAAATAAATATTTTTAACGTCGAGCCGGTTTGTGTTATTATCGCCGCCATCTTGTTTACATTGGTTACAAAAAGTAGTTCCGTCAACGTCGTCTATCGAAAAATAAATAACTTCAAGATCTACTACCGGAAGCCCTCTCGACCAATCATATAAACGTATTCCCTGATATGAAAATCATATAAGAATTATATCAATATAGACTTTGTTTATTCATTATTCATAATATGTTTATTATATACTTAGTATAAATAAATTGAATGTGTAATACGATCAATGGCAATCGAGATGATATCGATATCAGTCATGGTTGCAAGGGCTTTATCAAACCCCTAATCTGTACTACGTCATGTCAAAAAAAAAAAAAAACATCTACTAGAGGTATATAATAAAGTGTATATGATATGGCTTTTTCAATATCACACACAGAGCTCGTGGGATTATATTGGATTCTCGGGTTGATACGGATGCGATATTGAAAAAGCCATATGATATTCTCTATATATAATTAACAATTGCAAGGTTTTGTTACTACTGATCAGGCCTCGATCAAAGCCACAGAGAAACTCATATCGACTTCCACAAAACAAAGCTTTATTAATTATTCTAAATCGGTTATACAGTTGAAAATCAAAATTATGAGTTTTTCACAGATTACGACGAATATGTTCAAATTATCGTTACCACAATCCCGTTCCCTTTTCCTCGAATGTCAATAACCGGATTAGACTCATCACCGGGTTTGTACTTATATGAGGAACACGAAAGGTACCACATTTGAGCACCAGAGATCACCCCCATTTTTTGGTGTGGTTCGTGTTGCTCAGTCTTTAGTTTTCTATGTTGTGTTTTGTGTACTGTTGTTTGTCTTTTCATCGTTTTTCTTTTTTTACCTTGGCATTGTCAGTTTGTTTTCGACTTATGAGTTTGAATATCCCTTTGATATCTTTCGCCTCTCTTTTTGAATATACATCAAGTGACAAAAGACAAACTAAATACACATAGATAACTAGATGTCAACATTACGGTTCACAATAAAAGACCACTTCAAGTTATGTCCGTTACCGGAAATGTTCGTCAATTATGCGCGCCTTTATGACGTCATTTACCAGATAGGGGATCGCCTGTATCCCTGCACTATTAAAGTTCATCAAGAGTCTTCGTGATCATCATTATGTAGGATGAACTAGAAATAATGTTTGTTAGGTACTTAATCACAATTCCCTAATGACAGCAGTGCTGATTATCAATTATAAGAATTTAATTTGCCGAATCATTCGTGCAATATAGCATTATATTTTTTCAGCCACTCGCTCAACATGGGAAGGAAGTGACGATGCCCCTAAACGCACGAATGATATTCACTAAAACCAAAATTTTTGACGGAAATGCAACGAACTCGAAAGTTGTCTATTGACAAGTGTCTATAAAAGATCATAAAATATAGATAATAGAAATAGAGATATATTACACAGAAAAGAAATTCGTTGCAAAGAAATTTAAATCAGATATAATATATTATTTTTCGTTAATAATGTCTCAACATTAATGTATGTAGACTGTATTATAACTGTACATACTTAGTAAAATACGTTTATGTATGATCTGTATTTTTCTTATCACCTTGCATGTCAAATACAGGGCAATTACTCGATAAATTTTCTAAAAATTGGGTCTTTGACTGCAAGGATACTTACTACTGGCTTAATAAAAGTAATGGATACTATATCTTCTTTTCCTTAATTTTCGACACTCCTTGTTCAGTAACTAGTGACTAAGACAGACATGAAGTGTTATAAAATAAAGAGAGGATTCTGTTTAATCACGGCATGGGTCAGTGTTATATGCCATGCAATTCAATAAAACATTCTCTAGACAGATGAAATCATTTTCCAATACATTAGACACATGCACTTTGTAAACATAATTAAAAAAAAAATCGTTTGAGCTAGATAACAACTGAAGTCTAATATTCGGATATGCAGTTTCTTTGCATTTAAAGCACTATACTGGATAACGTATTCACTGGTCATCAGATAAATTAATAATAAAAAAAATCCAAAAAACAGAAACAAACAGAAAAATCATACTTGAACATCTTTCTACATGTCAATATTGAAAACATACTCACTAAGTCTTAAATGTAAACAAAGCAATATAACTGTATAGATATCATTCGACAAAGGCTTTTCAAAACTGATTGTTTTACGGGGATAAACAACAACGAAATGCTTTTTTGGTCCTAGTTCTAGAAAGTGAGATTTAGAAATGAATATTTTATAATAACTTGGCATTAAAAGTTTTAACAAGAATTGGAAAAGTGCCTAGCCATTCAACTATCAGATGAAACCAAAGATACTGCACACAAACATAGGCCAAACGTGATATTCGTGATTTTACCTTTTCCAAGCATTTGTGTTTATACCATAGAAAATGAAAGGATATGGAGTAAATGTACATGGGACAAAATCGCACACAATACATAGAAAACATAGAAAATTATCAATGAACAGGGCTTTTATTCCTGTTCTTCATCTTGACAGTTGATGTAGGGTCTTCAACAATGAACAAATCATTCATACCCTACAACAAGGTCAAGACGGCCCCTAGCGTCGACTTAAGCGGTATTATTGATAAAAATAAAGTAATTTTGAAAGACATCGATCGCCACTAAAATATGCCTTGAAGTTACACATGTCGGGAGCGGTCAATGAATTACATAATTTATAATTACGGGCGAGGTTTTTGAACATATATTTGTCATACATTGCCCAACAAAAGACCAATAATTTAGTTGGCTAATTTTCAAAAAGAGAGGCGAAATATACCAAAGGGACATTCAAACTCATAAGTCGAAAATAAACTGACAACGCAATGGTTGAAAAAGAAAAGGACCAGTAGAAAAACAACAGTTCACAAAAACAACACAGAAAACTGCAGACAGCTTTGCTCACAGCGACTTTCTGCTATCACTAACACGTAAAGGAGTGTTGTGGTCATCCCAAATTGATATCGTTACTACACAAGTAATCTTGTTGTCGCCAAGAATTTGTTGATCGTCCTTGAGAAAACAGTGTCAAAAATGACAGAAAACGTAGGCCTTTTGAAACTTTTTTAACTTAAGCAATTGATAATACGACGAATACCGCATTCTGCAGATTAGAATATGTAGAGTGCCTGATATACTATGAGTTTCGATGATTGTTCGTACTATAAAAAACTTAAATATAAATGTTCAGTATTTATAGACGTCCTAACTTCTGCGCCCTTTTTTTTTTTTTTTTTTTTTTTGTCGTTTTGCTTTTGATTTGTCTAGTCCTATATTGTCTCCATGGATTAAGATCGTTAATTTGGCAAATTGAATAATGGATCCGTAACTGCACATAATTCTATTGGTTTCGATGCTGTTGTTATTTAATTTTTATATTAAAATGTGAATTATTGTCATCCTAATTCAGTTTTGATGCAGGTTTGCATTGTATTTCCAATATCATATCAGTACAAACATTTATTCGTCATCACTTAACTGTTTTGTAACTATAACCATTGCAGGTTTTTGTTCAGCAAGTGATCAAGACTCGATCAAAGCCAGAGAGAAACCCATATCGACTTCGACAAAAAAAGTTTTATCGACCATTCTTAATCGGTTATACAGTGTTAAAACAAAATTATGAGTTGCATTTACGTCAATGTGAAAAAGTCTGTCTGTCATATTTGTTTTTCGTAAATTATGTTATAAATTAGGCCGATAATTTTCTCAATGGAATTCTTTCATATTTTTTATGTCGGGGCCTTTTATAGCCGACCACACGCTATGGGTTTTTCTCATTGTTGAAGGCCGTACGGTTGCCTATAATTGCTTACATCCACTTAATTTGAACTTCGGTGGAAAGTTGTCTCATTGGCAATATACCACATCTCCTTATTTTTATATCAACTATACAGAAAGATAACAAGAGGTCAACATCATAGTTTTGCATTATTGACATGTGTCTGTCAAATGGAGATGATGTACATAGGTGGTACAGATATATTACACAGAAAAAATTCGATGAATTTAAATTATATATATTATTTAACGCAAGTATGCCTGTACCAATTCAGGAATGTGACAGTTGTTTTCCAATTTTTACGTTGGTTGATTCTGTTTGATGTTGTTAGTTTTTGTGGACTTCCCCTTGTTCAATTAACCTCGGAGTTTGGTATTTATGTGATACTTATTTTCTTAACATCAATATGAGATGACCGTGTTATAACTGTACATGCTTAGTGCAATACTTTTAGGTATGATCTTTTTTTTTTTTTTTTTTTTTTAACCTTGCATGTCAAATACAGGGCAATGACTCGATAATGCTGACACTTCATTATTTAAAAAAAAGGTACTCCTTGACGTCAAGGATAATTACTGCTGCCTTAAGTAATGGATTGATTATATTCCACTCCGTTCACTGATTAAAATAATAAGACAGGCATGAAGTTTCTACTATAAAGAGATGGATTAAGTTAATCACGGTATGGACCAGTGTTATATGCCAAGCAGCTTCAATAAAACATTGTATAGACATGAAAAAATCAATTTCCAATGCATTAGAAATACGTACATTTATAAGTATAAATTAATAATAGTTTGAGCTAGATTAGGTTAAAATAACATAAAACTATAACACTCATGCTAAATAAATCCGTGTTGCGAAAATATTGAAACTTCAAAAGTGCGTTCTGAGACCTTTTATACATGACTTTGATAAAAACGAAAACACTAAGATATTTCAATAGTTTAACTCAGTTTCAATATTGCTGTTGCAAATTCCTTAAAGTAACTTTGTTTGTTTAGATCTAGAAAAACAAGAAATAAACCATATTTAAATCCAAACATAATTGTTGAATAAAATTGCATAATACTTACTTTTATATATTGTTATACTTTTGAAATCGTTTATTATTCCAATGATAGACATATCATTAGCCAAGTATATTACTGCGCTTATTATATCATGTATGCCGTCCGTCTGTCTGGGTGTCCAGCATTTCGGTTTCTGGACAAAAACATTTGAAACATTAACAGTATCTTAACCAAAATTGCTTCAATAATGCCCCAGGGAACGAAAAAGAACCCCTACAGATTTTAAGCTCACAAGTACAAATGTCATGGACACAGCAACTATTGATCGACCAAAATTCTGGAAAAAAAATTTCCGGATGAAATCATTTGAACTAATATTTCAACATTTCATGAAGTTTGTTGCATAATAATCGATGCATTAAAAAAAAAACCCGTTGATTTCGAGATAACTAGGTCTAAGGTCAAGGTCTATGTAGCTATTCATAGACTGAATTATTGCCAATGGCTAAGCTTCCGGGTAATACCTTTTAATCTTTTAATCTTATGTTCAACTTTTACAAAACATAGTTTGTAATTATGACTCTAATCTAGTTTGAGGTCATTACATCAGAGGTCAAGATCTCATATGCTATTGATAAACTGAAATTTCGGACAACATTTTGGTTCTTGATTATATCATTTTAAACATGTGTCCAAACTTTTCTAAGCTGAGATAATAACCCTATTGATTTATATGTTTTAAATCAGAAGTTATGCTCAAAGTGCCTATCGATAGGTTGAAATTTCAAGGATATTTCTCTTTGACTAACGAGCTTCAACAATAAATACATAATAAAATGACCTTGAAATTTCAGACAACATTTGTCATTATATTCAGCCCAATCCCAAATACGTGAGTTCAAATCAGGAAAGTTGAAGTCATTTTTATCGTTGTAGATACTATTGAATACATTAAAGTATTGTTACTTGCGTCGCCAATGGTGAAAGCCGGTCTAGTAACCGCTCGATTCCGTCCGTTCGTCGGTCCGTCAGTCCGTCTGAAAGACCTGTCATCCAAACCTTTTGTCAGTTTTCTTGGCTTCTGTGATAGTAGATGACTTATATTTTGTCTGCAGCGTGAAAGTGTTGAGTTGAAGCGTGTAAGCTATTTATACATCTCCAGTACAGCGATTTCTCGTTTGCCAATACTTTGAAATTATACTATGCTCACTGTGCAAGGAAATTTTCGTCAAACATTTATTTGCTTCCATGGAAAAGAGAAGTAAAAGGTATTAAAGGGATATAACTCATAAGTCAAAAACAAGCTGACAATGCCATGACAAAAAAACTGCTTTTAAAATGAACAGAAACATAGACCTAACAGGATATACCGTTAAAACTATGATGTAAAAGGATTTCTAATGTTTTTCTGTAAAGAGGGAACACTTAAGATTTTGGAATGCAACAGTGTTATCACCTAATGCTTTACACTATACTTTTATGTGTTTTACCACCAAAACATGTTACATGACATGTACCGATAATAGTTCTTAATAACAATATATATAAATACTACTTAACTCTTAAATTATACTCAGTTAATAAAATATCGATATCATTTCAACTACAGTATATCATAAGTCAACATGAAAGTAGAAATGAGTTTTATCATGAGAAATGGGAATTAGAATTCTGCGATGTAACTACTTAATTTAATAAATTACTACAAAGAAAAGGTAAAAACAATCAATATAACGTTATCCCGAAGACATATTTATAGATATTTTTTCTGATATCGACCTAATGTTATATTCATTATTTGCAAAATATATTTCTGTTTCTCATTTGGGTCGAAGATGCAAAAACATCCGCAATAACAATGAAAGCATTGTTATGAACTTGTACTCTGAGTAGACAAGATACACATTTTGTGATTTGAATCATATAAAGGTTAACAAAAAATAGTAATAAACATATCTCTAAACTCTGATTTTACCTCACGATTTCTTTATTTAGTATTTTGCAAACGAACGATGATAGAGAAACTCATATAAAAAAGTATTATACAAAAAAGAAACAGAGATAGATTAGTAAAAACAAATAATAAAATGGTTTTAAATTATGCAATCTGTAAAAGCAAGCAGCTGCTTTGTCATTATATATAATATGTTTTACTAGTGGAACATCTCATTCTCTTATTCAACTTTCAATTTGTAATTTGAGGAACTAACAAAAATAAATATATAGCGACTTAAGAGAGGAAACATCAACAAGACAATAATACAAATAAACCAAAATTATGTGCTTTCTTGTTCATGAATTGTATCAGAGCAATGCCAGATCTGAAAGATGAAAACTCTACAAAAATGGTTTGTTCTGTCTGAAAGAAGATTCGCCTTGAAGAAAAAGGAAATGGCACAGCTAGCCCCAATCAACGGAATTATGATATATGACGCACAATATGAATGGACATTTCATTTACTTTTATAGAAATATTTTGTGTAAGTACGATTTCACCTGCTTGAATTTGATGAAGAAATTGCATTTCATATATATCTCTTCCCTGTTTTTGACTATGCTTGTTCCTGGTAAAAAAAGGTCCTCGTAAGTCCGTGGAGATGTTGAATAGAGATATCGATAAAATTCATCAGTAGAATAAAAATGGCTAGTGAATTTTAATCCTCATAAAATAGAAATTAGAACTATTTCACCAAAAGTATTAAAGCTAAATATGAACCAGCATGTGTTACAAAACCGACAAAAAGACAAACAATAGTACACAGAAAACTAAAGCCAACTATACAGAAATATAGCAAGAGGTCAACATCATGGTTTTCAATTATTGACCCTTGTCTGTAAAATGTAGATGATATGCATTTGTGGTACAGATATAGTACACAGACAAGACATTTGATGACTTTAAATCATATATATTATTGAACGCTAGTATGTTTGTATCAATTCAGGAATGTAACTGTTGTATTCCACTTATTCCGTTGGTTGATTCTGTTTTGTTAATTTTTGTGGACTTCCCCTTTTTCAATTAACCTTGGAGTTCGGTATTTATGTTATACTTATTTTCTCAACATCAAAAATACAGATCATACCTAAAAGTATTGCACTAAGCATATGCAGTTATAACACGGCACGGCACATGCTTAGTACAATACTTTTAGATATGATCTGTATTTTTGTTATAACCTTGCATGTCAAATGCAAATGCAGTGCAATGACTCGATAAAGCTGACACTTCACTTATAGAAATAAAATAGGGTCTCCTTGACATCAAGGGTAATTACTACTGCCTTAAGTAATGGATTGACTATATTATATTCCCTTCATTGATTCAAATAATAAGACGGGCTTGAAGTTGTCTACAATAAAGAGATGATTCTAGCCAATCACGGTATGGGTCAGTGTTATATGTCATGCAGCTTGAATAAAACATTGTATAGACACACTAAAATCAATTTCCAATGCATTAGAAATAGGTACATTTATAAGTATAGACTAATAAGAAGATTTTGAGCTAGATTAGGTAAAAATAACATTAAACTATGACAATCATGCTAAAGAAATCAATATTGCGAAAATATTGAAACTTCGAATGCGCGTTCTCAGATTTTTTTATACATAACTGTGACAAAAACGAAAACACTACGATATTTCAGTAGTTTAACTCATTTTCAATATTGCTGTTGCAAATTCCTTAAAGCAGCTTTGTATATAGATATAAGAAGATTTGGTATGAGTGCCAATGAGACAACTCTCCATCCAAGTCAAAATTTATAAGAGTAAACCATTATAGGTCAAAGTACGGTCTTCAACACGGAGCCTTGGCTCACACCGAACAGTAGTTGTTTGTTTAGATCTCGAATTACAAGAAATAAACCATATTTAAATCCAAACATTAATGTTTAATAAAATTGCATAATATATACTTTGATATAATTGTTATACTTTTGAAATCGTTTATTACTCCAATGATAAAACATATCATTAGCCAATTCTTTCAATGCTTATTATTTCATAAAAGCCGTCAGTCTGTCTGAGTGCCCAGCATTTCGTTTTCTAGACAAAAACATTTAAAACATTAACAGTATCTTAACCAAATTTTTTTCAATAATGCCCAGGGGACGTAAAAGACCCCAACAGATTTTTAGTTCACAAGTACTAATGTCATGGATACAGCAACTATTGATCAACGAAAATTCATGGAAAAAAAATTCCAGATGAAATCAATTAAACCACTCTTTAATTATTTCATGATGTTCGTTGCATAATATTCGATACAGCGAAAAAAAATAATTGATTTCGATACAACTAGGTCCAAGGTCACCGTAGCTATCAATAGACTGAATTATTGTCAATGGCTTGGCTTCCGGATGATATCTTTTTAATCTTATGTTCAACTTTGATCAAAAATGGTTTGTAATGACTCCTATCTGGTTTGAGGTCATTATATCAGAGGTCAAGATCACATATGATATTGATAAACTGATATTTCGGGCAAAATTTTGGGTTCTGGATTATATCTTTTTGAACATGTGTCGAAATTTTTCTAAGCTGAGATAATAACCGTATTGATTTCGAATTTTTATGTATAAAATAAGAAATTTAGGTCATAGAGCCTATCAATTTTCAAGGCTATTTCTCTTTGTCTAACGAGCTTTAACCTAAGCTTTAATATAATTACAAAATTTAATGACCTTGAAATTTCACGCGAGTTCACATCAAGAAAGTTGAAGCCATTTTTATCGTTGTAGATACTGTTGAATACACTAAAGTATTGTTTCCTGCGTCGCCAATGGCAAAAATCGGTCTAGTAACCGATCGAGTCCGCCTGTTCGTCTGTCCGTCCGTCCGTCTGAAAGACCTGTCGTCCAAACCTATTGTCAGTGTTCTTGCCTTCTGTAATAAGGAATGTTATATTTTGCCTGTAGCTTGAAAGTTTGAGTTGAAGCGTGTAAGCAATTTATACATCTGCCGTGCAGCGATTTCTCGTTTGCCAATAGTTTGACTAACATAAACGGTACCAATTTTTCTGCACCAGATGCGCATTTCGACAATCAATGTCTCTTCAGTGATGCTCGAGGCCAAAATATTTGAAAATCCAAAGCTTATTAAAAAGATGAAGAGCTATAAACCAAAAAAGGACAAAAAAGTACAGTCAAAGCCGGGCAAGGAATCAGAGCTTTGCATGAGGGAGACACAATCCTAAATTTTAAATAATTTCAAAAATTTGAAACTATACTATTCTTACTGAACAAGGAAAGTTTGGTCAAACATTTATTTGCTTCCAAGGAAAGGAGAGGCGAAAGATACCAAAGGGATATTCAAACTCATATGTCAAAAACAAACTTTTTTTTATAAATGAACAGAAATGAACAGGATGTATACAATAGTATATACCGTTAAAGCTATAATGTAGAAGGTTTTCTAATGTTTTCTGTATAGAGGGAACACTTAAGATTTTGGCATGCAACAGTGTTATCTGCTAATGCTTAACACTATACTTTATGTGTTTTACCATCAACAAAACATGTTACATGACATATACCGATAATAATTCTTAATAACAATAAATATCAATACTGCTAAACTCTTAAATTATACTCAGTTAATAAAATCTCGAAATCATTTCAACTACATTATATCATAAGTCAACATGAAAGTAGAAATGGGAATTAGAATTCTGCGATGTAACTACTTGATATAATAAATTACTACAAAGAAAAGGTAAAAACAATCATTATAACGTTTATCATGAAGAAATATTAATAGATATTTTTTTTCTGATATCGACCTAATGTTATATCCATTATTTACAAAATGTATGTCTGTTTCTTATTTAGGTTGAAGATGCAAAAACATCCGCAATAACAATGAAAGTATTGTTATGAACTTGTACTCTGAGAAGACAGGATACACATTTTGTGATTTTAATCATATAAAGGTAAACGAAACAAAATAGTAACAAACATATCTCTAAACTGTAATTTTACCTCACGATTTCTTTATTTAGTATTCCGCAAAACGAACGATGATAGAGAAAATCATAAGAAAAATGTCTTTTGCAAAAAAAAAAAAAAAAAAAAAAAAAAAAAAAACAGAGATTCATTAATATAAACAAGTAATACATTGCTTTTAAATAATGCAATCGGTAAAAACAAGCAGCTGCTTTGTCATTATGTATAATATGTTTTACTAGTGGAACATCTCATTCTTTTAGTCAACTCTCAATTTGTAATTTGAGTAACTAACATAAATAAAAAGAGATATATAGCGACTTAAGAGAGAAAACAACAATACAAATAAACTAAAAGTATGTGCTTCCTTGTTCATGAATTGTATCAGACCAATGCCATATCTGAAAGACGAAAAGTCTACAAAAACGATTCGTTGGGTCTGAAAGACGATTCGCCGTGAAGAAAAAGGAAATGGCTCAGTTAGCCCCAATCAACAGAATTATGATATATGACGCACACTATGCAAGGACATTTCATTTACTTTTATAGAAATTTGTTGTGCAACTACGATTTCACCTGCTTAAATTTGATAAAGAAATTGCATTTCTTATTCATCTTTTTATGTTTTAGACTATGCTTGTTCCTGGTAAAGATGGTCCTCGTACGTCGGTGGAGATGATGAATAGAGATATCGATAAAATTCATAAGTAGTCATAAAAATGGCTAGTGAATTTTAATCCTCATAAAACAGAAACGGACAATTTCACCAAAAGTATTAAAGCTAAATATAAACCAGCATGTATTACAAAAGGTTGTGGGTCACAAACATTATGGGGTGATTTAATTAAATAATAGCTCGTTGCAAGATGACATAAAATATACTGTTAAAACATCTAAAGAGAGACGAAATATATCAAAGGTAAATTTAAACTCAAAAGTCGAAAACAAACTGGCAATGACATGGCCAAAAAAATGTACAAAACTACAAAAAGACAAACAACAGTACATAGAAAACTAAAGACTGAGTAACACGAACCCACCAAAATCCAGGGTAATCTCATTAGCTCCATTATGGTAAGCAGATCCTACTCCACATATAACACATGATAAACATACTAAGAAAAATTAGATATTCGGAAGATAGGTTTATGCATTATAAATATATAGAGAGACAGACAGACAGACAGAATATACATGTACATGTCGCTCATCAGACCCAGTCTGGAATATGAAGATATTATTTGGGATAAATAAAACCAGTTTCTTATACACAAAAACGAAGACATTCAGGTAGAAGCAGCATGAATTGTCTCGGGGGGTTCTTAAACTTGAAAAAAAAATCATACACAATGAAGCAACTGTTAATCTACAAAATATTATTCGTTGTTGGTTGCTGAAAAAAGGGCTGAAAATACCAAGGTAACATTCAAAACTCATAAGTCGACGAGAAGCTGATAACACCTTGACAAAAGACGAAAAAAGACGAAATACCAACAAATCCTCAAAACACTAAATTAAAGACTGAGCAACACATGCACAACAAAAACCGGGGAGATCTCTGGTGCTCACACGTGGCAAGCACCAATTCGTTGATGCTAAATTCACTCCCACAATACAAGACAGTCGCAAAATAAATCAGAACCCCGTACTCAAATTTTTATTTGGATTATTTTTTACCATACATTGCACCTTTGTATTCGAAATACCAGTTCCTTTATATTCAAAAAAACTTTCGTAATCAAAGCAAAAATGTCCTGTCTCGTGTTGTATTAATCCCAGCTTTGGTCAAATATTACACTATAGACTAAGAATTAGTTGCTAGCAGTTCATTGAATGAGCAATATATGTTAGTGCTCTAAGTGGACTTCTTTAACTGTGCTTGTGAGGATAATTGTAACAAATATAAAGAGACGAAAATATATATTCTAATAATCATCCTGTTAAATTAGACCCAAAATTACATTTATTTTGTTGATATACCAGATAATGTTCAAAACACACATAGTTTTTAAACGGTACAGAAAGTTATTCTGAAAAGGTTTATTACCTAGACTTGCTTCTGAAACTAATTTAATTTAAATTGCTGCATACTTTGGCATTTTAATAATTTTTTAAAAATCTATTCTAAAAATGTGACGAGATGGTATTTATCAAACTTACTTTAATTTATTTATTTAGTTATTCATTTGAATAACTAAATAAATAAATTAGAAGTAAGGTTATAGAATAACTGATATTTTTTAAGATATCAAACGTTTTTGTCTTTCGTAAATTGACGTTTGTATCATCAGTAGATGGTTTTGTTGTACAGTCCTGATTTTTAGTGTTTTTCTATCTAATTTATATGATGTTTTCCATAAAACATATAATGAAATAAGTGTTTAAAATAAGGAAGGTTAATACAGAAGAAAAGTTCCACTTCGTAAAAAAATTAAAATTAAAAAAATGACAAGAAAACAGTATTTGCATTTGAAAGTTGTATGGTTTGTTTCATTGAAGTTTTAAAGAGAAATTATTTATTTAACTTTCAGATGCCAGGTGTAGGGTCTTTAAGAACTAAATTCCTGTACAGCAAAACGCTGGTACTTATATCAGCCAAGCAACAAACATTACACCAACACAGCAGACTTCAAGCAGTGTAAGATGATTTTTTCGGAATAAGTTATCGTGAACGGCGCTTTGTGCGGATAATGATAAATTATTGTTCCCTGATTCATCGTATGACATCAAATAAAACGATTTAGATAAAGAATAATATTACTAGATTGTTTGATTTTATTCAAATCAATCAAATAAGATCATTTGTACATAATTATTTAATGGCAGTGTAAGGCATTCATTCATCTCTTTGTGCCAAGGGAGTTTTATTTTTCAGTATGCTACCAATTTGATATTCCAAATCAATTTGATATGAGTCAAAACACAGAAAACATTTACAGTGAAGATAACATTGTTAGAAGATTTTGTCCACAAATTCAAAACAATTTAATGAAACTGATATTCAATACTGTATTTGTCTACTAAAATATGATTGATATTTTAAGTGTAAAACTTGTCAACAGAGCTAATCCCTCATCTTTAAACCAATGTATAAAATCTGTTTGCACCATAATTGCTTAGAAAATCAGTTTTGAATTTGTCCAATTGTAAATATGTATAATTCTTGTAGAGATTGGTTATTCAAAGTGAAAGCAATAAATGCATGTCACATTTATTTTGACAACTTATAGTCTCTGATGGGATATGGACACTTTTATATAATTGAAATGTGTATCTGAATAACGTTTGAATGACAATAGAAAAATCTGTTATTTAGATCTAAGATTATTGAATTCTTCCGGTTTATTTAAAAGCGCCTCTCATAACAAATGGAAATATTTTTTCAACAATGAGACATAATGCACAACTTGCAAGACTAGTTTTACAAGTTGTCATTTTACTTCACCTAAAATTCAATCGGTATTGAATGCAAGAAATATACTTTGCAAAAATGGAAATTATATGTCCGATTCTTTTTTATAATAAAGTTGACAATGAATAAATGGATTTTAATAAGTAAATATATAAGTGTGTTTAAAATACAAAGCTCTGGTACGAGTAATTAGTTTACAACTCGTCAACTGTATTTTTCACGACACGAAAAATGAAAGTTGCAGTTACCATGCAGATTAAAACTGTCCATGTAATGTACAGGAAACTTGTGGCTGAATTACCTTTGAAACTTTTTTTTTTTATTAAACTTGGGTCTTTGCTATTTCACAAATTCACGCCTTTGTCAGACATTAAATCAACTGGACAAGTTCAAGATTTTCATGGAAGTGGTAGGCCGGCATCTCTACTCCAGTCCAAGGTCGTTCTGTATATCTAAATGTTCCGTCTACGTAATCAAACAATCGAGGGCTTGGTTTTGTCAGGTTTTATGGATTTCTTCTTTTTTAATATATATACTTGGAGTTCGGTATTTTTGTTAATACTTGTTTCACTGTTACAACCACTGCTGCTGGTATCCAAGGTTTACGGAAAATTTCCGCAAAAGTATTCCGTCGTTCTTTGCCGAGGCGGAATTTGACCAAGGAGAGCTTGTGTAAGATCAGTTTTGACCAAGGTACTCAGACGTGTTGGCTGGTGTCATACACGGTGAGCCTGCATTTGGTTTAGCGACGAGTTACTGACTACAACGTCATCGGAAATTGACGCAATTTATCGTATGTGATTGTTTTTTTTTTTTTTTTTCTTCATGTTTTGTTTCAGTATCCTGCATATAAACTCAACATAGATACCAGGATTAACTTTTCATGCGCCAAATGCGCGTTTCGTCTACAAAAGACTCATCAGTTATGCTCAATCAAAATAAATAAGGAAAAGGCCAAATATAGTACGAGGTTGAAGAGCTTCGAAGATTCAAAATTCCGAAAGGTTTTAGCAAATACAGATGAGGTAATCTATTCTTGGGGTAGAAAATCCGTAGTTTTTCGAAAAAAACTTAAAGTTTTGTTAACAGATAATTTGACAGGCAAGTTAACAGGTAATAAGACATACGTGCATGTGTGTGACATTTTAGCTCAATAGACAAAAGTATTGCAGCAAAAAATGGTTTTTAGTACACACAATAAAATTTTGAAAGAACATTATGCGTTTCTTAAATTTTGCAATCGGGAACATATATTAAATGTATCTTTCCATAAAAAATAATCATCAACTATGTAGTCAATGCTTCTGCGGAACTGACATGCTTTAGAACAAATAAACTCATCACAGATACTAGGATTTAAATGTTGTACGCCAGGTGCACGTTTCATCTACAAAAGACTCACCAGTGACGCTCGAATCAAAAAAGTTAAAAGGCCAAATAAAGTACGAAGTTGAAGAGCATAGAGGACACAAAATTTCGAAAGATTTTGTCAAATACAGCTCAGGTAATCTATTTCTGAGGTAGAAAAAACCTTAGTATATCAAACAATTTGAAGTTTTGTAAACATTTAATTTATAATTATGACCATATTAATGATAATTCATATCAACACAGAAGTGCTGACTACTGGGCTGTTGATACCCTCGAGGAGAACCCTCAACCAGCAGTTGCATCAAACCTGTCTTCAATTGTCCGTTGTCAAATAGTTTTTATTATGAAACTGAGGTTCGAACTGGCTAAGGCAAAGTTGATCTTAGATGGATTTGCAAACCATATTAAGGTCCCTTTTGTCATATAGCTCTTCACGTGTTTTTAGTCATTATAAAGCCTTGCCTTTAAAACATTTGGCTTTGAGCGTTCTCATTTAAGGTAAATCCGAAAAGCGTATTTGAGCATACATTTCAAATGTGTTATTTTCATTTTTTAGCACAAGGTCAAATCCGATGCTGGTAGGCAATTAGTCCCCGAGAGTATCATCAGCTCTGTAGTAAGTGATTTGGAACTGATTTGATTTATTAAATGCCTTTCTTCAATTTTATTTTGATAAATTAGAAATTTTTATGAAACTAAGGTTCAAACTCACTACGGCAATGTTGATCCTAGATGGATTTGGTTATTTAATAGATCTTCACGTGTTTCGATACATATACATTGTTGCCTTTCACATTTTCGGTTTTGAGCGTTCCTGATTTTAATTAATCAAGAGAAAAGCTTCGGACGCATACAGCTTATAAAGCTCATACATATTTTCATAAAAAGCAAAAAGCTACAATTGGCCAAAAAACGTCACTTAATAATTGTGGTAGAAATAGAAAGTGGCTAGATCGTGAAATTTTGGGTATTTCTGCTTTGTCATTCTTTCAAAATGAATATCAAATACTTTCGTTTAACCCTAATGTCCCATTACATAATTTATATCATATACGCAAGTTCCGAGATACGATAGTTAGTTATATCTGTCATGTGACTTCAATCACCAGACCAAAATGTAGGCATCGTCATTTCCATCACATTTTGAGCGAATGGTTGAAAAAGTCTGATGCTATATTAAACGAAATATTCGGAAAATGAAAACAACCTTCAGTCGTACGGGAATTGAGATTACGTACCTACGGAACATAAATCATTTCTAGAGAACCCTGCAGAATGACGATCCTGAAGAAGCTTGAAACTTTAATAGTGCGGGGATATTTGCCTCCCGTCTATATAGTAAATGAAGTCATAAGAGCATGCGTAATTGACGATCTTTTCAGATGAAAGACAAAATTTGAGAAAAAGCCTATACCCTTAGGATCATTTCGGGTTAACTTGGGTTGAAATTGTTTCAGTGGTAAATGAGAGTACCGTATATGTTTTTTTTTCGTTGAGACTTTATCGCAGTTAAAAACTTAGATGGGCAGCTCAATCTTCACTATGTTCATAATTCGAGTTTCGTGTCCTTCTGTAATGTATTAAAATGAACACTGAAATTTTCGCATTTCGAAAATTTTGCCGTAAAATTCATATCGCGAATATAGCGAAAATTAGACAAAGACAAAAATTTCCCAATATATGATATATTTTTTAAGTTTACGTCGGAAGACCATGGATACGAAAAGTAGGCAAAAGCTCACATGAAATAAATGGCAAGGTGAGCTAAAAAGAAAATGATACTTTCTTCATTTGCATTTGTCAACCATTATCTATTTGTCTATTTTGATGAATTCATTACCAATTCAACGTGTAACGGTAAATCAGATTACGCACCAAGTAACCGAAGCTTCATTCCTATTAATGTATGATATCTTAATATTTTTAGCACTTACATAAAACTGAATCAGTCTTGAGTCACGAATTTTAAAAGAATTTTCATATCAATCAACATTCTACAAACGTGTACACTTTGATACAAAATGACCACCAGTAAACAGTAGATTTTGTCATTTCAAATGATTGAAACCGAAAGTCATTTTAAGTTTCTTTTAGAAATTATTTAAGTTTGGCAAGATAGTTCATTCATCTATTTAATCACCAGCCTAAGTATGTCAAGGGAATAATGTTTCCTTTTATGATTTTACCATGCTTCATTCAGTTAGAAATAATTATACTGAAACTCTGATAAATGATGCAATTTCTCCCATATGACACTTCATTTTACAAGTGTAATCCGTTTCTAAAGAGATGTAAACTTAAAGTTCTGACCTCAAGTGCCAATTACAATTACATTTACAAAACAAAACCAAATAGTTTATTACATCATAGTCTGTTCAACTAGAGCAATGGGAAATTCTGTTGACATACATAGAAATTATATATCTATTAATCAAGTTGAGTGCTTTCTGATACGAGAAAGCAATAAAAACAACTCTAATAGCAGCACAATTTTTTTTTCGACAATGTACAATAAAACTAACTCTTCAAAGATTTAACTTAGTAACGGCGAGATGAAAGTAACAAATCATAAAGTTTAATTTTAGTATTGCCTCACAGCGCAACAGTGGCGACAGTCATGCCTGTGTACAAGTAGCGTGATGAAAACTTTGATCATCAGATGGTTCAAATATTATGTAAAATTCCCTGCAAAACCATGTTTACCGTTGATTCCCTGTTATTTGAAACATTAATGTGCAGGAATGACAAATAGTTTTTGACAAATCTGACTTGTTTAATCAAGAAAGAAAGATAATTACACTTACCATGACAAAAAAGGGATTAGAAACAAACTAAAAAACATTTGATAAATAAATTGGTACTAAAATGGCTCATTTCCAATGAATTTATATTTTCAATTGGACCATTTTTAAAAAGCTTTACTCAAATTTTCAGTTTATATCTGCATATGTGTCTTTTGCGATAGTAACAATTATGTCATATCTCTGAACGTGTATTAAAGGATGGATCAAAGCTAAAATTTGAGTATTCGTCAATGAATATGAAAAATATTCTTCACCAAGTAAAGTAAAGGCACATGTATTTTTTTTTCCGGTACAAATTCTTTTATTTTGGTAATCACTGTCCTTCGAATCTACAAAACCATGTAACATTTTCAATTTTGAGTATAACAGCATTGTTTAACACAGTATCACTCTTTGATTTCATGGATATATGCAAAGTTTTTTTAAATTTCATTTCGAATTTTAACCCTATATAAGCTTTTTAATGATGCCACGCTTCCAACTTAGTTCAAAAAATGAAAACAACACGTTACAAATTTAATGCGTCCGAAGTGCTTTTCTGGATTTACCTTCATCAGGAACGCTCAAAGCCGAATATTTGAAAGCCAAGGATGTATAAAACCGAAACAGTTGAAGAGCTATATAATAAAAAATTACCTTAAATAATAGCCAAATCCTTCAAAGGCCAACTTTGACTGAGGGAGTTGAAACAGACGCACGTTTCGTCTACACATGACTCATCAGTTGTGCATAAATAAAAATAGTTGGAGAACCAAATCTTTCACGAAGTTTTATAACATTGAAAGCCAAAAATACTTTAAAATAAAAAAAGCCATGCGGATAAAAAGAACCTCACTGTTTCGAAGGATTTTATAATCTAATAAACTGTCTCGGTTAAAGAAATGACCGCATCAATGTTACTTAATGTCAGTACATCAGTACTGACTACTTAGCTGGAGATAACCCCAGGTATGAAACGTCCACTACCAATGGCATTAAATTTGTGATTTGAAAAAACTCATCAAGGATACAATGAAGCAGATGTATGTAGAAATTTGAAAAAAATATTTTGTAAAAAAAAAATCGTTATTATTTTAGTTTAAACATATTTTATTTGCAAAAGTAGCAAAAGGAATAGGACGCAAGTTTAACAACATTAGTGAAATACTCTCCGCATACAAATATAAACACAAAATACACTAGATAATGACGAAAAACATAATAGGAATGCATGTAGTACAAACTATAAACAAAAATACAATACAACATGGTATATTAAATAAAACTGGACCAGAGAGAAGTGTGAGAAAGTAGTAATTCAGAATACTGAATATTTGAGTAATTCTGATATAAGATTTACAGACGAAAAAAATCTTTATTTTGCTGAAATGTAATGTCACCGTCACCAGCCAATAGAAGCTCAATTAATATAGCATATCTTTGTACTTTAAAAACAATATTTTTCTTGAGTTATTATGAAAAGGGTACTCGAAAAAGAAATGAATGCTATCCTCAACAAGATGGTAACAGCTGCATGCAGGATTGGGTTTGATATTAACACGGTGCAGATCTGCATTTAAAGAACTGAACACATTTCTCAAACGTGTATGAATAATATTAAGTTTTCTATCACCACAACTAAAGTAGGATGGTGGCTGAATTAATTTAGTTTTCATCTTTCATTTGAATATACTTACATTTCGGTAAGTCCGTATGTCGGGGTTTATTCTATTCCATTCAATAGTGGTAGATGGAAAAAGGATTTTCTGGTTACATCTAGTCTATAACGGGGTAAAACATAATTGTTACTTTTTCTCAAATCATAGTTAGATATTTGACCAACAAGTGGGGCATTAAATCGCAGAGATAATCTCGAGCAGTTCCATTATGTAAAGAATAGAATATATTGAGCTTTCTTGACTTTCTTCTGTCCACTAGAAATTGCAAGCCTGTTTCGAAATATATAGCTTCCCGTCTAGGATACAAGGGCAACCCAGTAACTATTCTTCTTGCTTCCAACTGAACATGTTCTAGGTTGTCAGAATTTTGGTGAGTACAACCATCCCATAACTCGCATGCATATTCCATATTTAGTCTAAAAATTGTTAGGTATATACGAGCAAGATATTTTCTATTCAATATATATTTCAATACTTTTTAGAACATTTAATGTTCTGCTTGCATAATTTATTATGTTTTCTATATGTGTATGGAATTTATCAGAGATATTGTTATTTTCTAATTTTTTAGTTAAATTGTACTAAGCAGTTTGCATTGATTCTAAAAATACTTTTAACTATAAGCAAGCTAATCAAAACGCCAGGGCAATAACAATTCAATACAAAAGACAAAACCAGATTGGAAACTAGATTTTTACTGCTTTGCATGTGATACAACTCGTAATGCAAAGCCGGTGTTAGTGTTTTTGTATTTTCAAAAATAACCTTTAAATGTTAACAATTAGTTCACAATTTGCATACTTTATAACAAAGCTTAAGAAAAATTCGAATTCTAGCTTTATTTTCATAATAGATATAAGAATTCATAAGTCTGAAAAGTACAGGTTTGTTTAATGTGATTTAAACAAACTTTGAAAAAATTCAAAATCATTCATGAAAAGTTTTACAGTTTTAATCAATTTTAATATCGTCCTAAAGTGTCACGTGGTGTTGTAAACTTGTTTTCCTAAAAAAAAGAATGATACATAAAGAGTTGAAAAACATAATGTATATAAATCGAGGGTTAGATGTAAAGCCGTTTCTAGTATTCCCTGAGCTATTCCATGATTGTAAACGATGCTATGTGAAGTCCATTCATACAATTACAAAACTCGGTCATTGACGATGCTGGCATAGTATCTATTGTAATTTCCTTTTCATCTTTAATGATCAATAAGTATGATGAACATATAAATTATATTTTCTTTTCATTTATGAAGACTTATGGCATTGTGCTACCACCAGTGAACTCTGTGCTTATAAGTGGATTACAATGTTCTATAACGTCTGCACAATATTCTTTTGTAGACTAAATGGCTACATTATTGTTCTATCATATAGAAACCAAAGATCTTTTTCCTTCACAAAATATAATAAAACGAATAATGAAAAATACAATAAATCAAGGCGCGATCATACATCTACAAGGTTTAATTTGATTTACATTTTGAAATGGATGTGATACGTAATTCCAGGAACAAGACACTGATCAATGTGATTCGTTTATTGTCAAGGCTTTTATATAATGTTACCGTCTGATATATGACAATACACTATATTTTAAAAAGGTCTTTTCCTGCTGAATTACTGATTAACATAAGTGTTTTTTTTAATTCACACTACAAGTTAGATCGTGATACATTGAAAAGGGCATATTTCTTTCACTATGAGAGCATTTAACAAAATGATATGAAACTTGAAATCAAATATACACCTAAACAATAGAGGATATCATTCATGTTTCATTTCTTCCACAAAACGTCTACAAATGTTGTGATTCCGTTGAAAAATTCATATTTTGTTTATACGAGTCTGACGTACAAAATTGTAAGCTTGGTATTTTTGATATTTTTTTTTTTATTATTTTTTTGGTCCTCCTAATTAGGTACAGATGCGCAATTCATTTCAGGTACGCGGAAATGGTAGCCTTTTCCTCAATTTCTCTGCCCATCTCGTAAACTTGGATATTTATGATGGCTCGTTTCGAAGCTGAGACATTTTCACATATGTGGTTAAATTTTCGAGGAACGAAGCGAGATTCATTTATTCGTAATTTAGCATACCCCGACAAGCCTTACGTGATGCGGCTTTTCGAGGTTAAAAAATCCCTTTTTTCTCACAATAAGTTCTTTGAATTAGTTCTTTGTATACATTTAATAACTTCATAGTTTTTATATCTTCATTCTATGACCATCTTCTCTCCAAATCTCCAAATGGTCATGGTCAGTCACTTGTTAAAAATTGAAACATGTCGAATCTCACTGCTCAGATATTTTTGTTAACGCACTACTTTTGTGTTCCTCACTTTCAGGTGCATTAGTGATATTGACCCAATTCCGAAACTATGAGTCAAATATCTCTGTCAAGGTTATTTTGTCGGAAGTTGTTTAAAACAAAGATGTTTACGTAGGTAAAATATCTTTTTGTGTCCTTGCTTGAATCATATCTAACTTTTCCAAAACGTACTAGTAAAATTGCCACTATAGGTCAAATAGGGCAGCATGGTGACATATCTGCATTAAAGTGTTCAAATCATACCATTTCATTCATAAATCAATTAAATTAGAATGATTTTCAAATATTTGAAGAATGGTACTTTTTTGTAATTTCGTGGAACAGATAATGATCATACCACTTCCTTTCATTAACATAGCTGCCAGACATCTTTTACTATTTTTTCAAGAATCCTAATGTGTTGATATATGGCCTTTCTCTTTTAAATGTATCTATATATTATTTAAATGGCGTGTATAAATTAGTCATGCATGAAAGATGTCCGTTCTGTTGTCATTGGAATATTTAAGTACGCCTTAGTGACAGTAATGCCATTACGATTACTATTGCAGTTAAAATATTAAAAGATCACAAGAATAAAATTTTTTCTGAGCCAAGGTTGTTATCGTTAATTTAATTTTGGACACTGTGTAAATCTGGTATATAAAACGTGTTTTTATAATTTTTCGTGACAAAAACATCTTAGATAAAAGAGTCTTTTATATTTCTAGTCTAGTTCTCTTCATTCTAACATGTAACTATTGACTTCTTCAATCACTATTTGAGATAATATTTCTTATGATGTTAATACCTCCTTCAGAATCGTGACAAAGGGAGGCGGAAGACTCCAAAGAGATATTCACAATTTCAATTAAACAAACAACAACAAAAAGTAAAAAAAAAAAAAAAAAACGCCAGGCAGTCACCCAGTAGTCAACACTTCTGTGTTGACATGAATTATCATTGAGATGTTTATAATTATAAATTAACTGTTTGTAAAACTTCAAAAGTTCCGAAATACTAAGGATGTTCTTCCCCAGGAATAGATTACCTAAGCTGAATTTGGCAAAGCCTTTCGGAATTTCGGGTCCGCAATGCTTTTCAACTTTTGTATTTTATTTGGCATGTTTGACTAGAGTACTCTTAAATTGGTAATTTAAAATCTTTTTTTTGTTTGTTAGTTGGTTTGTATGTTATGTGCCGATCGGATTAGCAAAGCCCTTTCCATCTGATTTTACAGCTTGTGTTTTTATGTCATGTATGTAGTGTTGTCCAAGGTTAGGGAATGGTTGAGCTTGCGCAAACATGTTTAACCTCGCTACATTCTATATTTGCCGGTTCTTAGTAAGGTCACATTACTAAAAGTCTACCTTATAAATTAACACGGATTTGAATTAACAAAAGGCCATGACGTCATGGGATACACATTTATGACAGGACACATATTTGAGGCTGGAAAAAGGGCTACGGAATCAAGTATCCTGACGTTACGGGAGGTTGAAAACGTTCAAGATAACAAAGCTTTTTAATCTATGTATTTTAAACAAAATCAATACACAAAACAAATTCCAATTATATTAACATAAGTTACATTTGGTGACTTGTTGCTGGCAGCTAATGTATGTTGATAGATTGTTATTATTTAGCTACATTATCCACTGTGTCTAAAGTTCCCCGGCTAAAAATGTTTAGTCTCGATAGTATCGAATACCCGGTACGGTAACGGACAACCTACAGACAGATCAAAGATTATTTATTGGTTGTTTTTATGAAATTGAAGAATATAAATGGATCAAGATGCGCAATTTATTTCAGGTAGGCTAAAATGTAGCCTTTTCTTCCATTACTCTGTCCACATTGTAAACTTGGATATGTATGATAGCTCGTTTCGAAGCTGAGACAATTTCAAAGATGTGGTTAAATTTTTGGGTTACGAGGTGAGATTAATTTTTTCACAAATTGGGCAATATTCCGAAAGGTCCCACGTGTTGCCGCTTCAGCAAGTGAAAAGTCCCTATTTTGACACAGTTATATTCTCTGGAATTCTGTTCTTTACAAACATTTGATACTTCCAAAATCTTCACACTTTTATTGTACAGTATTCTGCTCTTCAAAAAAGCACGAATGGTTACGCTCTGTCAATTATTAAAAATAACATCATGTCCAATATCACTGCATACAGGTTTTTTTATTTGTATTTATAGTTGAGTACCTCACTTTAAGGCGCATTACGGAAATTGACCCATATACACATATACCCATTTCGATTGTGAGATTTAATATTTTCTACAAAATTTCTAGATAATCACGAAATGAGTGAAAACGCACGTCAAAATGATGAATTGAGTGAACCTTACCTTGAATTTGTTTAATTTCTCATTAAATTGTGCACATTCTACCGAAAAAACGTACGGAAGTAAAGATATAAATACAGATTTTACAAGACTAGTCACTTTTAGTACCTCAATACTTGTACTTCTATGCATTGAACGAAAGAAATGGGTCATGTCAAAATGAAAGGACCCAGTTTTGTCAATGTTGTCTTCTACATCAGAACCCGGTTTTGTTTCGTTTTGAAACCACAAATGTATGAAAATCAATGTTAACACCATGGACACGGATCTGAACATTTTTCGTCGAAAGAAATTCAATATATATATCTTATTGTAAATCAAACCTGTCTTGTTGAGACTTATGTTAAACAGGAACTTTTAAAATACATTGAAATAGGGAGTAAAACACAATGCTTTAAGTATACCTTGTTGCACTCATCTTCGAACTAAGGTTATAGTTCGAGGTTGCGCAGAATTCTGGCCGGACCAAAATACCAATGTGAATTTCGATAATAACCTGATAATCCAATTCTCATATAACTAATTTGGTGGATGTCTTTATTTTCTTATAAAATTTAAAAAGGGTTTACGATATAGTTATATTATATTGACAATTACAAACTTGACCAATGTCACTAAAATGAAGAACATTTGTCAATGAATGATAATCATTACACAATGGAGTATACAAAAAAAACGTTTATTTTCCTGTTTTACTAAAAGAGTCATTATTGCATTTTCTAGTTGTACTGAGACTATTATATTAGCTACTAGTAATACTTAGTGTAACAATACCGAGGAGGGATAAGAAGATTTTTGAACTCATGATTATTGTTATCCTTTGCACCGCATGAAAATTCATTTTCAAGGCTGATTCTGCATGCATATATATGTTTTTATTCTCTTGCTTTATAACCAACATTTAGTGTTTAGAAAATATTTATTTTCAAACAATCATAGAAAAGATTACAGTCCTAGGTAGAATGGAACATTTACTTAGATAGCCATCCTTGTTGTCCATGAAAATCACAAAGGAGCGTCCTTCAATTTTCAATGCTGTACATTATCCAAGTTTGAACACTCAATTTTACATAATTCATATCTTATAATGTACAAATAGCTTAAAACATTACATTGCGTTTCAATCTTTATTTGTTTGTATTTCGCCGGTAAAAAAAATGAAAACAACACTTTATGAATTTCATGCGTTTGAAGCGCTTTTCTGCATTAACCTTCATCGAGAACGCCCAAAGCTAAATATTTGAAAGCCAAGGATGTATAATAACTGAAACAGTTGAAGAACTTTATGCCCAAAAAGGACATAGAAATTATAGCCGAATCCATCTAAGGTCAACTTTGCGAGAGTTTTAAAATTTCTCAAACTTCATAAATTTATAAACGGACAATTTAAAAAGGTTTGTTGTAAATCATGTCAGTACCAAAGTACTAACTACTGGGCAGACAATACCCTCGCAGACTGATAGTCCACCATTAGCAGTATCTACCGATTGATGTAATAAATGAAAACAACATTTTTTTAAATTTCATGTGTCTATAAAGTATCCATTTTCATACAAAGCAAAATAAAAATTATTTATGTTCCAAAAAACAGAAATGCAAGTAATTTACTGATTCAAATAGACAATAACTTGTTCTCTGAATAAAATTGTTTTGCAACGAGCCATTAAACGCCTGTTGAACGCCGGATTCTAATTTACATTATGCGATTATGCATTATTTGATATGATAAAACCGGGTCCTTTGTGTAATTTTAGGACAAAACCGAGTCGTACACATTGACAAAACCGAATTCTTTCATTTTGACATGACCCATTTCTTTCGTTTCATGCACAAAAGTACAAATATTGAGGTGTGCAAAGAGACTATTCTCGAAATCTTCATGTTTAAATCATTCTTTTTGCACGTTTCGCAATGTTCACAATTTAATGAGAAATTAAACCAATTCGAGGTTCACTCAATTCATCATTTTGACGTGCATTTTTTACTTATTTCTCCATTAATCTAGAAAGGTTGTAGAAAATTTTACATCTCACAATAGGAAATAGGTATATGTGTATTTATATTCTTCAATTTCATAAAAAAAAAACACAAAAAAAAAACAAATAAATAAACAGAAATTCTTCTTTTTTCTGTCTGTAGGTTGTCCGTCACCATACTGGATATTAGATACTATCAAAACTAAAGCAGTTTTTGCCGGGGTACTTTAGAGAAAGTGTTATCAATACGAACCAAACATGACTGTACGTATTAGTTTCAGTTATTTTCTAGCCGATTGTTACTTAAAATTAACAACTGTAAGTGACAACTACAGTCTCAGCCACTGACAGTCCAGGTAAAAGTTGACAAAGACAGTTGCAGTCATTCGCAGTTAATATGCACTGTTTTATGCACTTATTGTTGATTTAAAAACATCTTTATCAAAATGTATTGCACTATGAAACAACAAATGAAGATAGCAAGGCTAATTAAAGAAAGTCAATTTACGATTCGATAAAGTAATGGACAATTTCATAATGTTTTAAAATTAAAACTGGAGTAACATTATGTCATTTATGTTATGTTATTATATAATTTCACATGACATATGATAGCGTCTTTGTACTATTTATTTACAATTATTAAAGGAAAATGCTTCCTTGTATTTCATGTCAATCTTTTCATAAGCAATCAGTGATTTCTCACATTCAAGATCTTATTTTGATGTAATTGCATTTGATATAAACAATAGAAATAAATCACATAGCAGTATAGAACGATATGAACAAAAGATGAAGTGACAATGCTTATTAACTACGCTGTAAACTGTAGTCAACACAGATTACAAGCATGCAGATACTTAGTGGGATATTAATGTCTAGACTCATCTAAATATGTGTTTGGATCTTTCAATACCGCATATATAGATAGTATTTTCGTCAAAGAATTATTATATAATAAATTCAGAGTTTTTTGCATATGATCCTTGAGGACACAAGTTTGTAATATGTGGTTCAAACTGAATATGACAGATAAAAGAACTTATAAATTTGCTTACAATATTAAGTAAAAATGATATACTTTGATACAAAAAACCAACAGATACAACAAAAAATAAAAACATAAATTATGATTTGTAAGGATAAGTATTATATCAGACTAAAGAAGGAGAGAAGACACAAAGGGATGATATAAAAAACCCATATAGAACAAACAACATAATTGTAAGATAAAACGATAAAAGACAAACAACTGACCACAAAATACTACTAGTATACAGCCTGTAGATTGAGCAACACGAACCCCAACCTTATTACTTGCATTCTTAAGATCTGAGACCGCAAAGATATCGCTCGTGAGTTGAAACTCTGTCACATCGTACCGTTTAAACAAAACGTGTTTGTTTTGTGCAAAGAGTAAACATCTGTTTATTAAGTCCGTATAGTGTGAACATGCACGAGCTTATATATGAAAACGTCATTCGATGGAGAAGAGGGTATGTTACTGCTGAAAATGGGAAATTGACAATTGGAGAGTTGAAATCATCACTTTCGTCGAAGTCCATCGATCTGTTGCAATATCGAAGAACAATCAAGATGTGAAGTAGACCTTCTACTATCGTTTTTATCCTTAATCCCAAGATGTATGCACTAATTGAAATTTAGGTTATATGATGAAGACATAATCTTTCAATCAGTTTAATTGAGGTCTGGAGCTAGCATGTCAGTAACTGCTAGTAGTCCTTTGTTAATTTATGTGTCATTGTCATTTTGCTTAGTTTCTTCTGTTACCTATTCTGACATCGGACTCGGACTTCTTTTAAACTAACGGTATTGCTGTGTGTTTGTTTATTCTAAATTGGCTAGCGGTATAGGGGGAGGGTTCAGATCTCACAAAACATGTTTAACCCCGCCGCATTTTTACGCCTGTCCCAAGTCAGGAGCCTCTGGCCTTTGTTAGTCTTGGATGTTTTTTTTAATTTTAGTTCATTTATATGTTTCGGAGTTAAGTGTGACGTCCATTTTCACTGAACTACTAGTAGTCCACTTTTTTGTTTAGGGGCCAGCTGAAGCCCCCCTCCGGGTGCGGGATTTTCTCGCTGTGTTGAAGATTCATTGGTGGCCTTGGACTGTTCTGCTCTTTGGTCGGGTTGTTGTCTCTTTGACACATTCCCCATTTCCATTCTCAATTTTATTGAGTGACAGAACATCCTTTATAAATCGAAAAGTGAAATAAAAGAATTTTGGAGGATGATTTTTTTTTTTTTTTTTTTATCTTTGAGGAGGAACGAATTCTGCTTCAAATCAGTGCAAAAACAAGTCGGCAAGTAGTAGTGCACAATAAGTACCAACCGGAATACCGACTGTCTGCTGAAATATCATTCCAACACACTCAACAAATACGTCCAGCATTTTGATGATTCTATCTTCGATATATTTGTTGTGGGAAACAGAGTGATTCTTCACATAGTGAGAGTTTGCTAACAACTTTCTTAGTTGTTCATTGTTTAAGATGCCAAGGTCTCCCATTTATAACATGACCAGCTGTACTGTGTTTGTATGAGCACAGATTTTTGGTTGAAGACATTGCTAATATTGATGGCATAAAAAACCTTATTAGAAAAGTTTACTTGAAAAAAACGAACTTTTTCATCGTCTTTGAAAGTAGGTGTCACGGGTTTGAATAACCCATGGTTATCAATGTCCATAATTATTGAACTAATATATTCTTAGTTAACAAGGTGTTGAAGCCAGAAGTTAATATTTATGTAAAAAGTAGTTGAGGGGCTGATTCCCGCTATTGAACCATACTGTCATTCTATAATATTATTGCGCAGTATTGTCCTTGTTATTGGTCCATGTCTTGGTGTATTGGTCTGAGGCGAAGCCGAAGGCCAATACTGCTGGCCGAGGACCAACAATAAGGCCAATACATAAATACATGTAATAGTATCGTTATTAATTAACTACAGTGTTACAATATTTTTTTATTTCATTTCACAAGAGATAAACATTTTTACCTTGTATATTCTTAGTTAATAAGCCAAATCATGCTAATTAAGTTATGGGGTATTTATCTCTCAGTTGATACGATACTCTAGAGCTTGTATTTACTATCACGATTTCCTTGATCGAGGGTTGCTGTTCACAAGGAAGCTATTAATCAGTAGTTCCAAATGGTGAAGTTGAAATCATCCTTTTGAAAACTTTACGAACGCCATCACGAGTTCGTTGACCGTTGTTGAATATCTGTTTCACAGATGACGACGGATATGTTCCAATTGTCGTAACCACAATCCCATCCTCTATTCCTCAAATGTGACCTACCGAATTAGACTTATCACTGGGGTTTTCTAACAACACGACGGGTGCCACATGTAGAGCAGGATCTGCTTACCCTTCCGGAGTACCTGCGATCACCCACGGTTTTTGGTGGGGTTCGTGTTGCTCAGTCTTAAGTTTTCTGTGTTGTGTTTTGTGAACTGTTTGTCTTTTCGTCGATTTTCGTTTTCTGCTATGACATTGTCATTTTGTTTTCGATTTATAAGTTTGAATATTCCTTTGGTATCTTTCGCCTCTCTTTAAGCGAACAAAGTGCACACTTGAATGTTATTTGGAGACTCTACTTCAGCAACCGATTTATGAATTGCTCCTAAAAAAACCACGGCAGACGAATAGGTTGATGTCGCATTACTTTTAGTTACATTATACTAAATAAAAAGAAAACGATACAGGATGGATGTTCATACGACAAACAAATACACGAAGCAAACGATTGAACAAATATTTCAAACTCAAAGCAATATTATTAATGTTATATAGCTTAAAAGAGATTCAACGATGAACTGAAAAGACCATTTTTTACAGCAAGGTATATTGAAACGCTGCCTCCCTGGTGCTAGAGTCGGCCGCCAGAGAACACAGGGTCACAAAGAAAAAGTGGTTAAAGGATCTATAAAGTGTAAGGTTCGACGTCCACTGTTTACCGTCGGACCAAAACACGTTACAGAAAGGGAAATCGTATACTTGTGTTTATATATAATTCTCAGTTATGAACTAAAATATCTGAATAAAATAAAGTTTCATATTTTATTAATATCAAAAATAATCCACGCCGGAGAGAATGGGTCTTGCAGGCTGTCACTGGTCTGGTCAGATCCCCGTTACTGGTTGGTCTTATATAGACAAACAAAACTAGTATATAATTCAACAGTTGTCACTCATTTAGAATCTTTCTATAATCTCAATTTAAGGATTTTACCACCCTTGTACATTATAGAAGACAACAACTTAACATAACTAATTCCATGACATATTAATCACGTCAGAACCGCCAATAGAACAGTTAATTTTCACCTTCAATTTAACTTCATTAGCACCGGCACAGTCACCGGCACCGTCACCGACAATCTTAAAAAAAAAAACAAAGTTAACTTTCAACTCTTGTCTGAATTTCTCAGACATATTCTCGTAATGTTGATATTGTTTGTAAACATGGATTTATCTTTATCAATAAAGATGGGTTTTGACTTTAAATACATTAGTAGATCATTAGAAGAGTTTTATTTGAGTTTATAGTCTAATAAGGTAACTACCGCGAAAATACGGAATCAGTATGTGAAATAAAACTTCCTATTATTCCAACATACACAAATCTGTCGTATCCTTTAAACAACAGCCAAAATAACATATTAAAAGTTTTATATTATTTGCAACATTAGACATATCACTAACATCTATCGTTTATCCTCAATAATTTCAAGAACCTATACAGACATAGGTTTACTATAAAAAGGGGGAAAGGCCGGCATTACAATATTACTTTGTCCTTACTGTCGCTTTAATCGGTGCTATTTTATATCTGTCAATGAAAAAGCTTTGAATTATTTAAACAACAACTGATTACGCCTTCCTACAATTTCTATCATTCGTTGCTTGCCAGAGGAATTTGAACGTAGACACACCAAGAAGTAAATGCTGCTCATAAAGTTCGCTCCATTCATTTTGTAATACATTCCATTTGATATCTTTAGAATTCTTTAGATCGATATGAATAAAATAATGTTTTATGGACTATTATTCAAAACATATCGTCTTCAGCATACTTGCTAAAACTTATGTTCATTAAGATTAAACTAAGATAAAATATTTATTAAATACACCAGTTTTATGACATTTGTATTATAAAAAAGAGGCAGGAAAATATCAAGGGACATTCAACATTTATAATATGTACACGGTTGTTTTTATTTTGGTCTTTTTCTTTTTTTGCCATGGCGTTGTCAGTTTTTTTTTTTTTTTTTTTTGACTTATTAATTTGAATGTCCCTTTGGTATCTTTCACCTCTCTTTTATAAGTCGAAGAGAAACTGACGCCATCAGAAAAAACTCAAAAAGACGACGAAAAGAAGAACAAGTCCATAAAACACTACATAGATACATTTTACTTTAAGACTGAGTAAATCGAACCCCACAATCATATTTAGGTGATATCAGGAACGCTTCCGAACGGAAAGTATTGATCCGCTAGTAGTATCCGTCATGTAAGTACACATTTGGTGATGTATACACGTTTATATTTTTATTTTCAGGTTGGTGCCACTGATGGTGGTTTTTAAGTTCTAGAGATATAATTTGCTCAGAAGCCAATGCTTCGGTACTAGCATGATTTGAATTAAACTACACACAAGAAGCATGTAAAATTTAAATTTGATTGAAGGTTAATGCTTCCAATTAATCTGTTGACCCAGAGTGCTTTTGTTTTGTATAATGTAAGTCATCTTATCTTATATGGAAGGATATACGGAATCCGTCATGCTATTGACGGATTCCGTATCTTCTGTGTCGAAGATGATCACGAACATCGTCCATTTGTCTGAGCCAAACTTCTGTCTTCCTTTTCCCCGTTTTATGACATAACCGTTTTTACTTGTATGAGCTTTGCGACGGGTGCCACTAGTTGAGAAATAATTGCTTTATCATTCCACAGCACTTGAGTTCATTTTGGTTGGATTTATGTTACGCGATCTTTTTCTGTGTTATTTTTTTTTTTTTTTTTTGCCATGTTTTTCTTCTCGTCTTTTTTGTCAATATATTGTCTGTCTGTCTTCGATTTATGGTAATTGATTGTCACTTTAGTAATTTCTTATTGTTGCTGTTTATGTATGTGATTGTACAAAAAAGAAATCACGGCTCTAATTCATTCATATAGTCTTTTTGAGACGCTTTTTGTTGTTCTGTTAAGGCTTGTTTGAAGTATTATATTCTTGAAATAGTATACATTATTATTTAGGGGCTAGCTGAAGCCCGCCTCCGGGTGCGGGATTTTCTCGCTGTGTTGAAGACCCATTGGTGGATCTGTTCTCAATTCTAAAAATGTTTTCGTAGTAGCTTCAAAAATATAAGGACTTCATTATACTTGATGAAAATTATTCCAGAAACACATGACGTGAGTACTGTAATTAGTTGTTCGTTTATTTCTAGAATATGTCCTATAAAAAGGCACATCATCTCTCCTATTTATACAGTAATGCATCAATGAAATATAAATATAATTGAAAAATACTGATGATCATTAGATACATCTAGTTATAATTATTTTTAAAGGGGACTTAAATATCGTCCACCTCCATAAATCAAATTGAACCATTTAGTTTCTTCGATTGATGCAGTAAACTTTCTTAACGTACCATTATTTCTAAAAATACTCTAGCCAAGATCTATAAATCTTTATGCATTTAATATCAAAGACAATTAAAGACAATTATGAATCTAAGAATGTGTTGTGTGATTGTTTGAGTCGACAAAAGCGAATAGACATGTATAATGTTGATACGATGAAAGTACTATATTGAGGTACACAATACACCTTGATCGTCGGATTACTTCAATAGAAAAAAAGATCTACAAGTACTTAAAGGAATAATTTTGAATTAAGGCGACAGTAGTTTACCGATGTCCAACACACTATCTTGTGTTATGTCGTTAACACATAAAACTATCCATTATTTTGGGGTTAATATAAATTCGCTTATAAACATTTTAAACTAAAAACTGTACACCTTTGTTTTTGCAATGTCTGATTTTTTGCTATTATTTGTGTTTTTTCTTTCTCCATTTATGACAGCTATTTAGATGTTGAGTTGCCGATTAAGTGAATATCAAAAGTAAAACGTTTCGTTTTTGCTGAAATAGCTGAGAAAATCTGGAAATACCTTTTCTTAAGTAACGCTTTGAGCATTTGATTACCTTCATTAGGAACGCTCATACCCATACATATAAAAGCTAGGATGCTTAGAAACCTTAGGAGCTTTATGACCAAAAAGGGACCTTAAAGAATAGCCAAATTCATCAAGGATCAACATTGCCTGAGGTAGTTTGAACCTTATAAAAATAAGGAGATGTGGTATGATTGCCAATGATACAACTATCCTCCAAAGTTCAAATGAAGTGGATTTAAGCAACTATAGGCAACCGTACGGCCTTCAACAATGAGAAAAACCCATACCGTATAGTCGGCTATAAAAGGCCCTGACATGAAAAATATAACAAATTAACTGAGGAAACTAATGGCCTAATTTATAACAAAACAATTTAAGAAAAACAAATATGACCGACATGAACCAACGGTATTTATACATCCCTAACAACAAAAAAGACAAAAAGTACAGATCTGAGAGTACTCACAGTTACTGACAGCTAGTTCAAAGCCAATAACAACTAATAAATGAAATCATGTATCTAAGACTAAAATATCAATCAGTATACATCCAACATCCAATGGATTTAGTGTAAAGACGTCATTAACAGTCAGAGAAAAATATGACCTTGTACAATACCATAATAAAGGTATCGACAGATTGTAGTACCTTGAAAGTGCACATGATATGTGTAGAACAATACTATTTAGTATGGTTTTAATTTAACTTAGTTTCTAAATAATTTCTTAATTTATCAACGGGGATTTTAATAAAAATATGTTATCATTTATATTATGTCAGTACTGAAGCACTGACTCCTGGGAAGGCATACACCCGATCATTTTGAAATCCAGAATGTATATTAATACGTAGAAACGTTAGGAACTATATGACCAAAAGGGACATAAATGAAATTTATTTAGGGTCAACATTGCCTGAGAAAGTTGAAACCTTAGTTTCTCTGTAATTTCTTAATTCATCAACGGAAAATTTTATAAAAACATGTAAGAAACCATGTCAGTACCGAAGTATGAACTAACTACTGAGCTGATGATACCATCGGGACTAATAGTCCACCAGTAGTGCTAGTAAGTGCTAATAATTCACCCAAGTCCTTCATAAATTTCGTGCGTACAATGTGCTTTTTTAATACACCTTCATCGCTCATACCGAAACATTTGGAAGCTCGGGATATATAAATATATAAAAACATTAGGACCTATGCATGTATGACAACAGTTCACCCTAAACAATGGCCAATTCATCCCAGGTATATTGCCGGAGGGAGTTGGATCCATAGTTTCTTAGTATTTTTTTTTTTTTCATTTATCATTCTTAAAAGTAAAATATCCTAACGGTTGTTCCTTGAATACAGACAAAAATCTTTTATTAAACATGTTGTGTCAGTAAAGAAAACCATTTTCAATTAATAGAAATGACCACTTGCAGACAGACACTGCCAATGTTATTAGTGTTTAGACTAATTCAATCAGTAGTCATGAGGTTAAGACAACATAAGCCAGTGGCCTGTATACTAGAGCAATCGTGATGTCAGTTCTAATAAACTTGCTTCTCCAAGTGTGAAACTTATTTATTTTTTGTAACCAAGGGTGTATTGTCATTCTTTTTGTAATCATTCGGGCGACAACAATGACAAAAACATTTTGATCTCGTTGTAGATTATATGGAACTATTTACATTAGATCAGGCCTAAAAAAATCTATTTTGAATTGTTTCACATTTTGTTATCTCGGAGTATTTTATAGCTAACTATACGGTATTGTTAAAAGCACCTGGCGGACATTTTCCACTTAGGGCGACAACAAATTCACGCTGTTCCATGTGAAAAAAGGATAACAAAAATACCAAAATCCAAAGTATTACTAAATTCAAAAAGGAGAAGTCCATAAAAACTCACAAAATGAAACATTATCAATGAACAGAAAAAGTGAAAAACAACGGTCATATTTCTAACTTGGTACAGACATTTCCGAAGAAAATGGTGGGTACAAATGTAGCTAAACCTCCCACTTGTATGGTAGTTGTTTAAAGTTCCGTTATATTGACAAAAATTGGGTGGGCAAACCCAAACAGACATAACTGGTAAATGTGATGATAATTGGGATTCAGCAGCCAAAATTGTGTAATGTATTCAATGATCCTTGGTTTTAACTTTTTGTTGTTGTTAATTCAACTAGTTCCTCTTATTTACCGTTTTACTATCACGAATTGGTATACAGATACGATGCGTTTGTCTCAACTCACTATCGACACATTATTGCGGTCTTAAATCTTCAAATAGATATAGTATATCTACCGATTGTTCCATAATCCTTATCCTGACATTTGGACTAATTGAGTGTGAGTTCGCATGGCGGGTGATGTATTCATAGTCGGAGACTCTTACCCTGTTGACACATCCTGTCTCGCTCATTTGACGTGATTCCCTCCGTTAATTTCGGTTGTTGTTGTTTTTTTTTTTACCTGAATGTGTATCTTCTTAATAGATTAATGAGATTTAAACTTCGGAATGATCTAATTCAGTATTGTACGATAAATTTCCTTTAATGGTTATTTTTTATTAGACTAGTAATCGTAACGTTAAACTACATGTTATTTCGTCGAATTGCAGATAAACCCACTAATGCATTTGCGCACCGTGAACATTTGGGAAAAGAAAAATAACTCCCTAAATTATTCAAGCTATATATTAAATTTACATAGGCTTATAGTTGGATTGAAAATGAAGTCAAACAAAAATGTGATTACATATATAACAACAACGAAACAGGAATGATCTTTGGTATCCATTATCTGTTATAAACATCTGAAAATGAAGAAAAATTATGAGTTATAAAAAGAACTTCAAATTTTCATAGTAAAGTTAATAATTTTAAAATTGTCGTTGGACGTCTTTGCAATTATCCTTTGCGATCTGGTGCTATACTTTATTAGCAGCAACAATTACAATGACTAACAACACCATCATGTCTATGTTTATCTACTGATATAGACTAGATTTCAGTACACATATTGTATACCATGTATAGAAAAGCTTTTGGGCGGTATACATAATCAATCCTGGCTATATTTTGCACTCGAAACGCATATAACCCGTAATACCTCTATATACCTTGTATCATCTTGCCTACTGGTAAATATGACGACGTGAAAAGAGGCAGAAGATACCAAGGAGACAACCAAAAAGCAAAAGTCGAAAAACAGACGACACCACTGACAAACAGAAAAAGACGAAAAGAAAACTGCAGTTTTAAAAAAACACTTCACAGAAAACTAAAGACTGAGTAACATGATCTAAGTAATTTTTATCCTAAAAAAGTAGCAATCTCTTCATAGTACCTGGACATATGCTTCCTGACAAAACAAAGAAACACGTGTGTTAGTATCACAATAAGTGCTTAAACTTTTTTTGAAAAAAAGTATGAACTGAAAGAATTAATTTTAGCACTACAGCATCTTAATCATAGTTTGATTATAAAAATACCAAGAACCTTGTCCTCATATAGAAGATTATTCTGAAGGAATCGGATGATTATATATTTCTAATATAAATGTTTGTCCTTTAAACCAAGATTATTTCATATATGATATTTGATCAAGATATTTTCCTGTTCCAGTAATACTGTTAGCACAGTAGAATAAACTTATGATGATTGCAATATATTTTGTTTATTACAAACACAGTAATTATATACACTGCATGAAAGCAGATTATTATATCAAGTTGACACGAACTCTGAGAGCAACGGCCGAGATGAATGATTAGTTTCTATTTTTGCATTGTTCTAATGACATAACAAAGCATATGTAAATGCAAATGACGTCAAATTATCAACCATGTCGCATTATGTGCATTTGAAAACTTATGCAAATTGCTTTATATCGACTTATTAATGTGGTTTTGTCCATTTTCTTTTATTGAGTGATATGATAACAAGATAAAATGTAGGACAAAGTTCGTGATATTATCGAAGGCGACTTTATCAACGTTTTTTACTGGCAATGAGTAGCATGACGGGTTTAACAAGCGGAACAGGAAGAACTTCCCATATTGGTGCACCTGATATGACCCCCGTTGCTGAATTTTAGGTTTTGCGTAGTGTTTTATTGTTGTTGTTTGTCTTTGTGTCATTTTTCTTTTTTTCGGTCATGGTGTTGTCTGCGTTTTTTATGTACTTTTTAGTTTTTGATTGTCTCCTTGGTATCTTCTATCTTTCCATTTGAAAACAATTTTAGAGCTAAAATATTGTTTTGTTGTCATATATTTGTAGTGTTAAAATACTCACCACAAAAACGTAAGTAAGAGCATGTTCTTTCTTCATTGACATATGTCTAAATTCTAATTCTATCCAATCGGTCTGGTCCCAACAATGAAATGTATCCCTAAATTTAAACGGGTAGGATGATTTACATCGATGTTACCATGCACTACAATCCGACAATGTACTGTCTTTACTTATCTGTCGCAATGCAGTATGTTTAGAAGACCCAGAAGTAGTCACAAGACTGACGTCGTTCTTAACGGAATGGAACCCATTTCCTACTCGGCTCGATTTAAAAGTACTTTGTCGCCTCATTATGACACTATCACGTGTACTTGAGCTGTATTGTCTTTTCGGAATGACTCTTCTTAGACATCCACAACATGGAAACCACAGGAACATCAAAGTTGCTAAGTCGGCCTGTAATATTAAAGAATAGTTATTATCAGTTTAATATAAATAAAGGGTTTATTTCAATCAGACCGCAACCTTACAGCAACAGCTGTGCTATTACAATGTATCAGCCTTCGTGTAACTTCCTGTTTTAAGATGAAATACTGTGTGGGTTTCTGCTAGCATCATACGATGTGTGATTTTAAACCAAGTCAGTCAAAGACTAGAAAAATACCAAAAGTGCCTTTTTTAGAAGGAAAAAACAAAATTGTCGAAAAGTCCAATAAAAACTCAGAACAAAAACGACCAAACAGTCCAACACTAGTACAAAACCAATCACATATGCATGTATTAACACCAGGCCACAATGAATATCATTGCTCAGGTAATACGAGTTTGGAATAGTTTCAGGTGAACTGGAAAGGTGAAATTATCCTACCCATATACGAGGGTCGACAGTGTAAAAGGCTTAGAATTATCAGCCATGTAATTTTGAGTTATGTGACTTAACTGTCTAACAGTTCTTTTTCTACTTAAGTAGCACTTTTTCGAGTGATTTCATGTGAAGTTTGATATTCGTATTATCCTAATATATCTCAATGGAATGCTACGATAAAACGTTTTTGGAAACTTTTTTTTTTAACTAAAAATATATATTTCTTTAAAACATATCCACATATATCTTAAAAACATATCCCCATATATCTTATTTTATTTTACCAGGTTGACAGAAATGTATTGTTAGTTTCATTTTCTGTACAGGTATTAATTTGCAATGCTTGTCAGATTTTACGGCATTCTTGGCAATATTCATTCGGTAGTTTAGGAATGCATTGCACTTGTTAAACCAAGAAAATTAATACAGTTTGAAATCAAAACAAACAAAAGTTTACAGTATATCATAAAAACATCAGAAGATACCAAGTACACGTTACGATTCGACTTCAACACATATTGTTAGACATATGGAAAAACCCAGATGACGGGTCACGTGCCTTTAACCTTAAAGTCACAAGAAGTCAGTCAAACAGCAAGATATATCTCCTTAATGATATTGATGAGTAAAACATAATCAGCCATTGAAAGTCAGGGTAGCACTTTAGTATTATTTCAACAAAGAAGTTATTATGATGACATGTATATGTGATAGAGTTTCATTTCTGAATTCCGAGACTGAATGTGCTGTAAGGATAGTCATTTCGCGGAAGTAAAGATCTGATTTTCGGCTGATGAGTGAGAAAATGCTGATTAGCAATTTTTTCATGCAGATATCGGAAACAAAAGTAAAGAGGTGTGGTATGATTTCCATGAAACAACCGTTCACCGAAGACCGACGGATAAAGGATGTAAATAACGAACAGATCCCCGTTCTTCAACAATGAGCAAACCCCTATATTAGGAACACTCACCATGCTGGTCCGTATTACAATTTTGTTTATAAGTATTATCATTGTTATCATAATCTGTAATAATTTTAGTCGTTTCTCATGCCAAACTTGATCTGTACTATTTTTACATATATTCAAGTGTGTTGGTGAATTTCCACATCTTTCATTTAAATAGAGTAAAGCAGAAAATCAGCAGAAAGAGAAATTGTGCTAGACATATTTATATATCCAGTTCTTTACTGGATTCCTACTGCGGAACATAGACTTTGAAGTTTCTACAAAATTATTGAAAAGTAAGCGAATACAAAATCTCTAAAAAAAAATACGTTAGAATAAATTCGAGAGATAGAAACTAATATATCAAAATGTGTTGTTTCTTCATTTCCTTGTTAAATTGATTTTGATTTTAAACACATAGCATATACAGGCCAACCTGTCTGAAAAAACTCGCTTTATAATGGGTCTGACAACAATACGTATACAAGTATCTTTCTGGTAATAGCTACTTACTCTAAAATTTGCATTCGTAAATCCATATATTAATGGATTTGCAAAACTATTGGACATTGCTAGCCAATGAACACAGAGATAAATAGTCATTAAAGTCATGGCGTCTTCCATCGTTTCGTAATGAAGAATTTCAGGCTTGAAGTCCAAGATCATTGTAAATACATGAATAGGAAGCCAGCACAATCCAAAGACTGCGACTACTATAACTAGCATCTTTACGATCTGAAAAAGACATAAAATGCAAAATAACAAATAAACTTGATAATACCAATTAATCCTGATGGTATGCAATACGATTTGATTGTTTTGCACCTTTCACCTGTGAAAAAAAAATATCAGCATTTTAAGTACTTTCTGTGCTTTCATTTACTGCGAGCATGCTTTCATTCACTGCGAGCATTGATTTGCTGTTTCTTTTGTTTTTGTTTTATTGTCTGTTAAAGCGTTGATCAGAGTATATTTTGTACAAAGAGCGGAGAACGCGTTCAATTCTTAATTATACTGGTAAAATAAAGTAAAGTCCTTTATATTTTCTGATTTTCTTTGTACGTCATTTAATGTACATTTTGTTAATCCATTTAGCGAATTCGATGACAGAACATGATTGTCTGTATAGTTTATTTTAAGAAAAAAATATTTTGATAGATATTTATTAATGTAACTAAATATGCATTTACTTTTGACTTGGAGTTGTAAACTTACTGAATTACAGACAAAATTAAATGAGCTACTTAATATATTGGTCAGACAATTATATGCTTATTGTTCATCATGTATCATTATCCTTATTGTATGTATGTTTGTCTTTCATTTATTTAAAACTATTGGAAATTAAAAGAGGGGTTAGGTACTCAAAACTAGTGTAACGCTTTGTCCATGTCTGGAAATTCGTCAGTGGATGTCCTTATTCATATCCTAATGGTTTTGTGGCAGATATTTGAAAGTCTGCTAAATTTGTTCAGTACTTGTCTAGACTCGAGTCAATAATTAGCTTGGCAAATAATATTGAAATATTGACACGTTGAGGACAACTTATAAATGATTAAAGAAAGCGTTATTTTACCACTGTCGTAATGAATTTAGATAGCGATATCTACAGGATTTTAGGACAGCTCTAAAACGCATGTGTCACTTTCATTTATAAATGATAAGAAATTAACAGTACTAATGTCATGATTGAGTTTCAGGCTTTGCAGGTAATCAAGACGGTGAAGATAAGACCACCTGATAGGGTTTTTATAGAATTTTTTCCATTGAAAACTAAATTTACAAATTATTTATAAGATATAAAAAAATTTAGCTAGCATTTCGTGCTTTGTTAAGCGTTATGAAAAGTAAAAATCGGTGAAGAACTTTACACAACTTATAAATATTTGTTTAAAAGGTCAAGACATAATTAACAAAAAATGTAAACTGACACAAATGTTTGCAATAAGATGTTTTGCTTTAAGATGTAGTAAAGATGTTTTTTTTAAAGATCTTAAAATCAAAAGAATACTTTAAAATTTAATTGTTATACTGTATGTTTGATATAAGTTTACATATCTACTTAAAATAAATTAAGAAGCACACTATGCTGGTTAATATGCATGCCACAAAAGTCAATTTTGTGTCACAAAAGTCATTTTTGTCACAAAAGTCAATTTTGTCTACACAAAAATAAACACAAAATTGAATTTTGTAATGACAAAATTCATTTTTGTCATGACAAAATTCAATTTTGTGTTTATTTTTGTGTTGACAAAATTGACTTTTGTGACACAAAATTGACTTCTGTCACAAAAGTCAATTTTGTGTTAGATTTTCACTTCTGTCTAACAAAACTCAATTTTGTCTACACAAAAAATAATTTTAATTACAAAATCACAGGATGCTAATTTAATCAACATGTTAATTGCGTACAAATTCAATTTTGTCTCACAAAATTGACTTTTGTGTTTTAATTTCCATATCAGGTAACAAAAGTCAATTTTGTATGCAAATAAGTTTATATTTGCATACCTACTAATGAATTTTGTCAACAAAAATGAATTTTGTCATGACAAAAATGAATTTTGTCTACAAAAATGAATTTTGTCATTACAAAATTGAAGTTCTCATAAAACAAGTCTGTATCACATAGTTTTGTAAGACAAAAATGATTTTGTTATGACAGAATTGAATTTTGTGTACACAAAATTGATTTTGATTACAAAAAGTTCAAGTCCCATTCGGCGCCCCGTACACAATGTTTAATCGCAAAGTTTTAAAATCGGTAAGTGTTCATAGCACGAATGCGCATTACAACTAGCCAAACAGTAATCCTGTAATTACTTATTTAGGTATAACGTTACCTAAAAAAATTACAATCAGAAAGAGTCTTTTTTCTAATCACTAACTAAGATGTATAACTGTTACGATGTAATGCATACACATTTTAAATCAATATAGTTGAATCAGCTGTGCATTGGAATTTACGTGTTATTAAGTATCACAGGTGTACAAAATGTGAACAGTTATTTTATCCACCGCACTTTATAACAATATGAAAGAAGTGTCCCGTCTAGAGAACTGTTTTAGACGTTTGACATAGCAACATGAAGAGCACTGTCTATTCGAGTTTCAGTATATTTCGTAACGTGTTATCAAAAAATGTATCCACAGTCACTTTAGCAAACAAACAATACAGAAACAACCATAACGAGGTAACGATAAACAAGTCATAGAAATCTACATACAAAATACAAATAACACTTAATAAATTTGGTTCGTCCGAATCGCTTTTCTGGCTTGGCCTTCATTAGGATTCAAGGACGTACAACTACTTTAATTCGTGAGGATATACTTTTGATTGTAACTTCAACATCTTCATGTCTCTGTTGAATAGTTGTCAACTTTTGATTGTAACTTCAACATCTTCATGTCTCTGGTGAATAGTTGTCAACTTTTGATTGTAACTTCAACATCTTCATGTCTCTGGTGAATAGTTGTCAACTTTTGATTGTAACTTCAACATCTTCATGTCTCTGTTGAAAAGTTGTCTTATTGGCAAACATACCACATCTCTTATTTCTATATTCTAAATTACGTCTTCATTTCTTATATTTATTTTTTCCATTTTATTATTATTCATTTTTGTCTAGATGTCTTGATCTTAATTGTAGGTGCCTTTTCAAGATGTTTTTTTTTCTTGTACTTATATTGTATATACACGTGTACTTTGGGTTTTTTTCTCTGTTTAACGAAAGAAGTAGAGCACTATTATATGTTATTCCTTTATTTATTTGTATTCTGTAATTCAATTACTGATTTCCATAAACAATATTAGCGGTAATTATAAAGAAACAGAGTCGTGCGGGTAATAGCTTTTACTGGTGAACGATATAGACTCTGGTTATAAGTAAAAACATCCACTATCGAAGGAAGCAGCTGATGCTAGTTAATAAGTTCACTATTTTATTGTCGAATAAAAGATCAATAAAGTAACGGCATCGCTGGTTAAAATCTATTTGACCATTCCTTCATAGAACACACGAATATGGACTCTTAAAACATAGATCAACGTAATAAAGTTATTAATTGTAATCGCTGTTTGTTGTGTTTTTTTTTTTTTTTTTTTGCCAATCTCATAAAAATAAAAAATATATTTTCTTAATATGCCTCCACTTGACTCTTACTCTACCTCTTATTAATAATACATCATAAAAGAGCTGCTGCTTTCGAGCTGAAACCATTTACACGAGACAGATAACTAAAGTATTGATTAACAAAACAGCTGATGATAGTTTGATACCCAGGATAATACTGAAGGTGTATCAATCTAATTGGTGTATTAGTTTCTATTACTTTCTGACATTCCACTAATTGTCATATTTACAGCATGTCAAACAATCGGCATTTTTTCTAAAGTTACTTATATAATGGAGATTCTGACTTCATTACTTTCGCCAGAACAGATCAAAGTGTCTATATATCATAATTTTCGTACATAACGTTTCACGATTGGGAGATTATGTTCTAGGCGTTTGGTAATCAAGTGTGCATAAAATTATTATGTCTGTTTTATCCGTTTTTAATGAGATATTCGATGATTGCAATGTTTGATATTCTTACTCAACCGAAAAAGTTAGTTGCTCTACTATTCAGTGAAACAATATTCGGTACCATATACATTTTTGTTTATTCAAAAATATGTTTATTCAATTAATTCCTAATGTACAATGACCTAAATAAACTAGGTTGCATATTTAGGGTCCTGTAGTAATCAACTGAGTTTAAACCCCCATCGATCGGTTGCAGGTGAATAACGTCCTATCAGAGACATATTATATATATATATTTTATATATATATCTATTCCAACACAGCATCATTTGAATGCAATTGCTCTGGTTAAAATTTTTTTCACGAAACCATGACAATTTCTTTTACTGAATCTCATATCTTTAGTTTTTGTTCTTTTTTTGAACTCAGCACATTAAGGTTAATTTGTCTAAGCATAGACATTATTGCGGTAGGTTAGGTGTCTTAAATCGTGATGACCATCCTATTTTTGAAAATTGTTGGTATAGATTTTTGCTGTAATTGGATTGCAAAAAGACGTACATTTGAAGCCAATTTCCCTGTTTTTATTTCACTCACATGGTCAAAGCTGTCAAATTCTACTGGAAATTGAATACATGTATTAAATAGTCTATATCATATGCTTAATAGATATAGGAAGATGTGGTGTGAGTGCCAATGAGACAACTCTCCATCCAAATAACAATTTATAAAAGTAAACCATTATAGGTCAATGTACGGCCTTCAACACGGAGCCTTGGCTCACACCGAACAACAAGGGCCCCAAAAATTACTAGTGTAAAACCATTCAAACGGGAAAATCAACGGTCTAGTCTATACAAAAAACGAGAAACGAGAAACACGTATAAATTACATAAACAAACGACAACTACTGTACATCAGATTCCTGACTTAGGACAGGTGCAAACATTTGCAGCGGGATTAAACGTTTTAATGGTAACAAACCTTCTCCCTTTTCTGAAACAATAGTATAACATCACAACATAGAAAAAACACACGATAAAATATCAATTGAAAGGCTTAACTCAATCAAAAAACGTAAATTAACACACTATGAACGAATAAATTTGATCTGTGATACCTGAATGTAAATACATAGTTAATAAAATATTAGGGACAAACATTCAAGGCCAAAAAGCTAACAAACAAGTCCAAACAAAGCCATGGCAAGACACCACCGCGAAATATTTAACCCTTAGAAAATAATCACTTTTGAAAAAACCGGTTTTCATAATATATATTAAACCATATTTTAAAAATTTTACATAAAATCGAAATTTTATTCAGTGCTACATATTGCTGTTGAATTGATACAAAATTGTCAATGTTACATGTTTTTGTAAATTTGTACAAAACATTTCCCAAGGATGTCGCTAACCAAATTGATTTAATGTGAATCATAAAGACAATGCATAGTTTTATTTTTTGTTAATGATGACATTCTAACGTTGTTTGGGATAAATACTCAAAATTTGCCAAAATCTGTCAAAACTGCAGTTTCGGGCTATCTTTAGGCGTTTTTTACTTGTTGATCTCTTTAGAAATAAGCAATAATATTCTAAGAACCTTAATTTATACACGCATTATGCTGTGATACGTTGAATTTAAATTAAGTAGGATACACTTTTTTAAATTGCCCAATAGATATAGGAAGATGTGGTATGAGTGCCAATGAGACAACTCTCCATCCAAGTAACAATTTATAAAAGTAAACCATTATAGGTCAAGGTACGGCCTTCAAAACGGAGCATTGGCTCACACCGAACAGCAAGCTACAAAAGGCCCCAAAAATTACTAGTGTAAAACCATTCAAACGGGAAAACCAACGGTCTAATCTATATAAAAACGAGAAACGAGAAACAAACATAAACAGACGACAACTATTGTACATCAGATTCCTGACTTAGGACAGGTGCAAACATTTGCAGCGGGATTAAACGTTTTAATGGTACCAAACCTTCTCCCTTTTTCTGAAACAATAGTATAACATCACAACATAGAAAGACACACTATAAGATATCAATTGGAAGGCTTAACTCAATCAAAAAATGTAAATTAACACACAATGAACGAATAAATTTGATCTGTGATATTTGAATGCAAATACATAGTTAATAAAAATTAGAAAATCATCACTTTTGAAAAAACCTGCGTCATATTATACACAGGTAAATGAAAATAATTTTGTTGTTAAGTATACTTCTACTTCTGTGTGTATAAAATCTTCTGTTTAGGAATACCAAGAAATTTCTTTAATATCAATAAAACTAATCTAACACTTGATACATATGGGGTGAATATCAACAATAAAACTATACAATTAGTGTTAGATAAAACGTCCTGTACAGGTGCAAGAACATTATTTAAGGAGAAATGAAATAATTTTGATGTTCATAGTACGAAGAAGTGAAAATTTGTAGTTATTCCAAATAATCAAAGCTGGTATATAGACAAGATCCATGTTAACATTAAATAACAAAAAAGCATTACAACTAGTATCAACAGGTCAAATTAAAGTACGATTTGAGAATACTCGCAGTTACTGACAGCTAGTTAAAAGCCAAAACAATTAATAATAAAAAATCATGCATCAGAGACTGAAATCAACTAAAACACATCCCAGGGATTTAGTATTTTAACGTCATGAACAGTCAAAGAAGACATGACTTGTGCAAGTTTGAAATAAATTCCGACGAAATTAGCACTTCCTAATTTGATAAAAACATTGGTTGACATATTGAAATATTCTTAGAAATTGGTTTATTGCAGGAGGTATCCCCGATAACATTATTTTATGATAAAGTCGCAAAGCAACAATAAAGATGTCCTTATTTTTCGATTCACCTTAAAATGAAAAATAGAGTATTTCCCCCAGACTTTAAGAGGCTATCTTCAGATACCATGTTTGAACAGAATAGTTGTCAAGTTTTCTTTATTTTCATTCTATTGTATTTTCTCCACATTCATACAAAATAATTCACAATCTGTAGCTTGAAAACAATCTCGGTGACAGATAGATTGTTCATATAAAATAAGGAGATACTTTCTAGAAATATATTATCAAACTAAATTTTGATATAGTAAAGTCATATTTGGTTAAAAACCCCAATTTTAAGCCACTAAAAGTGTAAAAAAAGTTACAAATCGTTATATAATGGAAATACAAAATTTGATTATTTGAGTAGCGCATTTTAGGCTGCAAACTTTTATAGAAGGCTTTCAAAGAATCCGTAATATGAGATAATATTGATGTACCCAAGAGAACAATTCGACAAAATTGGCAGACAAAGCTATTGTTATGGAAACGTCGTTCAGTGTAAAGCTTTGGTATGGTTTGAAACAGTTATTATACACCGTATGTTCATTGAAGGGAGATCCAGTAAATTGACAAATGTTTTAAATGTATTTTTATTTTTTTATCTGTTGATTGAATTACTAAAATAATCTCGATCTTTAATCCTGAAACTGCAGCTGCGGTCGTTGGAAAATCCAGGAAAGAATACAAATTGTAACGGACATAAAAGTTAATCCATTGATCTATTAAAGTCACATATATTACATGAAGAGTGTGTTTAGAACATACTTCGTGACATAAAACTGAAATAGCCAAAGGTGTGAAAACATTGGGAAATAAAATAAAAGATGACAGCAAGACAGCATAAAAATAATTAAAATAGAAAAGACGCAGGGATAACATCGGAGGAAAACATATATAGGGCGAATGAACCATAAATTATATTCCCCATTCTTGAAGAAACCAAATATCAAAAGAACAAAAAAGAACTTTTAATCGGGTCGCAAAAGAAAATAACTCCATCGGACTAGATCATGACAAGCGTATCCAGCAGACTCTACAGCCTTGACAAAAAAATTACATTTATTGCTTTTATAGCTTTGATTTATTAAATGGATAGCAAAATATCCAATTCTCTGTCCGCAATGAAAAGATCCAGAACAAATTATTTGTATACATCAAAGAAAACTACGAACCACCAATAACATGCAGTGAATACGACTCGAATTGTAGGAAACTGATGATATTTCTGAAATTTCATATTAACAAGTGATATAGATATATATAGCTTATGTGTAGTTAGTACAAGAATCATGAAATTTTCACAAGTAAAAACATTTTACCCCCAAAAATCACCATTTTTATATCTCTAACTGGTTGAAATGTTTTATTTATTTTCTAAATTTGGATAGCAATAGATGATTTTGAAACAGTCTCATTTTATTGATATTTTAAAGTGCATTCTATACAAATTATATATTCAGTAAGTTCCAAGAATATATTGTAAGTCTTTATGGATAAACTTAATTTGATCCAATGTTACTTCTCATTTTACATCCTTTATATAATGTATTACCTGATAAATTGCATTATTCTTAGACAAACCCATTGTAACCTTGTACCAAATAAAAGTTGACTGCAGCTTCATGTTTTGACAAACAGAGAATGTAAAACTGTGTGTCTTATTTAATTTCTATCTTTGAAATCAGTTTAAGAACTATTTGAAACAGATGTATCACCATACAGAATCACTGTTCGCAAGGGTGAATGGAAATAAACCAGTTGTTGACCTCTAGTTATCTTGTTTTTACTTCTCGTTGTATGCTATTTCTTTCACGTATAGCTAACATCTCATTTTATTTACATTTGAACCATCTCATCTTTAAATCATTTAATATAATGCATGTCTTCTTCCCATGCAATTGCATTTTCATAACATTTTGATAACCTTAACACAAAAAGTTAGAAATTCAACTGCGATTTGATATTTTTTCGTAATTTAATTTATTGCATTTCGAAAACTGGGTAATGTTACACATTCTTAAGTTAATGAGACTTAATTTTTTACAGTATTGTCTGATTGATCATAATGATTTACCCATGCGCTTTGGCTAAGACTTGAGCTAAATGATGATATAAACATTGCTATAGTACTAAGCTTGTAAGCAGATTTAATTATTCTCGTAATTCGACAAAATTGGCAGACAAAGCTATTGTTATGGAAACGTCGTTCAGTGTAAAGCTTTGGTATGGTTTGAAACAGTTATTATACACCGTATGTTCATTGAAGGAGATCCAGTAAATTGACAAATGTTTTAAATGTATTTTATTTTTTATCTGTTGATTGAATTACTAAAATAATCTCGATCTTTAATCCTGAAACTGCAGCTGCGGTCGTTGGAAAATCCAGGAAAGAATACAAATTGTAACGGACGTAAAAAGTGAATCCATTGATCTATTAAAGTCACATATATTACATGAAGAGTGTGTTTAGAACATACTTCGTGACATAAAACTGAAATAGCCAAAGGTGTGAAAACATTGGGAAATAAAATAAAAGATGACAGCAAGACAGCATAAAAATAATTAAAATAGAAAAGACGCAGGGATAACATCGGAGGAAAACATATTTAGGGCGAATGAACCATAAATTATATTCCCCATTCTTGAAGAAACCAAATATCAAATGAACAAAAAAGAACTTTTAATCGGGTCGCAAAAGAAAATAACTCCATCGGACTAGATCATGACAAGCGTATCCAGCAGACTCTACAGCCTTGACAAAAAAATTACATTTATTGCTTTTATAACTTTGATTTATTAAATGGATAGCAAAATATCCAATTCTCTGTCCGCGATGAAAAGATCCAGAACAAATTATTTGTATACATCAAAGAAAACTACGAACCACCAATAACATGCAGTGAATACGACTCGAATTGTAGGAAACTGATGATATTTCTGAAATTTCATATTAACAAGTGATATAGATATATATAGCTTATGTGTAGTTAGTACAAGAATCATGAAATTTTCACAAGTAAAACATTTTACCCCAAAATCACCATTTTATATCTCTAACTGGTTGAAATGTTTTATTTATTTTCTAAATTTGGATAGCAATAGATGATTTTGAAAAGTCTCATTTTATTGATATTTTAAAGTGCATTCTATACAAATTATATATTCAGTAAGTTCCAAGAATATATTGTAAGTCTTTATGGATAAACTTAATTTGATCCAATGTTACTTCTCATTTTACATCCTTTATATAATGTATTACCTGATAAATTGCATTATTCTTAGACAAATCCATTGTAACCTTGTACCAAATAAAAGTTGACTGCAGCTTCATGTTTTGACAAACAGAGAATGTAAAACTGTGTGTCTTATTTAATTTCTATCTTTGAAATCAGTTTAAGAACTATTTGAAACAGATGTATCACCATACAGAATCACTGTTCGCAAGGGTGAATGGAAATAAACCAGTTGTTGACCTCTAGTTATCTTGTTTTACTTCTCGTTGTATGCTATTTCTTTCACGTATAGCTAACATCTCATTTTATTTACATTTGAACCATCTCATTTAATATAATGCATGTCTTCTTCCCATGCAATTGCATTTTCATAACATTTTGATAACCTTAACACAAAAGTTAGAAATTCAACTGCGATTTGATATTTTTCGTAATTTAATTTATTGCATTTCGAAAACTGGGTAATGTTACACATTCTTAAGTTAATGAGACTTAATTTTTTACAGTATTGTCTGATTGATCATAATGATTTACCCATGCGCTTTGGCTAGGACTTGAGCTAAATGATGATATAAACATTGCTATAGTACTAAGCTTGTAAGCAGATTCAATTATTCTCGTCTCTTGTGGTACATATTAAGGAGAACATAAATAACTGATTATTGTTTGGCACTAGCTGAAGCTGAAATATATCATAGAAAAAAAAATAATCTACTGAGCTAACGCTGACTCTTAAACAAGTTGTTTAATGTTAGATCAATTGGATCGATTTAAAAAGGTCGGTCGTTTAAAACCGATTGCCGTTCATCCTTAACCAGGTCAGGACCACTAGATTTCTGACGTCAGAATACTTTTGCATAGTAATTTCCCAAATACAAAATGTAAATATGGCCCTGAGAAATTGGCCAATCGACTCAATGAACCACAATGAATTGTGGGCTACTACGAGTTTACTATCACTTAATAACACGTGGAATTGGTTAAAAAGTGTCATTTCCTATTGTTTCACGGAATCTTATATCTGATTTTTTTGTTCATCTACTGTAAGACATGTAATGCATATAACATAATCTTCAATTTGCATACTCAGATATTAAAAGTATTGTTCACAAGCTTCAGTATTCGACTTTTTATTTCGACTTGTCAAAGTAAGAAAGAATACGTGTTGTCTATTGTTATGCACCGTATCTGTGCATTCATTCCACGTGAAATTAATAACGATGTGTCCAGTAAATTCCATTTAGCTCTCAAAAGCTAATTGAAGTACTAATGGTTTACATGATACTATTTGCTTATGGAATTTTCGTATCCTGTATACCTTACAGCTTATGTCTTCCCAAAAACAATACTATTTCATAATGCACAGAGAATTTATATAAAACTTGATATCAAGCAATACTGGCTACAAAGCACCATGAGGTTCAAAACAAACACAGACTCTATCTGCACTGGTTGCGTTGACTTTTTGACTTGACATGCTATTTAAGTAATTAGATTAAAATTAGTCGAATTCAGTATTTTCAATAATTTGTTATACAGAAAGCCATTAGACTGGGACACCTGTTTATTGTTATAGACTTAACGCTGCGCTCTAGTTGTCGTTTGGTTATTTTTGTGGTTTAGTTGCTGTCTCATTGACATATATGCCACACCTCCTTTAATTTCAAGTTGAAAACATTTAAAATTACATTATACACTCATATACGTGTATATATACAAAAAGTAAGGGAAAATCACTACGCACAAAAGGAAAAAATATATAGAAAACAAATTGCGTTTTTATTGTTGTTATTCATCTCTAAATCACAGATGAACTTTGTTAATATGTTGTGACTCCAGAAGTAAAAACCCAATAACTTAGGATTAAGGAATGGAATAAAATTATTATACACTAACTAATCAATAACTTTTACAAAAAGTATTTACAATAACAGTGCAATGTTCATTGCTTATTGTTACACTCCAGGAAACCGTTTCTGATAATCTCTGAGGGTGATTTTCTTCTATATAAAGCCCCCTTTATAGAGTTTTAATGACCTTTGCAATGACAGAAGAAGGCGTAATATGATAATATTATACAATATATTATGTGCCAAAGAAAAAGATTTTCAATGCGTATAACGAAATATTAGATAGTCGCTTCCCCTATTTACGAAATAACTGAAAAGTTTAGGAGGCTCCTGTTTTGGAAATCTGAATGCAACTACAAATAATTATTTTTAAAGTTTTTGTGTCGTTTGGTAGTTGTCTCGGGAAGGAATTTCCGTGAAATCTTTGGTTATTTATCCATAATACTGGTGGCTATGTTTTCTTAGGACAGTAACATTTATTCGACAATCTGAGCATAGATCTATAATGGTTTACTTTTACATATTGTGACTTGGATGGAGAGTTGTCTCATTGGCACTCATACCACATCTTCTTATATCTATAGAACTAATACCAGTTAGATATTTATAATATAAAAATAAGACGATATGGTATGATTACCAATGAGGTAGGTATCCACCAGAGACGAAATGACATTGATGTTAGCATATATACGGCATTTAACTATGAGAAAAACTCCTAGCGCATTGCAATTCATAAAAGGATCCGAAATGACAAGTGTAAAAAAAAATCAAACGACGACAAAATCAATGGCATGTCATTGATTTAAGTAAAAAACAATAAACAAAAAGCAAATATAATACATAGCAACAAACGACAACCAATGAAATACTGGCTCATGATTTTGGTACTGACACACAGCGAACTTGTCGGTTTTAAACATGTTTGCGGGCGCCCAACCACCCCTAACCTGGGACAGTGGTGTTAAAGCACAACATAAGTGCTAGAAGTAACTTTAAAAACCAGTTGAAAAGGGATTGACTCATCGAATGGATATAAGCTATAAAAAAGCACAACAAACAAGAAGACCATTATAAAGACAGAAAGTAACGATCAGAGAGTCACACGTGTATTTACTTACTTCATAACATGCCAAATTGTCGACTATTTTCATGACCGTCTGTAAACCGATTAATCCTACAATGTTTTCCCCACAGGAACTATGTACCCTTATACACTACTGGAAGAGGGACGAAAGATACCAGAGGGACAGTCAAACTTATAGATTGAAAATAAACTGACAACGCCATGGCTAAAAATAAAAAGACAAACAGACAAATAATAGTACAAAAGACACAACATAGAAAACTAAAGACTAAGCAACACGAACCCCACCAAAAACTGGGGGTGATCTCAGGTGCTCCGGAAGGGTAAGCAGATCCTGCTCCACATGTGGAACATGCTCGTGTAGGATAGAGGGACAATTAGTTCCGGTATTATAAGATGCATTTGGGATCTAAAACGTTTGTGATTTGGTTTATAGGGACAATTAATGAAAGATATTGATCACACTTTTCTCAAACACAAGCAAACAAACAGAGAGTAAATAAATGACCCTATTATGTTTATATGCAGGGCAATATTCTGAATTGATAAAACTACAAAACAAAACATAATAAGCTAAAAAAACGGCAAGCTTTTTAGAAAAGCTTTTAGATGTAAAACGATCCCGATCGATCTTAATTGATTCATCTGTCATTAGAATCAGTCAAATTCGATCGCGACCAAATCTGTAGTTTTCGTAAATACCGATAGCGATAGACGGATGCTAAATCGGATGCGTAATCACTTATGTTTAAAATAGAAACAAATGATTATTTTACTTGTGTATTTGGTAATTTCAAATAGGTATGTTTCGATTATCGAAAATATTTCGACGCAAATTTTACTATTATATATCGGAGGATTAAGAAATGAAACTGTAAGAGCAAACGTAGAATACTGAAATTTTTCGATCCGAAATTAAGGATCTTTACATCATATAGTCTTACCTTTTTACACACACTGGCGAAATATCAAAGCATAGAAATATTATTAATCGTTAGGTTCTGTCTTGTTATAGCTCGTTTTATACTGAACAGAAACACAAAACAGGTTTTTCTAATTCAGTATTATAGATTCCGACATTTTTAGAAAATATGAAATGTATTGGTGTGACTCTTATAAACAGGGGAAAACGTGAAGCTCGCCGATCTCTTATGCTGTTTATCTGCGGTACGTTAATTGCTTTTATTCTGCAACCAAATAGATAAATTTTTAGTTTACAATTCGTAGCCGTTGTTCTTGTTTTTCATATAAATCTATATATCTTGGACGAGGAACACTAATGTTACACCAAAATTAATTAATACCATAAGACGATATCTATGAACTATACGAATATGGCACACATTTTACATCTGTGTGTATGTGTATAGTCGAGGCAGATTGCAGGTTGATGTTCAAGACGATACTTAAGTCCCTGATATTTAGAACGAGGATAAATAAAGTGTCGAGCTTCTCATTTGACCATTTGTGTATAACATGTATTTCTAATGACAGTAAACCATTTTGTTATATACTATCATAGATTGGGGTGTATAAATAAGATGGTATTGGAAAAGTCGTTCGATCCTCATTCAGTCTGATCTTTTTATTCACTATATCCTTGGTCAAATATTGTTTAGATCGAAATATTTAGGCTATCATTTTTCCCATTCAATTATATCAATTGTATTGTTTTAACCTTAAAACTTTGTTGTGCCATTGCTTGTTTTTTATATATTATAATTGGAAAGAACGTGATTAATTCCAACATTTCTGGTAAAAACTATCGTAAATATGTAGTATGGGAAACTAATCATTGTTATAATGGTGGCCAAGCATAATGTAAAACAAAGTGTTTTTTTTTTCTAACAGACTTGTAGATATACAACAATGCTTGAAAACACAATAGTCTATTCTGGTAAAGCCATTGTTATAAAAACTATTTATATGTTAATTAGTTAACCAACATTTGTGTCAGGATTTTTCGCTTAAAAAGAATGGAATGTAAATAACTGGATCAATTGTGAATAAGAGAATCATTTATTGCCATCACTGATTGTAATTGTGTAATTTCTGTCATTTAAAAGTGGCTGATTATTCTTCTATACCCGAAAGACTTAATTATTTCCAATTAAACATGAGGACGGGTGATAATTAAATCTACAAAATTACAAGGGAGGATCGCAATGTATTGTGGGTCTTTGGATCCAAGGGTACTAGGTATGAATAAGAATAAGAATAAGAATAAGAATAAGAATAAGAATATTTATTAAATCCAATTAAAGGGCCCGTTTCCGAGCATATACATATATATATAGTATTAATTATACAGTATTTTTTTAAGGTATGAGTAAATCCAGAAAAAAGCTTCGCAAGAAGAAAACTCAGTCTGTTTGACGTGCATGGTTAGGACAATATCAATTAAGAGAATAAAGAGTACTCATTTTTGATAAAGTTAGTTAATATAACCATGGAGGTATTTCATTTTACTTCCATGATATTACAATTAAAGTTAACTAAAAATTTTGGCACCAAAATCAATAAAGGATTCTTTATATTACTCGATGGTATTTGTATCAAATGTATCCTCTGAAAATCGAAAAAAGAAACTAAAATTAGTGGCGTACGAAAGATCGTTGGATATCGGTTAAGATATATGTACAGCATTGCAACAAATTGCAGGTTGTGAAAAATTTATAGATAGTAGTAGACTCGAAATAAAATATTATGTTATTATGCAGCACTGTTCTAGATAAGAGTAGGGTTGAGCGTTCACAAAAACATTTAAACCCGCTACACTCAAGATGTGTCGGTCAAAAGTAAGGAGGGATCTGACATTCAGTGGCTGTCGTTGGTTGCTGACTGTCGCATTTCTGTTTTCGTTTATTTTTGTCATTAATCAGGCCCTTTGCCTTTGTTTTAAGTCGGAGCCTTTCATAGCCGACAATGTGGTATACGTTTTGCTCATTGTTGAAATCCGTACGTTGAACTACAGTTTCCTGAATCCGCATCATCTGGACTCTGTAGGAAAGTTATCTCATTGGCAATCATACCACATCTCGTTTTTATTTTGTGTGTTCGTGATTGTATATGATCTTCAATTTTCTTTTCCACCTTAATCATGTGTTGGCAAAAACAAAGAAAAGAAGAAAAGGCGATTGTGGTTCTATTTGCAGGAAATCTGATATCAGCTTAAGCATATTCATTCAGCATTCTTAATCAACAAATCAAATAGAAAACGACACGTGTGAATTAATATTAAATACCAGATATGCAATATATATAAATATTTAGTAGAAATAGAACATACGGTCACGCTGCAGGTTCTTCTCAAAAACTAAAATTAATTATTTATGTTTTAAAACGCATTTACGTAAGTGAAACGTAAGCGACCTACATACTCCTGAACCTATCATGCTTATGTTATCAAAATGAAAGACCACAGCCAGGTATCACTTGCATCTAGATCGTGTCCGTCAAAAAGATGTAATGCTAAGAAAGAGTTCAATTAGTCATATGTCAAATGTTTAAGCAGATGATATTATTAAATAAGAAATAGAAATGTCAGTAGTCTGTCATTTTTCCTTTGGTTTCTTATGAAAACCAACAAACGGAACTTGTCTTGAAAAATATGGCAATTCCATTGTTCATGATATTTTAAATAAACGACACATTTAGCATACCATATATACTGTTATTTAATAGGTTTCGATTTCTTGACTTTCTCATACCAAAAAAAAAATATTCTATATGTTCATTTTGTAATATTTTCGTCCTGAACATGCATGAATTATTTGCCACTGGATATTAAGCAACAAACAATTAATCAATCAATCATTTTGTAATGTGATTACTACTTGTCTGTTAACGAACGGGCTGTTAAAACACAGTCAATTAATATTTTTGAGTAATTAGATATCCACTTCATATCTATATGTTTATCAAGCTCGCTTTTGGCAACCCTATTTTTTACTATGGAACTGTCATGCACATGTTTTGAAGAATGATACTATGCATTTTGATGATCTCTTGTTAAAAGAGATCTTCCTAATCAGTCTACAAATCTGTAACAAATAGTACTCAAATACGATCCATAACATGCAATCACGTCGAAATATTAAATTAACTAGGTTCACCATCCGCTTACTTTCCTGAGTTAAGTCGTTAAATTGCCTTGATTAACAAACTCTTAATCAATAGTTTATATATAAGTACTTGTATCAGAGAGAAAAAACATGAACTTTTCAACTTCGTCCCTTTGTTGTTTTTACAATTATATATTCATTGATGGTTTGGCATTTTAATGGTTTCTTAAGGAAATCTCAAAAGGCTTCATTTAACATAAAACAAAAGAAATGTGAAGGGAAGACTATATAAATATATTGACAAATTGGTGATTTGGGAAAACAAGCTCATAATATTTTAATTATTAACGACAACGTGACAACGTCTCTCTAACTTTATTGTTCTTTTTCAACATTGCATGCCAGCCAAAATTTGACAATAAGACATTCAATAAAAATAAACAAACTTTTTAGTCTCTAATTATTTATTGATATAACTGTTTATCATGTAGTTATATACATATATCAAATTTCTGTAATGTTTGTTACCATTATCTAGCAGTACAACTGCATAATTTTGAAATTCACATTAAAAAGCATGATGTATATCAAGTCTCGTGACATGTTGGTCAAAAACACGGCACATTATCGCCTTGCTGTCTCCAGTCAAATGCTCAAACATTACAACTTCGGCTACCGGCGAAGAGATCGCAGAGAAGAAACAGTAAACGTTTGAATTTAATTACTATCAAACTTCTGAGTGCAATGAATTCTGGAAATCACTAATGCAACTGTGTAATTTGGAAATTTCAATGAAAATCGAAAAAAGTATATATTAAGCTTTTTTGACACGAGTTTTAAACCTATCGTCGTACGGCAACTAATTATATCGAAGTCTACAGCCAGATGCGCTATGCTAAATGCTGTCCTTGAATAATTTTACTTCAACTTCTACATGAATAATATAAAGTAGCCAAGAAAGATCCATAACACAGACATAGTGAGCATGTGTGTCAACCAGGTTAAAAACAAACGTGATGATAAGCAACAACTTTATAGGGTTCACAACAGGCATCTAAAGTTATATCAGGAGGTCCCACACATGGACAGTCCCGAGAGGTTCGGTTTTTGGAGCTTGAATGGCATTTTCCAATAGCTGATTCCAGTCAACAATTATTCTAGGGATGAATCTATTCTTGGAGGTATGTATCCGTTGATGTGCTGACTATGTGATATTACCTGGTTGATACTTTTGTCTATTGATATAATCTGGAATGGTGACCGATGCTTCTCCATGCAAAATCTTATACATGAGTATGAGCCAGAATCATATTTTGAGTTCTTCTTAAGTCGCCCACCCAAGGTTATGTAAGTTGTTGGTAACAGTTACTGGTTCCCGGTATATGTTGATGTTGCAAAGCAGGTAGCTTCCGTTGTACCATTTCGATTTTGTATGAGTCATATATTGCGGATGCACTCTCGAGGTGTGGTCTCACTAATGATTTGTATGCACTCTTTTTTTCATATCTTGGAGACCCTTGTTTAAGTACATTATTAGTAAAAGTGTTCTGCTAGCTGTTATGCTACATTGGATATATGATTGCCAAAATTTATTTTCTCTGAAAGTTCTGAACATGGGTATGGGTAGTACTGAATAGTTTCCATGTTCTGTCCTGTTATGTTATGAGTACGATTGTTGGTTTTTTTTTGTAAGCCTAAGCATGAAGCATTTTGCCGGATGGAAAAGCAATTGCTGGCGTCTGACCCATTCTACAAGATGTGTAAGATCTTGTTGAATTGTGGACGTTTTTATATAAGTAGGAGGGAATCGTATCTAAATAGTCGGATACTTGTACATGGCGATATCTATTCAATGCACAAACTACTACGAAAAAGGCATTTCCAAAGGTCTCAATAACTAAAATAATGTCAATTTCTAGGAGTGTCGGTGTCGGAGCAGATTGGTGATTGGAATATAGACGACCAAAAATGAGTTGTCGTGATAGAATGGGTTGACATTAGGTTTATTTCTTCCGTTTCAGCTTAAAAGGTCTTTCGGGTTATGGCTCCTTAACTGTTTTTCTTATTCTCAATTCGCGTTTAATAGATGCATATCGTCGATCTAGTGAGATTTTAACAATGAATAATTTTGAAAGTGATTTCTAAAGATTTTAGATTATGAATGGGATCATTTCCTTTTTCTTGTACTCTTAAGTGTTGTCCTCTAAGCAATCACTAGCCAATTCCATTGGGATACTTGTTTTATAAAAACACATTTTGATAAAGCGAAAACGTTGGTTATATGTGTTTCTTGGCTACAGATATAGGTATACTGCAATATGGAAAACGCAGGAGATAAAAGTACGTTTATACCGCTTAAGTTTAACTGGATACGAAAAAGCTACAAAAACATGTTAAGATCCTTCTACTCCATTTGGCATTGTAAATCAATTCAATGCTATTATATAACTACATTTCGACAATTATAACATTTTTATTATGCAAGATCATGCACAATTAATTGGTATTTAATTACAACATGAACATCAGTGAAATCAGACAAAATTACAATTTTTGTTTGATTTTCTAGTAAACTGATCTTACTTGAAACGTTGTATTATAAGGTTTTATATATATAATTGAACTTGTTTCTAACTTACAAACATTCGTCAATTACCTGCGCAGTTTGTGTAACATGTACATCAACCATAATTAGCATAACTTTACCCGTGTTCTTCAATTTGCATTCCGTTTAAAATAATTGACTCTGAAGATAATTTTCTCTCAAACGACATAAATAGCATCAAAACTATTTTACCTTTCCACAATGTGTAAAGGATGTCCTGGTGATTAAAACAATCAATTTTGCTGCTGTTTTTGATTTATTCTTTTGTTCAACTCATCTTCCAGTCAATTCTTAACTTACTTAACGTTTTAAAAACTACACAACATCATATCATCTCTTTTAATGTGAAACTTCCGATAACGCCTGACTTTCGCTTTGTTTTTGTTTTTTCTTCTGCTTTTGGTTATTTGTTGTTTTATTAGTAAGCAAAATTGCATACAAACGTATGTGCGGCCATAGATCAGATATCAACCTCAATGCAAACGACATTCTGTACCAGCATTTTAATCAGCCTGATCATTCCATCGTTTCTATGACAGTTCGTATAATAAAAAAAAAAAAAAAAAAAAAAATATACCACAAGACTAACAATCCTCAACTTGCAACGCCTCTCCGTAGACAAAAAGAGGACTACTGGATTCGACAATATTGGGAACTGCGACACCATATGGTTGCAATGACAAAATTAATGGTATAGGTATTCTATCTAGTCCTTCCTGTAGCTCGGTGAATGTGATGAATATTTTCAACTCTACTCCTCGACGTAGACGCAGTCATGGTCATCGTCATTATACATCACCTACTTTGCATGATGTCTCTATTAATGACTTGCTGCCATTTATTCAAAAGCCGTTAGGTATTCATCACATTCGCACGAAACTGTATTCATTACCCCTTTCAAAACTTCATTCTCTGTTCAATTTATGTTTGGAAACCACTGTTACAAACTCTCATTCAAACCAATACAAACTTACAACTATTATTTCGGATATTGCAAGTCACAGACTTTTCAAACCAGTTCGCATTGGAAAAGATGAAAAAGAGAAAAGATATTTTCTTAAACTTTCCTTTGCCAACAAAGGTCTCGATGGCGTAAACTTAGGCAATATCCTTCATCATAAATTAGTTCAGTCGAAAATACCTCCTTATTTTAAAGATCAGTCTGTACCAATAATTTCTTATACCTATACCAAACCAATTGCAACTAAAATTTTCAATTACAAGCACGTTTTGCAGGATCTCAACATTGACGACTTCAAGTCTAAACCTCCTGATTGCACCTGTGCTGGTTCCCAATTCACATATAATCCGGCTGGCCACGTTATTACCGGAGACCTCAAAATTGTCAATAACACTTCCTGCGAAATTTGTTATCCAAAGGTCCGAAATATCGTGAGCCTAAATCCATCAATTGAAATACAACTTCAAAATACTAATGGATTCAGTCGAGGATTATGCCAGGCAATGGGCTAAATGCGAGAAAGAAGACGTAGATACTCTTTCCGAATGGATTAAGGCTGTGAGGTCGTTGATACAAATCCGAATTAAGAAACTAAATGGGCATATCAATACCCACGCTACATCAATTTTTAAAGACCCAAATGTTGCAAAACACTTGTCCTACCTTCATGACAAATATGTTGTTGTCCCCGCAGATAAAGCCCCAAACAACATCGTTTTGTGTGTAAATATCATTACATAAACTGCTTGATAAATGAATTAGGTATTGACAATTCACTTGGAAACTCAACATATACCCTCACGACACTTACCAAAGAGGAAATCCTGGATAATCATAGGTCTGTTCTATGTTCCTTTGGAATTTCAACCAAAGATGAAGAACTGGATCTTCCATCACTGTATTGGATACCTAAACTACACAAGTGTCCTTACAAACAACGGTATATTGCTGGGTCTTCCAAGTGCTCCACGAAACCTCTTTCTAAATTATTAACATCTATTTTATCAGCAATCAAAGCCGGGCTCCAAAGTTATTGTGAAACTGCCTATTCTAGAGGTGGCGTGAATCAGATGTGGATACTAAAAAATTCCAAAGATCTTTTAGAGTACATACAATCTAAGACTCTCTCATCCTGCAATAGTATTAAAACATTTGACTTTTCTACACTTTACACAAGTATTCCCCATTCCAAACTGAAAGACAAATTGAAAGAGTTGGTATTACTTTGTTCCATTAAAAGAATGGCGAACGTAGATACAAGTATCTTGTCTTAGGGAGGATAAATCCTACTTTGTAAAGAATCACTCTGATTCAAACAAAAATTCTCTGAAACTGACATTATCAAGATGCTTGATTTCTTGATTGACAACATATTTGTTACGTTTGGAGGACGTGTTTTCAACAGACTGTCGGAATTCCAATGGGAACCAATTGTGCCCCTCTTCTTGCCGACTTGTTTCTTTATTATTATGAGGCTGACTTCATACAGGAACTTCTTAGGAAGAAAGATAGGAAGTTAGCAATATCCTTTAACTCTACGTTCCGCTATATAGATGATGTTCTCTCACTAAATAATACAAAATTTGGTGACTATATTGAACGAATCTATCCCATCGAACTAGAGATAAAGGATACTACAGATACAGTTAAGTCTGCCTCATATCTTGACTTACATCTCGAAATTGACAATGAGGGTCGGTTGAAAACAAAACTTTACGACAAAGAGATGATTTCAGCTTCCCAATTGTGAACTTTCCATTTTATGTAGCAACATTCCAGCAGCGCCTGCATACGGAGTATATATCTCCCAATTGATACGATATTCCCGGGCTTGTGTTTCCTATCATGATTTCCTTGATAGAGGATTGCTGCTCACAAGGAAGCTATTAAACCAAGAGTTCCAAATGGTGAAGTTGAAATCACCCTTCGTAAATTTTACGGACGCCATCACGAGTTGGTTGACCGTTATGGAATAACCGTTTCACAGATGATATCGGATATGTTCCTTATGTCGTAACTACAATACCTTCCCATTTCACGAATGTGACTTACCGAATTAGACTATTTACCGGATTTGTAATAACATAAGCAACACGACGGGTGCCACATGTGGAGCAGGATCTGCTTACCCTTCCGGAGCACCTGAGATCACCCCAGTTTTTGGTGGGGTTCGTGTTGTAGTCTTTAGTTTTCTATGTTGTGTCATCTGTACTATTATTTGTCTGTTTGTCTTTTTATTTTTGGCCATGGCGTTGTCAGTTTGTTTTCGATCTATGAGTTTGACTGTCCCTCTGGTATCTTTCGTCCTTCTTCCTTTGTTTGTTTGTTTAGTTTCTTTTGTTATATTTTTCAACGCATAACATTTTTGAATACTTCTTTACATTTACACATTATCACATTTTCAAATTTGATTAGAATTATTCACCGGCTCGTTTATGTTTACTATATATGAATATCAAAATAAAATAAAAATTGCAGTACATCTGATTCACACCGCCCCTAGAGAAGGTAGTTTCACAATAAATTTATAGCCCGGCTTTGATTGAATTCGTTTCAAATTTGGCAGATTATTCCTTTTTATGTTATAAATTGACGATAAGTAATTAACTAAGCTAGTTTTCTTTCCGGTTTATTTTAAAACTAATGTTTCAGCATGTGTTCATATTGCACTCGTAAATATGCAAACCAAAGTTTATGGTAAAAGAGAACAAACATATAAAAGTTCGACCTTGAAATGTTCAGTTTATGAAATTCTGCAGATTTTTACTTCGATGCTGATTTGATTTAGGAGATGAATTAAATTGTATTTCATACTTTGAATCCGAAATTATACTTCATTGTACTTATTTAAGTACTTCTAACATAAGGGCATCATATTTAATATGAAACTGTTGTTCCACAAAACACTACAAAAAAAGGTAACACGAACCCCTCCAAATACCGGGAGTGAACTCGAATGTTTTGGAAGGGAAAGCAGTTCATTTCACTTGATAGAAAGTGTTAAATTCATTCTTATCATAGTCCATAAAAAAGTTCTGACCCACTTGTAGTTTGTATCGTGAAGCCAAACTGTTAATAGTTAAAGAAATTTGACCAATCTGCTTTGGTAAAGCTTAATAAGTAAAATACCAGTGTTAGATGAGCAGTGAAAAGAATAAATCATAAAATTTCAAACCAATCTAACCATCTTGATTTGAATGTTACAATTCAGTGTTAATTTATAGCTGATGAATTATGTAATTAAATTTAAACAATGGTTACGGCTCGGACATATATATCTGAAATTAGACAAATTAGACTTAAGTGAATTTCCATGTTAGGTTTATATCCTCCAAAATACGATGTGTATTTGGATGCCTAAATTTTTGTCTACCATAGAGCGTACATGATGCTGATCCCCAAAAAAAAAAAGTATGAAGTTTATTCCCGAAAAAGAGTCTTGTGCACTGATTACAATATCTTATTCCTATCTGACGAAAGATGGTGAGGATAGAACTATTCTTTATACAACAAACTTAATCTCTTATTTCTTAAAGACTGTTCACCGTTTTGACCTACATACAAATTGATAAACGGCACTAGGTCTCATTTTAAGTACTTTTGTGATTTGGTATTAATAGAAGAACATTTATAACAGATACAATCACATTCCCTCGATATATTATAAATTAAGTTAAAATAGCTTTATCATGGTGATTAATGAAGTTTTCTTGCTTATCTGTGTATTCACCGTGTATACCTTATAACAATTCCGGTCAATTAAGATGTAGCACTGTACCTATATCGTACGTTTTGGGTTAGCTGTGAAGGACAATAGCCAAATAAAATTATGAGTACAAATAGTTTGCTGTTAATGTTTCATGTAGCAACAAAACAGCTGAGTAAAACTTCTATTTATTGCAAGAAAAAAAGTTACCATTTAGACACTTAATTGAGTATTATACTTTATGATGTATGATTGCCAATGAGACAACTATCCACCAAAGTTCAAATGAAGTGGATGTAAGCAATTATGGGCAACCGTACGGCCTTCAACAATGAGATAAACCCATACCGTATAGTCGGCTATAAGAGGGCCCGACATGAAAAATATGAACCAATTCAATTGAGAAAACTAACGGCTTAATTTATAATAAAACAATTTACGAAAGATAAATATGACAGACATGGACCAACGACAACCACTGAACTACAGGCTCCTGACTTGGGACAGGCACATAAAGAATGTGGCGGGGTTAAACATGTTTATGAGCGCTCAACCCTTCCCCTAACTTAGGACAGTGATGTAACAGCACAACCTAAGAACAAACTATAAAAATCAGTTGAAAAAGACTCAACTCATCTGTTCGATACAAAGCAGAAAAACATCAAACAAAAACACAGACCGGACGTGGCAGGGTATTTATCCCTAATCCCTAACAGCAAAACCGACACTAAGTACAGATCTGAGAGTACTCGCAGTGCTAGTTCAAAGCCAATAACAACTAATAAAACAAATCATGTATCTTAGACTAAATATCATATATGCAGGTAAACGCAAAATTCAAGAAAAGCGTTCTGTAAAGTATAAAATCTTTAAAAAATAAACATCTATGATCGAGATTTCAGTACAAATAATTAAGGTATACGAATTCCTGGCAGTTTTAAAAACATAAATTGACAATCTAAGCAGAAGCAAACAATTTAATATCCGTTTCAATGGTTAAGTTAAATGAATACAATTTGTGCAAAAGCTTTAATTTTAAAATTCAACGAAAAATTTCGTATTCCGAAGAAAACAAAAGTTTTAACACTAAAGATTTAACTGATATAGGTTAAGCAGTTTTACTCATTTTACTCCTAACAACAACCATAATAGCCCAATTTCCCGTATCAAACATAAGCTAAAAGAACTCGCCAACAATAAATTTTTGTCCCTGCTGATAAGGCTGCTAACAATATCATTATTGTTTGACGTAAATTTTACATTGATGTTCTACAAAAGGAAATCACGAATTCACAAACATTCCAACTGACTCCATTTTCGGAAAATAACATTTGTAACAAATATAAACTTTTAGCTACCTCGTTACAAGCAGAACCAAATACAATGAAAGTTCCAACTATGTACTGGCTTCCGAAGCTGCACAAAACTCCTGAAAATGTATAGATTTATTTCGTCTTCAAGCCATTGTTCCACTACTAAACTATCTATTCTACTTACTATACACTTGGTACAATCAAAAACCTGGTAACAAATTGTTCAAATAAGGCCTTTGAAAATAGTGGAATTAATTACTTTAGGGGTGTCAAAAATTCGTTAGAAGTACTTGGTAAATTGCATGCTTATATTGGTGATTTCGAATCTGTTCAAAGTTTTGATTTTTCTACCCTATATACCACGTTGCCTCATAATCTTATTAAGAAAATTTTCACACACCTGATTAAATGGGCATTTAAAAAGTCGGAATGCGAATATATATGTTCAAACTCTTTTAGGTCATTTTTTAGTAACAACAAACAAAAGAACTATGTCAATTGGACCTGCTTTGATACTATAACTGCCCTTGAATTTTTACTAGATAAAATTTTTGTTCACTATGGAGATTCCGTATATCGTCAGGTTATCGGAATTCCCATGGGGACTAACTGTGCACCACTTATTTACAATTTATGACTTAAATCAGCAAAGACCCATCGAAACAACATCTGATACAAAAATTTAATAACACTTTTAGATATTTAGAAGATATATTGGCTCTCAATAATGACGACTTCAGTATGTACACTAAAGAGATTTATCCTGCTGAACTGACTTTAAATAAACCTAATACTAACAATGAACACTGCCCTTTACTGGATCTTGATATCTTTATCTTTAACGGGAAGCTTAAAACCGAAATTTATGATAAAAGAGATGATTTTTCATTTCCTATTGTTAATTATCCATTTTTAGATGGTGACGTTCCCTTGTCGCCATCTTATGGTGTTTATATATCTCAACTTGTTCGATTCGCTCGTGTATGTAACAACGTATTTGATTTCAACGAAAGAAATCTCTGTACTACTGAAAAATTATTACACCAGGGTTTTTCATATCACAAACTCGTCAAAACATTTACTAAAATTTATCATCGGTACAACGACATCATTCGTAAATATAAATCAACATGCAGACATCTTAACGTTCAGGTATTTCACATCTTATATTTTATGGTAATATTCTTTACAAAGCACAAAAATGTCGGCATTCACCTCAAAAGCTAACCAAACCTTTAAACAGACTTATTCGGAAATTATATAGTTACGATACTGTTGTCAAGTCATTAAGGATTGCATATTTTGGTATCAATATTGATGTACTCATAGGGTCTTTGCATCGGAAATAAACAAATTTATTCTAAAACCAGTTGTTGGTATGATACGGGTTATGTTCTTCTCATATATTTTATGATGGTATGATACTAAACCCCTAACGGGAGGGATTGTACTTGATTTTCATATGATGAAGACATAATCTTTCAATCAGTTTAATTGAGGTCTGGAGCTGGCATGTCAGTAACTGCTAGTAGTCCTTTGTTCATTTATGTATCATTATCATTTTGCTTAGTTTCTTTTGTTACCTATTCTGACATCGGACTCGGACTTCTGTTAAACTGAGTTTTACTGTGAGTATTGATATGTGTTTCTTTATTCTACATTGGCTAGAGGTATAGGGGGAGGGTTGAGATCTCACAAAACATGTTTAACCCCGCCGCATTTTTGCGCCTGTCCCAAGTCAGGAGCCTCTGGCCTTTGTTAGTCTTGTATGTTTTTTTTTAATTTTAGTTCATTTATATGTTTTAGAGTTTAGTGTGACGTCCATTTTCACTGAACTAGTACACAATTTTATTTGGGGGCCAGCTGAGGACCACCTCTGGGTGCGGGATTTTCTCGCTGCGTTGAAGACCCATTGGTGGCCTTCGGCTGTTGTCTGCTCTTTGGTCGGGTTGTTGTCTCTTTGACATATTCCCCATTTCCATTCTCAATTTTATTAATTTGGAAAGTGGGTATCTTAAACCCATAACTTTCATTCCAATAGTATCTTATTTTAGTTGAGAAGGTTCGTCTTTCTTATGTTAGCGATAATTACTAGAAATTTGCCAAAATCTAAAAAAGTATAACAAAAATACCGAACTCCAAGGTAAATTCAAAAGGGAGATGCCCATAAAAACAAAATCAAACGTTATCAATATACGAAACGAGTGAAAAACAACTGTCATGTTCCTAAACCTAAAGTTTAATGCCTTTTTGAGAAACATTTAGTCATAAAATGTTTACATGATGATTGTTCAGCAATAGGCAACGATGTTGCTAGAACCTCATAATATACATAAAAGCTGTCATACTGTGAAGTTTAGTTAAGTTTGGAAGAATTTTCAAAGTGGTTCAGGTGGGAAATAAACTCAGAGGAAAACTTATAACTAAATTGCAGATACATTGTAATAGCTTCAACATACAAACTGGAAACGTTTGCTTCAAAACAAAATACAGCAACGTATTTGACTTTTATGTTAATTTTCTAGTAAAAATAGACTCCTTGATCTGTAGAAATAACCAACTTCAATAGGCAACATATTTCAAAAAGCATATTAATTGAAGTACAGCCAGAATTTTTATGACATCAGAAGATGTTAGCTACACATGTTGCTTTTTGATACAAATTAATAAACACACATAATCGCAGATAATTTAAATAATGAAAGAAGCCTTGCTTGATAATTTAAATGTCATTATGTATTGAACCGTATTTCTATTTAAAAACTGTAAACAATGCTGTTATTACATATTTGCGCCCACAATTATTTATTTTATTTTTTATTTGGTTTACATGCGATATCAGCACAATTCGGTAAAACCATCTAAAATCCTGTTTGTAATCTTGTTTTTATATAAGTAATGTTGTTCTCTTTGCAGAACTGTAGATTGGAAGTTTGCTGTACGGTCATTGCTATCGTAAAGCTTTTTTATATTTCCTGCGAGAAAGCAGAATTATTTTGTCGCTCTACATTCCTCAAAACTATGAAGCGTGTTCATGTCAAAGATAAATAAAAACGTAATTGAGCAGACAGGGAATGTTTATGTAAATATTCTGAAGTTATGTTTATGGAACTAATCTTTGAAAATGTGTTTATAAATGTGATAATGTTATAAAACTAGAGGCTCTTGAGAACCTGTGTCGCTCACCTGTATCTACTGTGGTTTTGGAAATCATGTAAAATACGGTAAAATCATAATAGATACCCTAATAATGATTGAGGCCAGATTTGGTTTAATTTGGCCCAGTAGTTAAATTGAAAGCAGAAGATGACTTTAAAGTCAAGATGAAGAACAGGAATAAAAGCCCTGTTCATTGATAATTTTCTATGTTTTCTATGTATTGTGTGCGATTTTGTTCCGTGTACATTTACTCCACATCCTTTCATTTTCTATTAAAGGACAATAACTCAAATAAGATGTCAATTGCCAATTTTGGTCATGTTTACTTATTTGTAGATCTTTCTTTGCTTGATATTTTGCTGTTAACAGTATATCTCAATCTATAATGATATCAAGATAATTAACAAAAAATGCAAAACTTCCTTTCCTCCGCTCCAAAATTTATTTTACACAGGGCCTGTATAATGCTGGAAATACCTTTAAATGTTTTTTTTAACACCCTTCAAAAAAATTTGGGCAAGGGTCTTGACCCCGACTAACCTGCCTGGAGGTGTATTCACCCAATATAAGTATGCTGAAAGAAAAGATATAATAATGTTTTTAGAAAAATTAACACTGAATAATTCTGAAAATGGAACATATCAAGGAGGAATTATTAGCACCCCTCTGAAAAAATCCCCCTGGAAAAAAATCAAGTCATCCCATTGTAGTCTTACAATAGTAACTGAAGACCCTTATCATTATTTAAATTAGTTTTCAAGTTGTGACCATTTGAAATTGTTTTTTTTACATTTTCCCATAGACTTCTATAGTAAACACCTATTATCTATTTTACCCATGGTCATCAAATACATTTTCAATCAAGATAATCTTATAATAATTGTGGCTAAGTTTAATTCCATTTGGCCAAGTTGATTAAGAGGAGAAGATGTTTGTAAAAGATAACAAAAATTTACGAAAAATAGTGAAAAATTGACTTTAAAGGGCAATAACTCCTTAAAGGGTCAATTGACAATTTTGGTCATATCGACTTATTTATAGATCTTACTTTACTGAACATTCTTGCTGTTTACAGTTTATCTATATCAATAATAATATTGAAGATAATAACCAAAAACTGCAAAATTTTCTTAAAATTACCAATTCAGGGGCAGCAATCCAACAACGGATTGTCTGATTTGTCTGAAAATTTCAGGGTAGATAGATCTTGACCTTGGCAGTCAGCAGGGTTTAAGAAAATCCGTTGTTCGACCTGTTAGTCAAATGCGTTTTGTTAAAATATACTTTTTCACTTTTTTGGTCTTTTGAAAAATATTGTTTGTGCTGTATTTAGACCCCTCTACCAAGAAATTTGTTTTACGTGCACACGTATGATGACGTTAAATTAACAGTAGACACAGCGTCATATCGGTAATTGCAAACTTTTTTTTTTTAATAAAACAGATTAAAATTATATACTGAGCTTCAAGTTTACAAACACATTTTCACTGTTTCACATGAATGGTGATAACTGAGCTTCGCAAGTCTGTCGTGTCAATAAAACAAGTGCAAATTCATCGAACACAATTAACGCTACTACTAGGGAGGTTTAACGACTTTACTACCCACGAGGGTTTCACACGGTCGGCTAAATTAACGCTACCTATTATGTACATTTATTTTATCAGTATTATATTTAAAGCTTACTGATTACTGGAGGTACGCACCGTCCAGTAGTTGGTCAACAGCACTAAGATGGTTAACATTAAGAATACAATTTGCTAATAATCTACTGAAGTTAGCTATGTTAGACAGTTTTAGATAGACTGACTGCCCTTTTGTTTTTATAATCTAAAACAAATCTTCAATAAAGAGAGCGTTCAGTCGGTTCCACTGATAGATTTATTGCCTTACTTTTCTTGTTTTCACTTGAATCATTCTTACAATAACGGTATATTACTTTATCACAGACGGTGCATTCTTTTTCCCACAATTCAATGCTACAACATTTCGGGATACAGTTTGCGCTAGGAATGTCGTTGGTGATACGCGATATAATCAAACAATGAATTTCAAACAAGATGATACAATAAGACAAATTAGCATTAAAGCTGTAGTTATATGCTTTTAGGCGCTATTTTATTTTAAAATTGTGTGATTCTGAAGCAGAAAGGATTTTGTTCTGCTACACCCAAAGTTAAATATCTTATGATTATGCTGTTTATTAATAATTACTCGTGTTTTGTGCATTCAAACAGCCTTTAAAGAGTGTTTTATGATTTTGCAGCATGCTGTTATAAAGAAATAGATAGTATTTAGTGTTTGACTTCTTGTTGAGTTCACAGTTAGCTTTTCTTGACAGATTTAGACAGATGGCATTAAAAGTAAATTTGATGATCAGAAGATTTTCGGAATTTGATTGGTACATATGTACCAAGAATACATGTATAACATTCCAACATTCTTATATAAAAGTACTTCTTAACTTTGGAATGTTTGTAACTTCACTTGTTATTATACATGCATGTTACATGTGTGTTCCAATATTGAGAAACCATACCGATTTGATGTAATTTATATATAGTTTTTACAAGAGCTTGTATGGAGTATTCCCATTTTTTTTGTTTTTGAGCCTTCGTTTCAATTGTTATCTTCTGTGTTGTCAATCTGTTGTGTTAGACCCTGCCTGCATATTTGCTTAATGGCTGTGATATATCTGTTGCTTTTGATTTATTGACGTTATATCAATATTTATTAACATATAAGCACAGAAGCAACAGAACAGTTATTAGAGGATCATTTAGGTGTAATGTGCTTCGTCTGAACATCAAATGCAGTTTACATATAATAAATATGCGTTCTATTCTGTACATAACCATTAAATTACATAAATATGCATTGTATGCATGGTTGTCACTTTCCTCTTAGAAATCCTTTCATTCAATTTGAGCAGTAATAATATCAACATGTCTCAATGAGGCAATGGATATTGCAAAAATACATATTGCCAAAATTAGGTTAAATAATCGTGTTCTTTGTTTCAAATATTTCTTAGTATTCACCCCAATTTCGTCGACCTAAGCGAAAGATTTTGCACTGACACAATAAAGTCCGTCAGAATGGTACAATTTTTAAAGCGTGATAGCTATAGTTATTTATTAAAAATCATTCAAAATATTTGTGTTCATGTTGTTTTTGTTTTTTTTTTACGAACATGCCCTCTATTAAAATATAGGGGCAAGTGGTCTTAGTAGTTTATCTACTGTATCACGTGCCAGGTGCTTTCGACTTCAAACTTTATTTACTATAGGATTGCTAGCTTTCCTATCGACGGTCGGATGTTTTCTCCTGGCGCCGGCTTCCTCACCCAATAAAATCTGGCCGCCATAAAATAGCCAATAGTGTGGAAAGTGGCGTTATATACCAATAAGCAATCTATCTATCTATCAAAATACTTCTCGTCCTAATACGTTACCAATGACTACATTGATTAAGCCAGCTCAAGAAAAACAAGGACGATATTAAGGATGCTTTTCCATTTAACAAAAGATTTCTATTAAACCGTGAAAAGTATCGAAAGCCTTGTTGAAATGAATGCACTTTCTTAATCTAAAAGTCCATTTTAGACTAGTAAAACTTGTGTCCTGAATAAAGATAACATTCCTCTTCTTTCCGATTTTAATAGTAATAAATACACAAATGTGAAATATTATAATTTATAATCCAAGATATCTCAGAGAATTGTCTCTTTCATCTCTGCAGAATCATAACATAACATACATATTTCATATTACATAAGCAAATTATTTTGATAACAATTAAAAGCCTTTAATTTTCATCTAACTTTCGTAATGGGAGTATGATAATATTAAGAAAAAATTAAGTGTTGCGTGAATCGTATTTCTATTTAAAAACTGTAAACAATGCTGTTATTACATATTTGCGCCCACAATTATTTATTTTATTTTTTATTTGGTTTACATGCGATATCAGCACAATTCGGTAAAACCATCTAAAATCCTGTTTGTAATCTTGTTTTTATATAATGTTGTTCTCTTTGCAGAACTGTAGATTGGAAGTTTGCTGTACGGTCATTGCTATCGTAAAGCTTTTTTATATTTCCTGTGAGAAAGCAGAATTATTTTTGTCGCTCTACATTCCTCAAAACTATGAAGCGTGTTCATGTCAAAGATAAATAAAAACGTAATTGAGCAGACAGGGGAATGTTTATGTAAATATTCTGAAGTTATGTTTATGGAACTAATCTTTGAAAATGTGTTTATAAATGTGATAATGTTATAAAACTAGAGGCTCTTGAGAACCTGTGTCGCTCACCTGTATCTACTGTGGTTTTGGAAATCATGTAAAATACGGTAAAATCATAATAGATACCCTAATAATGATTGAGGCCAGATTTGGTTTAATTTGGCCCAGTAGTTAAATTGAAAGCAGAAGATGACTTTAAAGTCAAGATGAAGAACAGGAATAAAAGCCCTGTTCATTGATAATTTTCTATGTTTTCTATGTATTGTGTGCGATTTTGTCCCGTGTACATTTACTCCACATCCTTTCATTTTCTATTAAAGGACAATAACTCAAATAAGATGTCAATTGCCAATTTTGGTCATGTTTACTTATTTGTAGATCTTTCTTTGCTTGATATTTTTGCTGTTAACAGTATATCTCAATCTATAATGATATCAAGATAATTAACAAAAAATGCAAAACTTCCTTTCCTCCGCTCCAAAATTTATTTTACACAGGGCCTGTATAATGCTGGAAATACCTTTAAATGGTTTTTTTTAACACCCTTCAAAAAAATTTGGGCAAGGGTCTTGACCCCGACTAACCTGCCTGGAGGGTGTATTCACCCAATATAAGTATGCTGAAAGAAAAGATATAATAATGGTTTTTAGAAAAAGTAACACTGAATAATTCTGAAAATGGAACATATCAAGGAGGAATTATTAGCACCCCCTCTGAAAAAAATCCCCCCTGGAAAAAAAATCAAGTCATCCCATTGTAGTCTTACAATAGTAACTGAAGATCCCTTATCATTATTTAAATTAGTTTTCAAGTTGTGACCATTTGAAATTGTTTTTTTTTTACATTTTTCCCATAGACTTCTATAGTAAACACCTATTATCTATTTTACCCATGGTCATCAAATACATTTTTCAATCAAGATAATCTTATAATAATTGTGGCTAAGTTTAATTCCATTTGGCCAAGTTGATTAAGAGGAGAAGATGTTTGTAAAAGATAACAAAAATTTACGAAAAATAGTGAAAAATTGACTTTAAAGGGCAATAACTCCTTAAGGGGTCAATTGACAATTTTGGTCATATCGACTTATTTATAGATCTTACTTTACTGAACATTCTTCCTGTTTACAGTTTATCTATATCAATAATAATATTGAAGATAATAACCAAAAACTGCAAAATTTTCTTAAAATTACCAATTCAGGGGCAGCAATCCAACAACGGATTGTCTGATTTGTCTGAAAATTTCAGGGCAGATAGATCTTGACCTTGGCAGTCAGCAGGGTTTAGGAACATACGTTGTTCGACCTGTTAGTCAAATGCGTTTTGTTAAAATATACTTTTTCACTTTTTTGGTCTTTTGGAAAATGTTGTTTGTGCTGTATTTAGACCCTCTACCAAGAAATTTGTTTTACGTGCACACGTATGATGACGTTAAATTAACAGTAGACACAGCATCATATCGGTAATTGCAAACTTTTTTTTTTTTAATAAAACAGATTAAAATTATATACTGAGCTTCAAGTTTACAAACACATTTTCACTGTTTCACATGAATGGTGATAACTGAGCTTCGCAAGTCTGTCGTGTCAATAAAACAAGTGCAAATTCATCGAACACAATTAACGCTACTACTAGGGAGGTTTAACGACTTTACTACCCACGAGGGTTTCACACGGTCGGCTAAATTAACGCTACCTATTATGTACATTTATTTTATCAATATTATATTTAAAGCTTACTGATTACTGGAGGTACGCACCGTCCAGTAGTTGGTCAACGGCACTAAGATGGTTAACATTAAGAATACAATTTGCTAATAATCTACTGAAGTTAGCTATGTTAGACAGTTTTAGATAGACTGACTGCCCTTTTGTTTTTATAATCTAAAACAAATCTTCAATAAAGAGAGCGTTCAGTCGGTTCCACTGATAGATTTATTGCCTTACTTTTCTTGTTTTCACTTGAATCATTCTTACAATAACGGTATATTACTTTATCACAGACGGTGCATTCTTTTTCCCACAATTCAATGCTACAACATTTCGGGATACAGTTTGCGCTAGGAATGTCGTTGGTGATACGCGATATAATCAAACAATGAATTTCAAACAAGATGATACAATAAGAAAAATTAGCATTAAAGCTGTAGTTATATGCTTTTAGGCGCTATTTTATTTTAAAATTGTGTGATTCTGAAGCAGAAAGGATTTTGTTCTGCTACACCCAAAGTTAAATATCTTATGATTATGCTGTTTATTAATAATTACTCGTGTTTTGTGCATTCAAACAGCCTTTAAAGAGTGTTTTATGATTTTGCAGCATGCTGTTATAAAGAAATAGATAGTATTTAGTGTTTGACTTCTTGTTGAGTTCACAGTTAGCTTTTCTTGACAGATTTAGACAGATGGCATTAAAAGTAAATTTGATGATCAGAAGATTTTCGGAATTTGATTGGTACATATGTACCAAGAATACATGTATAACATTCCAACATTCTTATATAAAAGTACTTCTTAACTTTGGAATGTTTGTAACTTCACTTGTTATTATACATGCATGTTACATGTGTTCCAATATTGAGAAACCTTACCGATTTGATGTAATTTATATATAGTTTTACAACAGCTTGTATGGAGTATTCCCATTTTTTGTTTTTGAGCCTTCGTTTCAATTGTTATCTTCTGTGTTGTCAATCTGTTGTGTTAGACCCTGCCTGCATATTTGATTAATGGCTGTGATATATCTGTTGCTTTTGATTTATTGACGTTATATCAATATTTATTAACATATAAGCACAGAAGCAACAGAACAGTTATTAGAGGATCATTTAGGAGTAATGTGCTTCGTCTGAACATCAAATGCAGTTTACATATAATAAATATGCGTTCTATTCTGTACATAACCATTAAATTACATAAATATGCATTGTATGCATGGTTGTCACTTTCCTCTTAGAAATCCTTTCATTCAATTTGAGCAGTAATAATATCAACATGTCTCAATGAGGCAATGGATATTGCAAAAATACATATTGTTATGATATTGTAACTATTATATTTATTTAGTTGGCCTAATTTGTTTTGTGTGGCCTAAGAATGTTTACATTGTTTTATATACATTGTGTACAAAATAAAATACATTGTGTTACAACTATGCAGTTTAGAATTCACTGGAACATTCATTGATACTCATGGAATGATTAGAACTTTCTATTTCACTTACATAACGTTTCCAGAATGATCATAACAAAAGATGCGTAATTTATATTTCTAGCGTTGTCTAGAAATTTCTGTTTGAGTATTTAAATGCAGACCCAAAAGTTAGTAAAATATATAGAGATTTGGACATAGACATAGATAGACTTAGACATCGATAGACATCAACATTCTCTGCAGTTGGATTGACACTTTTATTTTCAAACTACATCATACTAGATTGTGACCAATTGGATATAATATTCTGTGGATTCCGTGAAGATTTCCGGATAAAGAAAAGATAAAAGATTGGACTCATATTTTGACAGTTAAGTTGACATTTCTTTTTGTGTAATACTTTTGTAAACTAGTGTATAATAAATCTTGTTAAATTTTATTATTGATTTGTGTCTTTTGTTGGCTACAATTAAAGGCGATTTTCTGACATAACAGAAATTGGGGCTCAAGTCCGGGATAACGTTAATATCTTATTTTAAAAAAATATTTGTTCAGTATTTTTATTAGAAATAGCCAACAAAATTCTACAAAATGGCATTTGAAGCCGGTAAATTTTTGAAAACGCCAGACCTGGAGAAGTTTGATAATTTAAAGAAAGAGGAATTAGTGTTGCTTGCTAAACATCTGAAATTAGACTTTAGAGTATCTATGAGAAAACAAATTATAAAAATTTGGTAATAGACAAATTAGTTGACGCAGAAATTTTAGGTGAAGAGGCTCTTGATCTTAAGGTCGAAAATGTTGACGCTATCAAATTAAAACAGCTTGAATTAGAACATGAACTCAAAATAAAACAATTGGAAAAAGAAGAAAGACAGGCAGAACTTCAAATGAAGGAACGGTTAGAGATGGAGAAAAGAAAAGAAAAGAAGATGAATTTAAATTAAAACAGGCAGAACTTGAAATGAAAGAAAGGTTAGAGATGGAGAAAAGAAAAGAAAAGAAGATGAATTTAGATTAAAACAGGCAGAACTTGAAATGAAGGAAAGGTTAGAGATGGAGAAAATAAAAATTGAAATGGTCAAAGGAGAAAGTAACACTAATGTACAGTCGAAATCAGAACATTTTGATGCAGCAAAAATATACGTTTGGTGCCCAGATTTTGTGAAAAACAGTCGATAAATATTTTCCACAGTTTGAGAAAATTGCTCATAATTTGAAATGGCCGAAGCCTTTTGGACTACAATGCTGCAAAGTGTTTTTGAGGGCAAGGCCGCTGAAATTTACTCAGCACTTTCATCCGAACAAAGTTCTGATTATGACACGGTTAAAAGGAAGTTTTGAAAGCTTATGAGCTAGTGCCAGAAGCATATAGACAGAAGTTTAGATCTTATAAAAGTTTGATTCACAAACCTATGTTGAATTTGCTAGGAAAAGAAGACCTATTTGATAAATGGCTTACGTCAAAGAAAATAGATAACAATTTTAAGAACCTAAGACAACTGATGTTATTAGAAGAGTTCAAGCAATGTGTTCATTTAGACTTAAAACACATTTAGATGACAAAACTGTTGAGACATTACAAGATGCAGCTGTTATTTCCGATAATTATACCCTTTCACATAAAAGAAGTTTCAAAGGTCACAATTTTAATACTTCGAGTGGAAATTACAAGAATCAAAGCACTGAGCGTACTGTTAGTAAGCCTGTTGCACAGAATAAGAGTCAGTCTAGTTATAATATGTCTAGTCCGAAATTTGATACTTTTGAGAAGAAGTCACTGACTTGTGCTTATTGTAAGAAGAATGGCCACCTGATGGCTGATTGTTTCAGACTCCAGAAGAAGAATGAAAGAGATAATAAGCCCAAGACCAGTGCTTGTACGACACCTCGTGTTACCAATACGTTGGAATGTCCTGCGAGTCAGGCTTTTAAGTCCAGTTTTTGTGATTACATGGAGGATTATAAACCTTTTATGTCTGATGGGTTTGTTTCTATTGTTGATAATACTACTCCTCAGCCTATTAAGATTTTACGGGACACTGGATTCTCAGTCTTTATTGTTAGAAGGTGTGTTGCCTTTGTCCGAGGAGACTTCTGTTGGTGCCTCCGTTTTGTTACAAGGTGTGGAGTTAGGTTGTATAGATGTTCCCTCCATCGTATTTATCTGAAGTCAGATTTGATAACTGGACCGGTTGTTGTGGGTGTTCGTCCTAATCTCCCTGTTGAGGGTGTTTCATTATTGCTAGGAAATGATCTAGCTAGGAACAAAGTGGTTGCTGAACCAATTGTTACCAGTGAACCGGTGGTGGATGCTAAATCACCTGAAGATGATGCTGAACTGTATCCAGCTTGTGTCGTTACTAGGGCGATGTCTAGAAAACAACAAAATGAGGATTTGCAAGAAAACCAGTTTGATTACATGGACCTTTCTGACACCTTTCTAGCCGATATTGAAGGTCCCGGTAGCTTAGAGAAGGCCGTAATAAGACCACCTAGTATTAGCAAGAATGTAATTATGCCATGGCCAGACGTAAACAGCCATTCATTAGACCGAAGGAAATTTGTCGAAGAACAAAATAAAGACCCTGAAGTTCTTCAGCTCAGCAAGAGGGCTCAACCACAGGAGGAAGCAGACAAAGTGGCCGAATGCTATTACCATCAAGACGGCATTTTAATGAGAAAGTGGAGGCCCCCTGATGCTACCCCAGAGGAGGAATGGAGAGTGGTATACCAAGTGGTGGTGCCGAAAATTTATAGGCAAGAAATTATTGGTCTTGCCCATGACACCCCCTTGGCTGGACACTTAGGTATAAGGAAGACTTGCCTTAAAATCTTGCAGCATTTCTACTGGCCAAGACTTAGAAATGATGTCGCAGAATACTGCAAATCATGCCATATATGCCAGGTTGTTGGTAAGCCTAACCAGAAAATACCACCAGCACCACTTCTGCCTATTCCAGCCTTTGAAGAACCTTTTAGCCGAGTACTCATTGATTGCGTTGGACCTTTACCGAAGACCAAGACCGGAAATGCGTATTTATTGACAATCATGTGTACCTCCACTCGTTTTCCTGAGGCTTTTCCGTTAAGGAATATCAAGACACCTACTATTGTCAAAGCTCTGATCAAATTTTTCACGCTAGTAGGACTTCAAAGTCTAGACAGTCCGACCAGGGTTCAAATTTCATGTCAGGTTTATTTCAGCAAGTCGTGTACCAGTTAGGGATTGCTCAGTATAGATCAAGTGCTTACCATCCAGAATCTCAAGGTGCCTTAGAACGTTTTCATCAAACATTGAAGAACATGATTAGAACTTTTGTCTTCAATTTGACAGGGATTGGGATGATGGTGTTCACTTTTTACTTTTGCGGTCCGAGAGGCTGTTCAAGAATCCTTGGTTTTAGTCCCTTTGAGTTGGTATTTGGTCATACTGTAAGGGACCTTTAAAATTGATTAAGGAAAAATGGCTTACTGAACACACTGACTTGAATCTTCTAGACTATGTATCTAGATTTAAAGAAAATTGTATACTGCTTGTCAAATTGCTCAGAACAATTTAAAACTGTTCAGAATAAGATGAAAATATGGTATGATAAAGATGCCAGGGACAGATTTTTGAGCCTGGTGATAAGGTACTTGTATTTTGCCAGTCCCTGGACATCCATTACAAGCTAAATATTGTGGTCCTTATACCATAGAGAGTAAAATTAATGATTTGAATTATATTGTAAAAACACCAGGTCGGCGTAAACAAAATAGAGTGTGTCACATTAATATGTTAAAACCATATTTTGAGCGTACTAATGAAGGTGAGAATAAACCAGTTGCCACTTTAGCCATGGTTAAATTGGAGAACAATCATGACAAACCAGGTGTAATTGAACCACCTTTTAGTTCTAAAACTATATCAAGAGACAGATGATAATGTTGAAAAACCTATATCATATTTTTCTAAGAAATTAGATAAACATCAGAAAAATTATTCAACTATTGAAAAAGAGTGTTGTCTGCACTTCAACATTTTGATGTATATTTAAATCCCACTGTGCATCCTATTCTTGTTTATACTGATCATAATCCTCTCACCTTCATACATAAAATGAGAAACAAGAACCAGAGATTGACTAGGTGGAGTTTATTGTTACAGGAATATGATGTTATTGTAAAACATATTAAAGGTAAAGATAATGTAATAGCAGATGCTTTATCTAGAACTTATTGAAACAATTTGTATATACTATGTATTTTTGTACATATTATTGATGAAAAGTTTTTGTTACACTCAAACTTTTTAAGGGGAGGTGTTATGATATTGTAACTATTATATTTATTTAGTTGGCCTAATTTGTTTTGTGTGGCCTAAGAATGTTTACATTGTTTTATATACATTGTGTACAAAATAAAATACATTGTGTTACAACTATGCAGTTTAGAATTCACTGGAACATTCATTGATACTCATGGAATGATTAGAACTTTCTATTTCACTTACATAATATTGCCAAAATTAGGTTAAACAATCGTGTTCTTTGTTTCAAATATTTCTTAGTATTCACCCCAATTTCGTCGACCTAAGCGAAAGATTTTGCACTGACACAATAAAGTCCGTCAGAATGGTACAATTTTTAAAGCGTGATAGCTATAGTTATTTATTAAAAATCATTCAAAATATTTGTGTTCATGTTGTTTTTTTTTTTTACGAACATGCCCTCTATTAAAATATAGGGGCAAGTGGTCTTAGTAGTTTATCTACTGTATCACGTGCCAGTTGTGAGTTCGAATCCCGCACGTGCCAGGTGCTTTCGACTTCAAACTTTTTTTACTATAGGATTGCTAGCTTTCCTATCGACGGTCGGATGTTTTCTCCTGGCACGCCGGCTTCCTCACCCAATAAAATCTGGCCGCCATAAAATAGCCAATAGTGTGGAAAGTGGCGTTATATACCAATAAGCAATCTATCTATCTATCAAAATACTTCTCGTCCTAATACGTTACCAATGACTACATTGATTAAGCCAGCTCAAGAAAAACAAGGACGATATTAAGGATGCTTTTCCATTTAACCAAAGATTTCTATTAAACCGTGAAAAGTATCGAAAGCCTTGTTGAAATGAATGCACTTTCTTAATCTAAAAGTCCATTTTAGACTAGTAAAACTTGTGTCCTGAATAAAGATAACATTCCTCTTCTTTCCGATTTTAATAGTAATAAATACACAAATGTGAAATATTATAATTTATAATCCAAGATATCTCAGAGAATTGTCTCTTTCATCTCTGCAGAATCATAACATAACATACATATTTCATATTACATAAGCAAATTATTTTGATAACAATTAAAAGCCTTTAATTTTCATCTAACTTTCGTAATGGGAGTATGATAATATTAAGAAAAAATTAAGTGTTGCGTGAATTGCTTCTTTATGGTATAAATACCACATGTTAAACTAGTCCGACCATCTGTGCGCCATATATTTTACAAGTAATTATATTGTTTTTTTTTTCCATATACATAAAGATTATATAATAATTTGATCTGTGAAATGGAATCAAAGGGTGTTTGCATATTTTGGTATAATTTCTGTAATATTTTTTTATTGTGCAATTACATACGCAGTAGTAGATCACACGTGTTGTAAATAAATATATTACTGATGATACACTAGATTGAGGTACATGTAAGCATTGTATTCTTGTAATTGTCGTTAACAATAGGAGGTACTTAGCTAAATAATAGACAATGATATTAACAGAAGTTCATTGTTTTGGATGGTTACATTTATCAGTAAGACAATACAACATTTTCATAGTTTCATTGACAAAAACTATTCGCTTTGACGTCAACGATAATGGTTGATAGTTCCTACTGCCATTTCTACTTCGTATTAAATACTATAAACTTACAGTTAGTCTGTAAAAATACAGACATAGTGATATCAATTGAAAGGGATGTGTCTAGCTTAATGTAACTTAAGCTTACAGACGGACGTAAGGCATTATCAAATACAATATCTTAATCTATTGCAACCTGAAATGTTATCTCAGGAACCAGCTTTTGTCCTGTTTTTATACAAAATATGAGAATTTACACAACATGTATCTCGAAATCAAGCTATGTGATTATGTTTTACTTATTATAATATTTTCATATCTTTGATATCACGATATAAACTACATTTGGGCAAGGTATATAAAAATTCGATCATGTTTTATCTATACTCTCATACTATCGTAATGTGTTATAAGATTTGGATATTAAATATTCCAATTCATATCGTATAAGATATGTTTTTATTAGTCCAAGACATGCTTTTGAATTGTGTCGTAGGACGATATTTAAATATGCCTATCCTTAAGTTGTTCAGAGTTCCATATAGTTACTGCTACAAATAAAAGATTCATTTTAAGTGCATATTCAATTTAAATGGACTACATAGTGTATCAATAGATAAACATACAGACCAAAAGGAAAGTGGTGCTCCACTTAATTAAGGTAGATTAACTGTATACCGCCATCTTGAATTGTAAAATAGCAGTTCACAGTCGGTCTAGTTCTTTGCTTGAATCTGCAAATTTTGAGACATATTGACTATTATATGTTAGGCTGTTTATTGGAATAAAGAAAAATAAGTGATTTATTGCATTCTTCAGACTGATTTAACAAATAACAAATGTTTGTGTTTGTTTGAATCAAATTGTCAACTTGGCCATTTAAGGATAGATTACTCAAGTAGTCAAATTTTTATAAAGGAATGATAGAGAAATTTTCAATTTTTACTTTTAGTAAGAAACAAGGTCGGTGACACCATGTTTTCTTTTTATTTTCTTAACGCATATTTTAAAACCTATCTTCTCATATTTTATTTCAAAATTCTATTTCATAGATTTCTTTTTATTCTCGAAAAAGTTTTTTTGTTAACAATTTATGCAAATTTTGGCAGTTTTGCACGACTTGTAGCTTGAAAAATAGCACGGTGACCCATACTTTTTATTATGTTTTTGAAAAAAGCATGGAAAAATCTACATTTTGGCAAAGTATAAGAAAATTCTATCTGAGGAAATATATACCAGTAACTTGTTTCTCAAGAATAATACGCCATAACTGCAAAACTATAAGAGCGTACAACTAAATCACGGGGAAAATTTCAACAGACTGCACTATTGTACAGAGGATAATTATTGTCAATTTATGTTACTTTATTATTTACTTTTATCACGCGATTTCTATATTATAGCTAGATACAAGAATTTATTGGTTGCACATTCATCATATTCTTCTACAGGTACTTACACACGTAATTGAGCCATAAACAAATAGAAAAAACATCAAAGTATAGCGAGAGATAAGAGTGAAATCATACTTAATTATATTTTCCCACAATAAGGAAGCAATTCAATTGTATTAACAAGGCTAAATCTAGTTCGTCAACACAATATAACTTGCGTCCTAGAAAGTATTTTTTCATCATTGTTTACAGTCTTATTTTATGTCTTCTACTACAATCCGTTTTTTTAAATATTCAAATAAATGTATGGCTGATAAATTTTGCTATTTACTATCATATTTTTCGAGATAATTAGCTAAAACACGAAACTTTGATAAAAATCGTCATTTAAGGGCAACAACTCACTAAGGAGTTATCCAATGTTTTCTGTCGTTTTGTATTATTGTAGATCTTGTATTGCATGACTGATCACTTTTGCTGTTTATCTTTCATAGTTTTCGAGATAATAGACAAACACATAAGCGAACAATCATCATAGAAGGGCAAAAACTCCTTTAAGGAGTCCTCGGATAATTTTTGTGAAAACATGAAGTAGATAGATCTTGACATTTTAAGCATTTGTAAACTGTCAGATTTCTCGGTCTATTGTGGTTTTCAAGATATCTGACATTTAATCCATCTTATGTTTTTTTTTAGCCGTGGTGGTAATGTTTGGTGACTGAACGGAATAAAAAGCACAAACTTTATGCTAGATACACTAAGGATCATTCACCTTACGTTTGGTAAAAATTGCTTTAGTTGTTTCAGAGGAAATGACCTGTGAAAATGTTAATAACGGGCGGACAACGGATGACGGATGCTTGACGGTTAGTTTTTATTGGTGGAGGAATCTGGAGTGCCCGGAAAGAACCACCACCCTAGAAAGGAAAACTGACAATCCTGGACAATTAAGAATGCATCTGCCACGTGCGGGGTTCAAACACAACCTCAGTGTTGACAGGCTAGTGATATGAAGACGGGCGTCAAGTGATGACAAAACCTCACATGACCTTTGAAACCAGGTGAGCTAAAAAATAAAGATACAGGGTCAAACAGTTATTTAACAGATGAATGTGTGTCATTACATACTATCTGTAATCTTCAAGACTTGATTAATTCCTGATACCTTTGATGTTATAGGTAATTAAATGATAAATATAATATGACCTTCGTTAGAGGTTTACACCTTTATATATATATCCATGCAATTGCCTTGATTACTTTTACCTGACTCTGGTTTATCAAAGACCGGTAAATAAATCATATAAATAAGCAAGCAACACATCTTGTTTTTACTTACCACACATCACGTTAGCATGGGTTTTAGGAACTTAAGTTTTTCTTTTATTTTTGATTAGATATGATTGCACCTTCGAGACTATAAAATGTATTCTGCTTCATACTTGGCACAATCTAAACTATTAGCCCTCTCTATACTAAAGGTGGTAATTAATTGTTTTCTCATCAATTCCTGGTAGGTTTGCTGGCAGAGTCCGATTTGTTTTATGTTTTGCAAAAGGAGTAGGTCCGGTAAAGGCCGATTTTGGCCTCAAATTTCAGGTTCATCTGATGAAAGATTTTGGTCACTTTTTTAACACTTAAGTGTGTACTTCCCATATTTATGTAGCGGAAGTATTCCAATAAATAGCTAAAAATTTACATTTAAACAATTCTGTAAAACTGCTATATTTTGGGACCAAAAAGGGGTCTAACTGGACATATTCCTTTAGCAACAACTAGTCTAAAATAACCAACACACAAACGTGTGGTGATTCAGTTATATATTTTCATATAGCTTATGCATATTGAACTTAAAGTGAAAGATATATATAGTTAAGATAGCTGGGTGTCTTCCTCCATGTTGGATTTTGAAGTAGCTGATAGCAATCGGTCTAGATCTTGAATGCAGTGTGCAAATTTCGAGTAGTATGTAATTCATGTGTAAGACTGGTCATGTTAATATAGAAACTTATGTTTTTTATCATATTTACGGCTGTATTTTACAAAAAACGGAATATTTTTGTTTGATTCACTTTTTTCCAACTTTGCCACATAAGGGTAGATAACTCAGATATAAGGGGTCATAACTCAGATAAAGTAAGTTTTATAATAGAATGTGTTGTGAATTTACCTATTTTATTATGTAGCAAGAAAGCGAGTCCAGTGACCCCATTTTTTCTTTTTCTTATCTGAAAGCATATTATTAGAACTATCTTCTCATATTTTTATCTTAAATTCTATAGTGTAGTTTTCTTTTTATTACACAAAATTGGGTTTTCCATGCATAATCTATACAAAATCTGACAATTTTGCACAACCTGTAGCGTGATAAAACGCCCGGTGACCCATACTTTTAATTATATTTTTGAAAAAAAGCATGACATAAACTACAATTTGACAAATTATTAAAAAATTCTATGGATTTTAATTTAGACCCCCATCTACCTTAATGACAGATTTGCATTGATTCTACAAGTACTGTCGCACTCACACTCACGCTTGATTTTACAAAATCGTACATGCAGCAATAGTTGAAAAAAATAATCGTAGTATATGGTTTATTTGGCAATTTTATTTGAAATATTAAGCAAATCAATATTTAAATTAAATGTAAATATTTAACTTTATGCCTTAAAACATCAAATATACCTAACGCTACAATGCATATGTTTTTGTTAATTGGGAAAAATAAGAGCCATTTATCAATCCTTTTACAATTATTTGTTTTATTGAAAAATGAATTGTTTAATATAGTTTGGACAAATTTAACTTAAATGTCAGTTATGGTGTCACTATGACGCCATATAATTGCTAAAACGTACATAATTGACGTACAATGGCAATGTAAAGGTATCAGATTGGAAATCATGTCTATAAATCAATCTCCTATCCCGCTGAATACACCTTGGCGTTTTTTCAACTTAATATATATTTTCTGATTAACAGGTATAAAATTTAAGAGTGAGTCTAAAATTATATCTCTACCAATTAGAGACTAGAGGAAAACCCCCCAAAAAAATCAAGATACACATAAAAACAATACGTTAACACATATAAACGACAGACAACTACAAAACTAAATATTTGACAATCTGAACTCAAATTTAAACCATGAGAGTTATAAATAGGAGAAAATGTACCGGAAGAGTAAGGATATAATGGCCCGCATGCTGAATCCGTCATATTGCCTTATAAAATAAAACTGACTGAGAATTGTTGGAGGCAAAAATATGGTTCCATCCATATCTGTCAACTTCAAAAATAGTTAACGATTTTAATACTTTTAATGACATACTTTCGGGCTTGTTTTATTTCGTTGCATGATTGGAATATGTTAGATATGTTTTTGGAATTATAAATTAAGCTATAAGTGCTCTTCAGACCACTGATGTGTCTTGTGTAGACAAAACTCGCGTCTGACGTTCTAAAGGATAATCCTCTTACATGTATCTTTGATAAATTCTGTCAACCGCTGGATCGATACCATTGCTGGTGGACGTTTCGTCGCTGGGGAAATTGGCAGTATAATAGTCACCACTCCAGTGCTGATTTGAAATATTGATTCAGACATTTTGTGTAAATATAATATTTGTACGACTTTAAAATAATTTGAAAACATTATGGTTGTTCTACCATCATGCAACTAAGACCGTAGCCAGATTTAGCACAAATTACTGGAATGTTTTACAAGTAGCTTTCAATTTTATCAAAAAGGTATAACAAAAATAACTCCAAGGCTTATTCAAAAAGGGGAGTCAATAAAAACTGACACACGCTATCAATTAACGGAACAAGTGAAAAACAACTGCCATATTCCCGACTTGGTAAAACAGGTTTTTATACATGTAGCTATCAAAACTTCCCACTTGTAAGTCATTCGTCATTGATTTTGTTTTCCAACTGTATTGGCTCAAGCACCATTGGTGAGTCATTTGCTAACGACACGCACGCCTAGCTTATTAAATCACAAGCCTAGTAGTTTTTATAAGTCCTCTTCTTAGCAAAACCAATCACGACTTCAATGATAAGGCGTCACTGATCTGCATTTTCTTGAATGCATTGATTTCATTTAAATCTTCCGTGTTACAGAAATCCTTTATGCTACTGTGTACATCTAATGGTAAAATATGGACATATTCTGTGAAATTTAATATGATTCATCTATTATATAGCCATCTGACATGTTAAATTGTTTCTGTTTAAAACGCAGCAAAGAATGCTCTTTTGCATAATGATTTTTAGTAGCATCCACCGTCTGCTTTAATATCTTTATTGCAATTTGTAGATATTATTTAGCGGTTTTGGTATTGGTTTTACATGAATTTCGTTTCGTCTATTTCAACTAACTCATTTTCATTTTTATTACAATATTTGTTTTCGAAGCAAATGCAAGATGAAAGTAAGTACAATGTTAAACGGATATACATAAAATGGTTCATACAAAGGTTTAAAGGGTTATGATTATAACCCTTCGGTGTAATAATGCATTGAGGCATTTGTAAAATAAAATTACTTCAAAACATAATCAGAGAAAGTTTACAAGAATCATACACCAATAGTGAAAACGAATTTAGTGTTCATGACAGATCTCAGATGATCAAAATTTATTCACCATGAACTTGTCTAGATTTGAGGAGATTTAAAGCAGTAAACCGGTTTAAAGATAAAAGGTATTCAGGATGATATTATGATTTAAAACGTAATTATCTATTATAATAAATGTTTTGCAAAGAATGACATTTGTATCTTATAATTTTGTTAAAGTCCTACGTTGTTATAGCCAATTTTGGTAACAATGACATCCAAATTATTCACTAAACAATTAAATAATAAACTAAAATAAAAATCTATTCTTTTTGGCACTTTGCGTTTCGGGTGAAGGATATATTTTTATGTTCTCTAACGTTTGATATGTTTAGCTTTTCAAACATTTGAACTGTACCGCATCTGTTGAAGATATCATACTTTTTAATATAGTAGTGATCATCGAAAGCAGCAAAACAGTACACTTTACTTTTATCTGAAACTACTTTGTCGGTATAACTATTGGTGGAGTGTTAATCCAGGAGGTTGGGTTCTAACTTATTAAGGTACAATCTATCCTTTTAATTGTGTGCGTTCCAGAAGGTTATCCAGTAATGTACAGCAAGTGCAACAAGAAAGGTACGATTTACTTTGCAGTACTACCAATATTAATGGACTGAAAGGGTGCCATCAATAAAAAAGTGAATGTTTCGGCTTTGATATGATTCACTACTTCATATTTATTCGCAGTTAATGAATGCTGTCAGTTTTTCTAAAAACTTTAAAAGCAACTACTTCAGGCGAAGTTTTCAATATTCTTTTTACACTTCTTTTTAAATATTGATACATGTTTATCCTTCCTTGGAATCGAAATTGTTCTATGAAGATTGAACAGACTGTGCATATCTGCACCAAAAAACTGTGTTTTTTTTAACTGATTTGTATTTTTCTATATTTATATGTTTATTCCCTCAGTCAAAACTTATCCCTAAGAAGCACAGGAGAGTATTCTTAGTCAGTTGTTTGTCCTGGGTATACCGCCTGTATTGTTTTCAAAACATGTATCTTAATTGCTAGAAAGCTATTTTTAAAACTACGCAGATGCAGTTTTGACCACAATTTCCAAGAGAAAGAGGTAAACCATGACTCAAATGACAGTAATGACTATATTTAGACCGATTATACCACTTACGCAATAATTGCATCAGTCACTGCTTCGCGAAATTGTGTTTTAAGTGAAAACAAAATGATTCGTGATCATCAATGTCCCATCTTTATTAAAAGAGAAAAGTCAGAATAGACACGTCATGTCTGATTTGAAGAATACAGTGTTCCCATTAATATAAAACAAATGTAAACACGATTTACGTTATTGTATTTCGTTAAATAGTTTTCTGTTTTTACAACAAATTGAGACAACAGATCAGTACCATTATTCACTAAAGTAGAAAGAAAGCCAAACGACTATAAGAGTGTTCACATGTATTGCTTCCATTCGGAATGTGATCAAATATATTAACCGACTTAAAGGGACCAGACGTTATTGTCTGAAGGACATGCATTTGTAAATTATAGATACACGAAAAAACTATTTACGTGAATTCGAGGTAAATAAAATGCCTTTAATAATGCATTTAAATGTAAACAATTTATCGCAACAATGAAATTCGTTTAATTAAGTTGATTATATATCTAGGAAAGAAACACATAAAGGTACAACGAAAATGGGTGAGATCAGTAAAAGAATCCCATATTGTAAAAAAGTTATAACAAACCGAATAGTCATGTTAATGAAACAAAATATATCTCCTTGTTCGTTTTCATAACTGAAACCATTTTAGGCCCTTTATAGATTCAATATCTTCTGCCTGCAGACATCCATTATATTACAAATGGTGTAGCATTCTTCTTTTTTTATTGGTTATTACGTTCACGTGATTTAAAGGGTATCTAGGCAAATGGACGTTATGCTTCTATTTATATACATGTTCACGATCAATGTTAAAAGTCTTCCAAATGCAATGTAAAATACACCAGAGACATATATATATGTTACAGGCATTTTCTAAATTTAGTCATTTTGTAAAATGCCTAAAAACTTTAGACATTTTCTAAAATGCATGTAATATTCAAGCATTTTATATATTGAATAATTTTTCTAGGCATTTTACAAATGCCTGGAGAAATTGAAAGGCATATAACAAAATGCCTGAAATTATTTTATAGAATGAAATGTTAAAAAAACCCAGAACAATTGAAAGTTTTGAACAACAGAGCAGTTTTATCTATGATAATTATACTGAATGTTAAAGCTTGCATTTTAAGAGTTTAAATAATCAGAATTGAATTCTACTGAATTATTCCAAATTCACACAATAACAGAACTCGACAATTATTTGTTATTTCATAAAATCTTTGGATGGCAGAACTGTTACACAATATTTGTCCCGATTTTTTGCAAATACATTGTTTGGCGTAAAATCTGGTTTAAGCACTTCAACCACATTTGGAGAAACCTGGATCATGACACATTTATCTCTTTTAATACCTTTTTTGATAAAACACTTAACTTATACTGTATTCCTGTCACGTAATGTTGTCATTTTAGCGGTACTTTTAACATTGCCATTTAAGCGGGAGGTTTGCCTAGCCATAAAACCAGGTTCAACCCACCATTTTTCTTCAAATGTCCTGTACCAAGTCAGGAATATGGCAGTTATTATCAAATAGTCCGTTTCTACGTATGTTGGCGTTTGTTTTTGTTGCAGTTCAGTGTTTCGGTTGTTCCGTTCTTTTCCTTTCATAGTTGATGTGTTTTTCTCGGTTTTGGTTTGTGACCCGGATTTGTTTTCGCTTAAGGTAGCAATACACAGTTAGAAGTTTAGTTTCGCATTTTGGCCGTGGTGAATTTTTTAAATATGAAAGGTTTTGTACAATACAATTGATTTTTAGATAGTTGAAGAATAATATAGCCTTCCAAGTGGGTTTATATGAACCTCTAGATTGTTTTTAGCATGTTTTATAGGCAACTTTTCTGTTTGACAATCCGTATTTTCACATCCGTACCGCCCATAGGTCCAGAAATTATTGCAGTGTTTATCAACAATGATTTGACCCTCGATCTTTTAAATTCAATTTTAAGGAAAAACGAGCAGAAATGCATATGATTTTTTTTTTACCTCTTGATTTTTTCCTAACTGCGTATTGCTACCTAATCGACTTATGACTATTGAACAGCGGTATACTGTTGCCTTTATTTAACGTTCGACAACATTGGGTTTCGCAATAAACACACACGTCACACATGAATATTTTCTTTTTTATATGTTCCCAAAAGATTCAAAGTACATTATAATGATTAGTTCTACTTAAATGTTTTGCAATTAAAAACACACCTCGTTTTCTCTGCTTTATATGTTTCATTTCTGTTTTGAATCAAGATTTTCTTAAAATTCGTTTGTAAATTTTGTTCTATAGACATAACAATTTGTCCTTCTGTCATTTTGACAAAATGATCATAAAATTACTACCTGAAATACAAAGTGAGTACATACTTATCGTAGTTTAAGTAAAAGATCATATCATAGGCATACAAACTTTCCCATCTGGTTTTTGAAGAATAAATTTATTCTACCGAGCCATTAGTTATTTTCTTTGTAAGCTGTTGTGTTTTTTTTTTTTTTTTTTCACTTTTTGTCATATGAATCTAAATGATTCAACAAATTACCAGGAACTGAATAGGCAATTTGTTGAAATTTGTTTCAAAATTTCAGTCATTTTACAAAATGACTAGATATTTTTAGTCATTTTATATAATGCCTGTCAAGGTTAGGCATTTTATAAACTGCCTGAAAATTCAGTCATTTTACAAAATGCCTAAATTTAGAAAATGACTGTAACATATATATATATATATATATGAATACACAGATAGAACACTGTGGTCCATTTCCACAGTACACTATTCAAGTATCTAATATATAAATTAAGGACATGTTAGATTTTATTGAACATCGGACTTCGTTCTCGGTCATAACGTATTGACCTCGTCGAAGTCCATAATTGATAAATATGACTTAGAAACTGAAGTAAAAGTGGAGACTTACTGGATAAATATTAACGAGTAAGACGTATTGTACGCGCTTGAATTGATTATTAATAAAGATAAGTATGCATGATAGCAAAACTGCAGTACTATTTTGAGTGAAGAGATATCGGAGATTACAATTTGTATTCTAAATATTCGCTTTGGTCTTTGGTTGTCACTTCCTTCACCTTCAAGTATTTCCTCAATTTTCCCAGCATTAAAACTTATTTTTAACCGAGGATGACGAACATCAAAGATAATTGAAATTGGTAAAACAAAATACAGTCGATTTATTTAATGTACAACCTTTCGATCATTTCATTGATAAAATGTCAGTTTCACCGCAGGAAATAGTCGTCAGAAATTTGTATTGTAGCAGTGTTGTTTTTGTTGGACAATAAAATAACAAATCAACTTCTGTGATTGCTTCCTTATATCCACAGATTTTGCTTTAATTATAGAATAAAATGGTATCAAAAGGAAAAGATAAAGTATTACACTGGTAAGAATATGTATCATATTCAGACCTATTGCATAAACACTTGTATTGATTGACTGCTAAATAAAAGCCCATTATTTAGTGACTACCGAATATAGATAAACACCCTGTATTGCCTATGTCATGATAAACATCCTCTATGTTTACTACCTTATAAACAATACGTATTAACTGATTAATAAACAAACACTCTGTATTTGATTTGATTTGAGTTTTGGTTATTTAACGCCACTTTTAAGCAACGCTTTTGGGCTATTTCGTGGCGGCCAGTTTTTATTGGTGGAGGAAGCCGGAGTGCCCGGAGAAAACCACCGACCTTCGATAGGAAAACTGACAATCCTAGTCAATTAAGATTGAGTCGAGTGCAACCGCACGAGCGGGGTTCGAACTCACAACCTGAGTGTTGACTGGCTAGTGATTACAGTAGTAACTACTTAGACCACTCGGCCACCGAGGCCCCCATCACCCTATATTAATTGACTTCTTAATAAACATCTTTTATTGAGTGACTGCTATTCGAATAAACGACCAGAATTGAAATTCTGCCTGCATTCCAGTAATGAATTAGAAAACAAAAAAGTCAAAAACAATTTCTGTGTCAATTATACAATATTTTCAGTTTGCTTTTGCCGAAGACGGATTTGATTCATATGCTTTCTATTAACGATGTTATGTGGAATGCGATTTTTTCATCACCATTTCAATTTTTACAGGTATAAACATATTGCTTAGGAAAAAATCGTATTAATTATATTTGTCAATATATAATCAAAAGTAAAGATGATACCAATATATATTCTTACAAGGAAAATGTCAAAACAGTACTGCAAATATGTATGAAAATAATATAGATTTTAAATAATGCTTTTTCAGAAATGATCTAAAACTTTAAATCTTCAACCTACTAAAAAAATCGGTGTGAACTCGGGTGCTACGGAAGAGTAAAGCGTTCCTGGAACACTAGTGACGCCATCTTTTGGAAAGATATAATCGTCGATAAGTAATGTATTGATTTGACATCAATATAGTTACGATAATCTTTAATCAGATAACGTTCTTTCGATTGTATTTAACACGGTGCTAGCTGCGCTAACTCGCTAAAACAAGCTTCGTATTATGACTCGCAGTTTGATATTATAAGTTATCTAGTAGATACGGTACTGAAGGGTGTTAAAATATCCATATCTAGATCTACTGACATGAATTTAGATAACGAATACATCCCCGGTCTTAGTCCGAATCTGGCGATTTTTATTGAAATTCGACCACAAAGTGTAACGTGAAAGAAACTTTTTTTTCATTATTTAAAAAAGTTTTATGAAATTTGGGAATTTGACATATTTTAACTGGGTGTATGGGACTACCTGTGGTAGACCCCAAGAGGTAGTCAAATATAAGACGTTTTTATCCAGAGACAGGGAAACTGGATTGAGTCATATTTGGCGCTCAATGTTGTGAGAGATACGTCATAGCCGGTGTGACGTTAACGTAGGTCATTTGCATAGCTTGCTCAGTAGTCCCATTCATTGACAATGTGGCAGCCAAGTGATGCATTTACTAAAATAGGTGCAAATGATCGGTATAATAGGATAAAATCTTTAGTGGATTTAATATTTAATTACAGACATCATAGATAATCTACAGAATTCAATATTTCACAAGGAACAACCATGGAACTAAGGAAAACGCGCGTGAAGTTCCCGGGGTAATGGGTAGCAACGTCCGGGTATATAGGTTAGCAACACCTGGGGCACTGGTTTTTTTAACGACGTGCGTTAACCAATCAAAATCTTAGAAATATACAAAGCCGGGGTTAATTTACAATATCAATATTCAGAAAACTTGATAATCGGTAACTATAAGCTGACGTTATATATATTTCATATGCATCTAGACGATTTTAGAGCTAAAATTTCTTCCAACACCCTGCTGTAAAATTAACACACGCAGGTATACTCAGGTGTTACTCGGGTCAATCAATAATGTTTTGTGTTTGTTTTGTCCTCGTCCTTAGGCAATGTCATTTGAATAAAATTTACCCAAACCTACCTAGAAAATCATCGCGAAATATACAAATTACAAGTGCAAATATTACTATATATAAATACTGATTCAAAGAAAATAAAATTGAATGAAATCCTGCTGAATTATATTCTAAAGGTAAGCTACGCATGCCATGTTACATGTAGGCCGTCTTAGTTCTCATGTAATTGAAATAACGTCGTATCAATTTTTGCATTACATTTTATCATTAATTATACAATTTTAATGTATAATAAACGATGACTTTTTTAAATCTTCAAAGAGAGGCCAATGTGATCATGCGAGGATATTTACTGACATTATAGATCATAATATAGACTGATTTGTTTCAAATTCATAAAATAAATTATTTTCCCTGAAAATGGTTATTACTTTTCTTTTATTTGATTAGGAATAAAGCTCAATTTACTTTTCTATATTAGACTTTGTAGCGTATGCCGTTTGCGATTACGTCAAAAATGAATTTACCCATGTTGATAAGAAATAATAAGCTTCATATCAGATGTATGCTTTCGATAGAAATATGGTCTTTGTGTTCTAAATCATTAATTTTAATTGCAAGAGTCATAAAATAATGATCCCTTATTAAACTGTATTTATGTATTGCCTTTTTAACGCTGCATCATATAAGATGTTTCTTAGTTTGTTTCAACCATCATAATATCATTAACAAACTTATCATACGCATTTCAGCATATATTTTGTTCTGTTTCATTCTGTAGAATAACGGTAACCTATATTGTAACAGATGGCTTTCATCCGTTTTGATGAAAACTACATTGGAGGGCATGTTTATTGCATAAATGATGATTGCATGCTTTTAATGACAACGGATACAATATTTTACTTTCATCGTATCGCTTCCCCTAAAGATGTAAACCATTAATTTAACGTAATTACTTCTCATTTCTCGGATATTGAAAACTTTTTTTATCGACTGTAACATTTCTAAATTATCAGCTGAACGTTTTCACCTGCAACAATAATAATCAAATGTATTTGTTTCATTCTAACAAATAGAAACACAAACGTGTTGGTACATGTAACCGAAAGAGACGTTTTTACCAATTTGTCAAAAGCCACTATTCTACACTACGTTATATTTATGACAATGTATTCAGTATAACCATCAATAAATGTTGCTTCATTAATAAAAAGAAGGTTTGAAAAATAAGTGATCGTTTTAAGTCAGGTATTTACTGAAAAGATAAGGATACTAGCCTATTCTCATTTTTAAATAAACCATAATTGCTAAAATTCTGACAGTGAAAGATCCTTGTAATTAAAAACCCTAACTTAGCTGCAACATATACATAAAAACCAACTTCGTACTGCAAATAATTAAAATAAAGTTTCTTAACATAAGTGTCTATCAGATAAAGTAATGAAATTTCAGGTTAACTTTCATATTTACTTATGATTCGAGAGTTACGTTTAAAAACATTATGACATTCCATTTTGCCATTACACATTCATTTATATCTCATATATTTTAGCGTTATATCAAACAAATTAAGCCATTCCACTCATGTAATACAAATTAAGCATTAAGAAAGCTGATTTTTGCTTGTGCTGTATATTGACTGTTAAAAAAAAGGTGAGATAAAACAGAAATGTTAGCAATATCAACCGTTACATAACATATAATACACAGATTATTAGTTAGATTCTCTGTTCTTAATACGGAAACTCAAAGCATTGTGTCCAGGGGAACACTCTCCCTAACATCATGGATTTCAATGTTATGCAATGACCAATTAAATCAAGATGCAGCATATTATAGTATTAATCTCTGGGAAATTCCAGTAGAATCCCTTGGTAACCATATTATCATGAAAGAGGATTATTTATACTCATTTCATACAGCTATCCCTATATTGGAATTTCATCGCATAAAGAAGCTATGAGTTTACATTGTACATAGTTTTCCGTTTCAAGTTTACAAATCTCTAAAGCAGTCGCAGTACTGTATAAACTATCATAAATATAAATGAAAGAAGAATTGTTAAATTTTTGATAATACAGTAACCTAGTAATACGATAATAAATCACATCAAAGTCAACATGTCTTCAACTATAAACAAAGGACCAGCCCATATATCATACTCACAATTAGCCTCGTCTCTACAAGTTATGAACAAGTTTAACAGAGACTACCAATGATGTGCCTTAAAGCACATAACACTATTATATACCAAAGAACAACATAAACAGTAAGATAGATACGGAAATCTGTATTATACGTTTTATCACTACTACTGGTTCGGTACAAATAATTGTGGACTATCAGTTCCCCATTGCCAGTACTTTCGTTCTTGTATCATTTATATGATACACTTGGTTTGTAAATTTCAATTTCATAAACTATGTGTAACTGTAAAGGTTGCAACTCCACTTTTGTCCCATTTTCTCCAATGTTTCATAGTTTTGGTGTTCCAACTTTTAGTGTTGATGAAGGTTATTCCAGAGGTGCGTGTTGAGCACATGAAACTATTTATTATATAATTAGTAGTATCGAACCAAAGGGACATACATAGTTCAACCAATATTCTAATGGCAACTTGACCCGAGAGAGTTACTACCATAATTTTGTAACAATTTAATAATCTATCAAATCAAAACTTAGTCAAATTAGCATTTAGTTGCAATCTATATTAACTGTCGAGCTAAAGAATATTATAGTAGTGAAATCAACGTTTAGAGACTGTGGGCTAAAAACTTGCTCCTGCTTATTTTCTCCCTGGAATTAAATACATATGTTTCTGAGAAGAAAAACATTTTAAAGTTACCTTTATTTTGGATTTCAGCCGTTGTCTGTCTCTAGCATAGTCTTCGTTTCCTGGCGCCGTTCTCTTCCATAAAATAATCCCAACAATAGTATACGTTATAGCTAATATCAATAATGGGATAATATACGTAAAAAGTAATATAAAAATTGTATATATACGACGAGACTCTGCACTCTCCCAAGTCTCTATACATTTGAGGTTCCCACCACCAACGTCCACCGCACGTCCTTCAAAAAACTGAACCGAAGCTAAGGAAAATGCACATATCCAAATGACGCTGATGACGTATTTCTTCCTCGAAAATGTCACACGCAGGTGAAGAGGAAATGTTACGGCTAAAAAACGATCTATTCCTATAGCCATATTTGTTAAAACACTTGCTGTCACTGCCAGAAGCTGTACGAACAAAACAATAGGGCACATTGGTTTTGAAAATATCCATTCGTTTAAAATGACATCAGCAAAGGTAAATGGCATACAAAACATTGCCATTACTAAATCTGCTACAGCTAAATTGACCAGAAAGTGTCTCAAGTCCGTCCTAGAATGGCGTCCCTTTGTAAAAACAAGGACGGCAAAGGTATTTCCGGTCACAGAAAATAATGTTGTTAAAGTATAAAGTACGATAAGTCCAGCCAACGACTCGTCCGATAAACTTATTTCATGGCTGGAACCATTCGACGAGCCGTTCAGAAAATTCGTTTTGGTTCGATTCCAAAACATAAACTCCAAAGTTTTAAAAGAATTTATATTTGTAGTTGTTGCCTGCAATTCAGCAAAATATGTATTCGTTGTATTTTCAATGTCTATTTCGCCAGCCATATTGGGTATCATACTGTATCTGCCAGTAAATAGAAGTCAAAAGCAAATATATAAATTTTGAATTTCGTTTCCAACATTTAGAATAAAAATTTCCATTTTCAGACAACCATCAATCACGGAATAAAAATTTTGGAATTTTTATTTGTTTATAAGCCCTCGTATAACTCTAAATAAAATATGTGGCGTAACTCTCATTTGAGAAATTCTAACTTTCACACCTCTCCGAACTTTCAACGGAATCAAGTTGTTTTCTGTAGAAGGCGGGACAATCTCCACGTGGATGGCAGATCAATATAATTATCTAAGACAATTCAACCAATACACACTCATCAGTAGAACTCCTCATTAACTACGATAATGATTATCACTTTCTCTCAATACACATCTCTTATGTTGTCTATTTCCTTTTCTTCCACTTCGCTGTCTGTTCATTTATTGGATCAATATCTGATCACTAGTAATATTTTTATAAACCGTTTCTGTTTTAATCTTAATTCTATATTACCCTTTTTTAAATCAACGTTAAAAAATGGTCACATATGTTTCTTCTTGTTACAGTATGCGATCACTTAATTTGTTATTTTCTTCTTTTAACTAAATATTTTTTACGTTTTTTATATAATTTTATATATTGGGTATTGTTCCCAGTTTTTGCTAATCGTACTTTTCCAAGGACATTACATTGAAGATATTATAAGATTTAAACCTTTATCTAATAGAAAATTTATGAACTGAATGGTATACAGCTTTCAATATACCAGCAATAATTTTGATCTAGTTATTGAATTTACCTATTTAGTTGAAATCATATACTACAAAGTGCATATAGAAGATCAGCTTCATTTTTCTTCTTTCTACACCATTTCGATTTGCAGAGAAGAAAGTGCAAGATTCCAGTAATGTTAAATGATAGTTTTGATTACCATACTGAATATTGCAAGGTAATTCGAGAGTTGACAGTAAAGATTAACTGTTTCATTCAATTTGTCTTATTCCATTTCTTTTGCATGTTTGACAGATTCGATTCGTTTTCTCTCAATTTTTGAAAAAATATGTATTATATGTCCAGTGGTGTTAACTCTAACAAATTCCATGTTATCTTGGTATTAGTATCGTTTTCATAACAGTGTGGACGAGACCAACTTTTGGCGCGCTCAAGTCTCCCATTGACTGGGTTAAATTAGGTGAACGTTCGTTTGTAACGCCCACTTATCACGTCGTATTTGTTATAGACATTTAAACTGTGAGGTCACCAAAGGTTCGCAACGCCTAAATCAGATAATTCGAAAAACTAGTACAGGATTAACCTTTGTGTTTTGATTAATATTGAATACTTAAACGTTCTTCCTAGCGTTTTTGTTATGTTTTGATAAACAATTTTTATGATATCGCACGTTCTTTAAACATAAAAATTAATTTAACTAGCTCTAAAGTTACAATGTATGTGTTGGCTATTATCTTTTTCGGACGGTTTTTTTCTCATGCACATACATGGACATTACTTTTTTAATCTTAGTGTCGTATTTTTTTTCGTTCCTAACTTTGAATGTAAATCAATTAGTTGTTTTTCTTCCCTCTTTTTTCTGAAACACAGTATTTTTTTTTCTTTCCAATTTTTTCTAGAATCAATTCATTTAAATAAAAAACCGGCCCAACTTACACACACACAATAATTAACTGCAGTTTATATATCAACTCTGTCCTTTTTAAGATCGCAATGAAAATGTGCATATAATATTATTATGTATTATGCAGGAAATTAATTTTGAAATGTGGTCAAAATTTGCTCGAAGCGGAAAAAAAGCAACAGCTTAATATGGATTGAAATTGAAATAATTGTTATAATTTACACAACGTTACTTTTCCAATATAAACATTCAAAAATCATTATTATTATTATTATTTTTTTTTTTTTTGATTTACAACATTTTTTTCAAAGACCACATTGTGATTTCGAGATTGAGTACAACCATGAAAGCGCTTTTCCTTTTCTTTCTTCTACTGTTAGTTTAACTCAGTTATTTTGTGTCATGAATTGGTATTGATGTCATCTCGTATGTTTTGTGAAAAGCGTTTCATTTTTTGTATCGAAATGTGAAACAAGTGTTTATTTAAAACCCCACTGGAGGACCTCTGAAAGACATTGTTATCGATAGCCGATGACAAACAAGTTAAAGGTAAATGATTCAGTATTTTTAACAACAAAATCCACACTGTTACTGGAAAACCTCTATTATTATTGATTAGATATAAGAAGATGTGGTATGAGTGCCAATGAGACAACTCTCCATCCAAGTCAAAATTTATGAAAGTAAACCATTATAGGTCAAAGTACGGTCTTCAACACGGAACCTTGGCTCACACCGAACAGTAAGCTATAAAGGGCCCCAAAAATTACTAGTGTAAAACCATTCAAACGGGAAAACCAACAGTCTAATCTATATAAAAAACGAGAAACGAGAAACACTTATGAACCACATCAACAAACGACAACTACTGAACATCAGATTCCTGACTTAGGACAGGTGCAAACAAATGCAGCGGGTTTAAATGTTTTAATGGTACCAAACCTTCACCCTTTTTTTCTGAAACAATAGTGTAACATCACAACATAGAAAGACACACTATAAAATATCAACTGAAATAGCTTAACGCAATCAAAGGACATATTAACACCATTGAACATACACTGAACAAATAAATTTGACCTATGATACAATGTATATACAAAATAAATAAACTAAGGGAAGAATAATAAAAGTAACATGTTATATCGTGATTGCATATTTTTCTTCCAGTTACTATCAAAATTATTATTTGATAAAATAATGTATTTGTAGTATAAATGCTTTTATATAACTGACTTGCGTTTTTAGCTCACCATGTGAGCTTATGCCATCACTTGGCGTCCGTCGTCGTCCGTTGTCTGTCGTCGTCGTCTGTTGTCGTCTGTCGTCGTCTGTCGTCGTAAACTATTTCAAAAATCTTCTCCTCTGAAACTACTGGGCCAAATACCTTCAAACTTTAACTAAATGTTCCTTAGGGTATCTAGTTTATAAATTGTATCCGAAGTTTTGATCCATCGACAAACATGGCCGCCATGGCTAAAAATAAAACATAAGGGTCAAATGCAGTTTTTGGCTTATATCTCAAAAACTAAAGCTTTTAGAGCAAATCTGACATGGAGAAAAATTGTTCAATTGGTCAAGATCTATCAGGTCTGAAATTTTCAGACGAATCGAACTACCCATTGTTGGGTTGCTGCCACCGAATTGGTAGTTTTAACAAAATTTTGCAGTTTTTTGTTATTATTTTGAATATTATTATAGATATATATAAACTGTAAGCAGCAATAATGTTCAGCAAATTAAGATCTACAAAAAAGTTAATATGACCATAATTGTCAATTGACCCCTTAAGGAGTTATTGCCCTTTAAAGACAATTTTACACAATTTGTTCATTAAGTTTCCTAACATTTAAAAATCTTCTCCTCTGAAACTACTGGGCCAATCACATTCAAACTTTAACTAAATGTTCCTTAGGGTATCTTGTTTATAAATTGTATCCGAAGTTTGTATCCATCGACAAACATGGTCGCCATGGCTAAACATAGAACATAAGGGTCAAATGCAGTTTTTGGCTTATATCTCAAAAACTAAATCTTTTAGAGCAAATGTGACAGGGGTAAAATTGTTTAATTGGTCAAGATTTATCGGCCCTGAAATTATCAAACGAATCGAACAACCCATTGTTGGGTTGCTGCCACCGAATTGGTAGTTTTAACAAAATTTTGCAGTTTTTTGTTATTATTTTGAATATTATTATAGATATATATAAACTGTAAGCGGGGGCCTCGGTGGCCGAGTGGTCTAAGTAGTTACTACTGTAATCACTAGCCAGTCAACACTCAGGTTGTGAGTTCGAACCCCGCTCGTGCGGGTGCACTCGACTCAATCTTAATTGATTAGGATTGTCAGTTTTCCTATCGAAGGTCGGTGGTTTCTCCGAGCACTCGGGCTTCCTCCACCAATAAAAACTGGCCGCCACGAAATAGCCCAAAAGCGGTGCTTAAAAGTGGCGTTAAAACACCAAAAATCAAATCAATAAACTGTAAGCAGCTATAATGTTCAGCAAAGTAAGATCTACAAAAAAGTTTTTGACCAAAATTTTCAATTGACCCCTTAAGGAGTTATTGCCCTTTAAAGACAATTTTACACAATTTGTTCATCAAGTTTGCTAACATTTAAAAATCTCCTCTGAAATACAGGTGAGCGATTTAGGCTCTTGAGAGCCTCTTGTTAATGAATCTGCCCTTTTGCGCTAGTTCTTATTCATAAATATAAATTATTGGAAAATAACATATCTGGAAAATTTTATACTATTTTAAAAGATATGTACAGCAAAAATGAAATGTCTGTGAAAGTGGGCAATGTGTTAACGCCATCTTTCAGCTCGCTAGTTGGGGTAAGACAAGGGGATGTTCTAAGTCCAAACTTATTTAAGCTTTTCATTAACGATCTACCTCCAGGATTTGAGCCATGTTCAGATGCTGTTGATATCAATGGGCGTAGAATTGATTGTCTTATGTACGCCGATGACATTATTGTATTATCAAACACTAAAAAGGGTCTTCAAAACCGACTTGATATACTGCATACTTATTGTATTGAATGGTGTCTAGATGTGAACTTGTCCAAAACAAAAGTTTTAATTTTTAACAAGCCTGGAAAATTTTTGAAGAAATCACTTTATTTAGATAAAGAGGCTATAGAATGTGTTAACAGATATAAATATTTAGGGATAGTCTTTACTTCTAGTGGTCTTTTTCAACAGGGGAAAGAAGAGCTATTCAAAAAATCCTTAAAGGCAAAATTTAAATTACAAAAATCCATGTCAGCATGTAATCCAAGTATTGATACTGCAATTCATTTATATGATCACACAATAAAACCAATTTTATTATATTGTAGTGAAATTTGGGTTTCATTTAAGATTAACTCTGCTGCTTGCAAGAAAAAATAGTGATTATCTATTTGAATTAATCTACATAAATGATTATTTGGAAAAATCACATTTCAGATATCTAAAGTATATTCTTGGTGTAAATGAAAAAAGCCTCAAATTTAGCAGTGTTATCAGAGGTTGCAAGATTTCCTCTTTATTTTTCTGTCATTATATCTATGGTAAAATATGTACACAGGCTTAACAAATTGGACGAATGATTACTTTATGATGCTTATGTTTGTAATAAAATTTTAGATGCAGGAAACATTAATTGTTGGTATTCATCTATGAGGTATGTACTTCAATCACTTAATATTCAAAATTTGAATACAAAGCTCAATAAATTAATTAAATTTGTAAAATGTAAACTTTGTAACAGTTTTAAAACATTTTGGGTGGTCAAAAGATCTGATACCTTATCACAAGGTAATAGTAAATTAGAAAATTATTTCAACCTCAAGACTGACTTCGTAAAGGAGGCTTATTTATCAATTAAAGATTTTAATATAAGAAACGCTTTATGTAAAATGAGAATAAGTGCTCATGATCTTAGAATTGAGAAAGATAGATATAGTAAAAAATACATAGAGAGAACTCAGCGTCTATGTCATCACTGCTTATCCCATGGATCAAATTCTATTGAAGATGAGACCCATTTTACAGTAAATTGTCCTTTATATAATGAACAGAGGAAATTATTATTTGATAAAGTAAACACTTTTTGTCCTAATTTTAAAGAACTACCTAAGGATAAAAAATATTTCTGGCTGTTCACAAATGAGCATTTACCAACTCTCATGTGCCTAGGAAGTTACATTATTAAAGGTTTAGAAATAAGATCCAGATGTAAACAAAATATATAAAATATTTTTATTATTATAAGATTTAATATAATAGTTATTATTTTCTAAGGGTTAAATATTTCGCGATGGTGTCTTGCCATGGCTTTATTTGGACTTGTTTGTTTGCTTTTTGGCCTTGAATGTTTGTCCCTAATATTTTATTAACTATGTATTTACTTTCAGGTATCACAGATCGAATTTATTCGTTCATAGTGTGTTAATTTACGTTTTGATTGAGTTAAGCCTTCCAATTGATGTTTTACCGTGTGTTTTCTATGTTGTGATGTTATACTATTGTTTCAGAAAAAGGAGAAGGTTTGGTACCATTAAAACGTTTAATCCCGCTGCAAATGTTTGCACCTGTCCTAAGTCAGGAATCTGATGTACAGTAGTTGTCGTTTGTTTATGTAATTTTTACGTGTTTCTCGTTTCTCGTTTTTATATAGACTAGACCGTTGGTTTTACCGTTTGAATGGTTTTACACTAGTACTTTTGGGGCCCTTTATAGCTTGTTGTTCGGTGTGAGCCAAGGCTCCGTGTTGAAGGCCGTACATTGACCTATAATGGTTTACTTTTATAAATTGCTATTTGGATGGAGAGTTGTCTCATTGGCACTCACACCACATCTTCCTATATCTATGTAAGACACATGTTGTGTTAGGCTCTGATCCTGTCCATAACGTTATAGTATGGTATTAGGTTTCTGTTTAGTTTTTTTTTCCAATAATATTGTTGTAAAATGATGCCCTTTATGGGTTCTTGATTAGATTAATAAAATTCTTATCTTATCTTATCTTATTCATAAATAACACACACACTGTTATGCATAAATGAAAATGTAATGCGATTTAAAGTGGCAACTCCTGTAGGCAGAGTTGAGCTTAAACTAGTTTGGCCTCTCTTAACTTAATATGTTTTTTCCAACTATAAGTCTGGTGAAAACCTAATCAGGTTATCCCAGAAACAACTGTCGTGTGCACTAAAATTTGATAGTATTCGTTTCTATTGCACAAATTGAAAATACATGATTAAAAAAGTATTTATACAACTCCCACCCCAAACCCCCCACAATATACAACAAAAAAAAAAAAAACAAAAAAAAAAAAAATTCTCAATGGTATTGTGATCGCTTCGAGTGTTAGAGGTCAGGGTTGCTGCTTCAACGTTCCACTGGTTCCATTTGAACTCGCACAAGTCAGAAATCAGATTAAGCATGTCGGTCTAGTGCAAATGAATTCATATTTATAGCACATGGACATTTTTTGTCCTTGAATATTGTGCTAAACTTTCGTTTATTATCACTTTTATCCCCATTAAATAGGGAAAACATCATGTGTTACCTAATTGTATACAGAATATGTCGTTCAAATTGACATCTACTATAGTGTTTGGCCTTAAACATATAAAATAACCATAAAATGGTTTTAAGTTGATTTTTTATGGCAATTCATCACAATTTTGTCCTAAAGAAACTGAAAATAACGTAACTAATTCTATTCTTTATGAAGTTGCAAAAATTCCAATATCTTTTTTAAAGTGCCGACATTGAGTCGATTCACAACTTTGAAGTTACTAACTGAAATCCTTTGTCTATGACATTTTGTCCGAATTTTGGTGTATCTGTGATCATGCCTATTGAAGCATTGAAACGCCTTCATCCTGTCCATGTTTTTCATCATTAAGTGAAACTACAGGCGTCTGGGACATGGACCTTTTTTTTTTCCCCTGTGATTGTATTTATTTAATACAATCTTCTTATTTCTACTTATTTTCACTTAATTGATGTGTTCTTGCTACTCTAATCTTATTTTCTACATAATAATATTAGAATAATAGCCATATCAACTACTTCTATTGTAAGACCATATGTTAAAAAACAAGAAAGCATTTAGATATTTCAAATTATGTTTAGTTATCTAAATAAAAAATAATTTGAACCCCACAGTTTTATGTTTGATTCTAGTTTTCTTTGTTATATCACAGTTTTGTGTTGGATTCTAGTTTTCTTTGTTATATCACAGTTTTGTGTTGGAATCTAGTTTTCTTTGTTATATCACAGTTTTATGTTGGATTCTAGTTTTCTTTGTTATATCACAGTTTTATGTTGGATTCTAGTTTTCTTTGTTATATCACAGTTTTATGTTGGATTCTAGTTTTCTTTGTTATATCACAGTTTTATGTTGGATTCTAGTTTTCTTTGTTATATCACAGTTTTATGTTGGATTCTAGTTTTCTTTGTTATATCACAGTTTGTGTTGGATTCTAGTTTTCTTTGTTATATCACAGTTTTGTGTTGGATTCTAGTTTTCTTTGTTATATCACAGTTTTGTGTTGGATTTTAGTTTTCTTTGTTATATTTTGTGTTGGATTCTAGTTTTCTTTGTTATATTTTGTGTTGGATTCTAGTTTTCTATGTTATATTTTGTGTTGGATTCTAGTTTTCTTTGTTATATTTTGTGTTGGATTCTAGTTTTCTTTGTTATATTTTGTGTCGGATTCTAGTTTTCTTTGTTATACCACAGTTTTATGTTGGATTCTAGTTTTCTTTGTTATATCACAGTTTTATGTTGGATTCTAGTTTTCTTTGTTATATCACAGTTTTATGTTGGATTCTAGTTTTCTTTGTTATATCACAGTTTTATGTTGGATTCTAGTTTTCTTTGTTATATTTTATGTTGGATTCTAGTTTTCTTTGTTATATTTTGTGTTGGATTCTAGTTTTCTTTGTTATATTTTGTGTTGGATTCTAGTTTTCTTTGTTATATTTTATGTTGGATTCTAGTTTTCTTTGTTATATTTTGTGTTGGATTCTAGTTTTCTTTGTTATATCACAGTTTTATGTTGGATTCTAGTTTTCTATGTTATATTTTGTGTTGGATTCTAGTTTTCTTTGTTATATTTTATGTTGGATTCTAGTTTTCTTTGTTATATTTTGTGTTGGATTCTAGTTTTCTTTGTTATATCACAGTTTTGTGTTGGATTCTAGTTTTCTTTGTTATATTTTGTGTTGGATTCTAGTTTTCTTTGTTATATTTTATGTTGGATTCTAGTTTTCTTTGTTATATTTTGTGTTGGATTCTAGTTTTCTTTGTTATATCACAGTTTTGTGTTGGATTCTAGTTTTCTTTGTTATATTTTGTGTTGGATTCTAGTTTTCTTTGTTATATTTTGTGTTGGATTCTAGTTTTCTTTGTTATATTTTATGTTGGATTCTAGTTTTCTTTGTTATATTTTGTGTTGGATTCTAGTTTTCTTTGTTATATTTTGTGTTGGATTCTAGTTTTCTTTGTTATATTTTGTGTTGGATTCTAGTTTTCTTTGTTATATTTTGTGCTGGATTCTAGTTTTCTTTGTTATATTTTGTGTTGGATTCTAGTTTTCTTTGTTATATTTTATGTTGGATTCTAGTTTTCTTTGTTATATCACAGTTTTGTGTTGGATTCTAGTTTTCTTTGTTATATTTTGTGTTGGATTCTAGTTTTCTTTGTTATATTTTGTGTTGGATTCTAGTTTTCTTTGTTATATTTTGTGTTGGATTCTAGTTTTCTTTGTTATATTTTGTGTTGGATTCTAGTTTTCTTTGTTATATTTTATGTTGGATTCTAGTTTTCTTTGTTATATTTTGTGTTGGATTCTAGTTTTCTTTGTTATATTTTGTGTTGGATTCTAGTTTTCTTTGTTATATTTTGTGTTGGATTCTAGTTTTCTTTGTTATATTTTGTGTTGGATTCTAGTTTTCTTTGTTATATCACAGTTTTATGTTGGATTCTAGTTTTCTATGTTATATTTTGTGTTGGATTCTAGTTTTCTTTGTTATATTTTGTGTTGGATTCTAGTTTTCTTTGTTATATTTTATGTTGGATTCTAGTTTTCTTTGTTATATCACAGTTTTGTGTTGGATTCTAGTTTTCTTTGTTATATTTTGTGTTGGATTCTAGTTTTCTTTGTTATATTTTGTGTTGGATTCTAGTTTTCTTTGTTATATTTTGTGTTGGATTCTAGTTTTCTTTGTTATATTTTGTGTTGGATTCTAGTTTTCTTTGTTATATTTTGTGTTGGATTCTAGTTTTCTTTGTTACATTTTATGTTGGATTCTAGTTTTCTTTGTTATATTTTGTGTTGGATTCTAGTTTTCTTTGTTATATTTTGTGTTGGATTCTAGTTTTCTTTGTTATATTTTGTGTTGGATTCTAGTTTTCTTTGTTATATTTTGTGTTGGATTCTAGTTTTCTTTGTTATATTTTGTGTTGGATTCTAGTTTTCTTTGTTATATTTTATGTTGGATTCTAGTTTTCTTTGTTATATCACAGTTTTGTGTTGGATTCTAGTTTTCTTTGTTATATTTTGTGTTGGATTCTAGTTTTCTTTGTTATATTTTGTGTTGGATTCTAGTTTTCTTTGTTATATTTTGTGTTGGATTCTAGTTTTCTTTGTTATATTTAATGTTGGATTCTAGTTTTCTTTGTTATATTTTATGTTGGATTCTAGTTTTCTTTGTTATATTTTGTGTTGGATTCTAGTTTTCTTTGTTATATTTTATGTTGGATTCTAGTTTTCTTTGTTATATTTTGTGTACTGTTTGTCTTTTTGTCGTTTTCGTTTTTTGTTTTTTGTTGTTGTTTTTTTTACCATGGGATAGACAGTTTGTTTTCGACTTATGAGTTTGAATATCCCTTTGGTATCTTTCGCCTCTCTTTTAAGAAATTTTATTTATCTAAAATGATTTATTAAACACCAGAAGAAAAAAGGAGTTAATTTCAATGCCCCAAAGTGCCTGTGAGTAAAACAGTTGACTTCTTGTTTAACGGTTCACTTAGATATTTCTTGAAGTTATATTTGAAAGTCGACATATTGTGTTTCTTGAAGTTATATTTGAAAGTCGACATATTGTGTTTCTTGAAGTTATATTTGAAAGTCGACATATTGTGTTTCGTAAGGAATAATCACCATTTAAAATACTTTTACTAAAATGATATTTCTCAGTATATATTTTTACAGCAAACAAATTTCTTTTTTGAACAACAAAATCAAAATTTTATTTTTTTAAAGCTTGTCTTGTGCAAAACTCATCAAGAGTGCAAGCTTCTTGAATTACTTCGTTACACTGTACCGACTACCCGATGTATTTGACAACAAAAGCATGGTTGAAAAGCATTCATTTTAAAACCTGAACGATATGTAATCTGAAAACATAAACCAAATCAGGGTTGAAGAAAATAGATTGTTTCACGTTCTGAAATTTTGAAAGACAATCAAATTTAACATAGATTAAACGAATATACTGTGGAGAAATTTTAAAATATTGAACCACTAAACGGAAAAATGAATTCACCAATAATACCATTTATGGAAAATATATACAAATAACAATAATAGTAAAAGGAAATATCTAAAAAAAAACACAAATATTTCAAAAGAGACCAAAAATTGTCAAAGTCAATAATAACACTGGCGACTTTCTTTGAATAATATCTTTAATCGATTACAAAGAGAAAATCCATGGACTGAAAAAAAAAAATGAAAACAGCAAATATATATTTCTTGCGTCCGAATCGCTGTTTTGGATTTACCTACATCAAGAACGACCAAAGCCGAATATTTGAAAGCCAAGGATGTATAAGAGCTGAAATGTGACCAAAGAAGGACGTAACATAATCGCCAAATCCATAAATGTCAGTCCTGACTTAGTACTTACACTGTCGAATCCTCCCACTCATATGAATCTCATTTCCATTTTAATCTTACTTCATCCATTGGGCATTACTTTTTGAATGACGTACGATGACATGCAGTTTATATCATTGTCGTAGAAGGATACATGTTTTGTAGTTGTCTCATTGACAATCATAGATCATAACATGTGTACATTTTTGTATATCGGACGTAAACCAAATATGAAAAAAGATAAAAATCCTAGAACAGCGATAATAACATTTGGATATACGAATGATAACGTTTTCTGACGTCATATGTGCCCATAAAATTTGGTTCATATACCGATGTTCAACTAACATGCTACAAAACAAATACTGAGGATATATTATGGTATAGTATGAACAAAAATAGAGAAGAGGAAGGTACAAAAACCAATGCATATACTGTAAAATAAGCGTTAAAACTGTTATTCTACAGTAGAAATAAATGCACTTATAAGGTTTTCAATTTAAATACTTGCGCTTGTTGGGTAAAAATGTACATGCTGATCTTTCTTTATTATTGAGGATATATTATGGTATAGTATGAACAAAAATAGAGAAGAGGAAGGTACAAAAACTAATGCATATACTGTAAAATAAGCGTTAAAACTGTTATTCTACAGTAGAAATAAATGCACTTATAAGGTTTTCAATTTAAATACTTGCGCTTGTTGGGTAAAAATGTACATGCTGATCTTTCTTTATTATTGAGGGTATATTATGGTATATATGAACCAAAAATGGCGAAGATGAAAGTAAAAAAAAACAATGCAAATACTGTAAAATAAGCATTACAGATTGTTTTTCTACTGTAGAAATAAATGCACTTATAAGGTAATCAATTTAAGTACTTGTGCTTGTTGGGTTAAAATGTACATTCAGTTTTCTCAATTGAATTGTTTCAAATTTTTAATGTCGGGGCATTTTATAGCCGACTATACGGCATGGTTTTTTCTCTTTGTCGAAGACCGGACAGTTGCCTATTATTGCTTACATCCACTTCATTTGAACTTTGGTGGATAGTTGTCTCTTTGGCAGTCATACCACATCTCCTTATTTTTATATACATGGTATTTCTTTATTTAATTTCATAATCTATTCAGATTAACTGAGCGTTTAAAAATTCAACAAGAGTTTTTAAATATGTGTTAAATCACCACTTATGATTACTTCAAAGTGCAACACCTCCGCATTTGTGCAACTTCTAGATTGTTGATGTTTCATCATTATTCTAAATTCCTAAGTGCTGAAATGTTCGATTGAAAAATACTAAAATCTTCATTGGAAACTAGTTATTGTTACCTTGGGAAAATTAACCCACAATGGGTGTAATAGAAACGGAGGAGAATTATTTGTTGAATATCTGAAAATAATGAATTTGACAAATTTTGCCAAAAAAATTAAAAAGTAACTCAAGTCATTTTTGATAATACTTCATCATATGAAACGCGATTCTGGTGATTATAATGTTAGGGACATTATTGAACCAATGCATGTGTAAATATACTACTAGAACACACCCGCGAAATCGCAGGCATTTAGAGCGTGGTTGAAAGTATGTAAACTGTTGTAGGATGAATTTTTGTAAAAGATTTTATGAAGGAGAATTTCAGGAAAGGTATCAAAAGTCATAGGTACTTGGGGACAGGACAAATTTTTTTAGCCCTCCCTTTTTTCAAAATCCGTTATTTTTTTTTTTTTTTATTAATTTCAATTATTTTCGCGTTTTTCTGTATACTATGAACAGACATATACTATAATCCCTATATATATATATGACCGCCGTTGATAGTAAACTTGGAATTGATAGTAAATAGCAAATACAATGTACACTTTATTTATAGTATATTTATGTTCATAGTATACAGAAAAAGCGAAAATAATTGTCCTGTCTCCAAGTACCTATGAAAATTATGTGCAATTTTAAACAGTCCTAAACGGAAGTCTTGTCTATGACTTAAAAGTCCATCCGATGACGGAAACAATATCCGGACGCTTTTATTTTCGTTTTCCTCCCAAAATAATCCAAACGGAATAATCATAAGCGAGGATGACAAATGCGACTATGCATGGTACCTATAGGACACAAAGGCATGATGATTAATTTATTGTGGAAGGAAGAGAAACGACACACAAAATGAGGTCTTCTCATTTAATAGTATAGAAACTACGACATCTGTGAACGTTTTTTTTTATATTTATTACGGGTCCGTAACGTACAATCCACAAGAAATATTTCGTTAATTGATAGTTGATCGAAAACTTTGGCTGCTAATAAACTTTCGGAGTTGTATGCCGTACCTATTGTGACCTTGATAAACAATCAAGGATCACATGAAAAAGTGAGATGATGGAGCGATGTTTATTTGGGTTTTCTTATATCTTAAATGCGAGCCAAATGTATGCTTATGAATCAAGGCCTAATATCTGCATGTTTGTTCTCGCACACTAAAAAAAAAAAGAAGAAGAAAAGCGTCTTCATTTACAAGTATATGAATGTTCTGTTTCTTCGAATTCATTACCATGCATTATCTTTTTCCCCTACTATTGGTTTACTACAACTTGTTATTCTTTCTGTAATTGCCTTTATTATATGTCTGTTATGTTCTACTCATGTCTTAAGGTCAGGTGGTTTGTTACAGTTTTTTATAACAATTATTCGACAGTACTACCTATTGTTTATATATTCCGTAATTGTAATTAATCCTTATTCGATGCTATGACTTTCGACCTCATTTCATTTACTCGATTACTTTTTTACCATTATGATGTACCGAAACGGAAAGAATATGAAAAATACAACAGCTTCATGAACATCCACGTGCTTTCCAAGGAGGTAGTATGCCTCTTAACAAAAATGTACTTAGATATCTACAAATATTCTAGTGTAATTCCAGAAAATGACAAACCTCTAGATTATCTTCTTATAATACTGTCAGCTGAATGGTGAACGGGGGGGGGCTTTATCGCTCTCCTCTTTCTGTGACATTACTTCCAAAACCTCACGCAATGAATGTACGCATATAATTACAGCTTTTTGTCATCATGGGGTGTTCCTCAAAGCCATAATCCTGCAGATCATAAACGCAATTTTCTTAAACTTAACTAGATTAACAGAGGTATTAATTTGATTAACTTATGTCGTATATTCAATGACTCTATCATTCAAAACTACATACCTCCATATTCTGATAACATAGAAACCACCTATTATTTCGTATAATTCAGTTTAGATATACGTCTGTTACAGCAGACAGTTAGTTTAGAAAATAATGCTCCTTCAACATGAGATTTGTGAAACATCGAATTTTAGATACGATTACAATTGCCATGTTTTAACACCAAGATCGAGAGGCTTAAAAAACTTTCTTAAAAAAAGAACCAAAATATCGTCTTTCCATCGATAATGAATTGGAAATCGTGTCGTCAGGTCATTAAAGATGCTCTTTCGTCCTATCCTAAAAATTGGTGTTCACGGGAGAAATCGTATAAAAAAATTCTTCATTCTTATTTGAATAAATGTTTGAATATTGTGGATATTCGAATATCACATTTTGAGAAATAGATACTTGCAAAATGCATTGCGTTCGTATCGGCCGACAAAGCAGTAAACAATGTGGTGGTGATATGTCGGAAATATTAAACGAAAGTTTTAGAATGACATTATAAATCCGTCTACCGTCATGTCCGTGCGCTCCAAAGAGAAGAGGGTCAAATAGAAAACAATCATATCATTACCACATCTCACCTGAAAGCTTCCTCTGAATATTTGAAGGTCCCTACTATGTATTGGCTACCTAAACTAATCCAACAAAAAAAAAACATCACTTCATTTCAGCCTCTAGTAAATGTTTTACAACTAATATGTCAGTGCTTTTAACTTACTTTCTTACTACTGTCAAAGAAGTTATCATTGCTTTCTGTATTAATGCCTATGAAAATAATGGTATTAATTATTTCTAGATTGAAAAAAAATTCTTTGGATGATTTAGATACGGTATATTACGCGCTTTTGGTACTTCTTTCAATTCAGTTAACAGTTTTGACTTTTCGGTTCCCTCGGTTTTTGGCGCGGCTCGTGTTGCTCAGTCTGTAGTTTCCGGTGTTGTGTTATGTATACTGTTGTTTGTTTTTTGGTCGTATTTCGTGCTCCGGAACTGATTTGTACAGTTTGCTCCTATGTTGTATTTTTACACCACTGTACTGGGTTCAGGAGACAGGAGCAGATAATTCATTGGTTTTTGTTTGTTGCTGTATACCATATGTGTTTTTCGATTGTTGTGTTGTACATTAACCAGTAAGTTTTCTCGTTTGAATAGTTTTACTGTTTGTCATACCTATTATACCTTGCTATTGGGATTGTTTTATGCACATTTTGAAGGCCGTTCGTTGTCCTATAGTTGCTAAATTTGGGCGACAGTTGTTAACCAATGTTCAAATCTCGTAAAAATCGATTAAGAGACAAATCAAACTAATAAACAGAGGGTATCGCACGAACTACACAACGAGCAGAACCGGATGTGTCGTCAGGATAATTCTCTCCTACTGTGCGTGCGAATCCACACTTGGTCAAAATGAGCCCAAAACAAGGAATTTGTATCTATATTTCCAGTTGTAGTAGAAAAGGTCTGTTTGATAAAACGATGTGGTCAAATTTTCTGAGCTTGAGGAAGAGTTGTGTTAAGCGTAGAAAAATCCAATGTTTTGATATTTCTGAAATATTATAACGATTATGATTGAAGATATCTTGTTTAGAATTTTAAGTATCCTGATTGACAACGATATATTTGAATATCACAATATTTCTGAAAGACCATCATTTACTGTAGAAAGAATGGTGGTAAGAACTTTAGAAAGATGTTTAGTCGAAAATCTTGACGTCCCTGTTATATATCATTCTTTATCAGGATTTTTTAAAGGTGAGGTATGCAGTATAAAGATTGGAGATTTTCATCGACTTTTTGTATGCGAATACCAAAGGAGAAAAGGACGGATTTTCTACCGTCTCCGCTATCGTGAATAATGTAGAAGTGTATGTGGGATACCTAGTTTTGTTGTGAATTCTAAGTTCTTTGGTGAGTCATTCCAAATAATGATTTTTGCGTATAAAACAATATTATCAGAGGCTTTGTCTGCTGGAACAACACCATATTTGTCGTGAACAGAGGATAAAGCATCCACAACCTCGGGGTTCTTCAAAGGGCCAGAACCCCGTGTACTCATTGTACTTCGTAGATTTTGAATGCGCTTTTAAATGCAAGACTGAACAGATTTGATCCATTCAGAAGAAGTGTCCAGTTTTTGTTCATCTGGTTCGTGCTTTACCCATTTCTTGAAATAGTCCTTAACTGCATCCATCAGTAACCTGAAGTCCTGAAGCGAACATCTACGTCATTTGGTCTCTGATGGATAGTTGTCTCATTGACAATCATACCACATCTCCTTATTCTATGTTAGTAATAACGATTGAAATGATTACGTCCCTATCATTATTAAGTAATTGATTTCAGTTGCGTAACTCACCAGTGACAATTTAACTATGTCATACATTATGCATGCCTTCTTAAATAATGTCGATGGAACATCAGTAGTATTACCGGTTTGTCCTGGTAATGTCACTTAGAACTGGTCTTTTGACTAGTGGTTCATATAAAGTATGGGTAGAAGATGCTTCCCCTAAAGTCTCGTTTCTTTTGGCTTCATGCGATTCCCCCCTTTTGGTCTTATATCTGGGTTTATGAAATATTACTTGCTATCATCCAATGATCAATATTAAGAAAAAGGATAAACATTAGTAAGAAGCAAACTAACAAAGCAAAGAAGATAATTATAGAGATTAACGTATGATATCCCAAGAAAAGAGTCTATTCCAAGCTCTCAAACTTACCCAAGCTAGACGAGATGTGCATAAATTGAACCGAAACAACAAAAGATCTCCCATCAACAGGATTTCTCCGTTTTAATGACGGCTTGTCTAAAGATAAATATAATACAGTCTGTATTCTTAATTTGAAATAAAACACAAGATGCATTCTGTTTCAATACCAGATATATGTTAGGACTGAATCAATCGGTTGTCAAGAGAATTAAAAGTGTGAAAATAAAGCGTTCAGCATGTAATAAAACTTCTTCGTTTATTTGTTATCTTTGTGTAAAAAAAATGATGATTTACTGAAATGTCATGGGAGCTAATGTAATAACCCACTATAGAGGAAAAGTCTTGAGTTGTTATTATACATAACAGTTCAGTACAAAAGATTAGATATAAAAATACTGATGGGGTTTTTCACGTAGGTTCTGACAATCGTTTAGGGACAAGGGTATTGACATTGTTATTTTAACAATCAGTTATAATGCCCTAACATTTAAGTTCAAGAACAACAATTACGGAAATACTACAGGTTATTAATTACAAGTATGCCTCAGCTTCAACTTTATTCTTTCTTTTGTCAGATATAGGCCGAGTACAAACAGAATACTTCGAATAACATTATGTATATTCATATGTTATCAACACATAAAAAGAAAAAAAAACATGAAATTAAGAAGCAAAGTTTCTTAAATATTATTTTTAATGTTAAAAATGTATGATAAATTCAAATTCCTTAATCACAAAAGGCGCTTTTTATTTCAGATTTAATGAGTGGTCTTTGGTACTAGTAAATTAATTGTGTTTGAATGAACAAATTGAAGAATATACAGGTTCCTCATTGTTTCCCCTGTAATGTATTATCGAAGCATAATACCTTATCACATTTTTTGAACTTTTCATGAATATTCTAAAACATGGCAGCTCAGTTAAAGTTGGGCTTGACTTTGATACCGTCGTCATAATTGAAACGGACAATCATATGATTACGAACTTCTGCTTCGGTATTTAATTTGTTGGAATAGACCTTACATTAAATTATTGTATTCCGACGCTGCTAATGAGATTTCAAAAATGTAAAGTTAACACCTTGAGATGCATCTTAAATTGAAATAGTTAAACAATTTAGTAAGCTTCTTACTATTTCTGTACAAATTCATTTTCAAGGTTTTGAACCTTGAAATTATTGCTGATTGAAACTATTGTAATTGCGTTTGTAACCTAAAACAAAAGTATAATGTAAACGTCGGAATATAAAAGTTTTAAGACAACGTATACGTGATTGTGTTTTTATGAAATTCTGGTTGCATTTAAAATCAAATGAACTGAAATTTAAGATCAAAATGATATAAGTTTCCTTAATCATTCTAGAAAAACATTCAATAAAAAGTTTGTAAATAATAGATCTTAAAATATATAATGTATTAGTATTAGTATGTTAAAAAGCGGCGAAATATTTGTATTTTTCAAATCAACTAGCGATTACTACTTGTTTTGTTTGCAAATAGATATAGGAAGATGTGGTGTGAGTGCCAATGAGACAACTCTCCATCCAAATAACAATTTATAAAGTAAACCATTATAGGTCAATGTACGGCCTTCAACACGGAGCCTTGGCTCACACCGAACAACAAGCTATAAAGGGCCCCAAAAGTACTAGTGTAAAACTATTCAAACGGTAAAACCAACGGTCTAGTATATATAAAAACGAGAAACGAGAAACACGTATAAATTACATAAACAAACGACAACTACTGTACATCAGATTCCTGACTTAGGACAGGTGCAAACATTTGCAGCGGGATTAAACGTTTTAATGGTACCAAACCTTCTCCCTTTTTCTGAAACAATAGTATAACATCACAACATAGAAAACACACGATAAAACATCAATTGGAAAGTCTGTTTTATTGCTGTAACATTAACATCTTATCGATATGAAAATTTCAGGGGTTTAACCTTTGTGATTCGTATTTGCTATCTAAGTCATTTAAGTAAGAGTGATGTATTAAAAAAAAACCTGAACGCTAATTAATATCAAAATGTTACGATTATTTGTCATTTTAAACCCTTTGTTTACGCTAAATATTGAGACAAATTGATTTTTACTGACAAAATTAAATACGGTGACCCCTTTTTTCTGTTAACAGTAATGACATATCCCTTTAAAACATAATCCCGAGAACTGACTTTAGAAAAACGTGAAAAAATGCATAGTGTAGTGTTATATGTTATATCTCGTCTCACTATTTTTAATATATACCAACTTTGATAAGTATTTAGTATGACGATAAATTTTCACTTCTGTGCTCATACTATGAACAACAAATTTATTTTGTAAAAAATGTTTCTGTACTCCTAACAACAAAATCATTATATTTAAATTTACCTGTGTACTTTACTTTATTTAACGCCATTTTGTCCTAGGTTAAAGTTGTCTTTTTGACATTGATACATTTTTTTATTTATATTGTATTTATATTGCGTCATAGATCAAACTTATTCGTTCAGTGTATATTTACTTGTTCTTGTGATTATGTCTTTTTGATCGAGTTAAGCCATTTCAATTGATATTTTATTGTGGGTCTTTTTATGTTGTAATGTTACACCACTGTTTCAGGTTAGAGTGAAGGTTGACGCCTGTTAAAACGTTTAAACCCGCTGCATTTTATGCACCTGTCCTAAGTCAGGAGCCCGTTGTTCAGTGGTTGTCGGTTGTTGGTGTGGTTCATAAGTGTTTCTCGTTTTCGTTTTATACCCCCGCTTTAAAAAAGGAGGGTAAACTGTTTTACCTCTGTCTGTCCATCCGTCCATCCGTCCGTCTGTCCCATGAATATTTTTCGTCGCATTTTTCTCAGGAACTACATCATAAGAATTTCTGAAATTTGGTTTCAGGGTTTATATAAGTCAGCTATACCGTGTGATGCGTTTTCAGATTCATCACTCAACAACTTCCTGTTTACCGTCAGGTATTTGGGCGGTGGTATCATCAGTGAGCAGTTGCTCGCAGTTTCACTTGTTTATATAGATTAGGCCGTTAGTTTCCCTGTTTGAGTTGTTTTACACTAGTCATTTTGGGGCCCTTTACAGCTTGCTGTTCGGCGTGAGCCAAGGCTCCGTGTTGAAGGCCGTACTTTGACCTATAATTGTTTACTATTTACAGATTGTGACTTGGATGGATAGTTGTCTCATTAGCACTCATACCACATCTTCTTATTTATAATTATGGTTAGGGTTAAGGTTTAGGGTTAGAGTTAGGGTTAGGGTTAAATTTTGATAAAATTTGGTGGCAATTGAAATGTATGGTAATTTTACTTCATATTCTAGAACGCTGATACATAAATGAAAAAAAACACCTATTTTCTATCTAGCTGTTGTGTTATGGTAGTGATACATTGTGACATTGGTCAACTGATCCCTTTTTAATGGAGAATTAATAGAGAATAGACAAAAATCTTGGACGTCTAGAGTTAATGTGCATTCTTGCAAGAACTTCCTTTCCTAAAATATGCGGAGTTGTTGTTTTTACAAGAAAATTGTGCCACAGAAGTATTCTCAGTGACAGTTTATCTTAACTGTCATTCGAATATTGCAACTAATCGCGTCAGAGACCATCTAGGCATGAATGATATTGACTTGAACGAGTTTAACAAATAATGTGAGAGTCGCACCATTATTAGTCTGCGAATTTTGTTCTGAGAGCGAATCGAGACATAGATACTGTAAAGTCCATGCATTTTTCAACTGAAAATAAAAAACATATCCTTAAGAAAAAGGAAGTAGTTCCTTGCCCTTTTATTTTCACTTACTTGGTTTGTTTGTTGTTGTTGTTTTGTTTTTTATATTTTTCACGAAGTACTAGGTCTTTTATAAAAGTAAAATTTAAAAATTAAATTACTCTGCACATCCTCAGATTATTAGCAATTAATAAATACAATAGACCATACACAATATAGAGGAATTTACTTCATCCAATTATTAAAATAAGAAATTTATAGCAGAGTTAATATCTTGATATGAATATCAAGATGAGGTATGATTGCAAATGAGACAAATCTCCACCTGAAACCAAAGGACGAGGATGTTAACAACTTATGACCCTGTACTGCCGACAACAATGAGCAAAACTCATAATGTATTGTAAGCTATAAAAGATCTCCATATGACCAAATGTGAGATAATTCAAAAGAAAAAAAACAACGTTTATTGTTTGAAGCATAAATCAGGCCGATTTATTCTTAAAATAATAAACGATAAAATATGACAGACTGCAACCCATGAATTACAGGCTCATGTCTTGGGAAGACAAATGGTTAAACATGTTTAGGAGCGCACAGTCCTCTCCTTACCTCAGGCAGTGGTGTTACAGCACAACATGAGAACAAAGTATAAAATCAGTTGGGTAACTTGACTCATCAAAAGACGCTAAGCACAAAGTAAACATAACTAAAAGATAAAAAACCCAAGTACCGATTTAAAAGAACATACAGTTACTGAACGCTTATTCTAAACCAATTCCAACTGAAAAAAAAAAAAAAAATCATTTTTTCCCACGCTAAAAAAAAATATTCAGTACTCATCCATAGGATTAAGTGTAAAGACGTTATAAATAGTCTGCGAAAAGCATGTCATTGTGCAATGCCAAAATATACATGTAAGTATTAAGAGATGTTTAAATATTTATTTTTAAACTATCCCATTGTGGTGGACATTTTTTAGCCTTTTCAACAGATAAAAAAACTGCTCAAGCATATAAAGATGGTACAATTAAAAGTTCCTAATATACGTAAATGTCAAATTACTCTTAGCCATTGTTTAAGTATTTTCAAGCCAATTATTTGCCGTCTAATTTTTTGCACTACGCCTACCACCTTTTGTTAGACTTTTAACGTGTTGGATCTTTCATTGAATAACTCTCCAAAATACAAACAAATGAGAAATGTCATCATTACACGTCAAATAACACAAACCAGATCAGTTGAATTGTTTTAAATGTCTCAGAGTACAGAGAAGACAAATAACAACTGATTAAACAGATAGGGAATGTCAGGCGTCATGTTAGTTCTCTTAAGAGTTTATCTGATTTCTTATAAAAAATTCTGTTGAAACGAAGTAAAGTACTGAGTTATATATGCGTCAGCCACGAAAATATGAGACGACTACATCTAATTTACATAGAAGAAGCACGGTAGGTATAGTGTCCGGCTGGAACCGTGTTTTTTTCGAGTGATTTAATCGGTTTTATTCGAGTGTGACCACGTTTTTTCGAGTGAATATGATCAAAAATGTAAACAAACAGATTTCTTTTCTGTAATGAAGTTATAAAAGATGCCAGAACCTTATATTTAGTATCACAGAAGGTAAATTAGTATTTGTGATAAAAATGTATTGTCAACCCTCATTATTTTGTTTTAAAAGCGTTTATTTAGCCTTACAATGATCTATTCCAAAATATAGAATAAAGCCATTTTTATACACATACCAATGCAAATGTCAACGGAAATGCTTACATGGAATCTACATATATTAAGACTTGTTTATTTAGATATACAGACACTTTACAAAAATTCTTATTTTTGCATTGAAAAGTACATTTTGGAAAGTAAATTCATTTTCATATGTCCGTTTTTATTTTTTAGAGCAGTCCGTATTTTTTCGAGTGCGTCCTTGTTTAGTCGAGTGAAAAAAACAAAATTCCTATGGTTTAAAGTGTAATATGTCAGTGCATTTGCGTTTAAAAAGCAATGAAAATGTTCAAATAAAGTACTTTTCAAAGCACGAAACTATGCAATAAACTAGTTTGATAATGCTGTATTAACACGTACATTTCATAAAAAGGCATCGTTTATTTGTATTCAGATATCTTCATGTGAGTGTACCGATATGGATTTCATACAGTAAATATTACGTGATGTAAACAATCTTTATGTGAGCAAACACATGTTGGATAGAGACGTACGTACACATAATGTGTTAAACGGGTAAATGTGTGTTTTTTAACAGAAAATACATTCTAAATGTTTCATTTACTGTTTGTCTTGATGACAATATATTTATCTTAATAAGTCACAAAAACATATTATTATGTTGACCAAATTTAACCCTTTAGAATTTAATGATAGAAAAATTCAATATAAACCAAAATATTCTACTATAAGAGCCCCCCCCCAAAAAAAAAACAAAAAATATTACAATAACATTTGAATTGAATGGAATATATAATAAAAAAAGAAAACAAGACTTAAAATTTCATGCATCCGATGTGCATTTTGGGATTTACTTTCATCAAGAACGCTCAAAGTTGAATATTTGAAAGCCAAGGATGTACATGAACCGAAACATTTGAAGTATTTTTTGACCAAAAGGACATAAAAATAGCCAAATCCATCCAAGGTCAACTTTACCTGATGGAGTTGAAACCTTAGTTTCTTTATGATTTTTAAATTCATAAACGGACGATTTAAAATGCTCAATTGTTTGTTGCTTAACGTCCAGTGGCAAATATGTCATGCATGTTCAAGACGAGAACCAATTAATAATAAATCCAATATTTAGGTTCTGTAACAGAGGACGTTCGGGATGAAGGTTGGGAAATTTAGGCTGCCACTAAAAATTAGGGTATATTGGATATCGACAGAAATTTACGGGTCTACGGACCCCTCAAAGAGCTGTTGCAAGGGTTCTTAACGTGCAGTGAGCGTTGCACTCTCTACACGCCCCATTCTAACCGGACGTGGCTGCGTCCTTGAACATCCCGCACAACCTAACTGATGCCAACTCTTTGGCAAGGGTTTTACTGCAAGTCGGAAGAGGACCTAAGTGACCATATGTCTATTCCCCAGTTCCCCTCGGAGGTAAACAATTTTAGAAAGGTTTGCTATAAATCATGTCAGTACCGCAGTACTGACTACTGAGCTGACGATAAACTCGGGGACTTATCCATTATATTTAATAAACAACGAAATAAATAATATGTAAGCTTTAACGCGATCCTTTTGAAATAGCAAAACAAAACAAAAAAACAAAATGTGCATATAACATGCGGACATCTCACAGTTATAATTCTTTTAATTTCTGATGGAAATGAAGCTATGAATAGTGCTTTATTTCTATATGACCAAGTATAACATACACTTGATCAGACTCTTCTTCACGGTAGGAGCATTAGAACATTGTTCTTGATTTCCATTTCTAGAACGATAAAACATATTGTCCTTCGCTAAATAACAGTTACAAACTAGAAAAAGTCAGTTTTTAAGCCAAAGATTGTCTTCTTTCTTATTCACATTTTCTCCAAAAACCCGGACCATTTGTTGAAAAACCCGGACTTTTTAGATGTTGCTCTCGAAAAAACACGGACACTATAAAACACTGAATTGTGAGTGAACTACACGGAAATTGTGCGTTGTTTGTGCTCAAAACATGTTTAGCATTCAGAATAAGATGTGAACAGTCACGAATACAACTATTATTATATTAGAACAATTTGTTTTGATAAAACAGGAATAGTGTCTTTATCTCTTTACCAGATACAGTGACCACTTTCAGAAAATGTTTTATAGTTATGAATTAGGAATGAAATATGTTGCTATTTTTCTGTCATCAAATTGACACCTTATCACTGCTTTTGTATGGCATTATATATCACTGTATACTACTGTGCGTATTGCTGTGTGTTTGTTTATTCCACATTGGCTAGAGGTATAGGGGAGGTTGAGATCTCACAAAACATTTTAACCCCGTCGCATTTTGCGCCTGTCCCAAGTCAGGAACCTCTGACCTTTGTTAGTCTTGTATGTTTTTAATTTTGGTTCATTTATATGTTTCGGAGTTTAGTGTGACGTCCATTGTCGCTGAACTAGTATACATTATTTTTTAGGGGCCAGCAGAAGCCCGCCTCCGGGTGTGGGATTTTCTCGCTGTGTTGAAGACCCATTGGTTGCCTTGTGCTGTGTTCTGCTCTTTGGTCGGGTTGTTGTCTCTTTGACGCATTCCCCGTTTCCATTCTCAATTTTATCTTTTTTTATTATTTAATTGCCAAAACCTGAACTTTTTGCTGATAAATGATAACACTTCTATGTAAATACTAGATACACAGATTAGGGCGTTAGGCCAATTGGTTGTATCTAATACTTTACACGTAATTTGATATCCTGCATGTATCAAGCTTTACTATAAAATACGATCAAATTGCTAAAAAACACAGCCCTCTTTTCCTAAATTTAATGACATTTTGGTGTAAATAAGACAATTGAACATCTTTGTTATTTAAAAACGTTATCATATTTGAACAAAATAAAACATTTTACCATATGTACATGTATATAAAACTTTTTTATTAATGCGGACACTACCTATTTCATTCTAGATGTCATATGATAAATGAACATGTATGACCTTGGAATGCATTCTAAATAGTTGATGATCGAGGGTAATACTGTAACTTTAGGAAAGGGAAGTTTAAATATAACATTTCATACATGACTCCGTAAGACAATATAAAACAATATAAAAGCTTTCACTATTAATTTCCATTTCGTATAATACTATGTTACTAGTATGTAAAACTATACAGTCTGATGTTTATAGCGTATGAAATATTATTGTTGATTAGATCCTACCCGGACACATTTTTCTGAACCGACTAGTCTTTGCTCTTTCTCGTATATGCCGTAAGCTTAGCGGAGAAGCAACAAATACCAAGTTTCAAGTCATTGGTTTTCCTGTCCAGAGATCGAACCAACGACCTCCAGCATTCGACGACTACCAAGAGGGAATTCATAAGTGGAGATGTAGGGTATATACTTCAATGAAACAACAACCCAATTATACAAAAAGTCGAAAGACATTGTATAACGTCTTTCGAAAATGCCGAAATACATTGTTAATCTAGTTTCGAATCACACACAATAAATCAGTCCTTTTCAAGATTTATCACAGTCAATATACAAATTCCGGTTTGTATGGTTAACCTTTTGGGGTAACCGAGAGTATTTAGGCAAGTCATATTACTTTGGTTGAACTATTGATTAATTGAACTTTTTATCCAATAACACAATGCATATAATCGACTATCAAAATGGAAAGCACTGGATGGCAGTAATTGGCAATGAAGTCCTAATTTACAAAATAATAAAAATAACTAGATGTGGTATGATTGCCAATTAGACAATGTGGATGTAAGCAGATATGGGGGCACCGTACGGTCTTCAACAATAAGCAAACTCCATACCGTATTGTAAGCTATAAAGCCCCACCCCTTTCCCTTTTGCATGACAAAATGTGAATCAATTTAAACGATAAAATCAACGACATGATGGGTAAATTTTGCTAAAACGATAAACGTAAACCCAATATTGCAGACAGCAACAAACTGAAATAAAGGCTCCAGACTTGGAACGGGATATGAATAATGTGTCGAGGTTACATGTAATATAACATGAGGAGATGTGGTATGAAACTTATTTGTGAAAGCTCAAACCTCCCGGCAACATGAGACAGCGGTGAACATGTAACAGCACAACATAAAAAAAACTGTAGAAATGGGTTGGAAAGCAATAGACTCAAAGGTCAAACTGTTATTATGGCAATGGAGTTAATACTCTTCTGAATATCATAAGACCCAGCTATCGTGACGATAGATGTTAAATGTGTTTGATGTGCTGGCCTGCTGAATATTCATTAGATTGTGTTCGCCCTAATATCCCGGTATTACATATGACTTATATGGATAAACACTAATTGGAGTTTTTCCTGTATTTTCATATTTTGCTTTGAAAACCTATCATCTCCATGAGTCAGAATAATTGGTTATTTGGTGACTAAACGAAGGGATTAAGACTCTATATCCACTATGTCAATTAACATTACTAGGTGTGCTGAAAGTGAAAGAACAGCCATACTTTAAAAGATTGAAGGCAACTACATACGATTTCAATTGAAAAAAAATAGATTGTAAAAATACAAATAAAAGAATGGTTTGATTTGTGAATCGTTTGTCAACAATAATACCTTATCCCATATTGGGAATCTGAAAGAACTGTTTGTTATGCCCTGCCGCAGCGGAGGGGACATTAAGTGTTTACCTTGTCCGTCTGTACGGACGTACGAACGTACGTACGTCTCGAAATTGCTTTCCGTTCTCTAATTTTAGTTTGCATCAATCAAATGTAATGAAACTTATAAACAATTCTTATTGACACAAACCTCAGATCAAGTTCGAATTTACCTTTCTTCAATTATGTCCCTTTATAACGTTATATGTAAGCAGGAACCCATGGACACATTCTCAATTAATTTATTTCTATTTCAGCTAACTATCGAATCCATATTCAACTACGTTAAACTCTATCTGGAAAAATATAAGCGAGTTATCACACTCTGAACCAGTAAATTTTATACAAACAGCATCACCTGAAAAAGATTAACGGTATCAATTTTACTGAAGAGATTAGACATATTTTCCTTTCAAAATCCGTTAAAATTTGGAAAATTTAGAAAATTGTCAAATGTTCCATTTTGTACTATATAAATTTCCATGTAATTAAAAATAATGTAAATATGCTAAAACTAGGAATGGCAACTCTCGTGCAAGAATTGACCTCGTTTATATTGTTGACAAATTGCGAACCTTTTAGGTGTTGCACGCACGGATGTCATATCATATGTCATTGCACACTATAGAGCACCTTGGCTTACTATAATATATCCAACTGTTTCTAGGTCAAATTACAATTGAACAAGAATACAAGCTAAGGTCGCTATGGTTAGACGTTTTACACGCGGGTCTGAAGGTACCCATATCATCAACCGTGTCATTGTTGACACTTGTTAAATACAGGCAAGTAACAAAAACTAGAAACATATCATAACTAACAAAACGACGACTTGTTGAGTTTTCTGAAAGCATTTCAGAAAATAAGACGAAAGTATGTTCGTTACTACTGGCTATCTTTAACAAGTCTTTTTTTTAATGAAATGGAGGACAAAACTTGGTTGAGAAATGTTTTGATTAAAACTGAACCTTTTAAACATTGTTTATAAAACAAGATCCTTACTGTGTCTGGACCTTTGTGTCATGGTGCTGAAACCTCAACGCCATAATGATTGATATATTCCCAAGGAAAAGAATTTCATAAATTGTCAGAGGTGCACCCAATCAACATGCACGAATGTTGCAGTTCGATTGGACAAAATAATGGACTTACTTTTATGACACTGGAGCCAATTACTGTTGGAGTTACAAATGACACATGAAATGTATGCCCTATGTATTATTCTAAGGAAAAAATGAATAGGTTCCACACGTGGAAACTTTTGGAAATTTATGAAATGGTTGAATGAAAACTGTTTGAGGTGACACAAGTTATGTGTTGCGGGTTGACGGACCTGCCTTGCCTCTTGCGACACAGGTAAAAATGAGTCCAATTGTAAATTATAAAAGTATTTAGTAAACAATGATTAAAAAATATATATGTTATCACGTTAACATTACAGAAAAAATCATCTGATGCTTAAAGATTCTTTTAAAATTCAAGATTTGGCCTTTAAGGAACTGCACTTAGTGTATCATTCTGTGTGTTTGTATATAGAACTACAAACACAGATCTGATTATATTCATATATAATGGAAAACATAAACGATTAGGAAATATGCAAATGAATGTAAATTTAATCACTAACGCACGCATTTCATGTCATTGCATCACACAATATCAATGATTTTATTGGAACCAATCTTCCATAAAAGAATAGCATTTCCGTCATCTTGAAACATTTTCTGTTAGATATATTATGTAATGTACCTAGACGAATTTTAGAACGTGCATAATTTAAGTGAGATGTAAGAGGCATCAGAATAAAATCAATGTGTAACGACATCAAACAAATTTATATAATCTCGAATACATAATAAACAAATTCATGGGCTAACGCATGTTCAGTATAATGAAAAGGACATACTGAAAGTAGATAACTCTCATTTTATTTAACTTCAACTTTTTTTTAAATTATACTGTTATATATATCAACACTATGCGCCTTTCACAGACAGGTTCGTCCATAAGGACAGGAATATAGGGACTGAGATTGACTTATAAAAATATCCAATTATGCAAAACAAATATTACAAATCCTCTGACGTGGAACATGATCAGAACAACGGGACTGCAACAAAGTAAAGCTAAAACCAAATTTTTTTTTAAAGCATCAGAAATAGATAATTAAAAACCAATTGTTCAGAGAACAATTGAAGGTCTTTCCACATCAATTTTCTAAATTATTGATGAGAAGCTACTACCGGTTTACTCAAAGTAACTATTGACGTCCAAGCATAGGTTTCGTCATACTGATTCAATAAATATATGGTTTCTATATATTTTTGCCTGAAATAAGGGAGATAATTGTCAACTTCCGGTTTAAAAATGTCACTTTGGGCCTTTTATAATAGCGTTATTCACACTGATTCCAAAAATATATGGTTTCTATATACTTTTGCCTGTAATAAGGGAAATATTAGGTACTTCCGGTTTATATAAAGTCACTTTCGTTCTCAAATGGTAGGTTTATATATGCGTATTTAAAAATATATAGTATCTAGGTACTTTTTCCACGAAATAAGTGCAAAGATGGCTACTCCCGGTTTACCCAAGGTCACTTCCGGTTAAAATTTATCAAGGTAATATGCCAAGTTTGAGTATGACAGTTTGCAAAAAACCCTATGGCTTTATCATGTACCAAGTTGGAGTAATAATCAATTAACCTTAAATTTAATCATTTCAGGGACAATAACTCCTATATGATGTCATTTGATTGTTTCAGACCAAATGTATCATATCTTCATCACAATAAAGCAAACATTTTGGACTAGTTCTTTTATATATAACTTTGAAAGTGTCAGAGAAAATGCAAAAACAAGCAAAATTCAAAATTGAGAACATGACCTTGACCTTTGACCTTGACCTAATTTACTAAGTTATCACCCAAGGACCTCATATAAAAATGACTTTAGGTTTATACAGCTTACGGTTTATGAGTTACAAAAATTTAACGACAAATTTATTTGGTTAAGGTAGATAACTCCTATAAGATTTCACCGGATCGCTTCGAACCAAATTATACAAAATTCCTGAAGATGTAAAGAACATGATATGAAAAAGAATTTTGTCGTTATCTTTTTTGGTTATGGAGGAGATACATAACAAGAAAAACAGTGTTTGAGGAGATAACTCCGGCAAAGAAAAGTATTCTGTTAAGCAGGGTCAATTTCAAACACGCATAAACTGTGCGATATCATAAACCAAACACCTAAGCGCAAGAAATAAAAGTGGCGGAAGAAGAAAAAAAATATAAATAAGTATAAATCAATTGTTTTAAAAAAATTGTTAATGGTCTTTCCCCTCTGAAACATTGAATGATTGATTGATTGATTTTTGGATCCCGTATTAACATATTTATTGATTGATTGGTTGGTTAGTTGATTGATTGATTGATTGATTGGTTGGTTAGTTGATTGATTGATTGAAAGTTTGCATGGCACTCTCTGTATGAGAGGCATCGTACTTAACGTCCATATTCTGACCGAACGTTGCTGCGCACTTATACATCCCGGACAGCCAAACGGACGGCTTGGATTTTCTAATGAATAAAAATCCTTACATCTTCTTTTGATAAATTTTCTCTATTTGCTACGGGATCTCGGACTTTTTTTTTATTTGTTGTGTGTGCATTTTGTTTGAACTTGTAGGAAAACTAAGTAACATTTTGTCTTGGAAGTTTCACTTTCTATATATGGAATGTTTTATTCTAAATTTAGGTCCGAGTTTTATTAATATCTTTTCAAGGGAGACCGTTGAACAGAGCACATGGGTACTGATAAGAGTAACACGATAACTATTGATTTTATTTTTTACAGGTCATTGATGTCGGATCATGCATGCATCTAACGTACACATGTTTACGGGAGCACATATTTTATATTTTAATGCATGTATAGAAATTTGATTGTAGAATTTCAGTCATATTTACGAACTTGGAAGCGATTTCTATGTCATTGATTTTAATTTCGCAATCAAGCGCATCGCACGTGTATTTATAGTGCTAACGGGAATATATTTTCTTGCTTCATTTTACAGGTGAACCATTGTCTAATCGCTGATCACGAGTCTTCATTCACTCTATTTGGTCCTGCTTTTTTTTTATTAGTTTATCCGGACTTTTTTTTTACATAAATTGTCATCCTGCCTTTTTTTTTTTTTTTTTTTGCCAAGTTGCTCATCCTGCCAGTATAAAATGACGTGTACCATTTTGACAAAAATATTCCAGTAAGGACATGTCACGACAAACATTTTGGTTAAATTGTTTTGTCAATATCTGTAATTCTTTCTGGGAAAAAGCGATATGAATTCAATGTGAAAAAATCAGAACATGACTTTGACCTAATTTTCTTTTTTAGGACCAAGGACCTCAAATCAAAAGACCCTGCGTCTCTATCACTTATGGTTTACCAGTTACAAATGCATATCACTTATATCAAATGCATCAGGGGAAATAACTCTCATATGGAGTCTCTGGATGGCTTCGGTCAAAATTATTCTTCAGATCCTGTGGATATAACGAGCAATTTGGTAAAATAAATTTGTCGCTTTCTTTTACGGTTACGGAGGAGATGCAATAACAAGCAAAACAGTGTTCGGGGAGATAACTCCTACAGAGAAAATTATTCAGTTTAGCAGGGTAAATATTAAAGGCGCATAAACTGTGCGATATCATATACCAAACATCAAATAGTTAAATCACAAAAATACTGAACTCCGAGGAAAATTCAAAACGGAAAGTCCTTTATCAAATGGCAAAATCAAAAGCACAAACACATCAAACGAATGGACAACAACTGTCATATTCCTGACTTGATACAGGCATTTTCTCATGTAGAAAATGGTGGATTGAACCTGGTTTTATAGCGCTAAACCTCTCTATTGTATGACAGTCGCATCAAATTCGAAGCGACATCTTGCGCAATTTTATAAATTATTGATGAGGAGCTACTTCCGGATTACTCAAAGTTACTATTGGCGTCCAAGCATAGCTTTCTTCATACTGATTCAATAAATAAATTTTTCTATTTATTTCTGCCTGAAATAAGGGATATATTTGTCGACTTCCGGTTTAAAAAATGTCATTTCCGGTCTAACATGATAGCTTTATTCACATTGATTCCAAATATATATGGTTTCTATATATTTTTGCCTGTAATAAGGGAGATATTAGGTACTTCCGGTTTATTGAAGGTCACTTCCGGTCTCAAATGATAGGTTTATGTATGTGTATTTAAAAAATATATAGTTTCTATGTACCTTTTCATGAAATAAGTGCAAAATTGGCAACTTCCGGTTTACTCCAGGTCACTTCCGGTTTTTATTTTTCATGTTCATAAGTCACCCAACATTTTGCAAAGACTTTATGGCTTTATGATATACCAAGTTGGAGTAATAATCAATTAACCTTAAATTTAATCATTTCAGGGACAGTAACTCCTATAAGATGTCATTTGATTGTTTCAGACCAAATGTATCATATCTTCATCACAAAGAGGCAAACATGTTGCACTAGTTCTTTTATATATATCTTTAAAAGTGACAAAGGATATCATAAAACAAGGAAAAGTCCAAATTTAGAATATGACCTTGACCTTTGACCTTGACCTTAATTTCATTTTAATGAACCAAAGACCCTAAATACATATACCTTAGGTCTCTATCACTTACCATTCATGCCATACATTAATGTATCACTTATGTCAAGTACGGAAGGGGAAATAACTCTCATATGGAGTCTGTATCGCTTCCGTCAAAATTGAACAAAAAATCCTAAGGATATAGCCAGCAATTTAGTAAAATAAATTTGTGTCTTTCTTTTACAGTTACGGAGGAGATGCAATAACCAGCAAAACAGTGTTCGGGGAGATAGCTCCTACAGAAAAAAGTATTAGGTTAAGGGGGGTCAATTTCAAAGACGCATAAACTGTGCGATATCATATACTAAACATCAAAGCGACATCTTGAGAAACAAAATTTACACACAAGAAATAAAAGTGGCAGAAGAAGAAAAAAAAATAATAATCAGAACAAAACAAATAGGTCTTTCCACAGAAAAGTGGAAAGACCTAATTAAAAACAAATTGTTCAGAGAACAATTGAATGTCTTTCCAAATCAATTTTCTAAATTATTGATGAGAAGCTACTTCCAGTTTACTCAAAGTTACTATTGGCGTCCAAACAGGTTTCTTCATAATGATTCAATAAATATATGGGTTCTATATATTTATGCCTGAAATAAGGGAGATAATTGTCAACTTCCGGTTTAAAAAAATATCACTTCTGGTCTCACATGATAGCTTTATTCACACTGATTCCAAAAATATATGGTTTCTATATACTTTTGCCTGTAATAAGGGAGATATCAGGTACTTTCTGTTTATTGAAGGTCACTTCCGGTCTCAAATAATAGGTTTATGTATACGTATTTAAAAAAATATATAGTTTCTAGGTACTTTTTCATGAAATAAGTGCAAAAATGGCACATTCCTGTTTACTCAAGGTCACTTCCGGTTGATATTTTTCAAGGTCATATGTCAACCAACAGTTTGCAAAAGACCCTATGGCTTTATCATGTACCAAGTTGGAGTAATAATTAATTAACATTAAATTTAATCATTTCAGGGGCAATAATTCCATTAAGATGTCATCTGATTGTTTCAGACCAAATGTATCATATCTTCATCACAACTAGGCAAACATTTTGCACTAGTTCTTTTAGGCCACACTAATTTGATTAATAGTTCTATGGATTTTCCCGCTCCTGTTTTGGAGAAATTGACTTTTCAATAAAAAAAAAAAATAATTACCGCTTCCGCAAATTTTTGGGCCGCATGCCGCTCCAAATTTAGTTTCTCCTTGAATCGTTTTTTTTTGTTTTTTTTTTTTTTTTTTTTCACATAGACGTTTTTCTTGTGCATATATTGCTCCGATGGATTCAAACGCACGTGTGATAAATCGAATTGTAAATAAAAGGTAAAAAATCGGGATGTCAACATGTAGTTGTGTCAGCCCTTCTTATCTATGAAGACCTGTTCTAGGAGACAAAAATCTGTCTGTAGATGACCACGATTATTATTTCAACAGACATAGACCTGAATCTGAATAGGTACGTTGCAGGGCCTGGATATGGCAACGGAAGCGAGGCGATGGAAAATTAGTCCAACAATGTGAGAGCAACTGAAGTTTTAAAGCTCTCAATTGTCTTGGCACACACGAGATTGTTTGGTAGTCTATTCCAATAAAAATTGTTCTTACAAAGAATGACTGTTTATATTGTCAAGGATTTGTATAGTCTTACAGTAGACACTGGTATTGTGATTGGCATGATCATAATAATTATAGGGATGTATAATTGGTTCAACCACTTCTAGTCAAGCTAAAGAGTTTAAAACGCATTGCAGCTTTTAGCAGCAAAAGGAAAGAGTATTTTGCTTTCAGAATAATGCATGTGAATGTGGTGACATGTATTTTAAGGGAACATTTTAATACATTGAGATCTACATGTATAGCAATATAACTATTTTACTCATGATGTTGTTGAAATTCTAACCTCACTCATTATGTTGATCCTTAGTATGGATTAATAGTTCCAAGTGGACATCAAGCAGCCAATAAACAATCATTACCATATATATTGATAAAATGAAAACAACTATATCAAAAAATATTTAATATTTTCAGGGGCATTTCTTGGGATACATACACATATTTAAATTTTATTCAACATATGTCATTTACCTAACTAACATAGTTCCTCTTTTTAAACTGCATCTGCTATGCTTCCTTAATATATACACATGTATGAATTTTAATGAAAATTCACGCAGACAAAGCTTATTTGATGAAAATAATCAAAATTAACTAAACCACAGCGAGACAAGAAAGTTGGGTATGGTTCATGCGCCAATCCATCAAATTATATGCATTAGAGCATGTTTCTTCTCCTTTTTCTATGAAGTAACCCAGTTTTAACATGTACATAAATTCTAAATCGCACAATTTAAAAAAAAAAATTATACCGCTCGCTTCTTGTAGAGCACTCGCTTCATAAAAACTCATTTTCAAGAAAAAAGATACAATCAAAAAAATTTCGCTCGCTCGCCCCGAATATTTTGGAGCTTTTGTCCAAAGAACTACAAATCAAATTGGTGTGGCCTTATATATATCTTTAAAAGTGACAGAGGAAATCATAAAACAAGGAAAAGTCCAAATTTTGAATATGACCTTGACCTTTGACCTTGACCTCAATTTCATTTTACTGAACCAAGGATCCCAAATCATTATACCTTAGATGCCTATCACTTACCAATCATGCAATACATTAATGTATCACTAATGTCAAATACAGAAGGGGAAATAACTCTTATATGGAGTCTTCGTATTGCTTTGGTCAAAATTGGATAAAAATTCTGAGGATATAGCGAGCAATTTAGTAAAATAAATTTGTCGCTTTCTCTTACGTTTACGGAGGAGATGCAATAACAAGCAAACAGTGTTCGGGGAGAGAAAGTATTTGTTTAAAAAGGGTTAATTTTAAAGGCGCATAAACTGTGCGACATCTTGCAAAATAAAATTTACACGCAAGAAATAAAAGTGGCGGAAGAAGACAAAAAAAAAATAATAATCAGAACAAAATCAATAGGTCTTTCCACAGAAAAAGTGGAAAGACCTAATAAAACAAGTGGGTTAGATGTAAAACAATATCAGAAAGACAACCATAACCTGGACAAAATGCCGCCAAATAAAATAACGTACACAGGTAAATAAAAATAATTTTGTTGTAAGGTATAAATGGAGTACGGAAATAATTTTTACAAAATAAATAATTTTGTTGTTCCTAGTACGAGAACAAAAGTGAAAATTTATCGTCATACTCAACACTTATCAAAGATGGTAAATATTAAAAATAGTGAGGCTAGATATAACACTGAATAAGTAAACATTAAATAACAAAAATAAATTACAAATTGTATCAACAGGTCAAATTAATACGAAAGTACGATTTGAGAGTACTCGAAGTTACTGAAAGCTGGGTAAAAGCCAAAAAACAAAATGAATAATAAAAAATCATGCATCAGAAACTAAAATCAACTAAAACACATCCCTGGGATTTAGTGTTTTAACGTCATGGACAGTCAAAGAAGACATGACTTGTGCAATGCCAAAATAAAAGTTTCGACAGGCAGTAGGATAGTTAGGAGTTAGCCTGTTAACAAATATGTATAATGTATTATATAGATAGAGTAATCTCTATATAGAAAATGAACGTGGATGTGTATTTATACATCACAAAAAACAATTTGAAAAGAATACAAATTTAGATATGTTTTGATCTGCTGATGACAAAATCGATGTTTGTGCCAAGGTAAACTATATTCAAAGATCTAATTACAAGATTGGTAAGATAACTTTTACTAATAAGTTTGTGTAAAGGTTCGATGAGTTTACACGGATCACATAGTGATTTCCGCGCTTTTAGTGCAATATAACCGTAAAAATTAGGATGTGAAATACTGTTTTTAATAAGTTTTCTACAGGTACAGCCAAATTTACTAATGAAATGATCTTTGTATCTATGAAAGAATTTAGTAAAAGTTTTAAGCAATTTATGGTAACGAAATCGTTGACTTAATAATTTACCAGTGATGCATTGATTACTTTCGTTAAAATCTATGACATCTCTACACACACGGGCATAACGAATGAGTTGGGATATATAAACACCGCATGATGGAGCCAATGGAACATCGCCGTCTTAAAAAGGAAAATTAACAATAGGGAATGAAAAATCGTCTCTTTTGTCGTAAATTTTAGTATGGAGTTTCCCTTTAAAAATTGAGATGTCTAAATCTAGAAAAAGACTACTGCTGTTTATGTTAGATTTATTTAAAGTAAGTTCCTTTGGGTAAATTTCGGTAGTATATTTAGAGAACTCTGGATTATTTAACGAAAAAAATATCATCAAGACAACGGTAGGTATTGTTGAATGTATCAACCAAATGTAACAATGACGTGTCTTTACTGAGTTTGGTCATAAACTGAGATTCATAACAATACAGGAATAAATCTGCTATTAAAGGGGCGCAGTTAGTGCCCATAGGAATACCTACTACCTGTCGATACATTTTATCGCCGAAACGTACATATATGTTGTCCAGGAGAAAATTTAAAGCTTCAATCACATCTTCACATTTCCAGTAAGTGTATCTAGCATACTTCCCTTTTTCGTTACAGAAAAAGGCTTTAAACGAGTTACAGCAAATAAATTTGCAATGAGATTTTTTAAAAGATCATTTAATTAAATATGAAAACTTTTTCTTGATAAGATTGTGTGGAAGTTTAGTCTAGAGAGTAGAAAAATTATAACTGTCAACAGAATTAAAAGGACCATCAAAAGCACATATTTTATCTAAAACTTCTAATGAATTTTTAACACTCCAAAAATAATTAATACCATTATTTTCATAAGCTTTATTACAAAAGTTAATAACAAGTTCTTTGATAGGAGTAAGGGAGGTAGTTAGAAGCACTGAAATATTAGTAGTAGAACACTTACTAGATGCGGAGATGAAACGGAATTTAAATGGTTGTTAAGCAGTTATAGGTATGCATTACTGTTGTTGAAAACCACCAGCCATATTAATGAATTGAATATAAAGATAAAAAGCTGTGTCTTTGTAAGTGAAGTAGCATATTTAAAAAAACAACTGTAGTAACAACTTGATTGGAACTTACAATTACATTTGAATATTTTCAAAATTAAAACACCTAAGAATATTCAATGACAGACATAACTGATAGCTCAGATGTTCAATAAATCTTTTATTGGCTATACAACTTCTCATATGCATCCTTGACCTTGACCTTATGAAGGTAAATCAAATAAACACTGCAATTGCAGAATGTTTGGTACGTTTCATTTTTATTTGGAAATCTGCACAACAAATAAAAGCAAATTGCAAATGATAACTGGATGAACCTTTCGCAGTTGTGAATTCCGGACAACAATGTTTTCAGTAAGCTGTTATTGTAGTCAATGGGTTTAAATAGCAATCAAAATGACGTTTATAGTAAATTGAATATTTATTATATCATAATTTATCTAATAAAAAAAATATACTTGATCTTTCGACATATTTATTGCTATTTCTGACAAAGATACCATTAATTTTTTGCTGTCTTTAAATGTTTTAGTTATATTATATGACACAGACATGTGGCTTACTAATTATTAGTACATGTTTAGTAATAATAAATCATACATTTATTTCAATCAACAATATTGTTTTAATTTGCAGTATGCCAATACCCTTTTAAAATTATCTGAGGAAAAGAAAAGAAATTAATACGATGATATTTGTCAAAGTTCTAATAAAATAACTGAAAATTAGTTACTTTTCTCCATCCTAAATTTTCAACTATATAGTTTTAGTTTTTTCCCCGACCATTCAGTCAGCTCTATTATCTTTTATATAGTGCAAGTATGAATGTGCATATACTAGACCTATTTTATCTCTAACCTAATCTGATTGGAACTAGAAATTCACTGTGCTCAATGATTATGGATGTCGCACTTCTGAAGATATCCACTTAGACGATTACAGTGCTATATACCTGGAACGACATTTCGAATAATATTTTAAAGCCGCTTCATTTTTCATCATTGTGCTGGGAGGAGAAACAAAACACAATAAAAACAAAACAACAGGATTAGTTATATAGCTCAAAAAGGCGTTCAATTACTTATTTCGATCTTTCCGGTCTGATTTGGGTTCGTAAAAATGACTTGCCATGTACAATGGAGATAGATTATTCTGTTGTCTTTATCAACCTTGAATATTGTTATTATTCTTTATCAGTTGGATGTGTTTGTGATTTGATTTGATTTTGTAACATGTATTGAAAAAATGTTTTCCCTTGCACACCACACAGATGACATGTATTACAGATATATTTCAAATAGTTTTCTTGGTTTTGCCTGTTATTGTCCATGTATGACAATCAAAGGCAATATATCAAAGTCGCTGCCTGTACCAAGTCAGGAATATGACAGTTGTTTTCCATTCGTTTGATGTGTTTGAGATTTTGATTTTGTCATTTGATAAGGGACTTTCGTTTTGAATTTTCCTTGGAGTTCGTTATTTTTGTTATTTTATTTTGTACTACATAGCTTTTTGAAACCTAAAACCTAAAACACACACAGACAAAGCACATAACAACATCGTGTTGAGTATTGATATTTCACTTGGAAACTCAACATTTACCCCCACGACACCAGCATAATCATAGGTCTGTTCTATGTTCCTTTGGAATTTCAACCAAAGATGCATTGGATCTTCCTTTACTGTATTGGATAACTAATTAACATAAGTGTTCTTACTCACAACGTTATATTGTTAGGTCTTCCATGTGCTCCACGAAACCCTATTCTTAATTATTAACATCAATTCTACCAGCACATAAAGACGAGTTTCAAAGTTATTGTGAAACCAACTACTCTAGGGACGGCGTGAATCAGATGTGGATACTTAAAAAATCAAAAGATCTGCTAGAGTACATACAATCTAAGTCTCTTTCCTCTTGCAATGAACTTTCTATCCTTTGCATAAGTATTCCCTATTCCATACTGAAAGACAAATTATAAGATTTGGTCCTGTTTTATTTTATAAAAAATAATGGTCAACATAGATACAAGTATCTTGTCTTAGGGAGAGGTAAATCATTCTGTGTAAATAAACACTTTGATTCAAACAAAAATTATCTGAAACTGATATTATCAAGATCCTTGATTTCTTGATTGGCAACATATTTCTTACGATTGAAGGATGTGTTTTTTCACAACCAATCGGCATTCCCTAGGGAACCAACTGCGATTCTCTTCTTGTCGACTTTAACCTTTCTTCGTATTAGGCAGATTTCATACAGGATCTTCTTATGAATCGTGAAGAGAAGCTAACATTATCCTTTAACTTCACGTTCCGCTATAAAGATGATGTCCTCTCAATAAATAATTCAAAGTTTTGTGACTTTTGGTTATGTTCAACGCATCTATTTCATCGAACTTGAAATTATGTATACACCAGATACTGTAAATTTAGAAATTATTGCGTTCATTTATTATTGCAATTTTTGAAATATGGCCAAAAATGCGAGATTAATTTTTGCGATTTTAGCAAAATTTGCATACAGGTATATGTATCAGATATCAGTTCTTATTCTTGCTATACCCACTCAGTTACATTATTCGTATTAATAAAAACCTCGCAACAATTTCTGAATTTACAGTACATATAAGTCTGCCTCATATATTGACTTACATCTAGAAATTGACCATGATGGTCTGTCGAGAACAAAACTTTACGACAACGAGATGATTTCTGCTTTCCAGTTGTGAATTTCTCAGTTCTATATAGCAATATTCAAGCAGCGCCTGCCTATGGAGTATATATCCCCCAGCTGATACGATATTACAGAGCTTGCAGTCTCTACTATGACTTTCCTTGATAGAGGGTTGCTGCTTATAAGAAAACTATAAAACCAAGAGTTCCAAGGAATGAAGTTGAAACCATCCCTTCGAGAATTTTACTGACGCAATCACCAGTTGGTTGGCCGTTATGAAACATCCGTTTAACAGACGACGACGAAAATTGTTCCAAATGCCGAAACCACGACCGTCATCTTTTACTCGAATGTTTTCTACTGAATTAGACTTTGTACTTACATGAGCACCACGACGGGTGTCACATATGTATGAAGGGACGTTCGGGTCATCATTCATTTTGTTACACGTACCCTAGAGGTACGCAACACTTTGTTCGCGTACCCTAGAGGTACAAGTAACTGTTTGTTCACGTATGCGGAATAACCTTTATACCCTATGCACAATGAACTCGTCTGCTGGAAAATACTGATTGACCAATTAAATCAGGCCTTTTTTACAACATTTTAAATGGAGGATGCAAGTAAATTTTTAAATAATGTAAAACGAAATTTTAATGCCTGCGTTAGAGAGGTTTTGTATGCAGATCCCGTTAGTGACGGAAAGTTATCATCAGTCATTTCAAGGTTATTCGTATACTCCATCCTATATTATTCTGTGAATAATACAGTTTTGAACCTGAATGTTAGGCGGAATTTGATTGGATAATGAAATGACGTTGACACAGATAATCCATTATTCAGGGAAAGTGATGACAGGTTTTCTGTTGTGGTTAGCTGCACGAATAAACAGTTACGCGTACCTCTAGGTTACGTGAACAAACAGTTACGCGTACCTCCAGGGTACGTGAACAAACTGGTACGCGCACCTCTAGGAACGTGAACAAACTGTTACGTGTACCTCTAGGGTACGTGACCAAAGTGTTACGTGTACCTCTAGGGCACGTGAACAAAGTGTTACGTGTACCTCTAGTGTATTTCTGGCTGTTCACAAATGAGCATTTACCAACTCTTATGTGCCTAGGAAATTATATTATTCAGTATTTAGAAATTAGATCCAGGTGGAAACAAAATATATAAATGATGTTTGATTATTATGAGATATGTTATAATAGTTATATAAGACACATGATGTGTTAGGCTCTGATCCTGTCCATAACATGATTGAATTATATTAGGTTCTTGTTTTTTTTTTTCTTTTTTCCAATCGTATTGTGAATATTGTTGTTGTGAAATGATGCCCTTTATGGGTTCTTGATTAGATTAATAAAATTCTTATCTTATCTTATCTTATAATAATGTTTGTCTTTTTGTCGTTTATCGTTTTTTATCATGGCATTGTCAGTTCTTTTTCGACTTATGAGTTTGAATGTCCCTTTGGTATCTTTCGTTCTTCTTTTATAAAAAAAGTAGATGTATACTTCAGATCACACACAGCTCTGTCTATCAAAGCACAGAAACGCTGCCAATGTTGTTTGTACTATAACTACATGCGAGGTAATAATCTTTGTCTTGAATCAATGAAAATATGTTCAGAAATGCGGATGTATACGTAATCTCTATGACGTTCTCATATAATCCGTTTGTTTCTGGAATAAACGATAACATTTACAACTTGCAGTCCAATCAACACTCCTATTTTATTATTCAGTATTCTGTAAATCGCAAACATTCCCCATGAACAACAGTACGCTTAAACAACAGGGAAAATGTTTACTTCCGATCAGAGATATTCAAAATCTGGTGTTACAAATAAAACAAACTGTAAAGGTTCACGATGCAGCAACAGTATATCTAAATAAAATCAAAACTCTTCACGAGATCAACATACATTGCTTACATCCACTTTATTTGAACTTTGGTGGATAGTTGTCTCATTGGCAAACATACCTCGTCTCCTTATTTTTATATTTATAAAAAGAAGATGTATAATTGCCAATGAGACAACTCTCCACCAGAGACCAGAACATAAATATAATGAAAAATTTAGACAGCTCTCTCACAAGCAAGAAACCTTAATTGTAAAATATAAGGGCATACACTACAGGCACAAGGACAAATTTTACTGCATCCACACAGTACGAGTTACAAACCCTGCAGTAAATATAAAAATAAGAAGATGTGGTATTCAATGTGTGAAGCTTTTAATTGCCTCAATAAAATACGTAAATCCTTGATATGACAATTGAGTTGAACAAATATTAGAAAAACTATTCCGAAAAGGAACAGACACATAAACGTGTGTTGTAGTCGAAATGTTGAACACTTTAGTGAGTAACTTGTTATTTCCCTATTGTTTCGATCAACAACAAAAAAGCCAGACGATAGATATATGTAGGTGCTGGAAACGGAAAAGACACCGATATGTTAGCAATACTGGATAATAAAGTAAGGAAGAATGTTCACACTTGATGTTAACAAATCCAACCATTTTAATTGTTGAATTATAAATTATAATTGTTGCACCTGCATACGGAGTATAAATCTCCCAGTTGATACAATATTCCAGGGCTTGTATTTCCTATCATGATTTCCTTGATAGAGGGTTGTTACTCACAAGGAAGCTATTAAACCAAGAGTTCCAAGTGGTGAATCGTCCCTTCGTTAATTTTTCGGACGCCATCATGGGTTGGTTGAACGTTATTGAATATCCGTTTCACAGATGATAACGGATATGTTCCAATTGTCGTTACTACAATCCCGTCTCCATTTCCCCGAATGTGACCTACCGAATTAGACTTATCACCGGGTTTGTACTAACATGAGCAACACGACGGATGCCACATGTGGAGCAGGATCTGTTTACCCTACCTGAGCACCTGCGATAACCCTTGGTTTTGGTGGGATTCGTGTTGCTCAGTCTTTAGTTTTCTATGTTGTGTTGTGTGTACTGTTGCTTGTCTTTGTCTTTTTAGCCATGGGGTTGTCTGTTTATTTTCTACTTGTAAGTTTGAATATCCCTTTGGTATCCTTTGTCTCTCTTTTTATATACATTATATATTCTAAAACCCTTTTTGGAGGGGCTGTGCAGATTTCAGAAGACCTTTAACAGTTTCGAATAGAAAGACTTTCAGGGATGCCTATGGAATTAATTGATTGTATCACAATATACAAATGAGTAATAATAATGAAACATTTAAGTGTCGTGTTTTAAAGTGCAAATCGAATTAATATTAGTCGACTAAAATTAAAGTAACTAATTAATATTTTATGTTGTAGGTATCCGTACGGTCTGTCAAGTAGATAAAGCGAAAGAATCTCAAACGTACAAATCATTTTTTGGGAAAGTATTACTGCCACTATCATATGAAACGAAGTGTAAAGTTTAGAAGCAAATAAACTCTTCAAAGACATAAGGATTAAAATTTTGTAAGCTAGACCCGTGTTTCTTCTACAAGAGACTCATCAGTAACGTTCGAATCAAAAGTTATCAAGGCTAAATAAAGTACTAAGTTGTGAGGAGCATTGAGGACCCAAAATTTCGAAAGGTTTGGCCAAAAACAGCTAAGGTAATCTATTCATGGCAACATTAGTTTACTGATATTCCATTCTCATAAATCCATTGAGAGGATAGAAGGTTAAACAAAAAATGAGAGAATCGCGTGAGCTCCAAAAAGGAGCGAGATCGTGGGTGCATCGACAAGGAAAGCGTCTACTGCTATGCACGAATCACCTGTCATGCGAATCCACACTCATGCGGTCAATATTTCTCAATAGGACACGATAACAGATCAGACGGCTATACTTGTATCTAAAGAATAAAGACCGCGAAAGCATGTTGCTAGTGAGATAATACACCGACACAACGTACTGGTCAACCATTTCGTGATGGTGACCGTAAAATTTTGTAGTGTCGATTTTAATCGTTTTTCCTCTTAAAAAGAACTATGCTGTAGCAGTTTTTTTTATTGTGTAGGAAGAAACACCTCTGTTCATAAAGTCCTGTAGTGTGAACATGCATGACCGTAACGCATTAACTGAAATAGGATTTCGTCAAACGATATGACAGAGGTGATGTTACTGCTGAGAAATGGAAAGGCGACAATCGGAAATAAGAAACCATCACGTTTGTCATACATTCTAGTTTGAAGCAATATGTGCCAACATCGAGGAAAATATTAAGATATAAAGCAGCTCGTCTAGTTTTTGGTTGTATCTTTAATCTCAAGTTCACTGGGATAATTGAGATGCAAGCACAAATTTGGGTTATTGAGTGACAGAATGTCATCAATATATCTGAAAGTGAAATTAAAGAACTTCGCCAGCTAAATTATTTTTGTATTTGAGAAGGCTTTGTATAAACGCTGCTTCATATGAGTACAACCAACAACAAATTGGTCAGTAGAGGTGCACAATAAGTACACATAAGAATACCAATTATCTGTTGAAATATCAATCCACCGTACACGACAGATATGTTGTCGAGCATTTCTATTATATCAACTTCGGTGTATTTGTTGTTTGAAGCAGTGTAGTTCTACATATTCATGCAAGATGAAAAAACTACTTTAACAACAAGTCTGTATGCTGGTAATAATACTCAATTTAAGACGTATTTGTGATGTATAATATCCTTCACACCATCTGGGAAAATAGAGCTAACAAAAGAAATCAAAAGACGTCAGATAATGCTCATTCATGTCCCGGTACATCTCGGGCTGTGTAAGTTTTGTACCAGTTCGGCAAATTACAGTCTTTAAATTATATTGTAAAATGACTTGTAGGAAACTATAAAACACCAAACTTGCATTACGTCATTCCAGACTGGCAAAATTAAGTGGTGGAAAATGGTTAAAATATATTTTTTTCTGTTTGACATTTTTTACTTGTTCACTAAGGATTAAAGTTTAGCATCCTTGAAATAATTTGCAATAGTATAATGTAGCTATAGGATTAGTTAATTGGAATTACAATAATTCTCAATTACAAGCTTCGCTTAATTCTTTTGTATTAAACACCACGTTTATCGGAATAAAAAACGATGATGTTTACCCAGTCCGGAAATTTAGATAAGATCCAGGTAAACTTATCAATGCTTTCAATATACTTTTTCTAAAAGGTTACCAATTCAACACTGTAATTAGTTCTTGGAATATTGTTTTATTGTTATAAACATTGATTTTGTTATCAGTAAATTAAAACCATACTGAATATTATTGTTATACACATATGCACTTTCACGGAACTACAATCTGTCGATACTTATATTTTGGCATTACACAAGGTCATGTTTTTCTCTGACTGTTAATGACGTCTTTACACTTAATACATTGGATGTGTATTGACTGATATTTTAGTCTTAGATACATTATTTGTTTTATTAGTTGTTATTTGCTTTGAGCTAGCTGTCAGTAACTGCGAGTACTCTCAGATCTGTACGGTGTGTCTTTTTTTTTAGTTTGTTAGGGATATATAAATACCCTGCCACGTCCGATCTGTGTTTTGTTACATGATTTCTACTTTGTATCGATCTGACGAGTCAAGCCATTTTCAACTGATTTTTTATAGTTTATACTTATGTTGTGCTGTAACACCACTGTCCCAGGTTAGGGGCAGGGTTGAGAGCTCACAAACACGTTTTTAACCCCACCACATTCTTCATGTGCCTGTCCCAAGTCAGGAACCTGTAGTTCAGTTGGTTTTGTGCATGTCTGTCATATTAGTTTTTCGTAAATTGTTATGTTATAAATTAGGCCGTTAGTTTTCTCAATTGAATTGTTTCATATTTTGAATGTCGGGGTCTTTTATAGCCGACCATACGGTATGGGTTTTTCTCACTATTGAAGGCCGTACTGTTGCCTATAATTGCTTACATCCACTTTATTTGAACTTTTGTGGATAGTTGTCTCATTGACAATCATGCCACATCTTATATTGTACAGTTACTCTAGCACTATGTCAATACATGTTTTATTAATTTACAGTGCTACATTTACATTATTAGGTGTGTACTATAAGTAAGTGGTCAGATTTTTTTTACTTACATTTTATAGGACAATATCTAAAAGTGTGTGTGTGTGCAAAACAATTTTTAACTTGTGAATCATTTTAATATATTTTGCACTCTTTAGTTCAAGTAAAAGTACAAGTATTGTTCAGTCTTTACATTTATTCGACTACAAAATGAACGTACACATCTATATCACTCTAAAACTAAAATATTTTGGAAATATCAGAATATTACTGCAATATGTATGCACATTTTCAGTTCTCCTGAGTTCTAGCTCAAAAGTACTCATACAAATGACAATTGTACAGTTATACGAGTCCAGTCATTCAATGTTCTGATTGATTTTGGGGACCAAGTATACCAATTATGTCACTGGAGGTGTTTTCTTACTCTACGCAATGTCATGCGTGATGAATACAAATGTATTAACGCTGGCAATAAAGCTAGATCAAATTTTTAAAAGTAATAAATAGAATCAAATTATGTTGTTTTTTTTTTTTAAATATTCAGCAGATATAAAGTTTAACAACCTCAGAATTTGTTTATTATTTACGATTATTAATGACCTCGGAAAATAACGTTTTTCGTGTTAAATTTTTGTTTCCACCATTTAAAAGTAATTAATTGTAAGTATTATTATAGAGTGAGGCTTTGTTTGTTGTTTATATAACACAACCGATTTAGCTGCAGATTAAATCTTCTGTTATCTGTTTTACTGTATCATTTGTACTTTCAGTTTTTTGGATAAGAAAGTTAAGGACTGATTCCCCAGAGGGCATTAATGAAAAAACATAAAATGAGTCCCTACCATCACTTCTTTCCTGTAACTCAGGCTTCAGTACAGGACTCTCACAGTTTTAAGGAATTTATTCCTCCTCCCAAACATCAATATTGAAAAAATTTACCAGCGTATTGATTCGTGATAATTTGTATGATGTTCAAGATCATTATTTCAGTTCGACTACCACATGTCAAGATAAGAATCTTTTGACATCTTACTGATGAAGGATATTAGTTATCCGAAATATTTAATATTTGTTCATGATTTTTTTATTTTTTGGTGATGTTGTACCATTTAGACTTGCTTATTATATATTATATTTTGAAGTGTACTGTATCATATTTATATGATCCGTCCTTGTAAGATTTATCGTTTAATATTTGTTATATATATATATATATATATATATATATATATATATATATATATATATATATATATATATGCTATATCTAAACATGTGACAACTTTATGACAGACATTCTCCATCGGATAACACGTGGTTATACAGGGCTAACACCATAATATATATATATAATTCGTCTCAAATTTAGATGAATTATATATATAAAAGTCTAAATTGAAAACAACGTTCAAACCTATGATTGCGTTGGATAAAAACCGCAATTTTATACGTGTGCATGTAAAACAAATTTTGGTAGAAGGGTCTAAATACAGCACAAACAACAATTTCAAAAGACCAAAAAGTGAAAAGTCTATCTTAACAAAACGCATTTGACTGATGTTCTTAAACCTTGCTGACAGCCATTGGCGATTGCCAAATAAATTGATCACAAGATCTAACGAAATGGATCTTAATATTAATTTAATACCAAACAGAAAACAATAAACTTGTGGAAAAGATGGTATACCACAAACATGAGGTGCAAAAGTTTGTACACTATAACCGGATTTCGACAATTAATGTCTCTTCAGTGATGTTAGGGATTATATAGACGTCTAATATGTGACAACTTTAAGACAGACGTGCTCCATCGGATAACCTGAGGTTTTACAGGGCTAACAACATAAATATATATATATATATATACAAGTCTAAATTGAAAACAACGTTCAAACCTATAATTTGCGTTGGATAAAAACCGCAATTTTTATACATGTCTATTTAAAACAAATTTCTTGATAGAGGGTCTAAATACAGCACAAACAACATTTTCCAAAAGATCAAAAAGTGAAGTTCTTAAACCCTGCTGACTGCCATTGGCGATTGCCAAATAAACGGATCACAAGATGTTACAAAATGGATCTTTAAAATAATTAATTTAATACCAAACAGAAAACAATAAACTTGCGGAAAAGATGGTATACCGCAACAAAAGGTGCAAAAATTAGTACACCATATCCGGATTTCGACAATTAATGTCTCTTCAGTGATGTTAGGGATTATATAGACGTCTAATATGTGACAACTTTACGACAGACGTTCTCCATCGGATAACCTGAGGTTTTACAGGGCTAACAACATAAAAAAAACAGCTGATCTGCAAGCTTAAGGTATACCATACACTTTGATACATACCCTTCATACGAGGAAAGGCATTACTCGACTACCGAAAGCTATATTTTTATATAGCCTATTTGGTCGAGTGGTCTAGAGCGCTGGACACAGTGCAGGTGGTGTTGCAACGATGTCTGAGATGCAGGAATTCGAATCCCGCTATGGGAAGAAAAAATGTTACTTTGTTGGGCTAAATTTGAGACGAAGTATATTAGTATATATACATAGGTCAATAAAAAAGCAATCCAACTCTCTAAATCTTAACTATATTCAATTAGGGTTTAGTTCAGTCTCTGATGTAGAAGGTCAGTCGAGTTGTCACATTTAGACGTATAAAATGAATATCTATGATGTAACTGATTGGTAAATATTTATCGTTCTTTAAGACTGACAAACTTAAAATATCTGCAAGGAATTTCATCTACATTCAACAACACATCATGTACTGCGTTACAACCTAGGTAAAGCCAACGAAGTAGTCATAACTTACCTAACGAAGGCTATATTTTACATCCTAGTTGCCCGAATGGTCTAGGTTGCTGGACAAATAACATAAACGGTACCAATTTTTCTGCACCAGATGCGCATTTCGACAATCAATGTCTCTTCAGTGATGCTCGAGGCCAAAATATTTGAAAATCCAAAGCTTATTAAAAAGATAAAGAGCTATAAATCAAAAAGGTCAAAAAAGTATAGCCAAAGCCGGTCAAGGAATCAGAGCTTTGCATGGGGAGATACATTCCTAAATTTAAAATAATTTCCAAAATTTTAATAACACAAAATCCGTATTGTCATGCCAGTACCGAAGTACTAGCTTCTGGGCTGGTGATACCATCAGGGACTATCAGTCCACGAGCAGAGGCATCGACCCAGTGGTAGTATTAACATAAACGGTACCAATTTGTCTGCACCAGATGCGCATTTCTCTTAGTATTGCTCGAAGCCAAAATATTTGAAAATCCAAAGCTTATTAAAAAGATGAAGAGCTATAAACCAAAAAGGACAAAAAAGTATAGCCAAAGCCGGTCAAGGAATCAGAGCTTTGCATGAGGGAGATATATTCCTTAATTTAGAATAATTTACAAAGTGCAGGATGAGTTGATAAGAAAAAAGTAAAATAACAAAAATACCGAACTCCAAGGAAAAATTCAAAACGGAAAGTCCTTTATCAAATGGCAAAATCAAAACCTCAAACACATTGAACGAATGGAAAACAACTGTCATATTCCTTACTTGGTACAGGCATCTCCTGTAGAAAATGGTGGATTAAACCTGGTTTTTTATAAATAACTAAACCTCTCACTTGTATGACAGTCGCATAGAATTCCATTATATTGACATGTCACAGAAGCATGGGTTCAAATCCCGCTGAGGAAAGGACAAATCTGACATTTTTGGGCTAAATTTCAGAACAAGTATCTTATTTATGTTGATCATTTATCCATTTAATAGTTCCTAGGGTTGCAGTTTACTGGATTTCATGGCTTTAATGGCTTTGATGGAGGTAAATCCAGAAAAAGTGCACGAAATTTACCAAGTATTTATTTCATCTAATTTTTTTTTTTTCTGACCAAGTAAATTTTGTAAGATTTTATTTCATTTACTGGCACTGGGTTGATACCGCTGCTGGCGGACTGTTAGTCCCACAGGGTATCATCAGCTCAGTAGTCGGTGCTTCGGCACTGACATGCTTTTTATAACATATCTTATTTAAAATTCCCCCATATCCCATTAATGTTTCGTGCTGAACTTTACAATATCCTCTATTTGAAATCAATTACCTTTTAGCTCCAGATATGCTTCACGACATACTACATGCGAAATTTTAATTTACCTGGACAGATATTGGAAAAATTAATAGATGAACTAGACACTTTATAAATTCATTGCGTCTGAAGCTCGTTTCTGGATTTACCTTCATCAGGAACACTCAAACATAAGCATTTGAAAGTCATGGATGTGTAAATACGCTTCATCGTTAGGAGCTATATAACCAAAAGTCATGGATGTGTAAATACGCTCCATCGTTAGGAGCTATATAACCAAAAGTCATGGATGTGTAAATACGCTCCATCGTTAGGAGCTATATAACCAAAAGTCATGGATGTGTAAATACGCTCCATCGTTAGGAGCTATATAACCAAAAGTCATGGATGTGTAAATACGCTCCATCGTTAGGAGCTATATAACCAAAAGTCATGGATGTGTAAATACGCTCCATCGTTAGGAGCTATATAACCAGAAGTCATGGATGTGTAAATACGCTCCATCGTTAGGAGCTATATAACCAAAAGAACATTATCAGAATAGCGAAATTCATCTAAGGTCAAGTTTGTCTGATGGAGTTAGAACCTTACATTTCTTATTTTATGACTTCTCTGTCATTTACATATATTCCTCGTCATTAATTTTGAGAAAAAGTAAATGAAAAAGTCCATCTTTGTTTCATTACAATTATTAACATAAATACATATATCTTGATTAAGGCTACGAACAAATGATGAGGTACTGATACCTTAAAACTAGGAAACTTTATTGTTTGAAGTATGGTCTTGTAAGTGTAGAAATTACTTAGAATTTAAGGTTTTAAATCTCTGCGCAAAAGTTTACCATAGATAGATTTGGCTATAATACTTCTTTTGAGAATCCCTTTTGTTCACAAGTATATATAATACTGTCTTGATTTTCAGATTTTTGGGGTTGAGGATTCCTGTTTAGGGTAAATCCAGAAATGCACTTCTGACACACCCAATTTATAATGCTATTTTAATTTTTAGTATCCTTTCCATAAGGATGATAAATTAAACAGAAAACACACTTTATGAATGAACTTACCAGTGTTAGCATTTCCTTAATAGTATTATATTATTGTTTTGTTGGGCAGGAAACATAAGTGGGAGGCAGAAAGTCCTAATGATTCTATAAAGAACACTTGATGTAAATTAATTTTACACTACTATTGACAATCTTGTAAATTAAGACAACAAGTTAATATCTTTATTCGCTAAATTTAACATTTTCCTAGTCGACAAAGAGACATTTTGCTTATTAAATCACGATTTCTTACTACGCACAGGACATTTTATTGTTAAAAGTACATACAATTAGCTTTTATCCAATAGAGACATTTTTTATCACTATTTTTACATTATCACTAAAAATGTCTGAGTCTGTACTTCTAACTTCTTGTTTCTATCAACTGTTTTGCGTTTTCTTGATGGTTCTAAGATAGAATAAAAATGGCATGCATGTATATCCGTGTCATTTAGAGATTTATTTCATTGAAAATAGTTGAAATAAAAGAAACTAGGTAGGTTTATCCTCTATCATCGACTGTGACTGTGGTCTCGGTGGCCGAGTGCTTAAAGTAGTTCATCTGCAGTTGTGTAGCTTTCATTGAGGCAGTTAGGTAACTGCCTCACGGGCCGAGTGCTTAAAGTAGTTCATCTGCAGTTGTGTAGCTTACATTGAGGTAGTTAGGTAACTGCCTCACCAAATTTTCTACCAAGAAAAAAATACTGAATGATAAAAAGAGGTAAAATGTACAAGTATTCCATAGTATAGAGTGAAGATGGTCCCACCATTTTGACTTCTCTACCCTTACCCGAGTAGTTTGCATCATTAACTTAGAGACACCGTAAAAAATAGTTACATTTTTGTTTCACGAAAATTACTAACAAAGCTACGATTAACTTGATTAAGTGAACGGACAAATTATATAAATCAGTGTTTCAAACAAGAGGTTAAAATATGAAAGTGATATGATGCTCTGTTTTTTATCGACAACACATTTGTTACGTTTGGTAGACGTGATTTTTCAACACACAATATGTATTCCTATTGAAATTAAATACAAAATCTTTACAAAACCTCAAAGCATATAAAGTTACAAGACAAAGATGATGTTAAACTTTTTCACCGAATCTGTATATTTTTGAGAGGTAATCAGGATTCTGTAAGCTATCTTTGTTTTGATAAGGGCCTGTCTTTTTTTTAAAGGGCGAGAATCAAACATTTAGCAAGCATGGTTACAAAAATTGTATTGATTTAATGCACATAGCAAAATACCACTATTTAAAGATAACACATGATGAAAGTTCCACAATTCATAGACAAAACATTTGTTCAAGTGTGTGGTCAATCAAAAAGTTATTTCCCGTAAAAAGTAAAAAAGAAAAAAAAAAGAAAGCGAGAGAGAGAGAGAGAGCGGTACAACTCGGCACTTACAATTTCAAGATGGAAATCATGATTTCAACAAAAGTTATTGATGATTGTAAATGTAAACTACTTTTCGATTAATAATTTTATACAACTGCAAAAATATCATTTACCACTATCTAGATAAAATTATTTTTCGTATACAAATGACCAAAAGGCGGACTAGGGTATAGTCATATGACCTGGACGTTTCACGTCCGGCAGTAAAACACATGCAGGATGTATAAATGCATAGTCTCGTTCGTTCGCAATGGGAATGGTAACTCGTTGAATCAGATGTCGTGTGAAGAGAGAGATTAACACGGACTCTTCACGATAAAGAACATTGCAACAACTCTTTCGGAGGTTCATATGTGATTTTTGGAAAGAAACGTTTTCACCTTTGGCTGCAGTCGATATTCCTGGTCGCCATTAATCACTCATATCAGAAGAACCTATATACTAGTATTGTTATTTTGTTAAATTGTTCTCGTCCTAAAATGCATGAAACTTTGTCACTGAGGATTAAGCAATCAACAATCAATCAAACCTGTGTAAAATACGACTTTTCCACCTGTAATTTCGGGATGCGATATTGGAAACGTTTCGCCCTTGAACTAGCCAATCAAAATGTACTAGAAAAACTCTATGACATTAGGATTTTGTATGAATTGATGTTCATTCAGAACCCTCATCTTTTAATGACTATCATCTTCTCGGCCAGACAGATATCACAGGTCTGCCAATAATGTAGTCTAGCTCACAGTAGTTATACATTTTACACTTAAAATATCGGATATCAACCAAATGATTTACTAGTAATACAAATTATTGTCACCTCGCAATGCGGGGGTGGGGGTAGCAATACCGGGCGTCCGTCCGTCCGTTTGATATTGTAAAAGCTCTCATGGGTACAATGTTTTCCAGATTTTTATGAACTTATATCAAAGGTTTATATCAGCAATGTCGAGTGCGAAAATCAAATATTTTTAAAAGAGTTATACCCTTGGAAATATTAATTGAATAGGAAATTGCCTTCTCGCACTTACATATTTTGTAGATAGTTATGGAATACATATCAAAGGTTTATATCAGCAATGTGTTGTGTCGGAGTCCGAAAATCAGCGGTGATTTAGTATTTTGACAGGAGAAATGTCTCTTTGAAATGTAACATATATCAAAAAATTGTATTGTAAGCACTCTCGCATCTTCATTTCTGGTCGACTTTTTATGAAATTTATTTCAAGGTTACAAAAATCCGGATTATCTAGATTGTCAGGTTTGTTTGTGTAGAATATGGAACTGTGTGGTAGATCAATTACTTTTTCATAATCTCTAGAAACATAAATCGGTACCATATTTCCGAATGAAAAATTAAGATCGGATCTCAGAATAAAAGAAAACGTTATATCCTTAATGTGATATTTTGAAAAAAATGACAATTTCTGTATAACGGGAGATAACTGGGATGGCTTTATTTCAACATATATATACGTGTGGGCTTTTCATTGTCAGTATATAATACAATCAACTGCAATTTGTATTTGAATTAAAACAATGACAAATTCAATCAACCTTTTCTCCAGCAACAGTTTCGAAACAAAATCAATATCATAATACTTTTCACAAACGAGATTTACTGTTCAATAAATTATAATTCTACTTGCAACTCTCCCATTGTGTTCAGAGTTTAAATTTCAACTATTAAATGTAATTTTTCACTATAATACTATATCCAATTCAAATTGTCAGCAACAAAAAACGATATTAAACAAAAAATAACAATCAATAAAAGAATGATCTATATAACATCAGAAGCTACTGATAAGAAGAACAAATAAATGGAACCCGTATAACAGTAAAATTCACATTTTTTAGCTAATGACCGCATATATAATGTTTCTCTGTACTTGACTCATATTCTCATTTTTATACACCCGTCGAAGATAGGCCGTACTATGGTATGCCAATACCCGTCCATCAACTCTTCGTATGATAATTCAAATTTGCTTAAACCAATTCTCATATAACTTTGTCACAACATTAGAATTGACAGAAGAAAGCTCCCTTTCGTTTTTGTGGTTTTTTTTAAATTATTTTTTAATTGTCATTCCAGAATTACGGAACTTTGACCCTTAGATTTAAAGCAATTTTTCATAAATCGCAAACTAACTTCATTATTCCTAAATTGATTTCCTCCAAACTTAATATTTTTGTGGGGATTGATGAATGGAAGCTCCCTTGCGATATTTTTTTTTTTATTTTCTGGTTTGTCGTTTTAGAGTTATGGATCTTTAACCGTTAAATTTAAGGCAATTCTTCACAATAAGCGCAATAACTCCTGTATTCCTGGATACTACTTTATTGTTGGGATTGATGAAATTCCTGGAAGCTCTCTTTTTATTTTTATATTTTCAGATTTGTCGCTCCAGAGTTATGAGACTTTTATTGTCAGATTTTAGTAAATTTTTCACAAATTGTACCATAACTTGAATTTGGTTTAATTGATTCAGTGGAAACTTGACGTAATTGTCCGAACTGGTGAACTGATATAATTAAATGTCTTCGAAATATCTCTTTTTATTCTTGCAATAATTTCAATATGCCCAATAAGGGCGTATCATACGCTCTTGGCGCAGTTGTTTATTCAAACTGACTTCCTATACAAAATACGCCTCAATACTTATCAGTCCTAGCTGTAGTAGCAGGTTTTGGTCAAAGCAAATATATTGGCCATTGTGTTTTTATTTTCGACGTGTCCTGATATAATATCCTTCAGATAATTTTAATGATGTCCAGATATCCGTCCTTGTGATAATTTCGGTATTGTTCAGAAAGAACTTGCATTAGCTAATTTGGTTAGTGTCAAAATAATACTTCCTTCAGCTATATGGAACGTGTCTCGATAGTTCTTTCTTGAGATAACTTGGGACATGTCCAGATAGTACTACACTCATGTATCTAATTTTGAACGTATCAGAGAGTACTTACTTTCGATAAAAGCATTAAAACATTTAACTTTTCTACCCTTTACACAAGTATTCCCCATTCCAAACTAAAAGACAAATTGATAAAAAAAGAAAGTGCTTTGTTTCATAAAAATAACAGCCAACTTTGATACATTAATCAATCTTGCCTTAGGGAGGGATACATCGTACTTAGTAAAAAAGTTTGATTAAAACAGAAAAATCTCTGAAACTGACATTACCAAGATGCTTGATTTCTTGTTTGATAACATATTTGTTACGTTTGGAGAACGTGTTTTTCATCAAACAATCGCCATTCCCATGCGAACCAACTATTGACCTCTTTTGTTCGTTAATTCATATGAGGCAGATTCCATACAGGAGCTTCTTATGAACAATGATAAAAAGCTAGCATTATCTTTTAACTTCACTTTTCGCTACATAGATGATGTCCTCTCACTAAACAATTCATAGTTTGGTAACTATGTTGAACTCAACATGTCATACACTTATCCATGAATTACCCTTAACCCGGTAATTTACCTTTATCCCATTACCCTTAACCAGGAACAAAACTTTCCTAAAATATTTTTCAACAAATCAAAATAGTTTATAGTAGGTCTTTTAATAGGATTTATAGTAAAGTAATAAATAATTTTAGATATAAAGTATTATGATAGTTGGAATGAAATGCACAAATATTAGATTAATCCTTATTTGTCAAGGGAGAATTCATTAAAAATTTGTATTTTATGTAAAGGAGATAACTGCAACATATTACTCTTAAACGGAAACGTATTTGCTCTTAGAAAATACAATATGTAAATATTGAATGCAGAGCTTTTTTTAAAAGGGGTATAGCTATTATAGAAAAACTTAATACACTTTTGCTTACAGTAAAGTTGCTTACCCGTATTACACTATAAAAGTAGTTGTATTCCAGATAGTGGCGCGGGAAGACCAAAGAAGAAGAAGTAGTCTATGATGTCTGCTAAAACTCGACTGGGATCGAAGCACAGGCACTTGTCTCAGAAAAAACAATTCCTATATACCTTAATATAACACAAGGTACTTAACTCGCATTCTTGAAAAATGTCACCCGGTCGCGAACTTCCGTTATATCGTAAATCTAAATTGATTTATCTACACACTGGTGCATATACCTTTGTTGTCAGAATCATTCGTAGCAGGCCTCCCCAAGTATGTCAACCGTAAAAAAATGTGTATACCAACAACCGATTGGAACTATAAGACTCGCAATAAATGATTGATTATAAAAAGTATTTCCAAGAAAACTATTAAAGTTTTTGTCTGAATAGAACTTATCATCCAGGTAGTAAATTTGTAAAAGATGACGTGAAAAAAATCTAACAGGTTTTATTTGAGGTATGTCTAATGAGTCGAGTTTCTATTTGTAGACTCCAATTTTCCCATTCCATCAATGTCATTCAGACTCTCTCTGGACTTGACATAAAAAATGAGATAACTCCAAGAAACATTTATTTTTAGCAATTGACCTTCCCATAAAATTTGACCAATCGGAAACCGAGATATATATAAGAGAGGGGAAGGATACCAAAGGGACAATTATAATAAACTATTTACTGCGAGTCTTATATTTCCAATCGGTTGTTGGTATGCGAAATTTTTACGGTTGACATACTTGGGGAGGCCTGCTACGAATGATTCCGATTACAAAGGTGGGTGTTTTATACACCATTGTGTAGATAAATAAATTTAGATCAACGGCATAACAAGTTTTAGTGTGGTTGACAACCGTGAAATCGGAAGTTCGCGACCGGGTGCCATTTTTCAAACATGCCAAGAAATCCTCGCTAAAAATTCCGGTCTACCTCCTACGGCACCCGTTAGTAGTTAAAGATTTGATTTAATTCAACAAATTAATTTATGACCTGCATATACGTATCGCTTAGAACACAGCCATATACCGAATGGTCAATATTAATCATCCGTGTAATTTGCTCTATTGGATGTTTGCAAAATTTCAACGGAGGCAATTTCTTGGCATGGGAGAAAGGAAGAAAGATCATTCACAATTTGTTTAACATTTTTTTCTCTCTTTTAATTAAATTTAAAAAAAAAATAAACCTTTCAAATGTAGAGCTCATAAATAAAATTATTCCCTGTGAACCTTCCCCCCCTTTTTTTTTCTTTTTTTGGCGTTCTCCATATTGAACCCTCGATTTAAGCTTACCAATCTAATTAAAATTAAAACCTTGCTTTCTAACCGATCTATTCATGTACCGGAACGGCAACTCTCTTTATTTAATAAGAAAATCTACAGTTCCTTTATACACATGCATGTTGTCTGCTTGGAGTCCCCGCCTTAAAAAAGGAAATAGCCTAAACTCCAAGATAATATATTCCTGCATCACGTGATTTTTACCACGTGGATCTTACATTAGAATAAATACCGAATATGGAAAGTAAAACTACTATTCAAAACATCAAGTCCGATGGCATAAAGAAGAAAAAGTTCGTTTTTTTTTTTTTTTGCAAAGGGTGCCTGGGTAATCCTCTCTGTGTTCAAACAATATATGAAATTTTTGCCACTGCCCCTTGTCTGTTCTATGAATTCTAATCCTGACTTTTTTCTATCTGTTACTGGGAGAAAGGAAGAAAGATCATTCACAATTTGTTTAACATTTTTTTCTGTCTTTTAATTAAATTTAAAAAAAAAACCTTTCAAATGTAGAGCTGATAAATAAAATTATTCCCTGTGAACCTCCTCCCCCTTTTCTTTTTGGCGTTCCCCATATTGAACCCTCGATTTAAGCTTACCAATCTAATTAAAATTAAAACCTTTCTTTCTAACCGATCTATGCATGTACCGGAACGGCAACACTCTTTATTTAATAAGAAAATCTACAGTTCCTTTATACACATGCATGTTGTCTGCTTGGAGTCCCCGCCTTAAAAAAATAGCCGAACTCCGGCAAGATAATATATTGCTGCATCACGTGATTTTCCTGACTTACATTTAAATACCGAATATATCTGTTCAAAACATAAAGTCCGATGCCAAGAAAAAGTCCTGACTTTTTCTATCCATCAAGCTAAAATTCCGGTCTACCTCCTACGGCACCCGTTAGTAGTTAAAGATTTGATTTCATTCAACAAATTAATTTATGAGCTGCATATACGTATCGCTTAGAACACAGCCATATACCAAATGGTCAATATTAATCATCCGTGTAATTTGCTCTATTGGATGTTTGCAAAATTCAACGGAGGCAATTTCTTGGCATGATTCGAGTTAAGTACCTTGTGCTATATTAAGGTATATAGGGGGGAAATTCTGAAACAAGTGTCTGTGGATCGAAGTTGGGCAACGTCTACTTTGTTTACTGTGGTAAAAAACGTCATGAAGTGAAATTCAATATCTGCCGGGTTGTTTTCATAGTTCGACAGCAGGTTTACATTTCGACCAGAAAGATGGAAGAGTTGATTTAACTTTTTTTTTGGCTAAAGTATTATTTTGTTTAATAAATACTTTATTTTCGACTTGATTGTAATTCATCTGATTTCATGCATGCTTTCAAAGAACCACTACTGTTTATCAATTAACTAATTAGTACATAAATTTACTGTAATTAGATAGAAATGGGAAACTCTTGGTTAATGATAATATATTGTTATGAGAAAATGTAAATTCGTGCGTATTAAGCAATGACACATTACACGACGATGGAGTCTGGTTTAGATACAAAAAAGGGGGAGGTTGAAGGTTCTCCAAATTTATATTTTGACTGGATGAGCGAATTAGGTGAGCTTGTGTACTCATTGATGTTTTTGCGAAGGTTAACTTTCTGGCAGACGGACCCGTCACTGCCAGGTTTAGGTAAGCAAAAGCTGACATTAATCTGTTCCGATAAAGGTATACCGATAACATAATATCTTATTGTGGTGCTCCTTTAGAAAGGAGGCTTATTCAGAACATACATTCAAATCATCGTTTCCTTCCCACACCTAATGCTGTCCCCTTTCCAAACACGAGAAATTTCTTCACAGTTGAAGATGTTCATTACATTAAGGATAGCATTTTGTCGTAGTTATTGTACCAGAGCTGTAAAGCAAAATATTACAAAAAGACAGTAAAGTAAACAACTGCATACATATTGTTTTCCTGTAGCATTTCCTTTTATGATGAATAAATCAAATCAAATATTTTATTGGATAAAGCACATTATGATAAATATGACATTGCGTAAAATTATCCAAGTGTACTACAACATGACATATAAAACATGACAAATAATGTAAATAAAACATGGTGAATAACAAGAGAAAGTTAATGACAATGAACGGTGATATGGGGTATACGAATTCTAGACACTTGCGCACCAAGACAAATATGTCTTATCATGCTTATATATCAACCAATTAACATCTGCAAACACTAAACTTGTCCGCCATTCCATCTAAAGTTAGGCTCCTAAGAAATGGGTTGTAGCCATTGTCACCATGGTATTAATACACCTTTCCACTCTCCTGTCAATCATCAGTTAATTGACCAATCACATCTGGTAAATTTATCACATGTGTAAACATTTGGTAGCAGCACGTGTTGTCGGCCATAACCTCGGTCAAACATTCTTATCTTAACAGTTAATTTGATCTAACATTTCTTGAAATTTTCACAATTAAATCGTCCAGAATATTGTTTTTGGGAAAGGAATCAACGTAAGAGGGTAGAGGAAGGTCAAGTTGTCAACTTGAAAAAAAAAGAAGATTGTTTTAATGAATGACAGTTATTAATAAATCAATTAAAAAGGAATATGATGGCAGTGCTTATTGTTTTTTAAAATATTGTTTACATGCTATTTTGAAAAATGAAAAAAAATATATATTCTGAAACCATGAAACAGATTTCAATTGGTGTACAAATTGAGTTGAAATTGATATTTTTTCATTAATTTAAAAGATTTACACTATAAAACATGCAAGTTATTATGTATAATTTCTGGAAATTACAATTATATATCATATAGTAAAGATTCAGCAACAAAAGAATTGACACTTTTCCCATTTCAGTTTCAAAGAATTATCCCTTACTTTATTAAAATGTTAAAATATTTGTACCTGGAAGCAGTTTAAACTGAAAACTTCAAGGTATTTATCATCTTTGGATTGACAGATTTACAAAATTTCAATTTTCCAGTATAATATTTGTACAAGAACTATTCCATATTCTTTGACAATCAAATTATTTTAGAGGTAGTGTAAGTTTTCCCACCTTAAAATCAATCTGGATGAAAATTATATACAACCTCATTGGAATGAGATGGAAAATAAAATTACCGATCTGAAAGTCTGCATGGAATGAAATAATGTAGTGAATTAGATATTTGTAGTCTTTTGTGTACAAAATGTATAAAATGAAAGTATTTATGTTTGTTATGCCCTTATCGCTAGCATTTCGTTAAAAGACGGAGGAAACTCAAATAATAATAAAAGTTATATTTCAATAGATGCTTCATATCAAGTAAGATAATGTTTAATTTTGATATGATTTTGGTCTACTGTGGGAGTATTTAATTGCTGATTGTACTTGACCTTTTTAAATTTTTTGTATAAATTACAAAAAGGAAAGGAAGTGAGAAGTATCGGATAGATTTTATTTTCTTAATTTGAAAAATAGTGAGTACATTGTGCAAAGATTCCTGTTGAGGACAAGAGTTGTATATTTATGAATTTAAAACAAAGACGAACTACAATGACCAAATATTCATGTACGCAAATAATCAATTCATTTTTTTTGGTTCTTTTATATTTTACTTAGTGATAGGAATTTTAATTATCATTAAGTTATCTATGGATATAAAAAAAAAAGAAAACCGGTTAAATGTTATTTGATAAACAATCAATAGGTACTGGAGCAGTGATGTTTGTTTTACAAGTTGACCCATGCTGTGTTTGTCTACACAGTAAACACACTTATCAGCATTCATTAGCCATGCTTAATTAAACCTGTAATTTATCATCATAATTTGTCTGATCAATCATGCAATGTTATATTCTATATCTTGTTGTTTTGGGGGAGTGAAGGTAATCCAATAGCTTCAAATTTGCAATATTTTAATTGTTTCTTTTTATTTAGTATAAATGGACATAATTTCTTCATGATGTCATAAATCTATCTCTCAACCCTTCATGATCGAGTAACTATTTCATCATACTTTAACACAAAAACAAATATATGAACAAAATATTGCTCTTATTTATATTTGTTATAACAAATTCTTTACTTTGTTATTATTCAATGTTCATAATAACCGCCATTTTGTTGATTAGCTTGACCTAGGATGCTGGGTTGCCATGTGTTGCTAAGGGGGGCGGGGCATACCAGTAGATAATGGAAAGGTGTATTGGATGAGTCTTACAAATTCAACAATTCACTACAAACTTGACCAATTATATTGACAAGAACTCTTGACAACTCGACTTTAAATGTTGATATTGCGGTGCCACAAAATAATTGAGTATTTCTTAACTCCATACAGCAAGCTATTTACATATCTTTGTGGTATTAATTCAATTTTAACATATGATACATGTGGCTATTCAAACATTATATATTGTCTATGTTGTGACATAATATATAATGGGTATATATATAGTATATTCTTCCCTGGTGAATGTATAAGATTCAAAATATGCACATTACATTTTATTTTAGGTAGGTGTAAAAAAAAATTAAAACTTATCCAGATATATATGTCTCTGACTTATCTTACTGAAAATTCTGAGCGTTAGAACATGTAGAAAGAGAAGTACATTTGATTTTTGGCCTTTTAAACTTTTTGATTCGAGCATGACATGACTAATAAGTCTTTTGTAGACAAAACTAATATTGAAATTTTTCTGGTGTATAAAATTTGAATCCTGGTACACATGGCTATGATGAGTGTATTTACAAGTTGTTCTATCAAATACTTAAATGATATGTTTAAGATCTTTTGAACATTCAATTTCATTTACATAGCAGAAACAGAATATAATTGTATTAAACCGATCCACAATTAACAAGGGTTATGTGATAAAATTTGAAAAACGATGGCGGCGATGGCGGCAATGCAGATAAATGACCATGTGCGTGTTGTCACATTCTTGACAAACTGAGTCAGTATCTTTCATTTCCCTGAGAAATCAATAGGGATAGGAATTTGCTATTTTTTGGTTTGAGTTCCTGTCAATATAATACATAATAAACAAACCAATGATGCACTAGTCTCGTCGAATTGATTAAATCTGACATGCAGCCCGAAAGCTGACTGCAAGATTTAGGCCATACCTGTTGTTTGTGTAGCGATAAGTGAACACAACAGGTGTCCAGTTGACTTTAAACACAAGCAGTGCACTTAGATCTTCATTGTGAAAAACTTATTATGACAGCATTAATTGTACTCAAAATATTAATAAATGCACAACTGTACAATCAACTATGTTTTCATAATAACATGTGAATATCTAACATAATCAAGTTTGGTTTAGGATATTTTATTGCAAATATTTTTTCCTTTTATTATCATAGGCAACATGACTTAAAAGAAACTGTAAACATCGTATTGAAAAAAAGGGGCCAAATTGTCTTGGTCACAAATACCCTGATACTGAACAGGGAAAAATGTCTTGGTGTCGAAGTGTTTCGTTACCGGGTATAAGACTGTTAGATACATGTACGAGAACATAACCCTGTGTCCATTGCTCTACCCCTTGTGGAAGTACAAAAAAAATATAATAAAATAATGATTTTTACATAAATAATTAATTTGAACCAGCTGACACTGGAGAACTAATTTATTAATTACAATACCTTGATTTGATTTGAGCACACTCCAAAAAGCTTTGTATTTGAAAAAAATCATTTAGTTCAAGAAAAAAAAATTGATCGCTATAATGACATAATTTTGTCAGGTGAGGGACTTAAGACGATCTTGAGTTTAATTAGTAGTAAAATGTTTCGTTCGTATCTTAAATCTTTAATAACAATGTTTTTTTTGTAGGAATTCAAGAAAAGATTTTTTGATACATTGAGAATTTATGTAAAAGGTGGCTCTGGAGGTCAAGGATACCCCAAATATGGTGGTGTAGGTGGGAAAGGAGGTGATGTTACACTGCGCTGTGTAGGTGGTAGTTCACATCTGGCAAAAGTCAAAGAAAAATATCCTGAGAAGAGGTTTATAGCACAGACTGGTAAAAACAGCGGGTAAAGTGTTATAACAGACATAAAACATGACATGTCAAAGAAGAACAAAAATAGAAATAAGAAGATGTGGTATGATTGCCAATGAGACAACACTCCACAAGAGACCAAATGACATAGAAATTAACACATTAGGTCACCGTATGGCCTTCACAATGACCAAACCCATACTGCATAGTCAGCTATTAAAGACCCCAAAATGACAAATGTAAACCAATTCAATTTATGTACAAAATAATGAATGAAAAACAAATATGATATACAGCAACAAACAACAACCACTGAATTACAGGCTCCTGACTTGGGACAGTCACATACAGAATGTGGCGGGTTTAACTAGTTTGACAGCACCAATCCTCCCCTAACCTGGGACAGTGGTGTAACAGTACAACATAAGAACAAACTATAAAAATCAGTTGAAAAGGGCTTAACTCATCAGATTGATACAAAGCAGAAATACATCTAACAAAAACACAGACCAGACGTGGCAGGGTACTTATATACATCCCCACAACAAAAAAGTCACTAAGTACAGATCTGAGAGTACTCGCAGTTACTGACAGATAGTTCAAAGCCAATAATAACTAATAAAAAAATCATGCATCTAAGACTAAAATATCAATCAGTACACATCCAACATCCAATGGATTTTGTGTAAAGATGTCATTAACAGTCAGAGAAAAACATGACCTTGTGCAATGCCAAAATACAGTTATCGACAGATTGTAGAGACATGAGTGTGCATATGTATATAAAATAGTATTTAGTTTGATTTTAATTTACTGATAACAAAATATTTATTAATACCAATAAAAACAATATTCAAATATCTAATAACAGTGTTGAATTGGTAACCTTTTAGAATACGTTTATTTAAAGGATCGATAAGTTTATCCGTATTTATCTAAATTTCCAGGCTCGGTAAACAACATCTCTGTAAAAATTAGGATGTGCTGTCCCGTTTCAAATAAGTTTTCTACAGGTTCAACCAAACTTCCAAACCAAATCGTTGTATCTATGGAAGAATTTAGTAAAGGTTTTGAGTAATCTGTGGTAACGAAATCCCTGACTAAATAATTTACCAGTAATACATGGATTAAGTTCATTGAAATCCAAAACGTCACAACAGACACATATAATGGTCTACTTTTATAATTTTTTACTTGGATGGAGAGTTGTCTTATTGGCACTCATTCCACTTCTTCATATATCTATCTACAGGCATAGCAAATGAGTTGCGATATATAAACTACGTACATGTAAGATGGTGCCAATGGAAATTAAAATTGACTATAATTTCTGTAAAAAAAGATGTAGTTATATCTTTATGTTAAAATTCTTTAAGCAAGGTGATGTTGATTGTAGATCTTTGACAGTCTCTGTTAAGTTTATTCACAACTTTAGGAGACTTGGGGCGATTTTGATATATAAAGCTTGACATAATATAAAGACAATTGTCTATTGTTGAAGATCATTTGTTGACCTCAATTGATTTTTGTTGTTGTTGGGTTGCATACATACAAATACATACACCCACACCTTTTATTCATATTCCAAACATAATTATATTACAAAATTTCATACAAAGTGCTTTTTATCATGTTTTTATGTATTTTTCTATTTTCAGTAAACGCCATTTGTTAGGGGACAATGGTGAAAATCTGACTATAGAGGTGCCTGCAGGGATAATAGTTAGAAGCGATGAAGGTAGAGAGCTAGGTAAATAAACTTTAGAATATGCTCATAAGACTAAGAGTGTTCACATGGAAATATAAGAAAAACCAAATTTACCACTTAAACATTTAACAGAACATCGAAATGAGTAGTTGTATAAAACCAGAGAATAGGTGTCACATTTTTTACTTATAAAGACCTTTTCAAGAGGATATAAAAGTTTTTCTGATCAAATGCATGTCATTAGCAGTCTCACTAACCTGATAGCAGTAAATAATTCCAGAATTAATTATCCATCACAATAAGATTTTGTTTAGGTGTAAGAACCATTATAACATAGATTATCAACCAAAATTGTCATAATATTAGAAGTTCAAATATGATATATAACTTGCAGAAATTAATGAAAATGTACATGTAAGATGATTTGTATAAATGCAGTTTAAAGTATTATTATTACATTGAAATTTGTGAAAATTTTGAAAAATGGAAGGAAATTTTGTTTAAAGGATTAGGACCTTATCCAGTCTAAAGCAAGCTAAAACATTTGTAAAGGTATTTTAAAAAACAATTTTCCAATAATTTTAAGATGGAATATTTGTTTTTCTTTTCAGTTGATTTATTTCAATCATCACATTTCTTTTTGAAGTTTATTTATGTATTTAAGATTATGAAATTTAATTTCTTATGTGCAATTCATATATATGGTCTATTCATGGGTTCATTTCATAATGTCAAAGGAAATGATGAAAGGTGAGAACAACTGATACAGTAGAAATAATATATTGGCCATATCTTTTGATTGATTTTAGGTTCCAAGTGATACTTCGCACATATACTAACACACAACAAAGGGTATTTCATGACCTTAGTCTAAGTTCATATGAAGTTCTTTTCTGGGTCACTACAGCTTAATTTTGTTGTAATCATGTCAGAGAATAAAATAGAGAATGGAAACAGGAAATATGTCAAAGAGACAATAACCCAACCAAAATGTCAGAAAATGCCCAAGTCTACCAATAGGTCTTATACGCAGCCAAAAAATCCAGCACCCGGAGTTGGACACCACACTTAACTCAGAAACATAAAAATAAACCAATACATTTTCTTTGTGTTTACTACAAGTGAAGTGTCTCTTTTTGATTATTTATTTCCAGCTGATTTGAATAAAGAAGGACAGGAGTTTGTTGTTGCTAAGGGTGGTTTAGGTGGTCACCCTGGTAACAACTTTCTTGGTAAAGCAGGAGAGCGTAAAAGTGTAACACTTGTGCTGAAACTTATAGCTGATATAGGACTTGTTGGGTAATTGTTACTGTATTTTTTTTTAATGAATATAAACATTGCATTCCAATACTACTAGTTATACACAGCTTTTAGTCATACACAGCCTCAAACTGTAATTTTGTCAAAGACATTGAAATAATAGTTAGAGAGCTTTTGTTGTCATTTCATGATAAAGATTTATAGATAATTGAATTGGCATAGTTAACTTTATTTTTTCACTGTCATAATTAAATGTTGAAGAGCTTTATTAATGTGAGTCTCTAACAATTTGTTTTAAGAGTTGTTCCTATTTCTTTTATAGTTCAACTTCATCAAGTGTCCAGATGTTGTCAAGAATTTTTTGGTGGATTCATTACCAGGGCTTCCCAAAAATTTGAGACAACCAGACATTTTTTTCCAATTCAGTTTTTAATCTTTTTTGACTGTAACAAAAGACAGTAAAGAGTAAAATTAAAGTGCATACAGTATCCTTTATCATTCTAGGAAGAGCTATCAAGAATCCACTACCAGTAAACAAACCTTGAATATTTTTTAAACTTTAAGAAACCAACATGACATGTTTGGTTGCTGTCTCATTGCTTATGCCCACATCTGGTTTGTTCATGTATCCAAAATGAAATTACATTAGTGATATTTTTTATCTTTTCAGTTTTCCAAATGCTGGAAAATCGACTTTTTTGTCAGCAATTTCTAGAGCTAATCCCAAAGTAGCTAGCTATCCTTGTAAGTAAAGAGTTGATAGTCCTTACAAGAATTCATCATTTCTATACAAATACAGTTGAACCCCATTGTGTCGAACTCGGTTGAGTCAAAGTAATTGCTCGGTCCCGGCAAAATTCCCGTTTAAACAATGCATTTTAATCTCTGATGAGTCGAACTTGGATGATTCCAATTCTTGGTTAAGTCGAATAAATTTTATAGTCCCTTTGATTGAAAATTTATGTAAACTGCCCCCAATGTCTCAAAGTTCGAAAGTAAGAAATTTAGAAATTTAGAAAAAATGCAAACTTAAAAGATAAAAATTCAAATCGGATGTTTTTCTTATATCATTTTCATAAGTGATTAAATCTGTGTAAACATACTTGTTTGTATAACAGTTAAAATGACATGTTTATGGTGACCAGCAATTAACACCTTTGTTGATCGTCCAAGCGGAACTTTAGTGTGATGAACATATTTCGCCTGATATAAAAACGAAACAAATTCAAATGATCCTAGCCGAGATTAAACGAATCGTTTGAATTAAAATTCATTAATTACAATAATTAAATAGATTAAGACAATTATGAAAAATTTACAATAATTGAGTGGAAAGCAGACGACCCTAATCAGTGATCTCTCAGGACTTGCCTCATTCCGTGAGAGATTCCATAATTCATAGTGGCTGACCTTTGCAGATATTTGTGTATTGATTTTATTTGTGAATGTTTTATATCTGTACTTGTATGTTTAATTAAGATGAAGGACCTGAAATATAGAGGTTGAATACACAATCATAAATTGTCATATAAAAAAAGGCACAATGTTCAAAATATTTAGTTTACACCAATATCATACCGTATTTCATGCATTCCAAATTTTTACGACACACTCAACCTCTGATGAGTCGAACCTCGGATGAGTTGAATACTTTCGTCCGTTCCCTTAGACTTCGACTTAACGAGGTTTGACTGTATGAGCAAAACCCCTGCAAAGTATTCAGTTACATTATTATTTTAAGTGCCAGTCTTTGTAAGAATCATGCAATTTAGAAGAATTTCAAAAGATGACTGAAAAAAGACCTGCTGACCTAACCATCCTATTTTGAAGTAATCCTTAGATAGAAATGGTATGTCTTTCGTTTCTGTGTGTCTGGTAATTTAAGAAATCTCTAAATAACTTTTGGTTAGAATGATAGCAAATTACAGAGTTAGCTCCCCTTATTTGGTAATTTCTAGTGCATTCCAACCAAATTATATCTTGAATTACCAGAACAGGAAAAAAACAACAAATGTTATATTCATGCACCTTTATACATTTTGAACTTAAATTAATGTAAACTTGAGTGGGTTTTGTTTGTCATGTTTTCATCACTGCCTGATTCTAAGGCAGATTGCAACTTAATAATAATATTTCTAAAAACTAAAATGATTATTATACTCTCTGTCTTCCAAGAAGTCTTTGTAATTTCATAGATTCTTACATTAATTAACACAGAACAAGATATCTACCTCATTATAGGGAATTCAGTCCAAATGAAGTGCACACAAGTAGTTGATGTTGATTATTCAAAATTGCAATCAGAAAACCTTTAAAGTCAGAACACTGGTTATATTTTAAGTGAACATACAAACATGTTTTCAGTCCTTTCCTTTCCTTGATGATCATCAACTTTGCATTTAGTTTTTATAAAATAAAGGAAATCATTTACTCCTCATTTTGCCTCTAGTCCTAAAATGTTATGAATAATTATAATTACTGAAAAAAATTCACAAATTACTGACATCTCAATTTTTTTTACTGTCAGATTGCACTAAAAAAGGGTTGGCATCTATGTAATTGAAAAAAGTCAGGCAAATGCATTGAATAAATTCATCGATATAAGTTAGATTTATTAAATTTATAATTTCTTCAAAGAAAAGCAATGAATATCTTTAAAGAAGATATATTTCCTTTATGAATTTCAATTGATATATGGTTATATCTTTTCTTTTTTATTTATTCTTTGAATTTTCTACAGTGCAACATATTTACATGTACAGTTACCCGACTAGTGGAAAAAAGTATAATTATGTGCACCTATAAAAGGTATATTATACAACATTGGATTTGTCCTCTAAAAAACTTAATAAGTAGGATAAAAATGACAAAATAGCAATTTGGTAAAAAACAAACATTGTAGTGGCATGAGGGAACTAGCACTTCTCTTTTAAGTCACTTTTTTACCCTGTCAGATTAAAGAGAGATGTCAATTTACCTATGATTCTGAAATAGTGCGCCATAACAACATGTATCATAAAAAACTGCATTAGAGCTTGTTATTTGGTGTGGACATTTGTATAGTGATAAAAACTTTGAGAACCTTTAGATTTCTATTTCAATTAGATTGTGTTGTTGGTTCACTGTTTTATTCATGTGTATCCAACATATCCTTTTGTCCATATCAAAGATTTGCAATTTCTCAAAAAATATGTAAATGAGATATCTATTTGTCTGGCAATAAAAATTTATAGCATACAGTTTGTATATATATATTTTACAAGGATTTTTCTTTCCAGTTACAACATTAAAACCACAGATTGGTACGATGGTATATAATGATCATAGACAGGTATTGTTTCAAAACTTTTTAAACATAATTTAAATGATGTCAGTGTTCTCCAATACCAATTACAGCTATCTCTTAGTCAGTTTTATAAATTAGATTGTTCTGGAAAATAAGACTTTAGGGGCAACTGGATATAATTAATGGGCATGTATAAGTGTTTTACAGGGATCTGACCTAAATTATGCTGCAAAATGTTTTTTTAGGAGTATGTAGTCGTGCAGTCTTATTGACCTTTACGACAAATCTCCTTTTGTGATAATGATAATGGATGGCTGCTTAACGTCCAGCGTCAAATGAATATCCATATTCAGGACGAGAACATGTTAATGTAATATGAATATTAACCCTGCTTTGTACTAGACCGACATGTTGAGCCAGATTTTTAACATGCTAGTTCACAAGGTAACAGTCCACAGGAAGACACACTACCTCAACCGGACACATTATTCTGACTCCAAGTCGATCAGTCTTTGCTCTTATTCCTTAATGCCAAGTTCTTAGCGGAGAAGCAGCAAATACCAATTTTAAAGTCTTTGGTTTGACCTGGCCGGGGTTTGAACCCACGACCTCCCGCACTCGAGGCAAACACGAGACCACCGAGGTGGTTACTGTAAATTCAGAAATTATTTTGAGGTTTTTATTAATGCGAATAATGCAACTGGGTGAGTATCGCAATAATAAGAACTCACATTTTGATATCTGATACATATCTGTATGCAGATTTTCCTGAAATTGCAATAATTAAACTTGCATTTTAATATGTCCTTTTTTTAACAATGCAAGCAATAATTTCTGAATTTACAGTAATCTCCTTTTATTATATGACTGTTTATTAAATCCTTCTCATATCCTTGCATTTATGTGTTAACCTGAATAGCAGTTGGTTACAAAATATTAACTGATCAGTCAGAAGTTTGTTATAAATAAAAAGATGTGGTTTGAGTGCCAATGAGACAACTCTCCATCCAAGTCACAATGTATAAAAAGTTAACAATTATAGGTCAAAGTACGGCCTTCAACAAAGAGCCTTGGCTCACACTGTACAGCAAGCTATAAAGGGCCCCAAAATGACTAGTGTAAAACAATTCAAACAGGGAAACCAACGGTATAATCCATATAAAAAACGAGAAACAAGAAACACCTATGAACCACACCAACAAACGACAACCACTGAACAACAGGCTCCTGACTTAGGACAGGTGCATAAAAATGCAGCGGGTTTAAATGTTTTAACAGGCGCCAACCTTCACTCTAACCTGAGACAGTAGTGTAACATTACAACATAAAAAGACACACTATAAAATATCAATTGAAATGGCTTGACTTGATCTAAAAGACATTTAAACAAAAACAAATAAACATACACTGAACGAAAAAAATTGAACTATGACACAATATAAATACAATATTAAAACGCAGGTGCCTATATAACATAGACATTACAGGTACTAATAAAAAAGATGTAGGAAGAGTGTCGATAAGACAACTCTTACCTGGGACAAAATGGCGTTAAATAAAACAAAGTACACAGGTAATTTAAATATAATAAATTTGTTGTTCAGAGTACAAGTACAGAAGTGAAAATGTATCGTCATACTAAAAACTTATCAAAGGTGGTACATATTAAAAATATTTGCATACATTGAATTTATATGATCTGGCATTAAACCTTATATTTGGTATCATTACTTACTTTGCTTTGGAGCAGGTTTAATATTCTTGAATCCAAAAGTTGAGTAGAAATATCAGAATTATGAAAGAAAATCTGGTTATTTTAATGAAATTATTGATATTTAGGTTAAATAAGAACAAAATCATTCTAGTGATTAGTTTGTTTTTCTTTCTTTAGATAACAGTTGCAGATTTACCTGGCCTTATTGAGGGAGCCCATGTAAATTATGGACTTGGACATAAGTTTTTACGTCACATAGAAAGAACTAAGCTATTATTATTTATGGTAGATCTGTTTGGATTCCAGTTAAAACCTCATACTACTCTCCACAGAACAGCATTTGAAACAATTATATTACTTAATAAGGTAAATTGTTTGTAACTGTAAGTCACTACAAGATTGCATGGTTCAAGTTACACTGGCATAAGGTCAATGATAGGAAATGATGACATCTAATTTACTTTGAGTTATGGACAGTTAAACAGAAAATAGCATTTAACAGTTTTTCATGGTAAACATGTTCGACAAATTTCAAAAATTTGTGTTCTTAAATTAGCAGTTAGAGTGGAAAAGGGCCTAGAAATCAGGAGATATTGTGTCTTGTCAAAAGAATCACAGGTCTTAATTTGATAGACTTCATAGGTTAGAGATCATTTGATTTTACTGTAAATTGTTATCTCTTTTAGTGCATTGTTGTACACATTCCAGTAACTGTCAAGATGTAAAACCGTTATGGATGGGAATTATGTTGATATATTTGTTATTTTCAGATATTTCAAGTGAGTGTTGTTAAAATGTTCAATCCTCAATCATATCTGATTTCCAATATACTGGTATATTTTTATTTTTAGGAGTTAGAGCTTTACAAAGAGGAGTTGTTGGACAAACCAGCTGTTTTAGCTCTAAACAAGATTGACTGTGATCCAGAAGGCAAAGCTGCTGAGGAAGTTTTAAAGAAACTGAAAAATCTACCTGGTATGCTTAAACTGTCAGCATGGTCTCTGTAACACATAATTGTTTTCTTCTTACAGAAGAACATTCTTTTACTGCTGAGTTCTTAAGTACATTCAACAGGAACAAATGATACACACACTTAATTAGTATTTCAAAAGATACCTGTAGAATTAATGTTATTTTCTGACTTAAAAAAAAACATGATTTTTAGCCAAGTAAGAAGGACAAAGTCAAACTTGGCTTATCATAATTTGTTGGTTGTCCATGTTCATTCACATAGCCATTGAGTTTGTGGCTTATCCATTATAGAATATCATACAAGAGAAATCATGTTTTTAACTTTGGTAATCAATGGAAAGTCTAGTGACAAAATATTAACTCCCCTGTAAACACAGAAATCTTGATTGTTTCAGTGTTTGTCTCGTTTTAGCAAGGACACTATTAATTATAAATTCACAAGAAAACGTTCTGGTAAATAGTAACAATAAAATTAAATTGAAATAAAAACAACATTTTCATATATTGTTATTTCCCTCCTGAAATAGTAAACGACGAGTATAGCAGGCTATAGGAGCTTTGTGTAAAATTGGTTTAAAATGTTGCTATGCGAATAGATTATTGGTGTACCTTCTTCAATTTATTTTTCTACTGGCTGTATACCTCTGGGACACACCAATTACCCATATATATATACAAGTCTAAATTGAAAACAACGTCCAAACCTATGATTGCGTTGGATAAAACCGCAATTTTATACGTGTGCATGCAAAACAAATTTCTTGATAGAGGGTCTAAATACAGCACAAACAACACTTTCCAAAAGACCAAAAAAGTGAAAAAGTATAATTTAACAAAACGCATTTGACTAACAGGTCGAACAACAGATGTTCTTAAGCCCTGCTGACTGCCATTGGCGATTGCCAAATAAACGGATCACAAGTTGTTACAAAATGGATCTTTTAAAATTATTAATTTAATACCAAACAGAAAAGAATAAACTTGCGGAAAAGGTGGTATACCGCAAACAAAAGGTGCAAAAATTAGTACACCATATCCGGATTTCGACAATTATATATATATATATGCAGCTAGATCAGAGGAGTTCAGGGAAAAAATTCCAATGGAATCAATTGATATTCCTCAAAGTTTAACATTTTTGAAATTAAGTTACTAACCAAATTCAAATTGACCTTATCCCAATGGAAACATTGAATGTGAATAGATGGAGAAGACTGCAAATACATGTACAGAAATCGAGACGAATAAAATTGTATAAAAAAATAGTAAAAATCTTTTAAAGGATAAACTTCTTTATAAAAATATTTATATTTAATTTTCTAACCTGCACAGACACGACTTTTAAATTGTTATATTCTTAAAAAGACAATATTTCTATATAAAAAGTTCACGTGACAAGAGCAGGCCGGTGTACTCGAAAACATAAGATGTGAAAATAGGTATATTTTGGGAAATTGTAATGATCTAAGGAACTATGTGGAACACTCTCTAAAAGTTTTGAAATGAAAGATCTTTAGGGCCAAAAATAAAATATTGTTTGTTTCCCCTCCCACGACTGACCCAGTAAAATCGCCACGACCAAACAATTTTATTGGCCATTCTTATCCAATATTTTTTTTTTTGTTGTTTTGGTTTTTGGTTATACCTTTCCGATGCTGTAGCCTACAAGCGTTTTAGTTCAAGGCATTTTTGTATAAAAGCGTCTAAATGATTCGGAATCAAGAAAAACAAACGTCTTGCCACACAGAATACAGTTGCCACACGATTTGTGTGTCTGCAAGGGTGATCTTTAATAATAAAAAAAAAAAACTGAAGCCTCTTTCAACCCACTGAGTGCATCTTGATTTGCTTGGTCTTTTACCTCTGTTTCTGTTTGAAGGATAAAATCTTTGAGTAAAAATGGTATGAATCAAGCTTTAAAATTTATCTACTTAGTCTTTGAACAGCACCAAGTCAGGAAAAGTGGGATACATGTATTTCCTGTCTTCAGGGAACACCCCAGTTTTCTGGTGTTAACTGGTTTCAATTTCGATTCATGACATGAAATTTACAAAAGGGCACGTTTTAACTGCATCAGTAGAATTTGCAAATACTTAAGGTATTCTAGGAACAACAAAACATGAATAAGTGAATCCTTGTTTTTTCTAGAACTCCAAAAAACATATAAATCTTTTGTTTAGGAATCAATTGACCAAGCTGCATGCTCCAGGTGTAACGGACCATAACTGAATTATGTTCACTTCTATTAAAAATTTTTATTCATTGAATTTTAATGCCCAAGTGATTGACTTATCTTTTTGTCATCTCATAATTGATGATCAAAGTATGAATTGGTGAACTCAGGAATTGTTTTGCTGTGAGTTATGCATCAAATTAGATTTGAAATTAGCTTGATTTTTGAACTAATAAAACACTTGCTATCATGACATATGTAAAAGATGTGCTTTTGTAGATTTCATACCATAAAATGAAAAGGAAAAAAGTAAGTCCCTGTATACTGGATTATTTTAACACCAGAAAACTGGGGTGAACATTAAATACAGGGGAAACCTCACTTTTCCTGACTTGAGCCCAACCTGTTGAATTTTGTACAAATTCAATATAGAAAACCATATCAAGGAATAAAATAAAATAATTTGCCTACCTACCTACCCATACCCTGAAAACCTCAGTCGGGAAGGGAACACAAAGATATTTTTAATGTTGGCCTAGATTTTGTATGTACATGATTTTTTTCCATCTTTTTTCTTTTTATGAATATGCAGCAAAGATGATAATTTTAAATTTCAGTTTCGCTTAACTTCTATTGCAATTATCTCTGTATACTGTAAATTCGGAAATTATTGCGATTTTGGAAGGATGGACAAGAATACAAGATTTATTTTGCGATTTTGGGAAAATCTGCATGAAAATCTGCATCGATATATGTTCCAGATATCAGAATGCGAGTTATTATTGCGATACTCACCCATTCGCATTATTTTCATAATCAAAACCTCACAATAATTTCTGAATTTACAGTGTAATGAACATAAAACATCGTGTCTTTGCATGTATATTTCTAATAACAGAATGAAACAAATAATCTATTTCAAATGTACTATTGTTGTTTAGAAATAGATTTTGATCAGTATTGTCACCAGCATTGTATTACTATTGATTTTCTTGACTTTTAATAAGAAGAACAAATTTTTATTGTTCTCAGTCATTGGTTTAGCTACTGTAATGCATCCAGTGTAATAAAGTATCTGATATTTCATACTTTTGTTTTAGTAAGAAAAATAATTAAGGTCTAGTACTAATCTGCAGGAGAAAATAATATACAATTTATTAACATATTCTTCCTTTCTATCCAATTCAACTATTATATAAAATAAGCAGGTGATATGATTGCCAATGAGACAACTATCCTACAGAGTCCAAATGAAGTGGATCAAAGCAATTACAGGTCACTGTACGTCCTTCAGCAATTAGCAAAACCCATATCATATAGTCTGATATAAAAGGCCTGAACATGACAATTCAAACCAGTAAACCAACATCCTGATTTATGACAAAACAATTAACTAAAAACAAATGAGACAGACAACAACCAACTGTAAAAACTGAATTACAGGCTCATAACTGTTATGTTTCTATAATATTTATTTTGTTTTGATGTAAGAAAGTTTGACACACCACATTGTTTTTGTGCATTTTCAGATTCATTATCAGAGATTCCAGAGGAATTAAGACCCCAAAGACTTGTTAAATTTGATGAAATATTTGTGATATCTGCAAAAGACCAAAGGGACTGATAATATGAAATTAAAATTACGTCAATTACTAGATGTATATGCTGATCAAAGAAACACAGAGTTAATGCTTCAAATGAAAGAGACAGCATATATAATTGAAAAATCTAAAGAACATAGTAAATGGAAACTTGTGTAGATTCAAATGAAATTGTTTTTTTTTAAAATAGTGCTTTGAACTATTTTCTTTTTAAAGTTTTGATAACTGATCAGTGTGATAAATTTCTTGTTTACATTGAACCATTGTTGTCATGAAATACTGAGTTCAAATCTTATCATACGTCTTGATCAGGAATACCTGGTCTTCAAGCAAAGATATTAAAGTATATTTTACAACCAGTCTCAATACAGGTTAGAGCTTGTAATACAGTGTTTTTACTTTGAATTTGTCAATCCTTTGCCTTGGGTTGGAAAACCTCTAATTCCACCTGGGCCAGAGGACCAGTGTAAGCTATTCTTGTTACTTTGCATATATTTTCCCTTCTAAACTTATTATATATTATATATTATTTCCTCTCTAAGCAGTGGACTGATAACAACCAATCTTGATTTTCATAATTCTTAGAGTTTTTTTAAAGGCAGTGCTTTAATGCCTCTATGGTTGTCGGACTAATTTTTCCTTCCGCCATGTCCGACTTATCTACGTAAGGGGTCAATAGGCCATAATAAAAATCCGGAAATGTTGAATTCTTTCCTCTTCTTTTTGTGATATAAAATGTTTTTCATTTCATTTCATTAACATTGGGAATTAAAGAAACGACCAGTGTGTTTTGTTAGTTTTAAAAACTTTTGATAGATTTGTATTTTGCATTATAAGCAGTCAATCGATTGACAAACTAGAATTATTTGAATTCCATGTGGAAAGAGGTCAGGTTAATTTCCAGTGTTATCTGCAATCTAAAGATGTTTTTAAATCATTTCAGTCGTTGATATAACAATGAAAGGTCAACTGAACATGAATTATATTGCATATTATACAATTCAAAGCGCATTTTGGTTTATTCACGTGAAGCCGTAGGACGTTATTGTTTTCGATTTCGGTATCAGTTTTTGTGTGGTCCACTAGAACACCTCCATGTGTATATAATTTCCCGCCAAAATGACCGACTAACAGCTATTGGATAATAGGTCAAAAACGTTCCATATAATAAAATGCAAATGCATAATTGATCGTTACTTTTTTTGATAATTATAATATCATTTTAACAAAATGGATTTCTGAAAAAGAGAATAACATTATTATACCAGGATTTGTCTAAATTTCTTCACTCCCGGGCACAGTAATATGCAAATTTTAGTTTCACATCTTTTAACTAGTTATTGTTTTAGATTTTTTACTTGTATCACTTTCATCAAATATTTTAATGAAATATGTATTGAAAATTTTAAATGAAATTGTTTTTTAATTTTAAAATTTGATAAAGCTATAATATCTTTAATAAAATTATACTGAAAATAAAGCTTAAAATATGCGCTTTCATTTTATGTTGATTTTAAATGTGTAAACAAAGGGGCGAAGGTGGCAAATTTAGTCAGAACTATAGGTGTTTATGTACAAATGTTGAATAAAAACAGATGAAATTATAAATCTGGAAATGATGCTCTTCGATTGGTGAAATAATTATGTAAACCAGTCTACTATATAAATATCTTTATTTAATATGTAAAATGGCATATAAACATGTGTTCACCATATTCTTAAAAGCTGTGGAATCCAAGGATAGCAGGTAAATGCCATCATACATATATAAAATGATAGACAAAGTCATCTGTGCATGATAAGTTCAACAGGATTATTCTACATAGTTCTATGGTACCAAATCAAAAGTTTATATAAAAGAAAGAGGTCAAAGGTTTCCTATCATAGTCTAGTTACATACATTTTTTTGTATCTGAGGTCGTTGAATATAGATAGTATACAAATAAGGAGATGTGGTAAGATTGCCAATGAAACAACTATTATCCATGCTTACTAGTAACAAACTACATTTGCAAAGAAGTTGAATAAAATACAGTTGATAACTGGTATTTATTACTAAAAAGAAAATTCCTAACTATATTAAACAGTATTTGACTATAAACATAGATAAACAAGGTACAAACTGGACATAGTGCACTAGTTCATAAACAAGTGAGAATAATCACCTTCATACAATGCTCAGGATATGTTCAATATCATTAGATAACACTAAATCTTAAATACTGAATGCCACCTCTGATAAGTACAATGTACTACGCAAGATAATGATATAACTGGACTAAAAATACACACAACCTGTAATTAACTGCCTTTACAGCGCTTTTGCGCTTTGATTTATTTTTAAATGATGGGAGTTTATTGAATTGTATCCCAGTTTTTCACCAAGTTATGAGTTTTGAATGTACCATTGGTTCTTCTGCCTCTATGAAGATGTGAAATAATTTGTACTGTTAAAAAGGGGAAGTTAAACATAATCAAAGAGCTTCTTGAGGAAAGAAAGATATTCTTTTCTGTTGATTTCCGTATTGAATAATCCATGTGCTACCCATGATAAGACCTATTTTGTCTTTTTTTGTTTGTTTGAAAAAGATACTGTTTCTAATATAAAGCCACTGATCATCAACACTATACAATTATACAAAAAGTAAAAGAATTTTTCTGATATTTTGTTCAACACTGTGTTTAAAAACTAGTTTAACATTCAGAGTTCACTTCCCTTAGTGAATGGGGAGATATATACTCCACATGCAAGTGCTACTGGAATGTTGCTTCATAGGAAAGGAAAGTTCACTATTCTGAAATTGAAATAGTCTTTTTTTTGTAAAGTATCATTCTAATTTTCAATTTCTAAAAGTAACTCAAGATAGGACACAGACTTATCTGTGGTATAATATGATGTTCAACGAGATAGATTAGATCAACCAATATATAGATTAATGGATTAATTGATTGGTGTTTAAGCCATTTTCAGCAATATTGTGCTATTTCTAGGCGGTCAGTTTATTGGTGAATTAAGCCAGAGTGCCTGGAGAGAACCATGACCTTCGGAAGGAAAACTGACAATCCTTGTCAATTAAGATTGGAGTGTAGAGCACCTGCCACATGTGGGATTCCAATTTACAACCTTAGTGTTGACAGGCTAGTTATACAGTAGTTTCACTACTTAGACCACTCAGCCACCAAGGTCCCTACACAACCTTAGTGTTGACAGGCTAGTGATACAGTAGTTTGACTACTTAGACCACTCAGCCACCAAGGTCCCTACACAACCTTAGTGTTGACAGGCTAGTTATACAGTAGTTTGACTACTTAGACCACTCAGCCGCCAAGGTCCCTACACAACCTTAGTGTTGACAGGCTAGTTATACAGTAGTTTGACTACTTAGACCACTCAGCCACCAAGGTCCCTACACAACCTTAGTGTTGACAGGCTAGTTACTAGTATACAGTAGTTTCACTACTTAGACCACTCTGCCACTTTTAGGCCCAACCAATATATAAACACCATTTATATATCAAAAGGACTATTTAATGCTAGTGCCTTATGAAGTCTGTATCATTCAAATAAAGGAATATGTTAGTACAGTTGTGTCCAAATACTGACTGTGAAAAAAGATGCCCATCTATAGTCCGAGATGGCTCTTACATCTGACAGCCTTTTTTATGAGCTGATGTTGCCCCTGATAGCCGATTTTGGACTTGCTGCAGCCCCAGCAACTAAAAAAATGTCAATAAATATTGTGCACTTCCATTAAATATTTAGATTCAGATTAACATGGGTGAATAATCATGTAATGCAGTTGAAAATATATTACAGGTACATACAATCAACAACTCATTCTATTTCTTTCAGTATAATTCATCAGTAAAGATAGATATTATGCATTTGTATTATAAGTTGATTTGATTTTCAATGGCATTACCCAATTTGAATGGTATTACCCAAATGATACAACTATCTGGTTGCTTCTAACCAGCACCAAGACTTGCTCTCCCAATCTTTTATTTAATTCCAACTGTAGTAATTAGTATTCTGCACAGAAAGACTATCACCCACCAAAGAAATAATAAAGAAAAGAGGGTACTTTGTATTGGGCTTTCATTTTAATAGGCCTAGTAGCAAAATGTAATCAACTTGAGTATTTAGTTTTTGTGTTCACTTACTTTGGTGATATTTTTTATGCTGCAATACTTAAATACATGTATATGGATGAAAGCACAAAAGATCACCAGATACTGTGAAAAATATAAACGATTTTCAGATCTTGTCCTCCCAAGATCAAAAGTAAAGTAAGTGAAAGGTAATTTTTGTCTAATGTAGGTCTAAATTTCTTCAATATGGAGATGTGAAAAAAATTTGATGAAGAGAAACTCATCAGTTGAAGATACTATGTATGCCTTGAAGGAAACTACAGTAAATGCTGATTTTATTATGTCAAAATGTGGGTAAGTTTGGGCAAAGAGGCAAACGAAGAGTATGCAACTGTTTCATCGAAATCCTTTTATTACAATATATGATATATTTCTTCCTCACAGTTTATAGTATTACCCTGCAGATGTGTTTAAATGGACAAATTTAATATTCTAATGTTATTGACATCTAAGAAATCAGTCTGCTCAAATAGGTATTTCGGTTCATCTTGAACTTGCAGTGATGTCCAAAATTGAAAGGCTCATAGTGACGAAGATGAAGAACAGCAATAAAATTACATGTAGGGATTTTGTGTCATAATCTAATATGTAACTTTACAATAAATGTAGATGTGCCAATGAAAGCATTGTTGTTAAATCAATAGTCCTGAAAGCAGGTTAGTTGGTAAGATGCATATCTTTTGTCAGGCAGTTAAACCACTAGTATCTTCCATTGGTGATAAAATGTTGATTTCCTGGAAAGAATATTGTGAATAAAATAGGCTTAAATCTAACGTAAGGCATGGCAATTGTGTCACACTATCTAAACTATATCATACAAAAGTAAGTATGGTCATTTGTAAATCGTTGTAACTGTACACATGCCTTTTGTTTATAATCAGTCAATCAAAATGGATATACTAGTATATATAAAAATTTGTAAAGGGTTCCATGGAACCCTGTTTTCGCTTTATATTGCTGTTGCTATGATAAAGTACAATGTTGACTGTAAAAGATAGTTTATTTATAATAAAGAATACAGTATAAAAAGAAAATTTTCGTTAGGTACTATGTCTTGATCATGAAGATTAACTTATGTCCAAGTTTCATAACAATACATGAAGGTTTATATATTTGTCAAAAAAAAAAAAAAAAAAAATAGACTGTATGTAAATGTTAACTGTAAAAAGTTTAAGTCCATTTATCAGAAGACTACTGAAAATGAAAAAAAAAAATATTTAAAAGTTTTCTTCAGACATTATTTCTTAATCATAAAAAAAAAACTTCTCCCAAAGTTTAATAAAACTCTATGAAGGTTTGGTGTGTATCAAACTTGAACCCCATACTGTATCTGTTACAGTAAATTTGTGTAATCACGGATTATGTAGGCTCTCTGATATTTCAGGGAGTTGCATAATCACTAAAATCATTGGTGAATATAAATAATCACTGAAAATGACCAGTGATTTTACATAATCACTTAAAATTTTAAGAATTATTTTACAAATTCCCGAATAATACAAAGATTCTTCGTTTAATAAAAAAAATAAATATAGACAAATATAAATCATCTGTATTTCCATTTTATGGTTTAAGTGGACAGTTTTCATTCCTTGTCCATTTATCAAAACTAAGTGAATAGTTTTTCCAGCGATATTTTGATACCGATTTCGCTTAATGATCGAGGAAAAGGAGACTCCAAAATATAACAGCAATCGTTCATGGAAGGACTGCAAATGATAATGCATGCAGTCTACGAAACATGAATTTTTGCTCAGATGATATACAGGGATACGAATATGATACGAAAGCTTTATCAAGATTCGGTATAGTTACAAACTACTAAACATAAGCTCTATAAAGCTTTTAACCGAACACATACAAACATATACAACAATTTAAAAAGCATAATCATGCAAGCAAACTAAAAATAGAGGAGCACACATAAAGGTAAGCATGGCAAAGAAAATGATAAATGCTAGCATAAATATAAAAGTAATGCAAAATAAGCACAGGGAAATAAAATGATTATTTTCAAAAACTTTGCTCTTAATACTGTATTTTGGTCATAAACAAGCTTCTGTTCAAAGTCTATTTAATCCATGTAGGTTTGGCAAAGTTATTGATGTCTAAAAATACTTTAACCACAGACTGAACCTTGATGATTACGACGTCGATGATGGAATCTAGTATCGATTTGTCTCGCTTTCGTGGCATAAATGTCACAGGCTCGACAAAAAATAAGGAGAGGCGGTATGATTGTTAAAAAGACAACTATCCACCAGAGTCTAAAATGATGTATATTTAAGCAACTATATCACATTGATCAAAACCTATACCGTATAGTTGGCTTTAAAAGGCACCTGACATGACAAAATGTAAAAGAATTCAAACGATAATACAAACGGCTTGATTTACGTCAAAACAATAAACGAACGAAAATATGACAGATAGCAACCGATGACAACCACTAAATTACAGGCTCCTGACTTCGGAGAGTGGTTTCAGTACAACATAGGAACCTGTAATGTGTGCTAAAAATGATTCAAACACTTGTGTTTCTATATTCGAATTAAAAAAGATATTGCTGATTTGTGTTAACTTTTTAAACATCTGGTTAGTGATTCTACAAAAGCCCTAGCTATGTTTCAAGTGATTTTATAAAAGACCTGAAATTTTCAGGGAATGTACAAAACCACTTGCATATATAAACTGCTAGTGATTAAAAATAATCTATTTCAGGGATTTTACAAAATCCGTGCGTTTACGTTTTCATTGTAACATATTTTTACTATACTATATATAAAAATATTAATTTTCGCGAACCATTTAGGTCACAGAAATTCCAAAATATGGCATCAGTAAGGAGAGTTGTACAAATAATGTCAATACACAGAACCCCGATCCAATTTATCTTTTGCTAAAAGTATTCATCATTTTCTGTTTTATATGTTCTAACAACATTCCATTTTTCTATAATTTCGATTGAAATATTCTAAAACCTGCAGTTAAAATAGGTCACATGCCCAAATAAACATTCCCCGATTGGTTGAACTACTGTGGCCTCGATGTAAAGAACACGCTTCCCAAGAGTAAAGGAGAGTTGTACAAATAATATGAATACACAGAACCCCGATCCAATTCATCTTTTGCTAAAAGTGTTAATCATTTTCTGTTTTGTATCTACTAACAACATTTCATTTTTCTATAATTCCGTTTGAATTATGCCAAAACCTGCAGTAAAAATAGAGGTATGTCCCAACTTAACATTCCCCGATTGGTTGAACTGCTGTGGCCTCGATGCAAAGCACAAACTAAATGTTCCGTTGATGCACAAAAATTTCCGTTAATATGTTGAACTTCGACCCCTGGATTCAACCGATTTACAAACAGAGATGTTCCAGCGCTCAAATGTAATTCTATGTGAAGTATACTGGTAAAGTCAAATTCTAATCTTTTACAGTAATATATACACATTTTATCATTAATATATTGTCATGCTTCTGCATATTAACTTTTATTTCCGCTGAGCTATAGTTAAATTGTATTCTATACAAATTTTGTTACGTCAAGCAATAAGAGTAAGAATATTTCGCGCCAAAAAAGAAAATAACCTGCAACATTAAACTATTTTATCATCATGTTTTTGACATTTCTAATAGAAAATAGCCTTTGGTATCAGCAATTGTGGTAAGTATTACTTAATATTGTTAAGGTTCTCCAGATCTGTTCTCTTGATCTTCTTGAGTCTTGACGGTCAATTTAATCCCATTAATTTTATCAATTATCCCCGATGACACTTTTTTTTTGACAGAAATGTCAACCCAGTCGATTTGTGGTCATGGGTGGAAATCTGATCTATTAAATGAAATAATTTCTTCATTAATAACTATACATACAATATTTTTGTTAACCGTATACAAACCCTTTGCATGTCTGCAAGGTAAATGGGTTATGTATGTGTTAATTGTGTAATTACAGCTGGGAACAGTATATCTAACGGAAATGAATCTGATAGGCTTTTCAGTATAAAATTGATAAAATTTCGGACTCCACGAGACTTCGCGAGATTTATGGATTTTGGTGGCGTCTGGCTGAAAACTATCGGAACTGCTCGATAAACTAACCACATAATTCTAATCGTAAATAAATACAAGTTTTATCATAAAGTAGATACATTTTGTCATTTAAAATGGCCAAAATAAGTGTGATTTATTTGATGTGAAGTGTTTTATAATGTTTTTGAATTTGGGAAGGCAATCGGCGCCATTTTTTTATTACCCTGTTTGCATTCTGTACCATTCTGTGATAAAATGAATGCGATTATAACAAATTTGAAGTGACAAAGTACAAGTTTGATACACTGGCATCACTGTAAAACTAGTTTGAATGACATTTTATTGATATTATCAGAAATTATTAGGATAATAGCGAGTACGTTTTTAACACATGTCCGTTTCCGTATCGTATCTTTATTACCTATGAGCCGACGATAAAATCGGCTACAATTAGGTAGTGTCAAGTCCCGTCAATATATATGTTCCTGATAACAGTAAGTCGTCAGTGCATTGCGTGATCACGTGATATTATTATTTGTAAACAAACGGGTTCCTGATGTAACACGTGTTGGAATTATTCATACAAGGTGCAAACAATCTTATATTTCACTATTTGATGATATTTCTGTGAGTTTTAGTAGGTGTTTTAGATCAGAAGTCATAGATTCATAGACTCCCGATGTAACACGTGTCGGAATTATCCATACAATGACACAGCTTACAAGGTGCAATAAATCTTATATAATTTCTATTTGATGATACTATTTGATAGATATTTACTAGTGTGTGTTCCAGTAGGTGTTTCAGATCAGAAGTCATAGATTTATAGTACCAAAAATTTTTGAGACTAGTGTTAGTGATTGCCAAACAGCAGCTTTAGGTTGCGTTCTAGGCTTTTATGCCTACCCATGACCTCCTCCTACTAAAATTAAAAACATATGGTGTCTCCGCCTCCTCTCTTAAACTTTTGAAAGCTATTTAACTAATAGAAAACAGTGTGTTAAAGTAGGTACAAATTCAAGCTACTGGCAAACAATGTTTAAAGGGGTGCCACAAAGGTCGATATTAGGACCGACATTATTTAATATTTTTTAAATGACATTTTCTATTTTATTTATAAAGTGAACTTTATAATTATGCAGATGACAACACCCTTTCATACGCAGATAAAGATTTAGATAAATTAATTAATACTTTAGAAGATGAAAGCAAAATTTTGATAAATTGGTTCTCAATAAATAAAATGAAAGCCAATCCAGAAAAATTTCAAGCAATAGCTGTAGGTAAAAACTAAAGACAAAAACCTAAAATTTAAATTAGAAGGTAATGAAATAGAATGTGAAGATAGCGTTAAACTTCTAGGTGTAACAATAGATTTTAAACTAAATTTCAATGAACATGTCTCTATAATATGTAAAAAGCATCCAAACAATTAAATGTATTAAAAGAATAGGTAAACACCTGACTAAACTCGGAAAATTAACAATTTATTATTCTTTCATAATGTCCAACTTTAATTACTGCCCACTAGTTTGGCACTTTTGTGGGAGGTTAATACAAAAGATAGAGAAAATTCAAGAGAGCACTAAGGTTTATCTATGAAGACTATTCAGCAAGTTATGAAGATCTACTCTGCAAATCAAAATTACCATCTTTAAAAATAAGAAGAATGCGATCATTGGCTATTGAAGTTTTCAAAATTATTAATGAAGATTGTCCTGTATATCTCCATGATTTAATACACTTTAAAGGAAAACACTTACTCTTTCAGATACCAGAATACAGCCGATCTACCACATGTAAGAACAACTGCATATGGCCTACAATCTTTAAGGTATGCGGTGCTAAGCTTTGGAATGAGCTGCCAGATGAATTGCGTATGCAATCATCTTTAAATCAATTCAAGAACTTGATAAATTCTTTGTCTGGTAGCTCATGCCAGGGTTTTGCCTGCAAAACTAGTTAATTTCTGTTCATTATTTTTGGTTTAATGCTTTATTTTCAGCATGGCAAATTTATTTTGTTATCTTTAATATAGTGCTTCTGCTGCTTTGTGCTAATTTTAGTAACTTACTTATTAATTTGTGCTTTTAATGTGCTTTTTATGTGCAAACCATTTTATTTTTGCTTTTGTGTTTTATCTCATAATTGCATGTATCAGTGTGTGCTTAACTTGTAAGATGCTTAAAGAACTTTTGTGCTGCATGTTTATATACTGATATGAACTCTTGCTTTATATGTTTAAGGCTTGGATGTTTTGTTTTACTTGTTGTTATGTCGGTTTTAAAAGCTCTTCAGAGCTTATGTGTGCAATGTTTATATCGACTCTAAATAAAGGTCTTATGTCTTATTATGTCAGAGGCGGATTTAAGGGAGGGTGTGTGCAGGGGTTGGGAATCACTGAAGCATGACCGGAGCAGGCCCCCACTTACGAAAATTTCTGGATCTGCCACTGATATCTTAGTAGCTTCATAGGGCTACGTTGATTTTTGACTACTGAACATGCAGCTTGCCTAGCTGCTTAATAGATCAAGTCAAGATAGCAGCTTATAGGCTAGCTACATGTTTAGTAGTAAAAAATCTATGTAGCAGCTGCTACTATATTGAATGCAACCCTGTACAGTATTTAAATACATGTACACGTAGTTGTGAATTTTTTTTATATGAAACTTCTTTGCCTTTGAAAACAGAATATAATCTTTTAGTTTTCAGAAATTCCATTGATGAATCTTGACATCATGGAATAATCTATCACCAGACATTATTATTTGTAAACAAATGTCGAAACAAACACGTGTCGGAAATTTCGATATCATTCTAAATTTTGGATTTTTTTTACAGATTTCGCAAAATATACTACAATATTCCACCTATTTGTCTAACCAAACCAAATTTTTGTCTTGAACTAATATGCCCATGAAACTTATTCAATAGACAATACATTATCATCATCCATATATATACATGTATGCAAATTAGCTATACTATAGTCTGCACGAAGCAACACATTGAAAATATAATTTCAACAAACATGTTCAATACTTGAAAAAAAAATTACATGCAGTAAAATTTTTTGGTTAAAATACATACATGTATATATGGTTGCATACAATTTTTGTAATGCTTTTTCCCTTCATAAAAGTATTACAAAATGTACTAGTGCGAGATTACTCTTACTTCCCAGGCCATGGCCCCAGCTTGTCTGGCAAAACAGCGAATGTACATGTATGACAGTATGTATACTATAAACTACATGTATTTTTAAAATGCATATGGTGTGGTCCAAAGTAAGGAGTATTATGTTTGTAACACTCAGAAACGAGATGTTGATCCCCAAACCTGTCCTTTTTATACACCCGTCAAAATTTTGACGGGACGTATTATGGTATACAAATGTCGTCTGTCCGTCTGTCTGTCCGGCATAAACATGTCGCACCGTAACTTGAGAACGACTTATCCAAATTTCATGAAACTTAACATAGTTGTTTCTTATGATGGTAAAACGATCTGTATACTGTTTGGTGAAAATAAGATTAAAACTTTTTGAGTTACGGGACTTAGTAACTTAAACAGGTGTGTTTTTTTTTCACGTCGCGCCGTATCTCAAAAACAATTTATGATTATTGCTTAAAACTTTACACACTTCTTAGTAATATTAATCTTAAGATCTGTATACTTTTTGGTGATGATTCAAAATTTTATTTTAGAGATATTGAGTATTTTATTAAAAAAGGGGGAGGGGTTTTTCACATGTCGCGCCGTATCTCAAAAACAGTTTATGATTATTGCTTAAAACTTTACACACTTCCTAGTTATATTAATCTTAAGAACAGTATACTTTTTGGTGATGATTCATAATTTTATTTTTGAGTTATTGAGTATTTTGACTTTTGTAAAAAAGCGGGGAGGGGTTTTTCACATGACGCGCCGTATCTCAAAAACGATTTATGATTATTACTTAAAATATTACACACTTTTTAGTTATATTAATCTAAAGATCTGTATACTTTTTGGTTTTGATTCAAAATTTTATTTCTGAGATATTAATTTTTTTTTTTTGGGAAGTTTGCTATAGCAATACTTTCCTTAGGCGTCGGCCTCAAACTTCCGGTGACAGACTATCGCAAATGTTCTGCTCCAAGATAATGTAGTACTAGTGTTTGAATACTGATTGTTAGAAGATTCTTTTGAAATTTTGAGTCCTTTTGAAAAGATTACAGCTTGAATAAAAAGGAATGAATGTTCACCGACAGTTCAGATGAATTCAACTTCATTTTGAAAATAACTATCACAAACATTACTTCGCGGATCTTCCATGCGCTGAAGAGAAAATCAAAGAAATCTACGCGAGACAGCGTTTAATTCATTCATGAATATTTCATGAATGAACATTTTCCGCGCTTTTTTACTATGTACGATATTTACAAATGTTTATTATTAAATAAGTAAAAGTCCGAGTGTATCGAAAGAATCCCGTATGGCTGACATTACTGATATATTTTGACCAAGCCTTCGGATAATTGACAAGTGATAAAAGTTTGATTGAACAATTATACACAGGTGACAGAAATACTCGATAATCATATGGCTTATGTCACACGCCATCGATGAGTAAAGGTAAATATCGGCTATGATAGAAAGGTGCATGTTTTTGTTAAAACATCGATCAGAATGTTTTGATGCCAAAAACATTTGAAAACTTTTAAATTCCGCTATTTAAATACTAGCTATTTCACATTCCAATGTGGATTTAAGGACCTTCACTCGTCCAGCATGCTCAGTCACGTGGGTCAAACTGACAGCTGAAAAACATTGACTGAACGGCAGTTCGTACATATCGCAGCCTCCTCAGCGTTACGATTAACAATAACATTTGTACACAAATCGTTACAAGGATATATAAGGCAGACAAGTCAGCTTCTACTTAGAATAACTCAGTGTATCAAGACAAGTGCTGTAGCAATTATTTACATGATTAAATAAAATCTGTCCATGTAATAGGAAAATGACTTTCTTTTCTTAGTGCTAGTCCAAATAATTATGACAAACCAAAATCTCAAATGTTATTGTCTCAATGCTAAATTTCACAGCATCAACTATAAAATGTGTTACAGCCGGGGTTATTAGCACCTCTATGAATCTAGTGTACATAAACGGTATATAAACTTTTTATTCATGTCGTCATACTGCTATTGTTATGTCTCCACCGTATTAAGTTTTACCCTTTTTCTTCTGTAAGTATTTACGTCCCTTACTTGTATGTACGTCCGTACATCCCATCTGTTCTCTAACTTTAGTTTTCCTAAACCAAATTGTATGAAACTTATACGTAATGCTTATTTCCACAAAACACAGGTCAAGTTGAATTTTGGTGGCGTCGATTTTACAATTCTAGAGTTATGCTCCTTAACAAATGAAAAAGTTGCTTGATTTTTTTGTTTATGATCTCTAATTTTAGTTTGTCTCAACCAAATGTTATGAAACTTATACACAATGCTCATTATCACAAAACACTGATTAAATTTGAGTTTTAGTGGCGTCAGTTTTACTGTTCTAGAGTTATGCCCCTTTACAGTTATGCCCCTTTACAAATTTAAAAACTGATTGTTGTCGAGCCTTTGACTTTTGTCGAAAAAGCGATACATAGCGATCCTACATTTCAGCGGCGGCGGCGGAGGCATCCACAAATATTCACTCTGTGGTTAAAGTTTTTGAAATTTTAATAACTTTCTTAAACTATCCTGGATTTCTACCAAACTTGGACAGAAGCTTGTTTATGATCATACAATAGTACCCAGAAGTAAATTTTGTAAAAAAAATCCATTTTTTTCAGTATATTACTTATAAATGGACTTGGTTTTCTGCCAGGAAACATTACATTCACTCTGTGGCTAAAGTTTTAAAATTTTAATAACTTTCTTAAACTATCCTGGATTTGTATCAAACTTGGACAAAAGCTTGTTTATGATCAAAAGCTAGTATCTAGAAGGAAATTTAGTTAAAATTTTGTTCTTGTTTTCCGTATTTTACTTAATGGACTTAGCTTTTCTTCCAGTTAACATTACATACAGTCTGCAGTTATTTTAAAAACATTTATTAGATTCATAAACTATCCTGGATTTTACCAAACTTGGACAGAAGCTTCTTACAATCAAAAGATAGTATAGAGAGGAATATTTTTATTAATTTTTCCTCATTTTTGTTGAGCCTGCGATTAACAGCAAAAGTAGGCGAAACACCGGGTTCCGCGGAACACTTACGATTTTTTTTCAATTCCGTGCTCTAACTTTAGTGTGCCTCAACCAAATGTTACGAAACTTATACAAAATACTTTTAACCACAACACCAAGATCAAGTTTGAATTTCGGTGCCGTCATTTTACTGTTGTTGTTAGGGTTATGCCCAGTTACGAATGGAAAAAAAATACTATAAAATCACAGGCCCTAGATATGGCATGGGCACATAAAGAAATTAACAGAGCTTATTGTATATTTGATTATTTTAGAACAACAGTTCAAGGTTGCAATAGAAAATATCAAAATTTTATATGACAAACTTTTATGAAAAAAAGAAAATGGTTTAGTTAAAAATATCAAAGCTGTGATTGAATACATATTTAAAATAATACACATCTATAACCTATTTGAAAAAATACACATCTACAGTTGCAAACTTCCCAGAGGTGCTATCCAGCACTTTGATTAAAAGTGGGGTTTTCACATATCGCGCCGTATCTCAAAAACGATTTATGATTATTGCTTTAAATTTTACACTTCTTAGTTATATTAATCTAAAAATCTGTATACTTTTGGTTTCGATTCAAAATTTTATTTTAGAGATATTGAGTTTTTGTAAAAAAAAAGGGGTTTTCGCATGTCAGGCCGAACATATATGTCAGAAACTATTTATGATTATTGCATAAAAATTCACACACAAGACGACGGGCGTATCATGCGCTCATGGCGCAGCTGTTTATTATAAGTATGAATACTAAAACGCTCCATATGAAGCCAAAATGTCTTGCTTTTTAGTTTTATGAATACTTAGTCATGTCCACTGTTTTAAATAGTCATTTGTAAATTCACTAACAAATTGACTTATTTTTTGGCAGTCACCATTACATATTAACACTGACAGCTGCAATTGTAGGTTAGGAACCCTTTCCTTATATATAGATAGACCTCTTTAGAGTAAACGTTATGTTTGCTGGAAAATTTACACGCCTTTATGACGTCATTTACTGGATAGAGGGGACCACCTGTATCATTGCACTATTAAAGATCATCAAGTGTCTTTGTGATCGTCAAGATAAACCAGAAATAATGTTTGTTCTAAAGGTTCTTAATAACATTTCTCTAATGACAGAAGTGCTGATTATCAATTATAAGAATTTAATTCACCAAAATGATTCGTGTAATAAAGTTTTTTTATGCCCCTGTCGTAGCGGAGGGGGCATTAAGTTTTACCCTTGTCCGTCTGTCTATACGTATGTACGTCCCAAAAATTGGTTTCTGTTCTCTAACTGTAGTTTGCCTCCACCAAATGTTATCAAACTTATACACAATGCTTATTACTACAAAACTCAGATCAAGTTTGATTTTTGGTGGCGTCACTTTTACCGTTCTAGAGTTCTGCCCCTTTATAAATGGAAGAATTACAAAATGGAAAAGTTGCTGAATTTTTTGTTTCCGTTCTCTAACATAAGTTTGCCTCAATCTAATGTTATCAAACTTATACACAATGCTTATTACCACAAAACACAGATCAAGTTTTAATTTTGATGGCGTCACTTACAACTGATCTAGAGTTCTGCCCCTTTATAAATGGAAAAAATTACAAAATTTTTAGATTCCATTCTCTAACTTGAGTTTGCCTCATACAAATGTTATCAAACTTTACACAATGCTGATTACCACAAAATACAGATCAAGTTAGAATTTTTGTAGCGTCAATCTATCCGTTCTAGAGTTTTGCCCCTTTATAAATGGAAAACTTGCAAAATTTTTAGTTTCCGTTCTGTAACTTAAGATTGCCCCAACCAAACATTATGAGACCTTCACACAATACGTATTACCACAAAACTTAGATCTGACATGTACAAATTTGGGTAGTGTCACTTTAATCATTCTGGAGTTATGTTCCTTTATAATGTTGTATGCAGCGGGGGCATCATCTGTGTCCATGGGGACACATTCTCCATTTATTTTTTATACGCCGTTTACGGAATATATTATGGTATACTGTTGTCCGTCTGTCCGTCCCTCATCGACATGTCGTACATTAACTCAAAAATGCTTTAACCAATTTGGATAAAACATTGGTGAATTGTTTATATTTATTGACGTGAGCTCCCTTTCATTTTTTATAAATTTTAGATTTTACGTTTCCAAGTTATGGGGTTTTATTTTTTTTTAAAAGTGGGATTTTCCAGTTTTCAGACAATAACTCAAGAATGCTTTCACCAACTTGCAAGAAATTGTGGTGAATTGTTTATATATATTGACATGAGCTCCCTTTCGATTTTTATAAATTTCAGATTTTACGTTTCCGAGTTACAGGGTTTTATTCATAAAAAAAGGGGGGTTTTCCAGTTTTCAGACAAAAACTCTAAAATGCTTTCAGCAGTTCTTATGAAACTTTGGTGAATTGTTTATATCTACTGATGTAAGCTCCCTTTAGAATTTTATAAATTTTACATTTTACGTTTCTGAGTTCTGGGGTTTTATTCATTAAAAAGGGGGGATTTTCCAGTTTTCGGACAATAACTCAAAAATGCTGACAGCAATTCTCATGAATCTTTGGTGAATTGTTTATATCTATTGATGTAAGCTCCCTTTTGATTTTCATAAATTTCTAATATGACATTGAGAATTAATTGAACTTTATTTGTTTATAGTCGGACAACAGATTTACTAAGTATTGGGCAACAGCACAGTGTATTGCAATCAATATGTGACACTTTAATAAATAAATTTATTATTAAAATTTATTATTTATTGCACAGCAGCAAGAAATCTTTAATTGAATATATAACCAGTTTCTATTTCTTTGACTACATTTATTCAGAAACCTATAATATGTGAAATATTTAATTACAATCCAAAAGCAGACCTGTATCAAGCTTGAATATTGTGTCCATTTTTGCCCCAACTGTTCAGGTTTGGACCTCTGCGGGCGTATCCAGCTGCGCTCAGCGAAGCAGTTTATTTAAAGTAGGTCTGGCGAAAAGTTAAAAGGACTGGTAAAACTGTCTTACAGGATCAAATGTTCTCAAGTACTACTTAAAAATCTAAAAACTTTTGAGAGAAAATACAAAACTGGCTGAACAGTTAAAACAAACGAGACTCAAATTAAAAGAACGATTGCTCATCAAGGTATAAACCGAATAAAACAGATATATATATATATATATATATATAGAAAGAAACATATTTGAATTATGGATTGACATCTTGGTTTGACATAACTTCATTATAACATGCCTAAATTCAATATATTGATGATGAAAAAATCCAATAAATTAAAGAGTTTGTGGTGAAAAACCCAATTTGATATTTGCTTGAATGGTGAATTGGAGTTAATAATGCAATTGAAAAATAACTTTCACTCATTACATTCAAAATAATGGGTAAAAACCCCAATTTGTGAATTCTTATTTGGAGCTCTGTTATATGCTAAATCTGATTAGTTCAGTTTGTAGGGAACCAGTACTGGTAAGTTAATAATATTTGGTGTGTTGTACATGTATCAGAATAACAACATCTCATCAATTGGATTAGTTGGTCAACCACATAGTCATGGTTTTCATGGTCTATTGGCATGTTACAGCTTAAAATTAAAAGGCCAAACCTCAGAAAATAACAATAAGACCTATTAATGTTCTGGTGTAAGAAGTTCATCCTTCATTTAAATAAATGCCACCACGATTATTATTAATTTGACATTTTAAAACAATTCTAGAGGTCAATACACAATCTCAAACAATAGACAAAATAAAAAAACTAAAAGTACTGCCGATTGCTGAAATGTATTATTACATGTATTTGCAAGACTTAAAATATTATATTTTTCACAACTTTTTTAGCATTGGGTTCAACCTAACATTTTATAAAACTTTGATTTCATTGTGGCTAGTCTGTAAAAAAGACATCAATTACAAAAGCCAATATTATTGTGACATTAATTTGAGAACAACAAAATAGATGTATATTTTAGGGATATATAATTGGTCATACAATAACATGTAGATTTGAAATGTTATTTTTATTGTGATGTCAGATTTGAATGTCGACTTCAGGAATGGGGTTTGGTTAAAGACTGGATGTCAATCAGAGTCTTATATATGTATATATTGATTCAGTTGTGATGGTAAATAGATACTGATAGATAAGTGATAACTTTTTATAGTTTTATGTTTGGTCACCTAATTACAATGATTATGTGGAAGTATGATCTTATTTCAAAAAGAGGGCCACTCAGCAAATATTATTATATTAGTGCATGAACTACTTGCTAGAAACTGAATGTTTTTACCACAACTTTGTATGTTTAAACTGGGATATGTATATGTACATATAATATAAATAAAAAACATGTCTTTTTCAGGACTTCTGCTCCATGTTTGGCATGTTGTTGGTTATGAAGGAGAATGTTCATGACAGTCCTCTATTACAAAGTATATCACTGGATTGAGCTTTTTGTCCAAGTGTATTATTAAAGTGCTTTGCTTTAAGCTCAGTTCATTGTTATGCAAATGTATTCTTTGTGATATAAAGATTTGACAGACAACTCACATCTGCACATGATCTGCTGCAAGTTATATGATTAAAACTGTCAGCAAAAGGAGTTGTACCATCCATTCAATGTTGCCATTTATGGGGAGATTAAAGCATTTTATTTGCACTTGAGCCAAACATTTTTTGTCCAGAAGCCAAATAAAAAAAGCACAAATTTACCAAACAATGATACTCGTGCTACTAAAAGTATGATGCTACATATGCATGTAGGTGGTTTTGTAACACTTTTTTATAACATCTGTGCTGTCTGCTGATGAGTCTTGAGAGTAAATGATCTTTCACTTATACATACCGGTAATGTTCCTAAGTATAAATTATATTTTTTATCCTTTTGTCCTTCAATCCTGTTCATATCTAAAAGAATTTTAATCAGTTTGTAGGAGTTATGAGCATCTGTATTGGAATCTGCCATATCTGGTAAATTATCGTTACTATCAAACCAAAATATATCTTTAATTTCCACATTTAAACAAAAACTTTTACTAATGATACTGGGAAGATCCTGAACAAATGTTTAGATTTTTTTGTGGATAAATCAAAGTAAAAAGTGACCACCTTAAAGGAACATAAATAGAACCATACAAATATTACATGCATACTACAATCACATCAAGCAGAAATGCACCTAATGTGGTCCTCCTCTATTTTTAAGTTTTTGCTGCTATCCCAAATCAAATTTTGAAACTTATTTTATTAGAATAATTTGGCAATCCTTCCAAATCTTTTGCTTCTTTACGTAAATCTCTCCAGCGTTTGAGCACACTCAGCTAGCTGTGTTCCCTTAACAGATCATTTTTTAAAATGTTAATCTATTCACATAGAAGTTATTTCAAAGTTAAAATGTTGAAAGGAAATCCTCCAATGTAACGTTGCACATGCACAAAATTTATTTTCAGGAATGTACATATTATATACAGGAAGCAATCATAGCACGTTTGCCAATATGTAGATTTGATATTAAAAGCAATGTCTAGCTAAATAAAATCTATGAACGGTCAGCACTGATATAAAGTAGTGTCTCCTACATGACAGTCTTGACTGACCTGATAATGGTTTACTTTTACAAAGTGTGACTTGGATGGAGAGTTGTCTCATTGGCACTCGTAACACATCTTATATATATTGAACAGTAAAACGCAATATTGAATATAAGACTGCTATTTTCAGTGTTTGGTACAGGTTGACTGTCACTGGGCACAACAGTTCAACATAGAACCCTGTGGGAAAACCAGAGAACTCTTTTGTCAGAAAACACTGTCAAACAACCAAACATACTATCCACACTGATCTGTGTCCACATATATATATATATATATATATATATATATATATATATAAATATATAAAATTTGCTCCTCAGTGCATAGTTTTTTTTTTTTTATTATTTTGATTTCTTCCAGGAATGAACTTGTTTCATATTTAAAGTTTTATTCGAACTAAACGCTAGAGTTATCTATCTTGACGCTGTATACTTGTAGATGGAATTATTTGTAACAGATCCTAAAAACCAGACTGAGTGTGAATGGAGGCATGCTTGTGGTTATACGTATGTGTGTCTTGCTATGAATTGACATGGCTAGCTTTGACCAGATGAAATAGGAAGTAAAGTTATAAGAATTCGAATATATATCTGTAACTGATCTCTTTAATATTACGTCTACAAATGTTTTCCTTCTGTATTATAATACATAGATAAAACTTTTATGAATGGTCTTTTCTAGAAATCATATGTATTTTCCAGTTACCTTTGAACTCAGGTATCTTAATACAATTATATGACGAAACTTTTATATAATCTATATATATCTGGATTTGTAGATCATTGTAGAAAGGCTGTTAACATTATGTAATGATGCGTAGATGAAAATTTTCAGAATAACGTCGGACTAAATATAAATTATATTATATTTCCGTATTCTCAAATTTAGCTAAGTTAAAGTGATGGATTTGGCAGAGTTATGTCCTGATTTCTACATCAAATTAAAACCATCTGAAATTTACTTTAGTCAAAATAGAATAAATGCACTTTTCAGATGCCATAGAGAAGTGGGAGGAACCCTTGACGATATTATGGAAGGTAGATGTAGTGTTGAAGACATTCCGACCATTTCTGTTATGAACAGGGAAGGAAAATGGGTTACGGCCGATAATAGGAGACTTTGGGTGTTCAGACATCTTGAAAAACTCGGCAAATGTACTTATATTACCGCGATGAAGACTAGTTTTATTGCAGAGAGCAAATTAAATTCCGAAAATGGTGGGCGAACGGTAGAGTTTTATATAGGAATGGCTGCAACTGGTGAATGGCATAAAAAGGTACCAACCATAGAAATACAAGATAGTGACACAAAACAAAATGACATAGTTACAGAATTAAAACAGTTAAAACTTTGAAGATTTGCTCACTGGATATTTTGCTTGTTTCAAACGTCAAATGCAATGCTTTAATTTGTAGGTCAACTTGTAACTTTCACGGTAAACAATGGCCGTGGGGATACATGAGATTGGGAGAGAAACGACAGTTTTCATTTTTCTGTAAAATTCTGTTTTGAGAATCTTCCTCCAATACAGGAGCACCTCAATTGATGAGTAATAATCCACTAAAATAAAAGTTAATGTATCAGAACACTTAAAATGTGACATTTAGTATATGATTAATAGTCTTCCATTAAAACTAAATTTTGTGTACCAACATAATCATTGTAATGGTAAAAAAAATAAAAATGTTGCATTTTGTAGTTTAAACCTATTTATTCATGAAATTTACAAATATATCAAAATGTAGGATTTGGAAACAAGCTTCACACAGTTTACATCAATCATATTGGTTTTATTAGTACCTGTATCCCTGTGATGAGAGTTGTAACTGGGAACTTTATCAATGGAAATTTAAAACTGAATAGATTTTCAGTCCTCACTTTCTTGAGAAAAAATAAAATTTTAGAGTACTGTCACAAAAGGAAAATGGCCCTAGCCTGCAGTTCAGTGGTACACAATTAAAATTTCAAAAATATTGTAGTAGTTGTTAAATGATAGAATTCAGTTGAATTTTAGATAATTAACTTTCAACTTTATTCGAATGTTTTGATTTAGAAGATGCAGATCTCTTCCATTGGTCCAAATTGAATCCTTAACTAAGGAAACGAAATTACATTACACAACAATTGATTTCAATATTGTCAACCTTTCTACATATTCTAGGTGTTCTTTTTTCATTCTTTATATGAAGACTATCAAAGATACCCCCAAAAAAAAAAAAAAAGAAACAATGGCTGTCTTTCCCTCAGAGCTCTTCAGCTCTTTGATTAGTAACTCTACGACGCATTCTCAATGTATGCTCTTGACAAGAAATGACTGAAGAATGACAAGCAGCTACAGAAAGATATGCTTGTTTGTTTTTGTTGTGAGTTTAACAGTTTATAGTTTTTGGACTTCTTGAGAAAAATCAAGAAGCTTGGAGATCTTTTTTGAGTGAATAATTGTAACTAGTATGTATTTTCGTTAACTGATATAATATTTATGTATTACCCTAAACTGAACGTAATATTCCCAAAGAAAGAGGTGGGACCAATTTCCCCCAAATTTATTTCTCAACAATGCCACCTCAAAAAGTCTTTCAACCTGAACGCTAATTCATAGTACAATAGAGCTAGTTAATTATGTGTATAACCTGAAGATCTAACATTACGTCTCATTTTTTTAAAATGTTACCAAAATTAAAATGCTGAAAATTTTGATAGATTTTAGCATACCTGTGAGTTTAGGTTTATCATACATGTAAAAACATTGAATGAAAAGTTGTCCGTTTTAGAATTTACATACAAAGTGCAGTTTCATTTGTGTGTGTTTTCACTTTCGTTATTCCTTTTCTGGAAACAATTAATATATATCTAAAAATAAATAGAATATTGACCTTTTAAACTTGAAAATGGCTGTTATCGCACAGAATGTAAATATATTGAATACCATATATCTAGAATACACACCTAAATTGGTGTGAATGTGTGATTTCAGTGCTTTCTGGATTAATTTTCATCGGGTATGGTCGAGTCTAAGGTTTTGGAGTCGTAAACAGTTAGAATAGAAGTTTGCAGTAAGAAAATAGGTGGCGAAGCTGCCGGATTTAGTTAGCTCAAATGCATTTAAAGATCCTTTTGTCTTTTTTTGCTATATATGTTAATCCAATGTAGTCACATCTTACCAGGCTTTAACTTTTTAGTGATAAGATGACAACCATATTTCAAAATCAGAATGATGAAGTAGATACTTTTTCTAAGACTTTAACTGATATATCTGCCAGGGGTATTAAGACTTAAATAATAGATCTTACTGATAGCTGTTTTTTAGGTTTGTTTGCGCACTGGTTTAACCGCACAACATTTTGAATTTAAAAATAAGAAGATCATGGTGGTATGATTGCCAATGAGACAACTTTCCACCAAAGTTCAAATGAAGTAGATTGTGCCTGTACCAAGTCAGACTATTATGGAACCTGTTGTTCGTCTTTGTTTGTATGCGTTTTATTTTTCTCGGAGGAGTCAGATGTTAATGGTAGATGTGGTCTCATGTATTTTTCATTTTGTTTTGTTCATGTTATCCTATTTATGTATTATATAAGTTATGGTTTCTACTCATAAATAGTTTTCTGAATAAAAGAATGCATTATTAAAAAGTTTATTCTAAATTTCTATCAATTGAAGTTAATTAAATTTGATATTATTTCAAAGTTAAGATATCTCATCTATTTTTTTTCCTATATTTTTCTTTCAACAGTACTTATTGATTTCATTAAATTTAAGCATTCTAAAATTATATAAGTAGGTAAGCTCTTTTATGAACTGACATTATTGTACGTTATTCACACTGGTCATAGAGTTGGTAATTTCACAGTAACTCATAAACCCTGTTTTGATTACTGATATTGATATTAACAAATTAGGGAATAGGAGTATTGTAGCACGTTCAATAATAAATGTACAACGTTTGTTTTTGTAATACAAAATACTTAAGTAATTTCGGCATTCCGAGTAGAGTGAAAGGAGATCCATTGAAATGAAACCTTCATCTTAGGCTGAAATTCCCCGGGAACATTTAACAATACCTTTACATGTATCCAACGCATATATACTTGATTTAATATGCATAGGTAACTGATACATATGCACATTCTTGGCTCTACAATCTGTCGATACCTGTATCTTGGCATTGCACAAGGTCATGTTTTTCTCTGACTGTTAATTACGTCTTTATACTAAATCCATTAGATGTTGGATGTGTACTGATTGATACTTTAGTTTTAGATGCATGATTTTTTTTATTAGTTGTTATTGGATTTGAACTAGCTGTCAGTAACTGCGAGTACTTTCAGATCTGTACTTAGTGTCTTTTTGTTGTCGGGATGTATAAGTACCCTGCCACGTCCACTCTGTGTTTTTGTTAGATGTATTTCTGCTTCGGATCGATCTGATGAGTTAAGCCCTTTTCGACTGATTTTTATAGTCTTTTCTTGTGTTGTACTGTTACACCACTGTCCAAGGTTAGGGGATGGTTGGCGCGCCTTCAAAACAGTTTAACCCCGCCACATTCTGTATGTGCCTGTCCCAAGTCAGGAGCCTGTAATTCAGTAGTTGTCGTTTGTTGCTGTATATCATATTTATTTTTCGTTCATTATTTAGTACATAAATCAGGCCGTTAGTTTTCTCGTTTGAATTGTTTTACATTTGTCATTTCGGGTTCTATAATAGCTGACTATGCGGTATGGGTTTTACTCATTATTGAAGGCTGTATGATGACCTATAGTTGTTAATTTTTGTGTCTTTTGGTCTCTTGTGGAGAGTTGTCTCATTGGCAATCATACCACATCATCTTTTTATTTTTATAACCAGGAGGGAAAGACATCGTGGACTTGAAAGCCGTCAATGTTTAGATCCTAAAATCAGCGGTTTCAATGCATAATTTTAACATATAATTCAAAAGATAAGTTACACACTTACATATACATATTTGAATATGAATATTAAGTTGTCTTCCTTTGATCAAACCACCATATTTTATAAAGTTTCAATACATATCTAAAAGAGAGGCGAAATATACCAGAGGGGCATTCAAACTCGTACGTCGAAAATAAACTGACAACGCCATGACAAAAAACGAAAAAAAAAAGACGAAAAGACACAAAACACAACATAGAAAACTTGAGACTGAGTAACATGCACGAACTTCACTTAAAACCGAGGGTGATATAGTGTGCTGCGGGAGGGTAAGCAGTTCCTGCTCCACATGCTACACTCGTCGTGTTACTCATATTAAATACGTTGATAAGTTACATCAAGTGATAAAGCATCACAAAATAGCGGATTGGTAATTGACTCTTATCTAACACTAAGACATCACCAGATTAATATCACTGGTAAAATAAATGTTCTAACCTTGAAACTTGACTGACTGTGTGTGCAAATATGAAATAGAAACACGTTTTAGCATGACAAAGAATAGACGAGACGGTTACCGGTACAAACAATACAAACATTGAAATTTTTTTTTAAATCAAAAAGAACAACACTAAAAAACTAAAGCTTCAGTTTTGTTAAATAAGACATCAATTTTTATGTCTTGTTTTTTTTTTAAGATCTTAATTAATTCATTTGGATGTTTTGTTGACACTTTGACTTTCCGTCTAACTGATCCAATGTGTAATTCTAGCTGTAATCGACTCACTTGACGTATGTCAAACTACTTGCACACAAAAATCTCTCATCTAAAATCACTGAGATAAAACCTAACAACTGGTATGGCTAACAACCATGATTTCCCTTACTGTAAACAGTTGTAAAACTTACTCTTTTCTTTCAAATGCAGCTGTATAAGATCTGGAATATAATCAATGACACTGCAATCTAACGACAAAAATAACCAAAAGACGGTATCTAAACATTACATGTATATCAAACTAAAAATCGTCACGAATCTAAACAGGTAGTGAATTATAAATTAAACAAACAAAAACAAAAACCAATCAAAGATCTGCGATCAACACCCAAATCTCTAAATATAAAACAATAAAGATATGACATAAGACCACCACTAACGTTGTTCCTGATTTGGAACATGCATATGCATATGTGGCAGAGTTAAAGCAAGTTTTGACATCTAAACCGGTTTTTCTTTTAGTTTCGATCAGTAAACTTACAAAACGTTCATAAGAGAACATACAATTAAATATCGGTAGAAGGAAAGTTCTAAATTCTGAAATAACGATACAATAGATACCCCAAAAAAAAAAAAAAGTGGTCGCACAAACATAAAAATAACGATATAGTCGATAACAAAAACACATAGGGGGAGGTTTAATGGCTCACAAACATGTGGTCGTCGTTGGTTCATGTCTGTCATAGATTAGGCCGTTAGTTTTCCCATTTGAATTTTCACATTTTTCATATCGGGGACTTTTATATCTGACTATACGGTATGGGTTTTTTATTGTTGAAGGCGACCTATAATTGCTATCCTCGTCAACTGAACTTTTGGGGATAGTTGTCTCATTGGCAATCATGCCACATCTCTTTATCTTTAAATATATAATTTAAGAAAAAATTCAAAAAGGATTTTTTTTCTACATGTTCCGTTATTTATTTTCAAAGTTTCTTAATTATGACATTATTAAGTTCTTACTACAAGTTCTGTCCAGTCGGTTCTGAAATATTTTAATGACAAAATGTCTCTACCAGTCTTTCGTAGAATCTGAACATAAGTTTTAGTAAATATTACAATCTAATTTAAAGGTCGACAGAATTTATTTTTCGTTTATATGGACAGTGTCCAAAACCTGTTTGAAATCTATTTTATAGAAATTTACGTGTGAAACGGAAATATCCAAATCTAGAAAAGGACAATTCTTGGTTTCTATATTTTATTAAAAGTTCACCTTTGAAAATTTCCGCTGTATAATTACAGAATTCTAGATGATTTAAAGCAATATAGTCATTAAGGTATGTTGTTAAATTTAACTGGAATTTAGACGGATCTTTACTAAGTCTGGCAATAAACTGTCTTATTATCAAAGTATAATGTCCATAATCTTTATTGCCGAAATGTACATAGATGTTGGAAAGGAGAAAACAATTACAGCTGTAATACTCTCATCACAGTTCCAGTAAGTATGTCTATAGAATAATTTGTGATATAGCTTGTTCATTACAAAAGAAGGCGTAACGTTTATATAAGTTGCATTGAATAAATTGGCAATCAATTTTTTTTTTACAAAACTCAAAATATTTATATATTCAGAAATTCCACGTTATCATTAAAATGATCGTTTAGGTTTCCAGTAAGTCAGAGCTATATAAGTTTCGACAGGATTCTTAAAAACTTAGGTTCCAATCCCATCCGGCAAGGCTTACCTTAGATGAATTGGCTATTCTATTAAGTACCTATTGGTCATATTGTTCTCAACAAGTTCAGACAATTTTTTTTATATAAGCGTGTCTGATAAAAGTAATTTTAGAGAAGCAATTTTGACGCACACAATTTATAAAGTGTTGTTTTCATAGGTCCATAGGTTCATTGTTGTCGCAATACCAATTTATATTTGACTATCACATGATACACAGGGTTAAGGACTTTCTTATTTATGTAATTTGTATTTTTATGGGCTCATTGCATTTGCGCCAATTTTTACAAAATCCAATCTTTCATTTGCGCTACAAGGTTATATTTCATTTGCGCCAAAAAAAGACTACATTTGCGCCATTTTACAGGTAACATATAACAGAAAAGTTCAAATATTGATTGCTATATCGTTAATAAGATTTTTTTTTTAGAATATTTCCCCTTGGTAATTAAATAAGTTCATACTCATTTCTAATATGAAACTGAGAGTCACTTGGGTTTAAAATTATATAGTGTTCTTATGTTTGAGGTGCCAAGATGGACATTGTCAATTCTGAGACAAACACGCCGTTAAATTTCTCAATTGAATTGTTTCATATTTTTCATGTCGGGGCCTTTTATAGCCGACTATACGGTATTGGTTTTTCTCATTTTTGAAGGCCGTACGGTTGACTATAATTGCTCACATCCAATTCATGTGAACTTTGGTGGATTATATAGAGGAAATAAGCCTGTATTTTTATGACGCAAATGAAATGGCAATTGGTGCAAAAGCATTGCACCGATTTTTGTTGTTGGTTGTGGTGAGTTTGGTTTTTCTTTGCTGTAAATTCGGAAAATATATTTCCAAATTCAATAAGCAAAGGCTTTATTTTTTATTTCAATGCATAGTTCAAATTTCTTAAAAGACTTACTTTTCAGGATTTACAACCGAGATTCGGTGGGGTGTGTGCTGCTAAATCTCCCTGGGTAAAGTTTTGTGTACAATTATTTGGTATTTTTTCCTTTGGACGTTGTATTACAACTATAATACTACATTTATTTTCAGTCAGAGTAAAAATTAATATTTGATACACCTGTTAAAAAGATTTACATATCACATCTGGAAATAATATTCAGTTGTTCTAACCACTTTACACCAACATACAAGGGTTATCGTAGTCAAAGAAATGAATTCGTCAGGAGTATATCTACCATCAATAAGTATTATTCTAGGTGTTATGTGGTCACAAATCGTGATTTGGGCAGCTTTTATGAATTTTAATGTCTCACGAAAAATCTGAGGCGCTTTAAATGTAATGATCTCTTTCGCTAAAAATCCAACATTTTCGACCACTTGGCAACATAACCAGTGCCAAAAATAAGGATGGTTACGAAATTTATATCAAAGGTTATATTAGAAATGTCTGGAGAAGTTTCGAAAATCAGCGTTGATCATGTATTTTTACAGGAGTAATGTACCTTGGAAATGTAACAATTTATAGGAGATTGGATTGTAAGAGCTCTTTTTTTGACAGATTTTTGTAATTTTTTTTAATAAAATTTAAAACAGAGCTTTATATTTGCAATGTGTCGGACTAGTTCGAAAATTAGTTCTGAACAACCATTTTAAAGGAGTTATACCTGCTGGAAATATAAGTTATATGGAAAATGAAACCTGTGCACACTCACACCTACATTTTTTGTAGGATTGATATGCAATTGATATCAAAAGTTTATAGCACCAATGTCTGGGAAGAGTGCAGAAATCAACGCAGATAAAATATTTCATTACAGGAGTTGTGTCCCTTTGACATGTAATTAATACTGGACATCGCACTGTAAGCACTCTCACACATACATTTTTATCGGATTTTTATGATATTTATGTCAAAATTTATGTAAGAACGGTTTGGAATAGTACCGACCAACTATTTCTGCGGGAGTAATGCCCCTGGCAAATAGAAATTATATTGAAAATAACATTACGAGCGAGCTCACGTCTTCATGTCTTGCAGGATATTTTGAGAAGGTTAAAAGAACCAAAACGATTTTTGTAAGTTATTGCCTATGGACAGATAACGCTGTTTTTTTGTTTTTTTTGTTGTTTTTTGTTTTTTTGTTAGGTTGCTTTTCTTATTTTTGGTTAAGTCTTTGTTGGTTGTTTGTACAACTGTTTTATGTTGTTTTGTTTTTGGTATGGTTATCTGGTCTATAGGTTTATTTACACTGATATATATGCACTGATTATAACATTCTGGATGACAATATGAAGTGTACAGTGATTCCGTGAACGAAAGGAAAACAAGTGTTCCTGGCAAGCAATGCATTTCAAATATTTAGCTTTTAGCAATAGTAAATAAAATTGGTCTATTGCGTGCGTCCGGATCGCTTTTCTGGATTTTCCTTAAGCAGGAATGCCCAAACCAAAACATTCATAAGCCAAGGATGTATGAAAAAACAGAATGATTGAGGAGCTATATAACAAAAGGGACCCAACAAATAGTCGAATTCATTTAAAGTCAACTTTGCCTGAGGTAAAGGTAATTTCAAATTTTTCATTAATTTCATTGTTACAGATAGAACATATGTCGCTATGAAAAAATACGAAGAAGCACATATCTCATAATCATGATTAATTCAGTCAAAATTCAGATGAGGAACATGGTTCAATGAGATAAAACATTATTGAAAATAAAAACGTCAAACTGCATTACTAAGGTGTGTTATTAATACAAATTATTCCAAGAAGGCAAAAAACTGTCTCACTTTTTACAGATTTACATAGACCTTAGATATATTTATGTCGGATGGCAACACATCTACACGACAGATGACACCCATATATAAATCACACGACTCCTGCTAACAAGGATTAATAAATGCATTGTTGACAAGAAGTTCTTTTTATCATAAAGAATGCTGATATTCATCATGTTGCTTTTTATACTTGATAAAACGTAATCATATGCCTGATTCTCAGCATATTACTGATTGCATTGTCACGAAACATGCGTTTTGCAAATTGCAAAAATAGATATGTCAATCAACTTGGAAGGCAGTTGTATGAAATGAAACGGCTTAAAAAGCTGATGATTTACTCTATCATTTCGAAAGATTCACAGTGATAATGAATATTTGACAAGATATTTAACAGGCCAGGGTGTTTCATTTATTCGTTATTTTCATTTACACGATATTTATGTACTTGTTTTCTTCACGCTTTGATTCAAAGTTATTCATATTGACTTTTATTTGTCGTTTCACTAGAACAACACTTAAATAGCACGAAGATCAGACATTCATTTGCTTCTTAATTTTTTGATAGAATAAATTGTGCTGGCAATAAGCAAAAAGTCCTAGAGCAAAACAAATATACAGTGATAACATATAAATACAACAACAAAAAACATAATATAGCACCCCATTTATAAATAAATTTATTTAATGCACGAAAAGCCCATTCGTAAATGGTGTTAAAACGTAGATAATGTTCGATAACAACACAAAATGCAACAGCTTGGAGTTGACAGTATGGATTATTATTTTAAATCCTCTAGGGTATCTATCAACAGCACAGAAGTAAGTGTTTCAGCACTGACATGATTTACAATATACCTTCCTTAAATTGTCTCTTTATGAATTAAGAGATTATTAAGACACTAAGGTTCCAACTCCCTTAGGTAAATTTGACCTTAGATGGTTTTGACCTCTATTGTTATGTAGAAGTAACATAATCGTTCCTTTTGATCATATAGCTCTTCGCGTGTTTTGAAACTTATACATCCTTGGCTTTCAAATGTTTGGTTTTGTTGTGACCGTTGCTGATGAAAGTAAATCAAGAAAAGTGCTTTAGACTCACAAAATTTATAAAGGAAAGTGTAATAACGCAATAAGCGGCTGGTAAATGCATTCCTCGTTGAATAACAACATTTAACTCGCCCTAGGATCAAAGGAAAAAGTAACAATTTATATTACAACAAACTAGGAGATTCTAGTCGTTCTTCCTTATTTTATATTTTCCGACAATGCACATGTAGTGTTTTTATGCTGCATTAAACCATTTTTAACGTTTATTTTTTTTTTTTTATTAAATTTTGTAGAAAAGAGGAGAGAAATGCCAAAGCGGTATTCAAACTCATAAGTCGAAAACAAACCGACAATGCCATGACAAAAAAAAAAAAAAAACGAAAAACGACTAAAAGACAAACAATAGTTCATTAAACACAACATAGAAAACTAAAGACTGATCAACACGAACCCTACCATAAACCGGGGGTGATCTTAGGTGATCTAGAAGGTTAAGCAGATCCTGCTCCACATATGGCACCCGTCGTCTTGCTCATGTAAGTACAAATCCGGTTATAAGCCTAATCCGATAGTTCACATTCTAGGAAAAGAGGACGGGATATAGATAACGACAAATTGGAAGATACCAGTCGTCATCTGTGAAACAAATATAACTATCATAACGGTCAACCAACTCGTGATGGCGTCCGCAAAATTTTGAAGAGATTATTTCAACTTCAACACATGGAACTCTTGATTAACTTCATTGTAAACAGCACAACTCTATCAAGGACATCATGAGAGGAAATGCAAGCTCTGGGATATCGTATTAAATGGGAGATATATATTTCATACGCAGGCGTTGCTGGAATATTGCTAAATAGAAATCAAATGTTCACAATTATGGAAAGTGACTTGCTCAAACGCAGACCGAGAAGAGGACCCCAAAATGAACTGTTAAGTTTAAGTAATATTAGCATTGTCGTTCTCTAAAGAATGAAACAGGATAACAGTAGAATACATTTATACAAGTACAAATAAAGCAAAATCGTATTTGTATACTTGATATTTATATCGTAGTCGGCTGATTGCAGGTTAAAACGACATTCATAACATGGAACCCATCGTTGTGCAGTACACTGATTTCAGAACATGATGATAGCGACGAAATCAAGCGTAAGTCCGATCCCTTTATGTGAGATTCGTTTTTGTGAGTTTAGTAGCTAATAAGTTAACATCTAGAATGTAATTTAACCTTTTTCGACTGTCAGTGACTGTTGATTAATAATCTACAGAAAAAGACTGGCGTCAGAGAAAAGGATACAAGTGGTTGTAATGATTTCAAAAGGACCTATCTGTAATTGTTATCGTGCGTTAATCACCAAGTCTTTATTAAATTAAAACTATTAAAAAGTCAGAACAATCGATGAACGTCAGGTAAATGGACACTTGATTCGCATGGAAGGTCATACATATAAAGAAGGTAGATTCTTACTTTGTCATCGAGTCATCTCGCATTCCGTTTTAGAATGAATGCAATTCCGAGTTTCTGTCCTCCAAGGTTTGTCTGTTTGTATACGGGATTGTTTACATAGGTATATTATCTTCGTATTCATTTACAAAGCAAAATTACATTACACATAAGTTTCATACGATTCCGTAATTTTGATTGGCAGAGGTAGTACAAAAATTATATATCATATTTCCGTATAAAATGAAGCGCTTCCTCGATTCATACAAAATGTGCTTCGGGTAACGCTTTTACACCAAAATAAAATAACGAAAAGAAGCATCCAATTCTTAAATGCATATTGACTATCTAATAAGCTGATAAAACCTTTCTTGGTGTATACAGTTTTCTTATGATTCAGCCTTTATTGATGTACCCATTTAGGCTGAGGAATTAAAAATATATGCAAATGAAACATTTTGTCAGAATACTAAAATTATGAACTTTGACTGATTATCCAAAATATAGGGAAACCGTATTTCCTCCATAATGGAAATCTAATGAAAGAACTTTAATATAAAAGGTATAGAAAGATAAACTGTTTATACAATTATATTACAAAACTATTAACACCATGCTTCCTGCTACTTTGAACTGATAAAATGGATCTGTCACTTATTTGCAGTTGATTAAGTTTTAATTACATCAAAAGATAACGGTGTAAGGCAGGAAATTAAATTTAATATTGTTTGTACTGATTTACTCTAATGCCTTACTTTTATGTGGATATCTACGTGGTCTTTATCTAGGGCTTCGTGTAGCTTCAAAAAAGGCTTTAAGTGACAGCCTTTAAAACAATAATATTTGTTAAGTATGGTTACAGTAAAAGAATTCTGAATTCAACTGTAAAAGGGTTTTATTAATAATTCTAACATTATCATCCTAGGGTAGAAAACGAATGGATATTTGTTGATTATGACATCTTTTACAACAAATGTTACCTAAACAGTAATCAATGATATCAATCTTATTGGGTCTCATAGGCTGTGAAACTGATCGTCGCAAATATGTCCAGTATGATCAGAGCTGTTTAAATGCAATTTTGTATGACGACAAAAATTGAAAATTTAAAATTAATTTCACACAATTATATAAAAGTTTATGCACTAGTAGTTTACCGATGTTAATATTTCATTAATCGATTAAGATACAAATCAAAGCAACAAACTAAGACAAAAGGAGCGAGACTGGGTGTGTCTCCTGCTCAAGATACTTCTGAAGTGGTCAATATTGGCCATTACTTTTCGATTGGAATATTCATGGCTCTTTTGACAGACTTAACTATCAATTCTAGTAAAACATCGGTTGATGGGGAAACTTGTTTTAACTTTAATCCGTTTGCATGATTCAGTTTATAAAAATGAATGATTTTGGTATGTTTTATTAACTTTAACATGAATAATAACTAATTTAGTTATTTCGGGTAATGATATTGCATACTTTAGGTATTAGTATATATAAATTATTGGCGTACTTATAATTTAACAGTTAACAAAACTTTAAATTGTTCGAAATACATATAACTTTCTAACCAAGGAATAGATTATCTTAGCTATATTTGGCAAAACATGCCAATGAACTTTTCTTATTCGAGCGTCACTGATGGGTCTTTTGTAGTCGAAACGCGCGTTGTAGTCTGCACAAATTTGGCAAAACCTTTCGGAATATTAAGTTGCCCATTACTCCTCAACTTCGTACTTTATTTGGCCTTTTAACCTTTCTGATTCGAGCGTCATGCACTGATGAGTCTTTTGTAGACGATACGCGCATCTGGCAAACCCAATTATAACCCTGGTATCTTTGATTGGGTATTTTTACAACCACTGGGTCGATGCCACTGCTGGTGGAGGTTTCCTTTCCGATGTTATCACCAGCCTAGTTGTCAACACTTCTGTATTGATTTGAATTATCATTGATATTGTCATATTTATAAATTAACTGTTTACAAAACTTTGAATTGTTCGAAAGATTAGAAATCCAGGAATATATTATCTTAGGCCACACTAATTTGATTAATAGTTCTTAATAGATTTTCCCGCTCCTGTTTTGGAGAAATTGACTTTTCAATTCTTGTGCATATATTGCTCCGATGGATTCAAACGCACGTGTGATAAATCGAATTGTAAATAAAGGTCAAAATCAGGATGCCAACATGTAGTTGTGTCAGTTCTTCTTATCTATGAAGACCTGTTCTAGGAGACAAAAATCTGTCTGTAGATGACCACGATCACATCAATGTTCGTTAGAACCATCGTCATCCCGATTATTGTTTCAAAGAGATATACCTGAATCTGAATAAGTACGTTGCAGGGCCTGGATATGGCATCAATGGCAACGGAAGAGAGGCGATGGAAAATTAGTCCAACGATGTGAGAGCAACCGAAGTTTTAAAGCTCACAATTGTCTTGGCACACACGATATTGTTTGGTAGTCTATTCCAATAAAATTGTTTTACAAAGAATGACTGTTTATATTGTCAAGGATTTGTATAGTCTTACAGTAGACACTGGTATTGTGATTAGCATGATCACAATGGGTCTTTTGTAGTCGAAACGCGCGTTGTAGTCTGCACAAATTTGGCAAAACCTTTCGGAATATTAAGTTCCCCATTGCTCCTCAACTTCGTACTTTATTTGGCCTTTTAACCTTTCTGATTCGAGCGTCATGCACTGATGAGTCTTTTGTAGATGATACGCGCATCTGGCAAACCCAATTATAACCCTGGTATCTTTGATTGGGTATTTTTACAACCACTGGGTCGATGCCACTGCTGGTGGAGGTTTCCTTTCCGATGTTATCACCAGCCTAGTTGTCAACACTTCTGTATTGATTTGAATTATCATTGATATTGTCATATTTATAAATTAACTGTTTACAAAACTTTGAATTGTTCGAAAGATTAGAAATCCAGGAATATATTATCTTAGGCCACACTAATTTGATTAATAGTTCTTAATAGATTTTCCCGCTCCTGTTTTGGAGAAATTGACTTTTCAATTCTTGTGCATATATTGCTCCGATGGATTCAAACGCACGTGTGATAAATCGAATTGTAAATAAAAGGTCAAAAATCGGGATGCCAACATGTAGTTGTGTCAGTTCTTCTTATCTATGAAGACCTGTTCTAGGAGACAAAAATCTGTCTGTAGATGACCACGATCACATCAATGTTCGTTAGAACCATCGTCATCCCCGATTATTGTTTCAAAAGAGATATACCTGAATCTGAATAAGTACGTTGCAGGGCCTGGATATGGCATCAATGGCAACGGAAGAGAGGCGATGGAAAATTAGTCCAACGATGTGAGAGCAACCGAAGTTTTAAAGCTCACAATTGTCTTGGCACACACGAGATTGTTTGGTAGTCTATTCCAATAAAAATTGTTTTTACAAAGAATGACTGTTTATATTGTCAAGGATTTGTATAGTCTTACAGTAGACACTGGTATTGTGATTAGCATGATCATAATAATTATAGGAATGTGTAATTGGTTCAACCACTTCTAGCCAAGCTAAAGAGTTTAAAATGCATTGCAGCTTTTAGGAGCAAAAGGAAAGAGTATTTTGCTTTCAGAATAATGCATGTGAATGTGGTGACAGGTATTTAAAGGGAATATTTTAATACATTGAGATCTACATGCATGGCAATATAACTATTTTACTCATGATGTTGTTGAAATATTCACCTCACTCATTATGTTGATCCTTAGTATGGATAAATAGTTCCAAGTGGACATCAAGCAGCCAATAAACAATCATTACCATATATATTGATACAATGAAAACAACTATACCAAAAAATATTTAATATTTTCAGGGGCATTTTTTGGGATACATACACATATTTAAATTTTATTCAACATATGTCATTTACCTAACTAACATAATTTATCTTGTTAAACTGCATCTGCTATGCTTCCTTAATATATACACATGTATGAATTTTAATGAAAATTCACGCAGACAAAGCTTATTTGATGAAAATAATCAAAATTAACTAAACCACAGCGAGACAAGAAAGTTGGGTATAGTTCATGCGCCAATCCATCAAATTATATGCATTAGAGCATGTTTCTTCTCCTTTTCTATGAAGTAACCCAGTTTTAACATGTACATAAATTCTAAATCGCACAATTTAAAAAAAATTATACCGCTTGCTTCACTTGTAGAGCACTCGCTTCATAAAAACTCATTTTCAAGAAAAAGATACAATCAAATATATTTCGCTCGCTCGCCCCATATTTTTTGGAGCTTTTGTCCGAAGAACTACAAATGAAATTGGTGTGGCCTTAGCTGGATTTGGCAAAACCTTTCGGAATTTTAGGTCCTCAATGCTCTTCAACTTTGTACTTTATTTTACCATTTAATTTTTCTGATTCGAGCGCCACTGATGAGTCTTTTTTGCCATTGTGTTTTTCATTATTTCTGCTCTTTGGTCGGGTTGTTGTCTCTTTGACACATTCTCCGTTTCCATTCTTTATTTTAATTGTTGTTTGTTTGTTTGCATTGCTTGCAAGGAACGCTAATATTTTTGTTTTATAGTGATTAAGATTATAACAGAATGTTGACTGCTGTACCCAAACTTTTGACATTTTTACCTTTTATGTCTATTTGTTTCGTTCACACATTGTTGTCAATATAATGGAATTCTATGCCACTGTCATACAAGTGAGAGGTTTAGCTAGATATAAAACTAAGTTTAATCCACCATTTTCTACAAAAGGAAATGCCTGATCCAAGTCAGGAATATGACAGTTGTGTTCCATTCGTTTGATATATTTGAGCTTTTTATTTTGCCATTTGATAAAGGACTTTCCATTTTGAATTTTCCTTAGAGATCGGTATTTTTGTTATTTTACTTTTTTCATAGACAAAACGCGCGTCTGACATACCTTGGTATCTGTGATGAGTTTATTTACAACCACTCTGTCGGTGCCACTGCTAGTGAAGGTTTCCTCCGCGAGGGTATCACCAGCCTAGTAATTAACACTTTTTTGTTTATTTGCATTATCATTGATATTGTCAAATTTATAAATAAATTGTTTACAAAACTTTAAATTGTTCGAAATATTTGGCAAAACCTTTCGGAATGTTTGGTCCTCAATGTTCTTTAACTTTGTACTTTATTTGTTTATAAAATATTTGATTATTCAAAACACTAAGGTTGTTCAAAGCCACTGACATCAATGGCCGTATCAGTTTTTAGCACTACTTTTGGATTTTTTTTCTTCAGCTTCGTATTTGATTTTTCCTCCAACAGTTTTGAATCGAGGTTCCTAATGAATGTTATGTAGACTAAATGTGCGTCTGACTTACCAAATTAAAAGCCTGGAATCTTAAATTAGTTTTAACAATCATTGCATGGGTAGAGGCCACTGATGTTGGACGTTTCGTTTCCGAAGGTATCACAAGCCTAGTAGTCGGCACTTTTGTGTTGAAATGTATTATCAATAATACGTACATTTTCGGTAAATTTACAGTTTATAAAATAATAAATTATTTGAAACAAAGATTTGTTCATCCCCGAGGAATAAATTGTCTAAGTTGTATTTGGCAAAACTTTTCGGACTTTTTTGACTGATTGAAAATGATAATTATAGCACTTAATTTAAAAACCCAATCATCACTTTTAATTACAAACATAGTATAATTGTCTTTATTCTAACATATATAATTATGTACACAAAGGTAACACTAATGTTGTATAACTCGAATACGTTTAAATTTGACTATTTTCAGCTTAAGTTAGGTCAGACAAAAATAACAGTGCAAAAATGTATAAACTCATAAACTGGATTGCATATGTTTCATGCTAACAAGAACCGATAAACTAAATATACGACATGGTAGTGGGTAATTTCAGCAAGTGAGTATTATCTGTAATAAAAATTGAATAATATTCATTAGTGATTTAGTAGCAAAGACAGTGCCATGTTCCCTGTGGTATTACGATGTCTTCGTCACGACCAACTGTATCTTGTAAGTTCTACAAAGATAAATATGCGTCATTAAAAGTGTCTGCTGGTGATTTATTGCTCTGACATCAACAGGAATTTCAAATTTAATAATTTCTACCAGATGAAAAATGATAAAATTTTCCTGATAATAAAAGTAAATTTTAACATTTTGTTTCATTGGATTTTATGACCTTTTTGCACTTGTCGTTTTGCCCAGTTTTTTTTTTTTTTTTTTTTTTTTTTTTTTTTTTTTTTTTTTGGATTTCCTTAAATAATGAATTGATTAATAATTCTTTCTACGAAGATAATTTCCTCCCACTAAATGATCGAGAAGTTTCTAAATTATCAGATCAAAACTAAGCAGAGTGTTTTTTCTTTTCTTCAATAGAAAACATCACCTACATGCTATGCATTTTCTTTTAACTTTTTCCATGTAGGTTTGTATCCTTAAACTGTTTTCCTCATCATTTTTCGATCCTGTTTTTTTAAACATTCCTTTTTACCCAACCCCATGATATGAAATAGTTTTCCCGGAAATACATGTAAATCTTTTTAGAGCATTATATTAACAAGAACAATCAAAAGTCTAAACCAAAGGTAGAACTAGAATAAGTCGAAGCACAGACTTCTGCATTCAGTACAAACATCTAAATGCTGCTAGTCATGGTTTTATGAATTACTCACAATTTAGATTTTTTGCCTTTTTTTGGAAGAACGGTGCTTTAAGCATTATCTTCCTTTGTTTTACTACAAACATAGTTGCCTGGATATATTTTGAAGGTTTAACAGATAATCCATTTATATGTAAATGTATAAATGCACCGGTTGGTGTATTTTATTTGATGAATTAAAGGGAATGCTGTTTATCCCAAACCAAAGAACAAGTCATGATCAACATACAGTCTTCAATGGCAGAAAGGTGAGTAAACAATTTTGTAACAATTAGCATATTTAAAAAAATATAGATTCTCCCACTGCATCAAGTGTAATACAATATTTCTCAAATTTTCAAAGTTAAAATGCAAGATTCGACAACGTTTTAAATCATTTAAATTTAAATGTCGAGAGCGGAGAAGTATCGTATTGCACGAGATTTGTTGGTAAGATCTGTTTTTCTAATGATTTTAGATTATATATATGCAGACAAACTTGATCATTCTTTTCCAATGATCTGCCAAAAGATGTGTTCTTTCTGTGCATAACGTCATTAGGCTTGGTCACCTTTTTTCGTGACGTCTCAATTAGGAATTTAGAGGAAAGGAAACACATTTGACATCATAACTGAATTCGAACTACATGTCAACAAGTAGTAACTCAATAAAAATAATCACAAAGTCAGAAATTGGCTAAGAACAGAGAAAGGGGGTTAAAATGTGCGTTAAACGTATATCAGGATATTAAAATGTGTAAAACCATTGATAAAAAGGTTTGGAACTTACTTAATTTTAAAATATAATTATTTAGAGATGCTCGAGGACAAAGGTTTGTAATTCAACACATTTCAATCATTTGGTCCTATAGAAATTACATACCAGACTCAACCTTGCGAACACTAAGGTGCATAAAGCTAGCGTACAATAATGTAAATACACAATAGAGTACAGTATTTAGACGTGAGGATTTTAAAATTTTATTTTGGATTGATTGAGGAGTGGGTTTGCTGTCACATGTTTACCCTACACCTCCTTGCATTCAATTAGAGAAAATAATTGCCACAAAAAAAATGTATATGTTATACATGTTAGAGATACATCATTTATTTTTCATTTTGTGTTATTCAGTTGTAATGCATGCCAACTCAGTGTATGCAATTCATTTACAAAAAAAAACGTGACATCTTCAATTACTTCATCGAAGTAAATTATATTGTTTGTAGGAAATATTTTAAATTCAGATGATTTGTCAACAAAAGAGAGCGTGAAGGTACCAAAGGGATATTCAAACTCATAAGTCGAAGATAAGCTGACAATGCCATGGCAAAAAAAAAAACGACCAAAAGGCAAAAAAAACAATCTACAAAACACAACATACAAAAACTACTGAAGACTAATTAACACGAAACCCCTTGAAAAACCTACAAAAACCAAGAAAATAAGATGATCTCAGGTGCTCTGGAATGGTATGTAGATCCTGCTCCACAAAATGTTCATTTTTAACGCATACGGATAATCTCAAAATGTCCGTTCACTTGTTGGGTTAGAAAAAAGTTGACATATTTACACTGCAGATGCAATAAATTTAGAACAACATGTTAATTCAAAACATATTTTACTTGTTTTGTTGGATATGGCCGCTCCTTGTTTTTCTATATTGACATATGTTTTTTAAGGAATTCTTAGCAAGTATGTCGTTTCCTTCAGCGCACTTAAATCTACGTTTTCATAAACCATGGGTATAGTCGGCAGCACATGGAAAACATATATAACCATGATATTATATAAATAACACATAGCTGAGAGGGTGATAGAGCAGATTGTTACCCCGAGAAAACATTGCCAACTGAGGCGAAGCCAAGGTTGACAATGTCTTTCGAGGGGTAACAATCTGTTCTATCACCCTCTCGAATATGAGTTATTTAACTTATTATACTGAATGTTCTGTTATTACTGTCTATTAAATTTCAAATTCAAAGTAATAAACTATGTCGTCTTGTACACAACAATCACCCATATTTATAAAAGCGCACACTTGAGCAAGCGTCTCCGTGAAGGTTATAGAGTATTTGCCATGGGATAGAGTTAATAATTCTCCCTCGTATTACCCAATCAAAATCTGGCATTTTGACATGAAGTATAATAATAAAGATTATCATCCTTTCGCTGACTGATTTCATACAACTATTCTCTGTTCTCAATATACTAGTTGTGATAGAGAATGTGTCACGTAATTCTTTCGCGACTGTCACTACATGCTTATCATTAAAATATAGGGATTATGCGCCTATACCATTCCTAATGAGTGGAATTTTTAAAGAAATCTACCAAAGGTTTGTGGCGGTATAGATGAACAGTCGAGTTGACAGTTGTGTTCCATTTACTAATGTATAAAAGTAGAATTTGGCATATTGGCCTATAATGGTTTTACTTTTACAAATTGTGACTTGGATGGAGAGTTGTCTCATTGGCACTCATACCACATCTTCTTATATCTATATATTATTCTATAACTTTGCATAAAGTATTATTTTATAAAGAGGACTTACAAATCGGTTTGTTAACCAGGATCTTAATTTTGATAGACATTTTACACTTTACAGTACCGCACTTTGTATATGAACATCGTTGTCTCAGATCATGACCCATCGCTTGCAACTACAAGTATGTATTTGATTTATAGTACACGAATATTACTTTAAAACAATATATTCAATTAAACAAATATGCACCGAATATTTGACTACTCAAGGTTATGTGTACACCACAAGACAGAATCCTCCAATTGTGTTACGTTTGAAACAGGGTACTGAAATCACTTCCTTGTATATGACCGCTATTTGTGCATACATGTAGGAAATGGCACTTCAACGTACTTACTCACTGACGGATGCGTGAAGCATACATCCCAACTTAAGGATATGTTTTTAAAATAGTGACGAAGGCCTTTGTGCACTGTGTCTGTGTGTGAGGGGCTATTTTGTACTTCACAAATCCCGATCCATCTTTTGATGGTTTATATACTTTCTCAGTAGTTAACTGACAAATGAAGTGAGATAAACCTACAACGGCCAATATGGTATGTCATGGTTATATGACTTAGAGATAAACGATGATGGAAAAATTGCTCAGATGGTATAGACTTACAATATAACGATGATGCTAATTTATATATTATTTGCTGTGTTGCCCCGATTTTCGTTTTTATGTTGGAAAATGATCGATGAAAACTACTTCTTGAAGGGATATATTTAAAATTCTATTTTCTATTTTTCTATCTTTTCACATTATCATCTTTTCAAAATTTGAAAATTTTACACGTCCTACAACTCACACTGCTTGATAAATGACATATGTTTTACTAAAATTCTAAATCATTAAAACTTTAATTTGAGAAAGTATTCAGTAAACACCGATTGAATTTAATTAAGAATCACCTTAAATAAATGTTCAAAAGATTTTGCACTGCTATTTATTTTTAAATTAGTTATTGCGGTTTCCCAATGGACCAGTTTTTGGTTTAAGGTAAAACTTTTGAACTTTTACTTTAGCTGGATATCTGGTTTGTGGAAAAGTTGGGAATAGTTTACGACTCCGTACATGAAATTATTAGGGTACATGTAAAATGAGTCAGTGAACACATTGAGCTTAAAAAGCACAAAAGGTTATAAATATAATAAGGTTTTCCCATTGATAAACTGGATGTATAGTACAAAAACCGTATGTTGATCGGGAAGAATCCTGGAATCAAGATGAATGCGATTGCCAATTCTAAGTATGTATTGATATTTGATGAGATAAGACAAACCTATACCAGGTAAATATTTCGATAGAAAACGCAGAGAAATTATGAAGTGATAGAAGTCTTTTATTGTGAATTACAAAGGATTCTTCTAAAATGTCGTTTACCCAAAGACTGCTACGTGCGACTATTTTCATTCCGATTAAGCAGTCCGCAACTGCTGCGCACGACTACTGTCATTTCCGAAACCCGTATATAACTCATTGTCTTGTCTAGTACATGTACAAGAAAGTTTATTTTAAAGGGGAAAAGTAAAAGGAACAAGTCGGCACACGACACTTATTTTTTTGTGGATATTAAATTGAATCACTTGGGAAAATCAAATTTGATTTAACATTTTATCATTTCGAAGATACATATATACATTTATATTCCCCTTACAATTACTTCCGGAAAAATTACGTACAAATAGTTTATATAGAATTATTTGATTATTACTTATTGAATGAATGTCAATCACTTTAACTATAAATTTATCAATCAAAAAATGTAATTAGAATTTACTATGTCAATGTCAACTGGCTTACTGCAACTTTGAAAAACAAAACATCAAAAAAAAAAACACGAAATTTTGACTGTTTACCAAAATGGTTCAGAAAATTTACATCCAAAATAATGTTTTGACAAAATAAAAAAAAGAGTTGTAAGGTATCCCACACTTCTATCTAGATCTTCCATAACTTAACCTTACCAATGATAATGAATTTCAATGAAATTTCTTCAAATTGCAGAGCAACTATGTTGGTGTTTTTTTTCAAACGAGCATGTGTTTTGGAAGTTTTTCCGTAGCAGAGTAAGACTGCGATTTCTATATATAATGTCTTGATTCCTAATGTCAAAAAACTGTATTTCTATATATAATGTGTTGATTCCTAAGGTCAAAATGTATTTTTATATCAAACGTGAAGGATTTACGTGATAAGTGCTTGCCTTAAAAATTAATGCTATTTCGCATGTCTTTGTCAACTTATTACCAACACAAATTAAGTACTTTTAGTAATGGATCTATTGATATTGGCATTTCTACAATATAATGAGTATTTTAGTCACTATTTGTGAACCAGTAAATTGATTTCAATTGTTGGGTTTTGTTATATCTAAATTTTTCTTCTTTTATTTGTGATTTTGTGTGTGTGTGTTATCATTGTAATTGGCTTTGATTACGGATAATTGAGTGTTAGATTTGTTAAATTTAAAAACTCTTGTTTCCCTTTATGTTTATTATCGTTGTACGATTTAGAGCTTGACATATCTCCAAGTTGATATGGCAGGGTTTGCGTTTCCTATCATTATTCCGGTGTTTACAATGAAGTTGTTGAAACACGTGTTCCGTATGATTAGGGAAGTATTATGTAATACTTCCATGGTATGATAAAGTTGGAGTAACTCAATTGAAAGTTTTCTGACGCCATTATAATTTGGTTGCCCGATCTGGAATAACCATGGATATGTTCTACTTGTCGTAACCACCTTTCTGTCTTTTTTTCACGATTGTTACATCACAGAATGCGATCTTTCACTGAATATTTACAACACGAGACCGCCAAGTGGAACAGATATTGTTTAACCTTCCTGTGCACCTGATTTCTGTTGCGCAATCTTTATTTTTTGTAGTGTTTTGTGTCTATTCGTTTGTTTTTTTTTTTTTTTTTTTTTTTTTTTTTTTTGGGGGTTCTGGTTTCTGTGGTTTTTAATGCCTTCTTTGTATCTTTTCTCTTTTTTACCCAGCTCTATATTTATATGCCTGTCCCATATCAGAAACCTCGTCATATCTTAATGGTTGTTGTTTTTTTTGTTTGTTATCTTGATAACTTGGTATTGATGGCACTCAGATGCAGATCCATGATTCTGAAAAGGGGCACCAAAAAGGCAACGTTAGGAGAGGGACTTGTAAAGTCTATGCATTAACCTTATATCTAGCTCCATAAGTGGAGCCCGGTCCCCTAAATCTGCAGATTCTAATTGATAGTAACTGTTTTATCAATACACATTTTTAAAGCGGGACGATTGAGAGCTTGACATAATGTATTTAGTCATGTCTATTTTGAAGGCTTTTTATTGTCGTCAAGATTTCATTTTGTTATTTTTGTCGTTGGGTTGCCGTTTTATTGATATATACCTCAAATCTCCTTTTATTTATTTTTTTGTATCCTTTTTTTTATTAGAAAGTTTAGAGCTTGATAAAAGTGCGATTTGTCGCATCATTACATGACAATAAACGTCAACTGCATATTGACAACACACAATTTAATATACATACAAAATACATTTATTCAAATTTAATATCTACACATCTTGTCATTTATAACTACACGTGTACTGTTACATCAAACATCTACACATATGGATTTCCCCAATTCATTATGCAACACACTATGGCATTTCAAAATTATGACCCAAATAACACTATTTCCGCAATCAAATTTTAAAAGTACTGCCGAAGGTTTACATGAAATTGAAGGACGTACAAAGCAGATAAACTCATCATAGATGCCAGGAATGAAATTTTGTACGCCAGACGCGCGTTTCGTCTTCAAAAGACTCATTAGTGATGCCCGAATAGAAAAAAACTTTAATTGGCCAAATAAAGTACGACGTTGAAGAGCATTGAGGACCCATGGATACGTTCTACTTGTTGCAGCCACCTTTCTGTCTTTTTTTTTTCACAATAGATCGGAATAGTTACGGGCCACTAGTCCAGTGAGGTTGTTTTCGCACAGTCCTGCTTTAGTTTCTTATTTGTCGAGTTGCCTTTTGTTTCTTTTGGCAATAACGTTGTTTGTTCTGCTTTCGTCAATTACTGTTTAAATTTTTATTGATGAGTAAGCGTCTAAAAATCCATCTTGTTACACTTAAATATATATTTCAAAAATAAATACGAAATCATGCTATTTTATTCTTAATACAATACTGCAGAACATTTCCCACTAGAAAATATTTCTATATATTAAATTATACGTTATTATTTTTTACCTCCAAACTTTTGGTCTCCAAACTGTTGGTCTTCAGACTTTCGGTCTCAATCGTACCTAGTGCAGATTATTCCAAAAACTTTCGTAGTATTCGTGTATAAACTTATGCTTTTCACTTATTAATAAAATGTTTTTGATTAAGAGAAATCAAAACAACACAACATGTTATACTAATGGTGATAACAAAGCCTAAGTTGTTCTTTTAATCTTTCACGTCTATTAAAATTTACTTATACTTGATTAGAATATCCGTTAGCAATAAAACTGGCAAAACACGCCTATAAGATATATGTTTTTAAAGTTTTAGACCGTATGAGAAGTCGGTTTTCGTTTTTTATTCATCTAGGACAGCGGTAAAGAATATCATCAAGTGTAACATAACATATACAATTCTCACCAAAATTATCGGCCTGAGAGTTAATAACATTAAAAGGAACCAATTTTCTGTAGCAGATTATCATTTCGCTTCAGTGATGCCCAAGGCCAAATATGGGAGATTCAAAACCTTGTGCAAACTTTGATGAGCGGAAATAACCGAAATGGACCAAAAGAATAGACCAACCCGACAAGGAGTTAGAGCTATGCAAGGAGATACATGCATTACTTAATTTCAAATGATTTCCAGCAGCTTTCGATAAAAATTGAAAATGGAAAAGATCAAAACACCTATTGACTGATTTATTTCAAAAGTGTTTCACCTATCGTAAATTGCCCTATTATTTAATATAAAAAACACATTTTATTATTTGACTGAAGATTTTCTTGGACAAATTGAATGAATTTTCTGTTTTCATTAAATACACAAATGTCTGCAGTTTCTTTTAATAATTATGAAATATACTTATGATTTATACCTTAAATTTAGGAAATCACTATTTAAAACAAATATGAATTTCTGCAAGAAAAATCATATGGCCATATAGGAAAAATGACATTAAGTTTCTATATTTGTATACAAAGAATGATTTCTCAGTTATGACATATCATAAAAATATTTGATAATAACCATAAGAAACTGTACACATTTGTGAGTTTAACATTAAAAATTTCATCAAAATCGGACCTCAAATAGGTTTTTGACAATGTTTATAAAAATGTGTTTTTATATGAAATAATAGGGGAATTTTGGATTGGAGAAACACTTTTGACCTAAGACTATATACAAATCTTATCCATGTACTTCGTAAAGTAAAGTCTATGTAGAATTTTGACTTTATTTTTAAAAATAAATTGAGTAATTTAACTTTTTTTTATCTACCAAAGAAAATTTGTTTAAAATCTTCTGGTCTTCCTTCATAAACAATACATACAAGTAAATATAGTGTTTGTGCATTGAAACGGATTTTTTCTGATTCGATAAAAATAATGTTCGTTAGATATTGTGTTTATTTATTATTCTTTTGTCTGTCTTATTGTGATCATGTGTTTTTGTATCGAAATAATGTTTAATATACCTATAAGTTGTAAAGCTTATTTTTTATAAAGAATTGAATAAATAAACCTATTTTTTATAAGGTGTCTGTACATCGCAAAGTTCACCATACATTCATACATAGAACGACAAAAATATTTTAAAACGTTTGAATATTGTATCGTTTAAGAAACAAACGTTGTGAAACAAGTCGAGAGCAAAATAAGTTGGAGTGTATTGAAATATTTCCAGAGGCCAGAGGAACATCTTTATCGATATATACCAGGAAACAAGAATCGTTATAATCTGCAGGTTTACGGTGTGATTTTAGCATTTATTTACGTTAACTGTACTTAAGAATCTTGTGAAATGCTTATTCTAGGAAGTAACATCACAATACAAAATACCCATTTAAATACTGCCTGGATAATGTATGAATATTTTACCGTTTGTGCTGGTTTATTTCACTAAAAGCGCATCAAAGATCAGATGTTTGACAAGAGAGGAGAACTAATGCCTATAAATCATCTACCTGAGACTTTATTTCCTACATGCACTTTCACTAATTATTTCAGTGTGTTTTGCATATCAGGTAAATAATTTGCGGAAAATAACATTTACCAAGGCAAGATTGCGTGCAACTAATATAATTATTGATTGATTGATTGAGTTTAACGCATCGTCAGCACACGAAAGCTTCAACACGACGCTATGTAACAATAACAGATAGGAGAAACTGAACTAGCTATGATAAAGTGGAAAATCAGAAATTCTAATGCAATCTTTATCGTTTGTTTCTGTATATCATATTGTTTTTTGTTTATTGTTTTGTACATAAATCAGGCCGTTATACGCTAGTATTCTCGTTTTAATTGTTTTACATTTGTCATTTCGGGGCCTTTTATAGCTTACTATGAGGTATGGGTTTTTCTCATTGTTGAAGGTCGTACGGTGACCTATTGATGTTAACTTCTATGTCATTTGGTATTTGGTGGAGAGTTTTCTCATTGGCAATCATACCACATCTTATTTTCATATTAATGCAACAAATTTTTCATTGGCTAAAATTTACCGTCAAATGCACAATTGACATGTCTGGAGTAGCCATATTGAATTGTTGGACTAAACAAATTATCGATTAATACAACATAATCGAAAATAAAACAACACCTACCTCAAAAACACGCCGTTTTAATAACTAAATCTGAATCGTACAAGTAATGAAATAAGGGGCATTCGTTTGATTTTCTGAAGGAGGAGAATTTTGAAAAAGAGCTGAAAATTAATAACCTAGCACAAGACATGATCAAAATGAATACACTTAAAAAAGAAATTGCAGGAAACAATTGTGTACAAAAGGGAAAATAAATTTCCGTGGGGAAAAAAATAAGCATGCGTAGCAACAGATGAAAATGAATAGTTATTCTGCAAAAAAATCTTCTGCAATAAATATCCAATACGCGTCTCCAGTAAAACTGCATTTGCCGCCGCCAAATCATCAATTGACGGTGGCAACTCTTCAATTGACGGTGGCAACTCTTCAACTACAGTACTGTTATTCCTTAAATGAAGGAGACTAAAACAACGGGACAAGTGAACGGATCATGAAATAAACGTTTAGGAACAGAAAACAAACAAAAAAACAAAATCAATTGTCAATACGTAACTCCTTTTAAATCAAGGAATTGATGTACGTTGCTCCGGTAGGGTAAACATTTCCTTCATTACAATAATTAGCCTGTTATTTGTATTGTAGAAAAAATAGTTCACCCGGATGAACAATTTACAGTTGTAGAATACCAGAATGGTCGTTTTGACACTTACAAGAACTAATGTGAAAAAAATAGTTTAGTTGTGGTTATTCATGAATGTGTTTGCTTATTTCCATTTACCTTTATTGGAGATCTTGAACAGGTGTGTGAACAATTGACTGTTTAATTACGTACATTATACTGGTCAGTTTGACATGAACCTATATGAAAAGTGTAAAATGTTCTTAAATTGTCTTCTATTATAAAGTAGTTCAATTTTTTCTTAATGTTATTGAAATATCTCATCGGTATGAACAATTTGACAGTTTTAAAACAACAGAATTGTCATTTTGACATATTAACTGACAAGATGATGTGAACACTTTTAAAAACTTAAATTATCAAATTTGTTTATGTTAAAGTCGAATTGATCGTGCTTCTGTACTTACACTGTTAATTTTTTCATATTGATGACTCTATTCTCCTTCTATAGTATTTTCACTAACAAAGTTATAATTTTAATCCCAAAACTATATTCAGCAAAGATGAAGAAAAACTACTGATTTATTATTACTTCAAAATTTCTTCTGTCACATTCACAGTTAAATGCTAAAGTGTCTTAGTTTCCTAATTGTAGCGACTTAATACTAGATATGACTTATGAATCGTATTACGGGTGACTGATGTATGTTTTTTTTAAATTTATTTCTAGAGTCCGTGTAATTCCGAATGTTCACACTCCAACATTGGTCTGTTAATTGTTAACAAGGACTTCAGTTTACTAAATCTATAGATATCATTAAAATTGCATATTACCAGGACTAAAAGGTCTGTAGTCTGAGTAATTACAGTAGAGATTTTGATATTTCCTCTATGACATTTATTAGGAAAAACTTCCTGGGACGAACTCATTTTGACCCTGCTTTCAATATAATGTGCCATTAATTATTTCCTTGTTTCAGTAAGCAGTCATCTTGTTGGTAGCTGCACAGTTTTATTAACCACATATGGTCTACATAGTGAAATGGGAGGTTAGTGCGCACGAAAAACTGGTTTTTACTCTACGACATTTTAACCTTGTACAAAGTCAAGCTTTTTGGTCCGTGCTTTGTTAGTTGCCTTTGTTTGTTTGTTTGTCTGTATGTTTCGTTTTTTTTTTTTGAAAAGATGCGTGTTGGTGGTTGTTATGGTATGATGTACTGTCCATAAATTTGTTGTGTCCCTGTTATCCTTTTTATGTATTACTGTCTGTTGAAATTACCTGTAACTAGACTGGAATATAACAATTTACCTGTAACTCTGGAATATAACAATTTACCTGTTACTAGACTGGAATATAACAAATTACCTGTAACTAGACTGGAATATAACAATTTACCTGTAACTAGACTGGAATATAACAATTTACCTGTAACTAGACTGGAATATAACAAATTACCTGTAACTAGACTGGAATATAACAATTTACCTGTAACTAGACTGGAATATAACAATTTACCTGTAACTAGACTGGAATATAACAATTTACCTGTAACTAGACTGGAATATAACAATTTACCACATTGGTCCCATAAGGATCATTTAGAGAGATTTTCCCCAAAATAATATGTGAACAATGATATATTAATAAATCTTCAAGTTTTGGATATTGTTTATTCCTTTTCCGTTTTCGGGCATGCGTCAACTTTTAAAGTCATATATCAACTTGAGTAAGAAAATGAGATAGTCTGTAATTTTGTTTTAGATCTAATGCAAAAATATATTGAGAATACTGAAAATACAGCAATCAGGAAACGAAAGGCATTTGGAAATTGTCTTAGAAAACAAACCAAAAAAAAAAAGAAAGAAAAAGATATAAAATGAGCTAAAAAGGAAACATATTAATATTATCAAAAGGCAAAACTTTATATTCCGAAAACTATTATAGCCATTAGAACCTCCTTGATCACATATTTTAGCCAATCTAATTAAAATATAGAACTCGGATTTCGTTATACTACATACGAGATCTAACAACGTCCCGTATATATTTTCACTTCTGAAGGATTTTGCATGTGACTTTTTCAACCAATCAGAATTCTAGTTATCGAATCTGAACAGCACACGCGGAACTTATACTTGAATGATGTTCATTCAAAGGTCCCGAGGGTTTCCAAAAATAAAAACAATGGGACTAACAAGTTTATCGCTTCGATTATTACAATGGTTGGAAAGAGTTTTGAAATCTCTTCGTCGTAATTACATCATACAATACCATTTAATACAAAATAGGGTAATAAATAGAAAACTATAGCCATGAATATTTGAAATATGTGACGTTTATCATTGTTTTCCGATTGGCCCTGTACGCTTTTATGACTTGTCGGATCGTAATCGTAATAAACACATTTATACTGTATACACTGTTACGATGCTTCCCCTTGGCTGCCAGACGTGGATCAAGGATTTTGAAAAAGGGGGGGTGCAAACTTGGCATCGTTTGGAATGGGACATGTAAAAAATTGAATTAACCATACATGTATGTAGCTTTACAAGCACCCCTTGTAATCAACCTAGGCTTACCTAGAAGATAAATAAGTGTCCTCTAGACTATAAGCTGCTCTGTCTGGTGAAGTACTTCTTTAGCTCAGTTGGTAGAGGGGTGTCTTACTGTCCAATTTTTGTGAACTGTTAAGAGGGGACTCTTTTATTTTGTATCTAATAAAAAAAATCTAGGTCATATGCTGCGATATATTACACGTATATTGGCTATACTATTCTCATGCTGTATCCCCGCTATAGGGGATACATATCTAATCTTAGTCTACCATAGTCATAATAATTGATGTTTTTTACTGCTCGTTTGCGAGACACCTTTCTTCAAAAAAAAAAAAGACAACTAAACAAAATTCATAAAGAGAACTAAATTTTATATTTTTTCTTATATGCATCTTTTATAATTATATAATCCTACAATCTAGATAAAAAAAAAGTGGGGAGGTTAAGATCTATATTTTAACAAGAGTGTACAAGCTAAAATGTCTCGCCTACTTTACATATATCATTGAATGTAGATTGAAAGTCTTTTATATGATGGTTTAACTACAAGCATCATATAAACCTAACATTATTCATGATAATGAGGCCAAGGTCAAATGAACCATCACTATAAACTGCTAAGTCTGAAAAGATCATATTTTGTGCACAACCAGTAAGGTGAAGCATAGATTTTACTTGACATGACTCAACATTATCATCACAGTATTTAATTGTACATGTTGTACTTAACTTTGGTCTAGACTTTACTAATCAGTCTAATTGAGTACTTGATATAGTCTGAGTATGGTCTCGACAAATACTTGACCAGTCTCTACTCAGTCCGCAGGCACTTGTGGACAGGATACCCTTTGGGTGCCCCTGATGAGTGGGAGTACTCCGAATGACCCCCTTTTTCCATGTAGTTTAATTGTGATTTATTTTTATTAAACGTTTATTTATATTGTTTTCACTTGAATATATGTCAAAGTTACTGACAAACAGCATTTAAGATTTTGCCAGTCGACTAATAATTGAGATAGCTGAAGAGTTTTATAAAATCCAAGTTTATTTGAAAAAGTTATAGAAATTTTTAAAGGTGACTATCTGAATTTAGTCCGAACTGAAAATTCTAGCTTTTTTTTTTACCTTTTTATCAAATCATTAAATTTGAAAGCAATAAACTAAAATATCAAATAACCTGCCATTCTATAAGATCAATATATAATTGATATAGATGAGCTGATTCAGACTTAGTCGAGACTAAATTTAAAGGACAAGACTGAGTAGAGACTGGTCGAGCATTGGTCAAGACTGGTCGAGCATTGGTCAAGACTGGTTGAGCATTTGTCAAGACCATATTCAGACTATACTAGATTCCGGGTGCAGGATTTTCTCTTCGGCTGTTTTCTGCTCTTTGGTCGGGTTGTTGTCGCTTTGACACATTCCCCATGTTACCCATTTCCATTCTAATTTTTATTATTAAGTAAAGTCCAGACAAAGGTAAGGTACAGTTAAGTACTGTCAAGGCATGTCAAGTAAAATCTGTGCTTGACACTGGTTGAGTAAAAAATATGGTCTTTTCAGACTATGAGCAATTTGTAGTGCATGCCAGACAAAGTACTCAATAAGACTTGCATGCATTCCATACATCAAATATAGTGGTCCTATTATTTTTAGTACTGGAAAACAGACCAAATCAAAACCTACCATTGACAAATGAACCATAAAAATAAGGTCATACTAAATATGCCAAACAAACATGTACAATACATACATGTACCAGTCATTTCATATTCTTAATCTGATAACCCCCCAAAAAAAAAAAAAAAATTAGCATTGACAAATGAACCTGGCATGAAAACGAGGGCTAGGCCAAATAAAACTTGCCAGACAGACATGAACACCTTATTATCATTCCATATGCAACATATGGTGGCCCTATTGCTTCAAGTATCTGAAAAATAGACCAAAACCATAAAAATAAATGTTGTCGATATATATTGAACCATGAACATTGATAACAAAAAGTTAGGGTCAGATCAAAACTGCCAGTGTCAGACATGTTCACCTTAAAATCATTCCATTCACCAAATGTAAAGGCCTTATTGCTATAGAATCTGAGAAAAAGACAAAACCACAAAAACTAAACGTTGTCCATTGAACCATGAAAAAGAGGTCAAGGTCAGATGAAAACTGCCAGTCGGACATGCACATGTACACCTAACAATCATTTCATACACCAAATATAGTTGACCTATATATTACTTATTGAATCTGAGATACAGACTTGACAATAATAATACAAGTGAGTATTTCACATGATAAAAAACGCATAATTTTTATTCAAGTAGTCACTGAACCATAAAAATTAGGTCAAGGACAATGGACATTTGAATCGACGGACAGAAACTCAGTAACTAAACATAAGATATCTTGTACAAGGTATGAAACATCCAGGTCTTCTGCCTTGTGAAATATCAAACTTTATTCAAATAGTTTATGTTGCTGCCCGATTATGCTGATTGTAATCCTTATGTGTAGCATTTTGCAACGAACGTATCTGGCGACAAAAACTATTTTAATCAAATTACATTTCATGTGCCTGTCCCAAGCCACAAACCCTGTTGTAGTACAATGTATATGTTGTATATCATAACATTTTTTTTTTTGGAAATTTTTAGAATTGTGTAATAAATGCATATGACAGATCTATAGAATAAACAGCTGCGCCATGAGCGAATTAAATGCCCGTCGCTTTTTCAAAGAATAACATTCCATAACTCCTAAATGTCATATCAGAAATTTATAAAAGAACTAAAGGGAGCTCACGTCAATAGAAATAAAGCAGTCACCAAAGTTTCATGAAAACTGCTCAAAGCACTTTTAAGTTGTTGTCCGAAAACAGGAAAATCCCCCTTTTTTAAATGAATAAAACCCCATAACTCGGAAATGTAAAATCTAAAATTTATATAAATCGAAAGGCAGCTCATTTCAATAGATATAAATAATTCATCAAAGTTTCATGAAAACAGCTTAAAGCATTTTTGAGTTATTGTTTGAAAACTGGAAAATCCCCCCTTTTTAATGAAATAAACCCCATAACTCGGAAACGTCGAATCTAACATTTATAAAAATTGAAAGCCAGCTCATGTCAACAGATATATGCAATTCACCAAAGTTTCATGAAAACTACTTAAAGCATTTTTGAGTTATTGTCCGAAAACTGGAAAATTCCCCTTTTTTAATGAATAACACCCCATAACTCCTAAACGTAAAATCAAAAATTTATAAAAAACAAAAGGGAGCTCACGTCAATAGATATAAACAATTCACCAAAGTTTCATGCAAAATGGTTAAAGCTTTTTTGAGTTAATGTACAACATGTGGACGATGGACGGATGGACAATGGTGTACCATAATACGTCCCGTAAACGGGCGTATAAAAATAGATGTGGTTCATGTACATGTATGATTGTCACAGACGCAATGAACACGATATTTCTGCTAAATTTATTTACTACTTTTACAGACACAGGACATTTATTAAAGAGCTTGACAAATTGCATAGACAATTAATTTTTCCTAATTCAGTTGCTGTTGGTCTACTAACAAGCAGGGTTATTATTATTCATATCACATTAATCATCTTCATCATCATCTTCACCACTGACACATATATATGTAAAATATCTCTTATTGTTCATATATAAACTTTAATTACCTACTACTTTATATACATTTTGTAGAATCTGAGAAATGGAATTGAGACATTATTGACCACAAAAAAAAATAACCTTATTCACTTATAGGTGAAATGAGGTTGGGTTCACATGAACACCAGCACTTGTTTGAATCTTTTTTTTTATCTTAGTATATATACCTAAATGTCATATTTAGATACATGTATATAGATTGGACTTATAGGTTTAAAAAATCAGAAACAAGTTGAACCCTGTCTGACAACATATGTAAACCTTGGACCCCATACATGTACATGTGTATACCAAATAAAGTTATCCTATTATTCATAATATGCCAGAAATTCACTTGATAATATCACTAAACAAGTAGTTTTTTAAGGAGCCGTTGAACCATGAAAATGAGGATAAGGACAATGGACACAAGACTAGACAGAAACTTCTAAACATCAGGTTTCTTTATACATTTAAAGTATGAAACATCCAGGCTTAACATCAGGTTTCTTTATACATTTTAAGTATGAAACATCCAGGACTTCTACCCTCTGGAATATAAAACTTAATATAAATTGTAAATAGTTATTAAAGGTACCAGGATTATAATTTAATATGCCAGACGCGCGTTTCGTCTACATAAGACTCATCAGTATCGCTCAAATCAAAATAGTTATAAAGCTAAACAAGTACAAAGTTGGAGAGCATTAAGGACCCAAAATTCCAAAAAAGTTGGCCAAATAAGGCTAAGGTTATCTATTCCTGGGATAAGAAAATCCTTAGTTTTTCGAAAAAATCAAAGTTTTGTAACAGGAAATTTATAAAAAAACAACATATAATTGTAAATGTTGTATCTGATTAGCATTCAGGTCTAGTATTCTATGACGAGAAAACTGGAGACCTTGGAGGAATTAAGCTTCCTTATGAACTTCATATATATATATATATAGTGATAGTCAGTAATTAAAAGGTACATTTAACCTGAGGAAAATAAACAGGAAAGATAAAAGTGCATGTAATCAGAGTAGTAGTTTTCAGTTCCAGAACATACATGTAGTTGTTTGCTCTTTGGTCGGGTTGTTGTCTCTTTGACATATTCCCCATTTCCATTCTCAATTTTATGTAAAATACTAATCATGTTAATAGTAATTTGACAAAAGAAATTTACACTTTATTGATTTACATTTATGCACCTTATCTATCAGAAATCAGTGGTTACTGAAAAGTTGTCACAAAAATATATTTTATATATATACATTAATTTATTGGTATATACATATATATCTGGTTTATCTGTTCAAATAAAGACAGTAAATCTATCTATTACTAACTACATTTGTATTCTGAACTGCATTTTATTAAATGAACCTATAGCACTGTCAACATGTACATTGTACGGTTTGTACCTGACAAGCAACAACCTTTTTGTTCATAAGTACAACAGCTTGGTCGACCATATTTGATCCAAAATGTGCAGAATGCTATTATTGTGGGAGCCTTATTTAAAACTTCACTTTATACTCCTCAACATTACTTTGAATGTTTAAGTCATATCACCTTCATTGCTGATGATCAATAGGTCATGTATATATGTAGAACTTATTTTTAAACATCTATTGGCATGATTGGAAACAAGACTTGTCAAATATGTCTTCATAAGGAGTTAAAAATATGGAATATGGAATCCCTTGGACTATATATAGCTATGTTCCACTGGTACCAAAGATATTCAGAATGTCTGTTGGTTTTAAATCTGTATACGACTGTAACAGTTCATAAATGAAAAAGGCTTTTATATCTTTGCTTTTATACAGACATCATAAACTTTGTCAGCAAACAATTAACATATCCTGGCATTTCTATTTGTTTGGTGACCAAACATTTTCAAATGCATATTTCACATCCTTATTCTTTAAATTTTCCGATGAAAACACTGTTGCTTCCAGTTGATACAGATTCTAAAGCTGAGCCTGTGTCTGGCCATTTCTTTGAATTACTCACAGTGACACTCAATTTTCATTTTCCCAAACTTTCTGTGTCGGATTCCTTTCCAAGCTGTATAGACAAGGGAAGAATGTCTACAGGATCAGCTCCTGAAATATCAATCTAAATATACAATGTATTCATACAATGTTGAAAACAATGTTAACTCCATTAAAAAGCCTATTTTGGAATATGTGATTTCCATTTCAGAAGGATCTAAGGGAGCTACCATTTGATTTTTAGGGGGGGGGATTTGAAAAAAGGCAGGACAGGAGTTTTGAGTAAAAAAAAATGGCAGGATGACAGGATGAGCAACTTGGCAAAAAAAAAAAAAAAACAGGACGACAATTTATGTAAAAAAAGTCAGGATAAACTAATAAAAAAAATGCAGGACCGAATAGAGTGAAAAATAAAAAAGCAGGACAGAGATTACAACTAAAAAAAATGCAAGACAAAATTTTTCATCCCCCATAAAAATCAAATGGTAGCTCCCTAAAGTCATTTTATTATTTTTTTATAATTATTCATCAACGTATTATACTTTTATAGTAAATTACCATAGTCCAAATAATTATGAAGTCTTGAACGTGTTAAAATGATATAGATTTACTTTACTGTGAGGCAATTTTACAACTCACAGAGTATATATTGTCTAAGACATGTAAGATCTATTACTCTAAAGAAATTTTGTTAAAAAAATCCTCATTTTCCCACCATATTTTCCTTAACGTTCATCAGAAGGAATCAACTATGTTCATGATTAATATTATACCACAAATTTAACTCTAGTACAGAAGATGTTGTACTGTTATACCACTGTCCCAGGTTAAGGGAGGATTGGCGCGCCTTTAAACTAGTTTAACAACACCATATTCTGTATGTGCCTGTCCCAAGTCAGGAGCCTGTAATTCAGTGGTTGTATGTAGTATAACGAAATCCGAGTTCTATATTTTAATTAGATTGATATTTTAGCGTAAATAAAAGAACTGTATCGATGTTTGAAGTATAGCATACGTGTTATAAAGAAGAAATAATATTGTATAAGTACATTTTGCACCTCGCAATTAATATATATGACTAATGGAAATGTTTGCAAGAGGACACAATACACGAAAAAGTTGAGAACATGGATTTCTACATATCAACAGTTCTATGTACGGGTTTCCTCAACGAGTAAGAAACATACCAGAAGTTGAACTATAAAATAAGGTCCTGCTTAAACACTGTGGGATAATTAATTAATTACGGACGTGTTTTTTTATGATAATGCTAACTGTGGGCATGATAGAGCAACTCGGTTAGATCAGACAAGACACAGAAAAACTAGTATCTCAATTGTTTGTAAAACAATTGAAAGGTCTTTCCTGTAAACGTGATGTTTTCGTTATGTACTTTTACGACCTTTCATTTGATATACGACAAGCATACCTTCTGGAACTTTTCGTTCTTTACACTTAATGACCCCATCTGCTTACGTTTTGAGATCAAAAGTATGATATATGTAATGTGGACTTGATGATCTTTGATTTGATATGCGACAACACCATCTTCTAAAAGTTTGATTTTGCACTTAATAACCCAATCCAACTCATTTTTGGAGGACAGGAATTTGATATTAGAAATGTACACGTTATGACCTTTCATTTGATATACAACAACCTTATATTAAAAGAAAATTTATGTTTTGCACTCAATGACCCCACCCAACCCATTTTTGGGACGTCAATTTGATATTTGGAATGTACGCTTGATGGACTTTCATTTGATATGCGACAACCTAACCATCTGAGAAGTTTGAATTTTTACACTAAATGACCCCACCCTTCGCACTGGGATGAAAAAGGGTTTAAAATTTTCATTTTGAGCAGATCTCATTTAGACGTTCAATATGATATATATAATAACCGCATTTGGCAAAGTGCCAAAATGATGCAATATAAATTATATAAATAGAACTTATGAAACTTGCAAAGTCAATGTAAAAGATGAAAATTTAAAATTGATTTTTTTGAGTTTTTCATTGAAAGTTTTTGGTAATTAGTCAAACATATAACCATGTTTAAGTCTTCAATTTCTGAAAATTTCAGGTGGAAAGCTGCTGTTGATTCAGAAATACATGCCTCCGCTCGCAAAATTTCAAACTACATTATCTCTAAAACGACAATAGATATTTCAAATCTATTAAATGATAATGATCTCCAGTTGAAGGACAATATTGTAGACAAAATTTGGGACAATTCCAAAGTTCATCAAGGTCACAATGAATCATCAATTATATGATGCAATATCAAACTTGAGAACCGGAAGCCCTAGAGGCATGGGACTACAACCATTCAACTTGGGATTATATTGACCTTTCAAATATCACAAGGTCAAGGTCATAGTACACTTTGAAGGTCAAGGTAAAATTTCATCATGACCTGACATTGACCTCAAATTGAAGGCCTTAAAATACTGATCATGTTTGCAGTTTATAGTAGGTTGATATCTGTTACCTTTAAAAGATATACACACAATACTATACTTTTAAGAATTATCTCGTTGTAACTTTTGAACAGACGGTCGGACAATTTTGAGCTTAAGGCGTAAAATGTAGAGCTCGTCGAGAGGAACATTTTATACACAGTATGTATGCAGCAAACTCTAATCGTTTTCTTAATATGTAAGCTTGAAATTGCAGCGTAAATTTTTTGAACTTAGTGACCTTTGACCTTGGGTGCAAATTAAAGGTGACTTGAATTAAAGATTATTGGTGAAGGTCCCAAGTCTCTACGACTTCCGGTTCTTGAAATAGAATTTTTAAAAATTGTGTATATTTGTTCAAGGGTAATAACTCCTTATCAGGGTTGATATCAAAATAATTGTTTATGTTTATTAACATTGCCATCTGTTAATGTGCATGCTGCCGTTTTCAAATCGATTCTATCTCTAATACCTTCTAAGAAAATGCAAATAAAAGAAATTGCGTCAAAGGGATATAACTCTCAAAGGGATGATGAAATCCTACGCAGCCTCATATGGCAATACATCATGATAAGATCTACCTATTGTACAAATAAGGTCATGATATCTCTAAAACAACGAGGGAAGGACATGTTGAAAAACCAATAAAGGGAGATAACTTCTAAAGGAGATGATGAAATCCTTAACAGGGTCATCTGGTAATACTTCATGATGAGGTCTGTCGATGGTCCATATTTGGTCTTCATAACTCCAATAGAAACGAAGGGAGGGCATGTCAAAAAATGTTGGAAGAAAAAAAAAAAAAAAAAAACATTAGAAAACAATAAGGTCTTTCCTAACGGAGTGGAAAGACCTTAACTATTTGGAAAAGCCACAAACATTAACATTAAATTTAAAGATCATGACTCTTAGAAGTTGAGTAAAATGTTCACCTTTCTAAAATGTAAAGGATAAGTACACTTTAATTATTAAAATGTATATATGTGTGTTAATATATGTTAATTTCACACGTTCAGCTTTGACAAAATGACATAATGAGAACTAAAATAACAAGATATTACGTATATATCGTTGAAAATGTCATGTATAATACATGGCCAAACATAAAAGATTAATCAGTTTTCTATTTTTAGGTACTGCATATCTGTGATTAGATAAGGCCAATACCAAGAGTCACTGGTCATTAACTAACGCCTACAATTGAAATGAATCAAATCCGCGCTTAAAATAGTAATTTAGAATGTACTATTCGTCTATGTTTTCCTTTTCTTTGGAGTTCCGTATTCAATCGATCAATGACCCTTTTACTTGTTGTTTTCAAATTGAGATATACGTACTTTAAAATAAGGATAGGACTGGGAATGTATGGAACGTTGAAGTCTTGTAGTGATTTTGGATTTGGTTAGGAACTTCAAAAGTTTTATAAAACTTTCCCGATATAATTAACTAATAAATAAACCACGTTTTCCCAGATTATATAGTCCAGTGGGTTTATACATGTATATTACTGCAAATATCTCTTCAATGCAGATAGAGTGATAAGTTATACTTCTTCTTGGTATTTTTTTTTATAAAGTAACAACATGTCTACCATGCACGACCATTTAAACGTTTATCTTTCTATGTCTATATGAATTACATGTTTTTATTATTTACTTGATAAAATAATAACACAACATGTACATTAAGTAATTTTGCAGATTCTTTTTCGTTCAAATGATAATATATTGATATTGTATATTATGATATTTGAAAGCGCACTTATTCTAATATAAAGTTGTTTCCGGTACTGTAAGGTCAAACATTCAAACTATATGCAAAAAAAAAAACATTAAGCGGGGCGTACATGTAGATTTATTAATGTAACAGAAACCGATGAATTTGTTGTAATGGATCGTTAAGAAACGATAGCTAACGACTTATGTTGTTGTTGATATATATGATGTTTAAGCAATATCAAAATATAGATCTTCTGACCTTATTGTTCTGATCGCTTTTGTGTCACTGCTGAAACACAGATGATAGTTATGACATTTATTTCAAGCTGTATAAAATTGGAATGAGTAAGAAATCTTTCTTATTACATGCTTTATATTTATATATATAATAAAAATTGAAATGTGATGTGACGGCATGGTACGTAACATTATCATCCTTCACGACAGACAAAACATAGCTGATCTGAAAGGTACACCATCTACTTGCCACCATACATCATGTAATGTGTTTCAATCCTAGATAAAGCCGACGAGGAATTATTTTCATTAAACCTTGTTGAATTGTTTATATATATTGACATAAGTTCCATTTCGATTTTTAAAAAATTGTGATCTTACGTTTTGGAGTATCGAGACTTTATTCATAAAAAAGGGGGATTTTCCAATTTTTCGGATAATAACCCAAAAAACACTTGGAACAGTTTTCATGCAACTTTGATGACTTGTTTATATCTATTGAAATAAGCTCCCTTTCGTTTTTTTAATAATTTCGATTGGAAATTATGGAGTTATGGAATTTTATTTGTTGAAAAATTGTCGAAAACTGTCAATTTTTCACACTTTGAAAGACTGTAGAGTTTTATTTGTTCAAAAATTGAGGCCACAAACTTAGTTAAACTTGAGGTAGCCTTAATAGTGCCAAAATAATCATGTTTTGTGTCAATGGGTACCACTGTGTATAAAAAGTAAAATAACAAAAATAACGAACTCCAAGGAAAATTCAAAACGGAAAGTCCCTTATCAAATGGCAAAATCAAAAGCTCAAACACATCAAACGAATGGAAAACAACTGTCATACTCTTGACTTGGTACAGGCATTTCTTTATGTAGAAAATGGTGGATTAAACCTGGTTTGATAGCTAGCTAAACCTCTCATTTGTATGACAGTCGCATACAATTCCATTATATTGACAACAATGTGTGAACAAAACAAACAGACATAATAGGTAAAAATGTCAAAAATAGGGGTACAGCAGTCAACATTGTGTTATAATTTTAATCACTATAAAAACAAACAAATATAGATATAGGAAGATGTGGTGTGAGTGCCAATGAGACAACTCTCCATCCAAATAACAATTTATAAAAGTAAACCATTATAGGTCAATGTACGGCCTTCAAATATGTCAATAAAGAAAAACAAAATGGCATATAGACAAAGCACATAAGCAAAAATGAAAGACAAGAATACAAAAAATGACCATAGCACAATAACACAATGTCGGGATGTATACGTACCGAGCCACGCCAAAGGGATATGTGTGCGCATTTAAAAAAAAATTTTTTGGGGGTAGGGGTGGATCTTGTGCTTACAGTACTTCTAGTTGATCATATACATTCAGTTAAAGCATAAAGGCGAGCTTAAAGGGCGTCGGGCATATCATGCGCTCATGGCGCAGCTCTTTATTTTGTTTTGGGTTTTTTCTTTCTTCTTTTTCTCGGTTACATTTTTGAAAGTATCAGCATGTCTACCTCTTCCAATAAAACATTTATCGTACTAGGTTCACGTGAATCATTTGTTTCATTTTTTCTTTTAAATTTATTCCGTAAAAATGTTTGATAACATATTGACACGGTGTATTGTCATAATATCAAATTATTTTTAGTGCAATAAAGTCAATCATTCATCCTACATTTGATGAAACCAATGGATTTGTTTTGGTGGGTCGTTAAGAAACGACAGCTCACTCTTCTGACTTTCTAACCTTTTTGTATACGATCGCATTTTACCACTGCCGAAAACTCTATAGTTTGATAAAGATAATCATTATGGATTAGAAATAGATTGAGTAGAAAATCTCTTAATAGTAAATACATTTGTGCAATATATATGCTTTATGCAGTTCCAGTTTTATGTTGATCAAAATAAGATACATATAGTACACGATCCTTAATGTTCCTGCAGTTCCAAAGTTGAAGTTGATATTCATTACTTGCTAGAATGCCGATCATATTACAACCAAAGAATATCTCTGGTCAATGATCTTATAAATATGAACATATGTATTGATATTGAAACGCTATTGTTTGGAAAAGATGCAGATAATTACGAATTAAACTAACTCTAAAATTTTTGACATAGTTCGTTGTTTCATAAAACAGTCAAAGAGATTTTAAATTTCCATGTCAGCAATTTTGTTTTTTGTCTTGTTTGCTTAGTTTTTGTCTTTTCTTTTTCTAACTAATGTTTGACTCCTTACTTTGATTTCAATTGCTAATGCTTTATTATTTCTATGTTTTGCTGTTAACATACAAGTGTATTATATATGTAAGGAGAGGGCTCAGCATAAGTTATTATTGACTTGTGTCCAATCTTATTGCTTGATTATTGCAATAAAATATTATTAAATTAGGTTATACTTACAAGCTGATATTTTTTTTTTCAATTGTAATATGTACACTACGATTATTCGAGACACTCAAGCGATCTGCTTACAATATGTTAACAACGCAGGTAATACTTTTCAAAACTTTTTTTTATCGCAAATACCTCTCCTAAAAATGATAAATCTGTTTAACTGATATAAAATTAAGAAGATGTGGTATGATTTCCAATCAGACAACTCTCCACCAGACACCAACTGACTTAGAAAGTTAGCAACTATAGGTCTACGTATGGCCTTCAACAAAATGAGCAAAACACATACCGCATAGCAAACTATAAAAAGGCACCTACATGGCAAATGTAAAACAATTTTAAAATGAAAACAACACTTTATAAATGGAATGTGTCCGAAGCGATTTTCTGGATTTACCTTCACCAGGAACGCTAAAAGCCGAATATTTGAATGCCAAGGATGCGTAAGAACAGAAACAGTGGAAGAATTCTATGACCAAAAAAGACATAAAAATAATGACTAAATTCATCTAAGATCAACTTTGCCTCAGGGAGTTGAAACTTTAGTTTCTAAATAATTTCTAAATTCATAAACGATAAATTCATTGAAGATATTTATTCTATTGGAGAATTGGAATCCTTGAAATAGTCCGACAATGTTTTTACTGTATACTCCCTTGATGTAACTGGTACTGTTTGAGTTCTACGTGTAAACTCTTGTGCTCACTGAAATAGAAACAAAGCCCCCATTTTTATCTTCAAGGGCTTTTTTAGTATCTTAATATGGACGAACATAAAAATAAGAAGATGTGGTATGACTGCCAATGAGACAACTCTCCACAAGAGACCAAATGACACAGAAACTAACAACTATAGGTCACCGTACGGCCTTCAACAACGAGCAAAGCCCATAACTCATAGTCAGCTATAAAAGGCCCCAAAATGACAATGTAAAACAATTCAAACGAGAAAACTAACGGCCTAATTTATGTACAAAATAATGAACGAAAAACAAATATGTTACACAGCAACAAACGACAACCACTGAATTACAGGCTCCTGACTTGGAACAAGCACAAAAGAATGTGGCAGGGTTAAACTAGTTTGTTGGCGCCAAACCCTCCCCTAACCTTGTACAGTGGTGTAACGGCACAACATAAGAACAGACTGCAAAACAATAAAAGAAAAACAAATATGAGCATCAGCAAAAAAACGACAACCACTTAATTACAGGCAACAATCCATTTTAGTATAATTTACATAATATTTGTTATATACAGAGGATTTTTAACTGGACTTTAAATCCTTATAGTAAACTTACGCTAGACTCAAGCTAGCAGCCACTCGCTAGCAGCCACTCCGCTAGCAGCCAGTTTTCAGATATGTCTATAAACCCAAAAGTTGAATAAGATTCAAACGTACTGAAACGTTTTAATTTTTTATTACCACTACAATATCTGTTTTAATTCGAATTTAGCAGTCAAAACACTATTCAATGAATTTTGAAATTTCGTTTCGTGTTCAATATTTTAAAAACAATGATATGTGCTTTCAACATCGTGCTGCACGCTTTAAGACTTCGCTTCAACTGTCAACACTGAAAAATGACATTGTTTGAATGTTGGCCTAATTTTCTTGTATTAAGATGGTATTGACTTGTTTATCAGAAAATTTCTGTGCGATATTGTGTGAAATAGCTTTCCATATTCTCGGCATCCTGTAAAATAGTTCCTAAAATGTAACAATTTGTATACGCTACAAGAATACAAAGTAGCGTTCGTACTTTAATACTTTCATCTCAAACAAATCTGTTTAAGCGAATCATTATCGTTCTGTAACAGTGGATTTTGTTTTGTTTTGATGACACCAGGGTTTATTTTTAGTAATCAAAATATGGTGTGCAAGGACATAACTAACAAGGTATGGTGTGCAAGGACATTATTAATTAGCTATATTATCAATTTAAAAAAAAAATCCGTGCTATACCCCACCTGGATTTTTCAGTCAAGCATGCCTAAGGGTCCCAACTTTCATTTGCACCTAGTGGGGAAAAAGTATTGCCGTAGGAAATTTTTATTAACTTTGAAAGTTAGGGTGGGGTAGGTGTCGGACCCCAACTTTGGACCAATTTTTAAAATATCCGTGCTATACCCCACCTGGATTTTTCAGTCAAGCATGCTTAAGGGTCCCAACTTTCATTTGCACTTAGTGGGTAAAAAGTATTGCCGTAGGAAATTTTTATTAACTTTGAAAGTTAGGGTGGGGTAGGGTGTCGGACCCCAACTTTGGACCAATTTTAAAAAATCCGTGCTATACCCCACCTGGATTTTTCAGTCAAACATGCCTAAGGGTCCCAACTTTCATTTGCACCTAGTGGGGAAAAAGTATTGCCGTAGGAAATTTTTATTAACTTTGAAAGTTAGGGTGGGGTAGGTGTCGGACCCCAACTTTGGACCAATTTTTAAAAAATCCGTGCTATACCCCACCTGGATTTTTCAGTCAAGCATGCCTAAGGGTCCCAACTTTCATTTGCACCTAGTGGGGAAAAAGTATTGCCGTAGGAAATTTTTATTAACTTTGAAAGTTAGGGTGGGGTAGGGTGTCGGACCCCAACTTTGGACCAATTTTAAAAAATCCGTGCTATACCCCACCTGGATTTTTCAGTCAAGCATGCCTAAGGGTCCCAACTTTCATTTGCACCTAGTGGGGAAAAAGTATTGCCGTAGGAAATTTTTATTAACTTTGAAAATTAGGGTGGGGTAGGTTGTCGGACCCCAACTTTGGACCAATTTTAAAAAATCCGTGCTATACCCCACCTGGATTTTTCAGTCAAGCATGCCTAAGGGTCCCAACTTTCATTTGCACTTAGTGGGGAAAAAGTATTGCCGTAGGAAATTTTTATTAACTTTGAAAGTTAGGGTGGGGTAGGGTGTCGGACCCCAACTTTGGACCAATTTTAAACAAATCCGTGCTATACCCCACCTGGATTTTTCAGTCAAGCATGCCTAAGGGTCCCAACTTTCATTTGCACCTAGTGGGGAAAAAGTATTGCCGTAGGAAATTTTTATTAACTTTGAAAGTTAGGGTGGGGTAGGGTGTCGGACCCCAACTTTGGACCAATTTTAAAAAATCCGTGCTATACCCACCTGGATTTTTCAGTCAAGCATGCCTAAGGGTCCCAACTTTCATTTGCACCTAGTGGGGAAAAAGTATTGCCGTAGGAAATTTTTATTAACTTTGAAAGTTAGGGTGGGGTAGGGTGTCGGACCCCAACTTTGGACCAATTTTTAAAAAAATCCGTGCTATACCCCACCTGGATTTTTCAGTCAAGCATGCCTAAGGGTCCCAACTTTCATTTGCACCTAATGGGGAAAAAAGTATTGCCGTAGGAAATTTTTTATTAACTTTGAAAGTTAGGGTGGGGTAGGGTGTCGGACCCCAACTTTGGACAAATTTTAAAAAAAAAATCAAGAGAGCTAAATTGAACTCTGACTATTCCTTTTAAACGAAAAAAACCCGGAATTTTACAACAATGATGTTAAGCCATTGAAAGCATGACATGAAACTTTATTTGATCGAAAATGAGTAACAGTTTGAACGGCGGAACCGAACAGTGACAGAAAATATGTTCAAGTATTTCTCATCCTATTCTACTCCACACACATTGATGTTTCGTGATGCTATCAAATTAATTCCCGTGGCAGCAAGTAAAAGGAACATAAAAAGGTGTTCTTGAAACTCTGTTGAAACAATCCCACAATGTCAAACCCCAAATTTAGTGTGCGAATCAGCAAAAGGGTACATTTGAAAAGGATACAACCTTGGTGGACTGGAGAAGTGTTTACTATTTCCAAAGTGTTGAGTAATCAACCATCAACCTACCATATCAAAGATTTTTAAATAACATAAGGATCCATTTACGAGACCGAGCTTCAGAAGACTGTTTCTTCAGAAGAATGATAAAGGTCTGTATCGCATTGAAATTGTCACTGGTCAGCCCGTAATGATGTAAAAGAGCTCTAGGTTAAATTGATAGATTATTTCGCGACGTTCAACTCATGGATCGTGAAGGCTGATATTGCAAAACTCTCTTCAAGATATAAAGTAAAAAATAAATTTTAAGATTTGCATTTTATTTTTTATCTTGAATGTAACAAAGAGATTGATGCCGTCAACCACTATCTTTTCATCTACTTTTGTTAGTGATCGCTTAGATGTACTTGTATGTTTGAATCAAACAATAACCCTGCCGAGATCTTCTTATTGTTTCTTCGCACATCGATAACATGTTTTCCACAAGCTAATTAGTTTTCTTTTACATGTTTGCGATTAATTCGGGCCAATTCTGTGCATACCAGCCTTTTCTCATCAATTCATTGACTGGCTTTTCGCAGGTGGATTACTAATTGGATGGTTTGCATATTTAGGTATGTATTTATTTTACCATCGTTGGTTGAAACACATCAGGACTTGTCCATTTTGATCTGTGTTGTTTTTTGTAACATGTTCAAGTTCCTTGATGTTTTGGTCGTATTCTGTCTCAAAGTTTTTTAGCTGTTGCATATCCCACCGTTTTCGAAACTTCCTGCGTTTGGGTATACCCGGGTTTAGGATACGATCATCATTCATGTCGAGGTCTTCGAAAATATAACCCTTTCGCTTCTCTTTTGCCAATACAAATTTTCTACCGTCTTTCTTGTTTATTATGTGAATGAAAACGTCACTTAATCAAAAGGGTGAACTTATGATAGCATTTAATAACATACAAACAAAGATGTCCTCACATCATTGTTCCGCGTTTTTGTAGTCAATTTCGGGTTTAAATACTCATTTTTTCTTTTGGGGTTGAAATACATAATAATCAAAATATATCTTTGTCAATTCGTTTTGAAACCACCATGCAGAGTGTATTACAAGTGCCATGAAAGAATCATGGATTGAAATACCAAACTATATTTTCTGTGGTTCATATTGTAATTTTCCCGCAAAAGACCCTTCTTACGTGTTAAATGTTTAAGTCGTTCGCCTACTTTTCGAATCCAACATTAGATATTGATTTTGGGGATTGCTATATCAAAATGTGTATTACACTCATTTATTAAATATTCCTGATCTTCATACAACTTTTCACACTCTTCTTCATCCGACACTTCGTAGTCCTCTTCATTCGACTTCATTCGACTCATAACTCTCATTATTTGTATTGTCAAGCTCCGCGGTCATATACGGCACAAACTCATCTTCAGTATATTCAAGTCTCCATTCTAGTACAGAAACAATTTCCTGAAGACTTGAGGTATATAGTAGTTGTTTGAACATGTGGTTGCGAAAATCTACTGCCGTCAGGCTATATACAATAGCTTCTTCAAGGGTCAAAGAGATACTTATATCCATATGCATATCCGTATGGTTGTAAAAACTTCGCACCGCCATAAATCTAGGTGATTCGAACATAAATAACCAGGTTCGTTTGATGAAAATGAAAATAACACTTTATAAATGATATGCGTCAACATCTGACGCTTGAATAATATGTCTGATCTGTTTGCGACATATGTGGAAGATCGTCGGTTAGAAGCTCACCTTTAAGTATCCTCATCTCACATAATTTCTATAAGTTTATCGTCATGATCTACAATACATGGGATGAAGTTGTGCTGCTTGTCATCTGCTGAAAGAGATTTTCACTATATATCTGGTCTCACTTGCTCCAAATTAAGTTCGTTGTGTGGTAGGAATCACAGCCAAATTTTAGTTTAGCTCTCTTGCTTTCAGACCTTTCTGTTTTGATGGCATACCGTTTCAGTCTTAGACCGACAAATTCAACTATTGGTATTCCAGGACACTCGTTCTTAAACATTCCAAGAACATTCTTGTTGATCTTAGTCTTGAATTTGCATTCATGGTCAGTCGAGTAGTTGGACATCTCGAACCGCTAATGCACATTGTTATCTTTGTCTTTGTAAATGTTTGTGGTCTGAATATCTTAAACGAGCCTGTAAGTGTCTGTGTAACAGATCGTGGCTCGAGGTTTTTGTTGGGGTTTTAATTTTGTTAACGTTACGGCCAGAAATCACTTTTAAATTGTAGCCAACAAAAGACACAAATCAATAATAAAATTTAACAAGATTTATTATACACAAGTTTACAAGAAGTATTACACAAGTAGAAATGTCAACTTAGCTGTCAAAATATAAGTCCGATCCTTTGTCTTTTCTTTTATCCGTAATCCTTCTCGTAACTGTACGGAAATCCAAACAGAATATTACGTCTAATAAGTCACAATCTAGTATGATGTTGTTCATAAATAAAAGTGTCAATTCAACAACTCCAGATAACCTCTGAGAATCCAATGTCTATGTCTTAAAGTTTAACTTAAGTGTTTGTATATATATATATATAGTTGTCACGGAAATCTCTAGAACATTGTAAAAGTGAAACTCCTAGAAAACTGTAGAACGAAACTTCTAGAATACGATAAAAGTTCTAATTACACATCGTAGATTATGATCATTCCAGAATTATTATGTAAGTCAAATTGAAGTTCCAATCTCATTCCATCAGTATCTATGATTGTTCCAGTGATTTCTAAACTGCACAATATAAGTTTACCTTGTAAACAACTATAAGGCAACAAAACAAATAAGGCCAAGATAAATAAACATAATAATTACAATACCATAACAGGAAGTCATATACAAAGTCATCCAACAAAGTTTTAGACAGGTCTGAAATCGCAAAACCTAGGTCGATTGGTTTGTCTATTACCAACTTGGTTCGTGTTATGTGGATTGCAGCCCATAATTCGTCTAATATAGTCCGTTTCTTGAAAATGGATATGGAAGCTAGTCTTAATGCTTTCGTCTTGTTATTGACAAGTCGGATATCAACACGGTGTATGATATTTTTCATGCTTTTCCCAACCATCCTCCTATAGAATTCTTTTTTCAAATGTTAGAGTTGGCTCGGAGTTTCCTTTCCTTATCAATGTAAGGTTTCAACTATGGGCCTTGGTTGTACTTGATAATTTACTGTATCTTCCTAAGAATCAAACCCGGGTCAGATAACTCTTAAGGTTCACACTATGCACCACATATATTGTCTTCTGAAGATTAGCTACCGGTTTCTTGATCGTTAATCTTGCAAAGATTCTGGAGCCACTAGAAAATCATTGTAGTAATCGCGCAGATCTCTTTCCATCTCCTGTGATGTCACAAGCAATCACTTTTACTTTCTTGAAACATCCTTGATGAATCCGGGCAGTCTATCGCGTGCTATACATTCTTTACGAATCATTAATCTATCGAACACCAACGATGATACATCAATATTTTCCTCAGCCAAGGTATGATGTTTTCGCGACAGATCAGACAGTAAGGTTGGACGAGAATTCTTCGTGTCAATCTCATACAAATAGTCGACGCAAATTTAAGTTTGTGTCTAAGTTTTTCTGGCGTATATTTTGAAATCCGAGTTGAACCGCAGTCAAATTTCTTCCAAAAGCATTCCACTGAGAGTAATGCATTAGACTTTAACGTTTGACATTGATGCTGCCTAGGTAGTCGAGTATTCATTTTATTGTTAGGTATTCTTGTCTACATTAACTCCTATGCTGTAGCGAGCCCTAAGTTGGAAATCATTAATGTGCTATTACTTCCGCCTGTCCATATCTCTCTTATGGTTATGCTCCTACTATTCTCCGAATTGCGTTGTTTCACTTTGTACAATTGCCGGTCATATGATATTTTTCCAAACTTTTTCTTTGTGTTTGGAAATTCGACAGGTGGGTTATTCTCTACACGTTCCTATAAATTTGTGCATACATGTAAGGTTGTCCTTCAGTTACTCCCAAGTTCTTAATGAAGAGATGACTGTCGTACCCGGTCAGGTTGTGGAAGATTGCCGGAAATAATTTAAGTACCGTGTATTTCAAGTTGCACTTGTTGTCTGCACCTCTGTAATCCCCGGTAAAGTGACAGTTGTCTCTCACTTTGTCATCTTCTAGTTTTTCCCTCAGATCTGTTACGTCGTTACCTGCTCGAATACTTGCAACATCTCCAAGGACATTCGATAATAATATATCTGGTACAGAACTAAAATATCTTCTTCAAGTTTACCCACAAAAATATGAACCACATCTTCCCTTTCTTCCTGCATTGTACATATTGTATAACAAACTTGTTCTCTAGTAAACACCCTGTTGTCATAGCACATTATACAATAGAAAATTCTGGATGGTTTGTGTTTCTGGTAGGGTTTGAAGTCTGGTTTGCAGTCATCAGTTCGAAAGAAGTGACTCATAATATCTTTGTCCGCGATCTCATTCCGTTCCTTAATGTTTTTGTCTTGAATTTTTTTTCTCTACAGTCCTTAACAATTTATCCGGCTTGACGCCCTCAGTAAAACACTCAGATTTTGCGTACACTACGAATTGAACCTTCATTGATATCGTATGGTTCTTAAATTCTTGGTAAGCCCTTTATCTGGCATCGAAACTTACACAGTTATCTTGTTATTACAGTACTCTTTTGCTGAAATAGGGTCTACTCACTGTGGAAGTTATAAGAAGAGAGGGAAAGATACCAAAGGGATATTTAAACTCATAGATCGTCAACAAACTGACAATGCCATGGCCAAAAGAGAATGTGACGAAAAGACAAACAATAGTACACAAAACACAACATAGAAAACTAAAAACTGACCAACACGAACCTTACCAAAAACTTGAAATTACCTCATGTGCTCTATAGGGGTAGACAGAACCTGCTCCAGATATGACACCCGTCGTGTTACTGCTATAAAACATGTTGATACTTTATATCAAGTTATTATACATTACGCGATAGCAATTAAGGTACTTTTTACAACAGTAATGTGTCAATCCTTCCATCTCAATCACCAACAAGTCCACATTCAGTTCTCTTTTCTCGAAGTCTTAACTCATTAGTAGTTAGATCTCTTTCGTTTTAAACCATGCACGTTGATTGATATATTCGGATTGTTTTTCTAAAACTTGGTAATGTTCTTGAGATTTATAATGAATCTAATCCTTCAATCCTTCACTCGTCTACCCATCACTTTACTAACTTGATCACTCGGGCAGCACTTTATGGTCTATCTCCTCGTGATGTATTGACGCTAAGATCGTTCACTTAAAACATTGCTCTTCCTGGTTATTCACAATAATTATGACTTTCTTGTCTGCCAGCCACTTAAAACCAGGTTTAATCCACCATTTTCTACATAAGGAATTGCCTGTACTAATTCAGGAATATGACAGTTGTTTTCCATTCGTTTGATGTGTTTGAGATCTTGTTTTTGCCATTTGATCAGGGATTTTCCCTTTCGAATTTTCTTGGAGTTCGGTATTTTTGTAATTTTACTTTTGAGGTAAGCCCTAGTATTGAGATCAGGCAATTGGTCTATATTTGTCGATTTGAAATTTAAACTAACCAAAGTAAGTGCGTCATCAGTTTTATCCCCTGCCCAACCTGGAATTTCTCCTCAAAACTATTTTTCAGCATCTTTAACATATCTTCGAAGTTCGTCGCCTCTCTGGTTACTTTGTCCCGCAATGACCATGATGACTTATCTTCTTTTTCCTTCTTATCACAAACAATTTTTTCAAACATACAATTTAAAATCACATTAACTTTTGCCCCTTTTCGTTGTACCCCATTTATAAGTCCAGACTTTTGAAACGGGTGGTATTTTAAAAATGTCTCTAGATTCAGCTGGACTATGGATTTGTTTGTCCTTTTGGTAAGTTATAATTTAAGGCTTTTCTCGGTTTGACTACTTGAATTTCTCTTTCGATTGTTTCTTGTTTCTACTGGTTTTCTCCACAACACCTTTTAACAAGGCATTATTGTTCAATCTACTGACCTTTTCATTCCCTTTCCTGGGTCCACCTTTGAAGTTCCCTGTATGTTTATTCCTTTTCCGTCAGCTTTACTTCAGTTTTGGATTGAATCCGTTCACTTATCTTAGCTTTTCCTATCTTATAATTTGTTTAAGCAATTGATTCCTAGCAATACCTTTCAACTGTTTTACTGTTTTTAACAACCAATATCATTTTATTCGTTCATTTCGTGTTTTATTTTATATCTTTTATATACTTTTATCATCCTTCTAAAACTTTTTTTCATTTTAAACTTTATTTGAGTTGTTATACCTACCCCGATTCTAGTTTGTTAATAAACGTGTAGAATTTTTATTTTTATTTTGGGGTATTTGTAAACCGTAACTTTTAACATAAGTCTCCATCAATGTACCCTTCTTCTATTTGTAAGAGTTAAAACTTTACCCTTTCAAACTTTTCCATCCACTTCTGTAATTTCTTTGATTTTAAGTATCACATTTTTGGTATTTTTCCATTTCATAGTTTCCTGATTCTTTTTATCATCCTCTTGTAGGACCAATTGTTCTTTCAAACAGGACTAATATTTGTAAGGGTAAACAAAAACAGGGAGGGGGCGGGAGGCAACCCACAAAAGATCTTCACCACAGATCCAATATCGAAGTATGATATCAGTGAACTCCTTTCTACGGCCTAAATTTAATTCGAAAGAAATCCCAACGACAATACTTTTCTCCGGACTCCCTGCATATGAAAGGTAGACTATAAGGTTTTATGGACCAAACAACCAAGTTGGAATAACTTACAGAAGATCTAGACCATAATGTCCAAATCATAGTCTGCAATTACTGACCCCGTACCATCACTCAATTAAAAGTTACGACAACATTTTTAGCCGCGGGTGATGCAAATTTAAGGCAGTGATCTTAGGTTTCTTGCAACAAAAGGCCCATGTTATACGACTCACGGAAAGTCTACATTGTCGGTCCAATATAGGGTCTGATATAAGTGACTCCTTAGCCACTCTAAACGTAACTCCATACATCAATGCTTTTAAAGACTCTAGGAAAAATAAAACCAATGCCTTACGGTTTCTTGAGTCAAATGGCCCAACAACTCTTGGAAAGTCTACACCACATTTCCAAAATCGGGGTCTCAACTTACTGCCCCCTTTCCACGGCCTATATTGAATTCTTAAAGATTTCCTACGTCGATAATTTCATCCGCACTAGATGCATATAAAAGTCAGAGACCAAAGGTTTACTGGACACAAAGGACCTGGTGGGACAACTCAAGGCAGACCTACATCATTGGTTCTTAATCGTGGATTGACCTAACTGACCACATACTTACTCTTAATTTAACACTTAAAACATCCGTACTGCAATGATTTGATCCAAAATAGATACAAATAAAAGATCGTGACCTATAGTTTTTTGGACCAAACGGCTAAGGTGGGATAACTCATGGAAGGTAAACACAAAGGTTCAATATAGGGGTCTGGCATTCCTGAACCCTTCCCACCCTAAACATAATTTCTAAAACAATTCCTCCCCAAGGGTGACTGGGGAATAGAAATATGGTCACCATTTGTCTTCCTCCGACCGGCGGTAAAAACCCTCGCTGAAGTGGGGCGTCCGTTTGGCTGTGCGGGATGTACAAGTTCGTTGTCACGTCCGGTCAGAATGGGGACGTTAAATCAGATGCCTCGTGTAAAGTGAGTGCCACGTTCTTTGCACGTTAAGAACCCTGCAACAACTCTTTAGGGGTCCGTAGGTGGCCTGTTGCAAGGCTAAATTTCTGTCCTTATCCAATATACCCTCATTTTCCTGTGGCAGTCTAAATTTCCCGACCTTCATCCCGGACGGCCTCTATTACAGGACCTACCTATTGTATTTATTGTTAACTTGTTCTCGTCCTGAACATGCATGAAATAGTTGCCACTGGACGTTAAGCAACCAACAATCAATCAATCAATAAAACAATTCCTACGTCAATATTTTACTCTGCACCAGATGGTAATGAAAGGCAGTGGCCTGTGGTTTTAATCAACAGGCGCAAATAGGACAATTCACGGAAGGCTTAAATTATAGATCCAATATCAGAATAAGACATAACTGACCCCTATCAACCCTATTTTGACTCGTAATAGGAGAATCGATACGGCAATGCTTTTATCTGCACTATGTACAAAAACAAGCCAGAAGCCCAATGTTTTCTGAACCAAAAGGCCAAAGTTAGACAATTTACGGAAAATCTCTACCATGGGTCCAATATCGGGGTCTGACTTATCCTATCTAAATATTACTCATAAACAAATCCTTATGGTACGCTCTTATATGACCTGCACAAGATTGAAATGTAAACTGTAAAATGTAAAGGTTTCCCGGACAAAAGGCCAAGGTGAGAAAACTCACGAAAAGTCTTCACCTCAGGTCTTACATTACTGACCCTCGTCACTCGCCCTAAATTTAATTTAAAAGAAAATTCTCTTTAACATTATTTCATCCCCACTAGATGCAATAAAAGGCAGTAACCTATGATTTCAGGACCAAAATGTCCAAGTAGGACAACTCACGGAAGGTCTACACCAAATATCGGGGTTTGACATAACTGACTTCCAACCACCCTTCAACTTGTATTAACATCTTTACGACAATGCTTTTATCCGAACTAGGTACAAATAAAAGCCAGGGCATAAGGTTTCTTGGACCCCAAAACCTACTTGGGACAACTCATGCAGGTCAAATATCGGGTTCTTGTATAACTGTTTCGCATAGCAATTCTTTTATTCGCACTAGGTACAAATAAATGTCAGTGGCCTACGGTATCCTAAGCCAAAAGGCCCGGTGGGACAACTCTTGTAGAGTCTACAACACAGGTCCAATATCGAGGTCAGATATTACTGTGTCTTTCATTCATATACAATTCTCTACGGCAATACTTTTATCTCCACGTGGTGCATATGAATGGCAAAGACCAAAATCTTCCTATATTAAAAGCCCAGCTTAGGGTGAAAAGGGGTCGGGTGAGCTGATGGGGAGGAGGTACCGGTAGGTCACATAGTCCTGCTTTTATTACTGCCTGCTGGCAAAACTAAGAGATTTTCCACTTTTGCTATTGCATGATACCAGAGGATGCTATAGACATTACCTCTAAAATGGCCCATAGCACTTATGGTCCTAGGCCCGTACAGGTTTGTCAGCATAGGGTGGGCAGGAGAAGGGTTACCTGGTATGTATTAGTCTAGTATAGTCTAACTTAACTATTGCTGGCTGGCAAAACTGTGATAATCTATTCTTCACGTTGGCCATTGTACCAGAGGTATAAGTAAACATTGCCTCTAAAATGGCCTATATTACTAATGCCCTAGACCTGTAATAGTTTGTTATGATTGGGGAGGAGGAGGGGGGGTTGTACTGATAATTTAGGGACAGTTAAATTACTTCAAACGTTAACGTCACTTTGAGCGCAGTTTTCCATTTTACCATTGGTATCGTCACTATATCCTTTGTTAACTTTGTTCTAGTACAGATTTTAGCATCTATCACAAGCTACCAAAATTGAATCGTCCATATTTTAATGGTAATTTGTTAAAATGGCAACCTTTCTGGCATGCGTATCTATCAACAATACATGCTAACCAAATATTAACAGAGGTACAAAAGTTTAACGTATTTACATAAACAAATTTTGGGCATAGCCGCACAATGTCTCGCCGGATTAGCACTCACAAGTGCAAATTACTATCAAGTCGTATATGTAGCAATACTATGATAGAGGTTTTATTGATTTACCTGCGCCGAGGTCAAAAGCAGGCAACTTTCCATACAGAACTGAGTGTAGCATACACTGTATAGAATCTCTAGGAACAAGCAAGAGAACATTAATAACCATTCTTACTCTTATTATATACAATAAGTTGCCGTCTGATGTACGAAAAACATAACCCGAGACCGCAGAAACGACGATTGGGACTGAAATCTTTGAGGGCAGCAATAATAAGGGAAGTGTGCGTTCAGGTCGCAGGACAATCAACAAGCGGAAATCGTGAAAATGATACATTTTACTGGCCGCTTCGTTTTTACCGGAATGAGAAAGGGAATGAACGGAAAACACTTTCAGTCGATGACGCGTAAGAAATTCTTGTTTTGTGAGGATTCGCATCATCCGAATACGTGTAAATAACGCATAGAAATTTTAAGCGGAAAAGGTATGTTTTAACTGTTTTGAAAATAACAGTAGTTGAATTTTAATCTGAATTTAATTTTCGACAGTGCTGAAAGAAACATGTAAACATGTACATACACATAATCAAAGACCTTGACAGCAAACGAGAATAGCGCACACAAGATCGTAGCACATACTGCGGTAGATAAAACACTATTAGAGCAGACATCATTGTTGCATTCTACTGTTACCGCACATAGAGATGTTTTTCTTGAACCTGCCGTGACACCAGTTTGGTCCAAATATCTTACTTGAAGAGGAGCGCAGAACTCATTTTAACTGAAACCTTAGCGCGCAAATTTGAAATTGAGTCCACCGAAAAGATTACACTCAAAATATCTGGATTATGGGACAACGAAGGATACATTCGTCACCTTACCAAAGCAAAAATAGCGATTGAAACAGTTCGTTGAGAAATTGAAGTAATCATCGTACCTAAAATAGCCGCTCCTATTCGGACGAAATCACGAAAGAAAATCAAAGCACTGTCATTCTTACATGGATTACGACTTGCACATTAGATAAGCGCAGAGGGCAAATTCAACATACTTTAGTATGCTTGTAGGTTGGCGCGATTATTACTAGTCAATAGTTGAAGATAAACTTGGTAGAGGAGATGGATCGACTGCAGTAAAATCAGGATGGGTTATCTCTTGTCGGGACCCGTAATAAGTAAGAACGGAAGTAGTTCAAACCAATCTGCCATGAGGAACATTTTGACTAATCACAGATCAGTTGCTTGCGACTTGAAAATGTTTTGAAGCTTAGAATCGTAGTGATTTTAGGAAGCGATCACATAAAAAGCAAGTAGAAAGTTGTAAGGAGTTCGAGAGAAGTGTATAATGGAAAATATAAAGCTAAGTTACAATGGAAATCAGACGTTCGTCCGCTGCTGCATAATATGGAATTGGTTAAACAAAGGATAGAAAACATTATTAGGAGTTAAGCAAACAAGCCCGATTTACTAAAAATTTATGGAGATATTGTAAGCGAGCAGGAGAGTAGACACTTTATTAAAAGGTTGAGGAAACAAAACTTCCTATTGATCGACCAGTACACTATATTCCGCATCATTCGGTCACCAATAAATCATCTACTACGCCGAAACGCATTGTTTATGATTGTAGCTGCAAAGATGGAAGAGGTTATCATAGTTTAAATGAATGTTTAGAATCACCACCTCCTGTTATGAATGATATTACAGGAATTCTTATAAGATTTCGTGCTAAGAAATATGCTACGTCCGCAGATTAAGAAAATGCATTTCTACAGCTCGGCGAAAAGACCGAGATGCAACGAGGTTCCTGTTGCTTAGCGACCCTGCAAAATACATCAAGTCCGCTAATAACACATTGCTTCAAGTTTGTACTCTTCGGAGCTACATTCCGGAAGCACTTCAAGGAAAATCTGGGAAAACTTTCAAATACTCTAGGAAATGGATTATATGTGGACAACATTTTTAACTAGATAACGAAAAAGCGAAAAGATTATTGCAGACGATACATGGAAAAACTCACCGAAGGCAGATTCAAACTTCACTTTTGGAATTCAAACATTCCAAAATTACAAGAAATCGATTGCAAAGAAAAAACCTTAGGCAAAAATTCTTGGTATGCAACAGAACGCTCAAACGGACAAGTTGTTTTATCAAAGTAACAACTTCGAGAAAGACGAATAAGAAAATTGACCAAACGTTATATTTTACGACAATCATCCAAAATTTTCGATCCGTTAGTATTATTAAGCTCAGTAACTGTAAAAGCAAAAATCTTTATGCAATCACTTTGGAAGCTAAATTGGACGAAATATTACCGGAAGATATTCAATAAAAATGGATATCAATTTCACGAGATCTTGCATTTAGCTTAGAGAGATCATTCGAAGTAATACAACACAAAAGGAGTAACACAAAATTTACCGATGCATCAACACATGATAACGGCACATGCGCACACATCATGTACCACAGAAAACCAACAATATTGATGGCAAAGAATCGAGTTGTGCGTATCAAGAATATTACTTTATCAAAACTAAAGCTCCAGGGTGATGTAGTTGGATCAAGACTTGCTGATCACATCTGCAAAAACTTTCCGGGAACTTTCATAATATTTTTGAGTGACAGTCACATCATACTTGGATCCGTTAAACTACAGAGACAATATCAATTTGTCAGAGTTCGACATTGCATCTAGAATAGCTCATGACACTTATGCCCTAGACAAGTATGAGTTAATCAGCATAGGATGAAAATGGGGTTAGTGGTACCTGGTATGCCATAGAGTTCACACTATCTATTGGCTCCTGGCCAAATCAAGAGATTCTCCACGTTGGCCATGGTACAAGAGGTAGAGGTAGATATTGCTTCTAAAATTGCCAATATCACTTATACCCCAGACCCATACCAGTTTGTCAGCATAGGGTGGTGGGGTATCTGGTGTGACAAAATATACCAACTTAACTATTGCCGGCTAGCAAAACTAAAAGATTTTCCACGTTTCCCTTGTTACCAGAGGAAAAGATCGACATTGCCTCTTTAATAGTCTAAAGCACTTACGCCCTATATCCGTATGAATAAGTCAGCATATGGTGGGGAATATCTGGTATGTCAGATAGTCCAAACTTACTATTGCTGGCTGGTAAAGCTAAGATATTCTCCACGTTGGCCATGGTACCAGAGATCGAGGTAGACATTGCCTCTAAAATGGCCTGTAACACTAATGTCTTAGACCCGTACTAGTTTATCAGCATAGGATGTGTGAGTGTGTGGGTGGGGTACCTAATATGACAAATAGTCCAGCTTCACTAAGAGAGTGAGCCCATATGCACTATACCTGTACGAGTTTGGCAGCATAGAGTTGGTGCTACCTGGTAAGTCACACAGTCTAAGTTAACTATCACCTGATGGCCATACAAAGAAATTCGTCACGTTGGCCATGGTACCAGAGGTAGAGGTAAACATTGTCTCAATGTCTGATATTTTTATGAGATTCTAGACGTAGGCATTGGAAACAAAGGAAGAGATGGACATTGCTTTTAAAAATGCTCATGTCACTTAATTATTGCCGGCTGGCCAAACTAAGATTTTTGCACGTTTGTCATGGTACCAGAGGAGAGATAGACATTGCCTCTAAAATGGCCCATACCAATTGTATGTACCTAGACCCTAACGATATATTCAGCATATAGGGTAGGGAGTACCTGGTTTGTCACATAGTCCAACTTAACTATTGCCGGCTGGCGGAACTTAATGATTCTCAATGTTGGTCATAGTACCAGAGGTAGAGGTAGACATTGCCTCTGAAATGGCATATAGCACTTCTGCCCTAGATTCGTTCGAGTTTGGCAGCATAGAGTGGGTGCTACCTGATATATCAAATAGTGAAATTTAACTACTGCCGGCTGGCCAAACTAAGAGATGCTCAATGTTGGCCATGGCTCTAGAGGTAGACAGTGACTCTTAAATGGCCCATAGCACTTATGCCCTAGACCCGTTCGAGTTTGTCAGAATAGGGTGAGGGTACTTGGTATGTCACAAAGCCAAATTTAACTAATGCCGCCTGGCCAAACTAAGAAATTATCCACCTTGACGATGGTACCAGAGGTAGGAGTAGATATTGCCTCTAAAATAGCCTATAGTACTTATGCCGTAGACACGTGCGAAGTTTTCTGCATTAGGAAAAGGGTTGCGTACCTAGTATGTCACAGAGTCCAGCTTAACTATTGTAGGCTGGCAAAACTAAGAAATTCTCCATGTTGTCCATGATACCAGAGGTAGAGGTAGACATTGCGTCTAAAATTGGCTATAACACACCCTAGTTTTTCCACATATATTGAGGGTACCTGGTATGTCACATAGTACAAATGAACTATTGCCGGCTAGCAAAACTTGGCCCCGGTACCAGAGGTAGAGGTAGACATTGGCTCTAAAATGACAAATAGCACTTATGACCCTAAACCTGAACGAGTTTATTAGCATAGGGTGGGCGCAGTAGCGGTGTTATCTGGTATAACTTATAGTCCAACTTAACTATTGCCGGCTGGCCAAATTAAGAGATATCGACGTTGGTATTGATAACAAAGGAAGAGATAGACATTGCTTTTAAAATTGCCCATGTCACTTATGCCCTAGACTCGTACGAGTTTGCCATCATAGGATGAAAAGGGGGTTGGCTGGTATGTAACATAGTCCAACTTAACTATTGCCGGCTGGCCAAACGTAGAGTTTTTGCACGTTTGCCATGGTACCAGAGGAAGAGATAACCATTGCCTCTAAATGGTCCATAGCAATTGTATTGTCCTATACCTGTACGAGTTATTCAGCATAGGGTGGGAGTACCTGGTATGTCACATAGTCCAACTTAACTATTGCCTGTTGCTCAAAACTTTTATATCTTAATGAATAAAATATGTTTCAAATCAAACTATTGTCGGCTGGCGAAACTAAATGATTCTCAATGCTGGCCATGTTACCAGAGGTAGAGGTAGACACTGCCTCTAAAATGGCATATAGAGTAAGAGTAGGTGTTACCTGGTATGTCAAATAGTCCTACTTAACTATTGCCGGCTGGCCAAACTAAGAGATTCTCCATTTTGGCCATATGGTTCCAGGAAAAGATAGACAATGCCTCTAAAATGGCCTATAGCACTTATGTTAAACACCAATATGAGTTTGTCAGCATAGGATGGGGGATACCTGGTATTTTATATATTCCAAACTAGCTATTGCTGGCTGGTCGAACTAAGAGATTCTTCACCTTGGTCATGGTACCAGAGGTAGAAGTAGATATTACCTCTAAAATGGCCTGTAGCAATTTTGCCCTAAACCCGACGAGTTTTTCTGCAAAGGGTGAAAAAGGTTGTACCTGGTATTTCACAACTTTACTATTGCCGGCTGGCCAAACTAAGAGATTCTCCATGTTAGCAATAGCAATACTTTTTTCCCCACTAGGTGCAAATGAAAGTTGGGACCCTTAGGCATGCTTGATTGAAAAATCCAGGTGGGGTATAGCACGGATTTTTTTAAAAATTGGTCCAAAGTTGGGGTCCGACACCCTACCCCATCCTAACTTTCAAAGTTAATAAAAAATTTCCTACCGCAATACTTTTTTCCCCACTAGGTACAAATGAAAGTTGGGACCCTTAGGCATGCTTGACTGAAAAATCCAGGTGGGGTATAGCATGGATTTTTTTAAAAATTGGTCCAAAGTTGGGGTCCGACACCCTACCCCACCCTAAATTTCAAAGTTAATAAAAAATTTCCTACGGCAATACTTTTTCCCCACTAGGTGCAAATGAAAGTTTGGACCCTTAGGCATGCTTCACTGAAAAATCCAGGTGGGGTATAGCACGGATGTTTTTAAAAATTGGTCCAAAGTTGGCGTCCGACACCTTACCCCACCCTAACTTTCAAAGTTAATAAAAAATTTCCTACGGCAATACTTTTTTCCCCACTAGGTGCAAATGAAAGTTGGGACCCTTAGGCATGCTTGACTGAAAAATCCAGGTGGGGTATAGCACGGATTTTTTTAAAAATTGGTCCAAAGTTGGGGTCCGACACCCTACCCCACCCTAACTTTCAAAGTTAATAAAAAATTTCCTACGGCAATACTTTTTCCCCACTAGGTGCAAATGAAAGTTGAGACCCTTAGGCATGCTTGACTGAAAAATCCAGGTGGGGTATAGCACGGATGTTTTTAAAAATTGGTCCAAAGTTGGGGTCCGACACCCTACCCACCCTAACTTTCAAAGTTAATAAAAATTTCCTACGGCAATACTTTTTCCCCACTAGGTGCAAATGAAAGTTGGGACCCTTAGGCATGCTTGACTGAAAAATCCAGGTGGAGTATAGCACGGATTTTTTTAAAAGTGGTCCAAAGTTGGGGTCCGACACCCTACCCTACCCTAACTTTCAAAGTTAATAAAAATTTCATACGGCAATACTTTTTCCACACTCTGTGCAAATGAAAGTTGGGACTCTTGGGCATGCTTGACTAAAATATCCAGGTGGGGTATAGCACGGATTTTTTTAAAAGTGGTCCAAAGTTGGGGTCCGACACCCTACCCTACCCTACCCTAACTTTCAAAGTTAATAAAAATTTTCCTACGGCAATACTTTTTCCACACTAGGTACAAATGATAGTTGGGACCCTTGGGCATGCTTGACTAAAATATCCAGGTGGGGTATAGCACGGATTTTTTAAAAGTGGTCCAAAGTTGGGGTCCGACACCCTACCCTACCCTAACTTTTAAAGTTAATAAAATTTTCCTACGGCAATACTTTTTCCACACTCTGTGCAAATGAAAGTTGGGACCCTTGGGCATGCTTGACTAAAATATCCAGGTGGGGTATAGCACGGATTTTTTTAAAAGTGGTCCAAAGTTGGGGTCCGACACCTACCCTACCCTAACTTTCAAAGTTAATAAAATTTTCCTACGGCAATACTTTTTCCACATTAGGTGCAAATGATAGTTGCGACCCTTGGGCATGCTTGACTAAAATATCCAGGTGGGGTATAGCACGGATTTTTTAAAAGTGGTCCAAAGTTGGGGTTCGACACCCTACCCTACCCTAACTTTCAAAGTTAATAAAATTTTCCTACGGCAATACTTTTTCCACACTAGGTGCAAATGATAGTTGTGACCCTTGGGCATGCTTGACTAAAATATCCAGGTGGGGTATAGCACGGATTTTTTTTAAAAGTGGTCCAAAGTTGGGGTCCGACACCCTACCCTACCCTAACTTTCAAAGTTAATAAAATTTTCCTACGGCAATACTTTTTCCACACTCTGTGCAAATGAAAGTTGGGACCCTTGGGCATGCTTGACTAAAATATCCAGGTGGGGTATAGCACGGATTTTTTTAAAAGTGGTCCAAAGTTGGGGTCCGACACCCTACCCTACCCTAACTTTCAAAGATAATAAAATTTTCCTACGGCAATACTTTTTCCGCACTCTGTGCAAATGAAAGTTTGGACCCTTGGGCATGCTTGACTAAAATATCCAGGTGGGGTATAGCACGGATTTTTTTAAATTGGTAATATAACTAATTAGTAATGTCCCTGCACACCATACTTAGATTACTAAAATAAACCCTGCGTATCATCAAAACTAAGCGAAACCCATTGTTATAGAAAGAGAATGATTCGCTGAAACAGATTTGGCTGACATGAAAGTATTAAAGTACGAACGCAACTTTTAATTCTTGTAGCGTAGAAACAGTGTTACTTTTTAGGAACTATTTTACAGGATGCCGAGAATATGGAAAGCTATTTCACACAATATCGAACAAAATTTGTCTGATGGAAAAGTCGATACCATGTAACAAGAAAATTTGGCCATATTTAAAACATTTCATTTTGTCAGTGTTGACAGTTGAAGTTTTAAAGCGTGCTGCACGATGTTGAAAGCACATATTAATATTGTTTTAAAATATTGAACATGAAATGAAATTTCAAAATTCATTGAATTATGTTTTCGACTGCTAAATTCAAGTTAAAACAGATATTGTTGTGGTTATATAAAATAAAAAGTTTTAGTAAGTTTGAATCTTATGCAACTTTTGGGTTTATAGACATATCTGAAAACTGGCTGCTAGCGAAGTGGCTGCTAGCGAGTGGCTGCTAGCTTGAGTCTAGCCTTTGTACATGTAATAAAGAAATTAAAGTCGATCGACGTTTTAAATTATGAGAGAAAGGGATCAAAATTTTGATGATAAAATCAAGCAACGGAAAACCAATGTGAAATTATTCTTTAGAAGTGATTAAAGTAAAAGAAATGATAGAGCTAATTGTAATAGTGTTTCCTAAGATGGTTACAACAGATAGGTAGGTAAAGCTTTTGTATATGATCTTGATTCTATACATCTAAACATTACCTGACATGCATATCGTTCCCTGGGGTATAGAAATTGTCTCCTTCCATCCGGTAGTGAAAACCATGCTAAAAAGAGGATATGGTGTCCGTTTTCCTGTGCGGGATGCATAAATACGCATATATGTCCGGTCGCAATGGGGATATTGCCATGCTATGAAAGTTTAAGAACGCTGACATCAACTATATGAAGATCTGTAGGTGGCCTGTTGCAAAGAAACATTTTCGCTCCTATCCAACTTTGTGTTGTGGAAGGAGGTGCACACGCTAATCCATTGACTGTTTTAATGAATACACATCTGTGTTGCGGACGGAGGTGCACACACTAGTCCATTGACGGTTTTTATGAATACAAAACTGTGTGTTGTGAAGGAGGTGCACACACTAGTCTATTGACTGTTTTAATGAATACACAAAACTGTGTGTTGTGGAAGGAGGTGCACACACTAGTCTATTGACTATTTTAATGAATACAAAACAGCGAGGTTCACAGAATGTGAAAGACATCTGAAAATGCATGCCATAAGACTGTAAAAGTGATCTGTCAAGATGTAAAACATGAAATGTTACTCCTATTTATCTTACCCAAGTAACCCGTGTACATCTATCCATTATTTTTATATTCTACTTCGTGCTGGATTGTGTTACAATTACACGACAATATTCGCATATTTTCTCATGAAAGTTGACAGAAAAAAAAAAAAATTACTATCATTTTATCAAACTTCAATTTCAGTTCAATCAGAAAGTCTGCAATGCTTTTGTAAAAACGTAACAACATCAAAGTCGTAGGACAGGTTTTTTTGTATGGTGCTTGTTTTGGTTTGAAAAAAATACAAAATAAGTTTCGTATTTACTCTGAAACAGTTTTGTGTTATAAAACCTTTAAAATATATGTGTAAAGAGAGATACAATGGAAATATGAACTCAATCACTGCCTTTCAAAATCTTAAAATGACTTAAACTGTCTGTAGTATTTGGAACCCCGTGTCACGTTGTTTTCATGAAGTAAAACGTCAAATTTACCATGTTTACTTTTATGTGACAATTTGGTAGACCACATAGGATGTGTATTATTGTCTTAAATCAAACATATAATTAGACTTATTTTGTTATGGAACTGTTCCTCATGTGACGGAATTTTATGTATGACGCTTTAAATTTTGCAAACAAGTTCGCGTCATAATTGAAATTTAAAATCAATAGTATCATGCTTGTGACCTTTTAGTAATCATCGTTCCCGTAAATGTATTTTTGTTGTACATCATAATTTTTGTTGTACATCATCAATAGATTATCAATATGTTATCTTTTTATGAAGAATTACCACTTTGACGTGTTTTACCTGACTTGAATTGTTAAGACTAATAATTTTATGCATTTCATATCAATGAAAAAGAAACAATCTATAACGTCGTTTAAAATTTTTGTGACCGGAACCCACAGTTTATATAAAAATTATTTCCTTGTTTTTAGTTGGCTTTTTTCATTAGATTCAATGGGTTGATAAAGTATGAGTAAGTTTTCAACAGATTCAATGGGTTGATAGAAGTACGAGTAATTTTTCAATAGATTCAATGGGTTGATAAAGTATGAGTAAGTTTTCAATAGATTCAATGGGTTGATAAAGTATGAGTAAGTTTTCAATAGATCGATTCAATGGGTTGATAAAATATGAGTAAATTTTCGATAGATCGATTCAATGGGTTGATAAAGTATGAGTAAGTTTTCAATAGATTCAATGGGTTGATAAAGTATGAGTAAGTTTTCAATAGATTCAGTGGGTTGATAAAGTATAAGTAATTTTTCAATAGATTCAATGGGTTGATTAAAGTATGAGCCCAAACTATTACGATTTAGGACAAATATACTTGTTTGTTGTGTGACGAAATAAGCTGTTTGAAGATATCAAATAAAAGTTGTTGTGACATTATCATAGCATGTGATTTTTGTTAATTCTATACATTACAAAGATTTTTTTAACTTTAAATTAAACATAAATTTATTTCTTGATGATATATTTGATTATTCTTTTCCTATCAATGGCATTTATATACATGTATTTGTAAACAAATTTATTGCTTTCTATATTTACTTATATAAACAGCAACGTAGTACCGAACAGAGCTGTAAGTAAATCTGACGTCTACAACCAGTTTCAGGGATTTCATGGCCTAATTGATTAAAACAGAGCATCGTACAAGTAAGATATCTACACAGCTACTTTTGCTAAGGTACTTTTTCTGTACCAAAAATCTGTAGTACTGGAAATCTAATTTTAATATTAAGTACTATTTTGTTACTTTAAAATTATTGTAATATTTAGGTACCTGTATTTTACAGTACTTGATTTGTACTTGAAATTAAGGTACTACAGATTTTTGGTTATACCGTTTTAGCATTTTGAAAGTTTGTCTATTTCAAATCTCTTAAAATTTTCAAACATGGAATATTGTGATCACTGTTGGTATTATTTCTGTACCGAAAATTTGTAGTATTAAAATTTGTAGTACAAATCAAGTACTGTGAAAAAAGGTACCTAAATATTACAATAATTTTAAAGTAAAGAAATAGTACTAAATATTAAAAGTAAATTTCCAGTACTACAGATTTTCAGTACAGAAATAGTACCTATGCAAAAGTAGCTGTGTATCAAATCATAAAGTTTTTGATTTGATCATTCGATAGATATAACATTGTACTATTTTCATAATTTGCAAAACTATTTACATATTACAATCAATCGATGTTACTCGTCTAGATGCCAGATGAGAATTGTTGAAAACTCATATTAATGATTGAATCTAATCAATCTTGGGTAATAAAATTTCGCGGCACAATATATTTGAATTTTATTGTGTTTGGTTTTTTTCAATTTTCAAGTGTTTAAAATGCGTTTACTATAATTTAAATCATGTTGTTATGGTAAAACAGTACTAAAATATCTAGAATGAATATATTGAACTACATGTAATATAAAATCTACAAAATAGTTATTATTTTTCGCAAATGAACATATTGGTTTCATTAAAATAGTATTATTCTAATGAATGAATAAATACTGTTTCGAAGGAATTAAATGTATTTCACACCATCTGCAAGCCAAATAAACCATTGCAACCATTCTCGTAGATTTCCAATTGCTAGCCAAAATTTCACTTTAAATCTGGCACTCTTAACAGTGCCAGATTTAATGTCCCGCATTGCGTTCCGGTCTAACTACTTCGCAGTGCCAACAAAAATTTGGTACAAAGTACCCCTCTAATATACATGAAATACCCCCTCGAAATAAACCGAAAAAAGTCAATAAATCATATTTCCTACAAATTCATTCAGTTGTGTTACATTAAGAAGTAATGTCACACATTTGCTTATTATAAAATAGTCGGATTAAATCCTTCTATATTAGAAAAATATATAATGAGCTAAAAAAAAAAAAAAAAAAAAGAGGCGGAAGAGATACCAGGGGGACATTCAAAACTCAAAGTCGAAGAATTGACAACGTCCTAGCCAAAAACAACAAACAACGAAAAGATAAACGAGTCCACGAAACACTACATAGAACACAGAGGACTGAGCAATATGATTGGAACATATCCGTTGTCATATGTGGCAAAGATATCTCACAACGGTCATGCAACTAGAAGCAGCACTGTCAGTCTCAATACACTGGTGGAATAAGTCACAGGGATACAAACATTCAGACGTATTCAGTGAATATGGTCAATATTTACAAACTCAACTGTATGAATTGAATAAACCATTCAAGAAATTAACAACTCTGACAATAAATCAACTTAATTTGATCTAGACCTTCGAAACATTTGTTGTAGACCTTCGAAACATTTGGTCTAGACCTTCGAAACATGACTTTCGAATCATTTGATCTAGACCTTCGAAACATTTGATCTAGACCTTCGAAACATTTGATCTAGACCTTTGAAACATTTGATCTAGACCTTCGAAAAACATTCAAAAGAAAAGGTGGCACTGACGAATATTACAATTTTATATTCCATTATAAGCATAGCACTGGATGAGAAGAATAGCCACTAAAATCATTTCAATTACAGCAAAGTATACATAACTATGACATAAGTATATAACTATTTTATTTTCCATTCATATTTATCCATATACATAAGTGTAATTTTTAATCCTAGCTAGCTAGTACGGTCCAATTAAGAAACGCATTAAAGGCATAACCACGATCCTCAAAAGTCTGAAAACAACAAATGACATAATAGTGACTGAAATTGTCTTCGGTTAGTAAACACTAAGTCTTGACGCCCCGCTTAGTATACGTTAGTATAATTTACTGTAGGACATTTCACTTAACTTAGTATGAGTATTTAGGCTAGAACATCAGCAAGAACTAGGAACAAACCATAGGCCTTTACACCAGCCAGTAAAATATGAAAATGTTATATTATTAAAATAGGTCACTAGAATAAAGACTAGAAGCATGTAAAAGACAATCTAAAATCAAAAAAGTATAAAATATCAAAATTACATCTTAAAGCTGTTAGAAGCTACCTATCAGGTTCTTATTGAGTAATAGATATATATTTTGACCAACATGCTACATATTAGATAAAACCAAAAATCCATATTAGATAATACCAAAAAAATCAGTATAACAGTCAAGAACTTCTCACTAAGTTAGAAATAGAACTATTAATAGACAACTATATCACATTAACTTATTTCATACCACATCAAAATTTAAGGTAACTGGACATAGAGCTGTTCTTGACACACAAACAAGACATAAAAGAAAGTATAAAAAGTAAAGAAATTATACAACAAACAGATTGAGGAATAGATAAACTTAAGCAAACAATATGATGCGGACACAGACAAAAGATAATATTATGAAGAAATACAACCTTAGACATCTCAGAGCAAGCCAAATTCCAGTACTAATACATCATTAAAGGGGAGTAAAATGCATACAAAATACAGATAAAGACCTACAAGGCACTAGAACGGACAGAAACAGAAAAAAAGGATATATCATTTGATCAACAGGACACGAATAAAACCAGTGAAGTGGGCAAAGCTATAACAGAACAGAAATGCAAGAACCAGGAATTTAGTAGCACATCTTTTATACACATGGCATGTATGATATGCAATCAGAGAACGCAACCAGAAATATCGTACTGTGTAGTATGTGACCAATTGCTGCACTACACTTGTGAAGGCATTAATGAAGACTTGATAGGCAAATATGACGAAGATCAATACACATGCAAGAGCTGAGTTGCTATGGATATAGAACTATATCACAAAAAAACTTCTATCAAAACCAAACATTTAGAAGATACAAATCGAAAACAAAGTCTAGAAGATCAAGAAGTACTTGAAGAATGCAGTACACCGAAGCCAATAGTACTAGATATACCAACCAATGAAAATAATGAGACAGGAAAGAAAACAACATATTAGAGAGAGAATAGGTACAACGACAAACAACAGTATTAATACAAAACGGAAAAGACAATATAAATACAAGGATATGGAAATACATACCGGCTGAAATATTAACTAGCCAAATACAGGGCCAGATTAGTCACGACGGAGGATACAAATAGAGATTATAAAAACACAATTAATCTCTTAAGGATGTTCGCTTGTCATGTTTTGGAATTTTTGTCAGATTTTCGGAATCCTCTGGTCTTATCCATTTGAATGCCTAAAAAAATTTTGCCCATTGACCCCCATTTTTCTTTTTATAAATCTTTTACATGTATGATTATAAGCCATCTGTAAAGTCTTATAAAATTCTTGTTATCTTTTAATTGTTTTGAGCACTTAAACTTGTCAATGATAAAGCTATGAAATGAATAGTTTGAAAATGGATTTACATTCGTGTAGAATGGAGTTAAAACCGGTAAAAACGTTCTAAAATGTTCAAAAATTATACCAATCTATAATGCATTTTGCATTATAAAATTACGATTGAATAATACAAAACAATCATATACATGTTATGACCTAATTTGTTGGTCTATTTCGACGTTTTGTGATATATTTCACACAGAAAATCGCTTTGATGCAAAACAAGATAAAGAAGAATGTGTCTGAGGACACAAATGCCCCCAGGCTCAAGCTTTGCAATTTTCCAAGTCAAATGCTCACTATATCAGAAATTTACTAAAGTATGTTCATATATCATTACACAGATTTTCTACACCACATGATAAGTGTTTCAAACCTTTTGAAAAGAAAAAAGTATTGAATAAAACTGAAAAATGTCCAATGAAAACTTTTTATCAATAGAACGTCCAGTCCAAAAGTCGAATTTTCTCTTTAGAAAGAACGGTGGAGTTGTGAACAAAATTAATGTCCTTGATATAGATACTCAGAATAAATCTGATCATGTACCTGTCTTGTTAACCGTCGAATACCAGCCAAAAAAGCTTAAAGAAAAAACCTCCGGTTATATAGATAAATCAGAATGGGTTGACTGTAATATCGAGATATGTAGAGAAACCATAAATAATAACCTTTCAAAGCTTATGCGGAAATAAAAATGAGACATTAAGAACAAATAGGTAAGGCATTTAATCAATCAAGAACAGCATATAGAATACGGTAGCTTATTGGGTCACATCAAGAAAGAAATAACGAACTTATGATAAAAATGACTGCAGCAAAAAGAAAAAAAAAATACTAACGATGCTTATGTCTCGTAGAGGGTTACAGCTGCAGAATTTTTTATATGAAAACAACGACCTTAGATACTAGTCTCTTCTACAAATCAACAAACATGCAAAAAAACCACCAATAAGCAAAACAAAAATACTCAAAATAAATGATAAGACTACAGAAGATGGACCAATCAAACTGATATATGACAAGAGCACGTCCAACAATTAGCTGCTCCAAATTTAGAACCACATTTTGTGTTGCTAACCAAATTTTGTCAATAAAACGGAACTATTAACACAAGTGTAATACAAGTGAGATGTTTATCTAGCTATAACACCAGATTTAACCCACCATTTTCTTCGGAAAATGCATATACCAAGTCAGGAATATGACAGTTATTTTTCGCTCGTTCCGTTGGTTGATAACGTTTGATTTTGTCAGCAGTTTTTATGGACTTCAATTTTTCAATTACCTTGGAGTTCGGTACTTTTGTTATACTTTTTTTGACACCGAGTATTAGAATTAAGAGAAAAGCAAAACGAAATTATTGAAAAAAGACAGAATGAGAAAAGGGTCTTGATATTGACCATTTTACAAGGGAGGTAAATATAGCCATAAAAAAACTTAAAAGCAGGAAACGCACCAGATGAAGACGGAATATCAGCTGAACACTATATTGGATGGATGAGTTAACTCACTTTATAGCATATGTGCTGAATATAATTTTAACATAATTGGATGTTCCAAAGATAAAAAAAAAGAATTCTACACACCAATCTTGAAATATTATATACAATATACAGATGAGGTTATTGTATTGTAAGGAATACAACAAGGCGCAAAACTATCAACTAATCTTTACAAATGATAAAGCAATGCAATACTGGATAGTTTTGGAGCAAGTATTGGCAATATACAAGTCCCAGCCCATAAAAATGGAATTTAAACTCAAAACATCATCATACACGTCTTTCACTTTAAATTATCTCATAAAATTGAGTGGAGGCATCAAGAAATAGAGGCTTTAATAAATTTATGGCAACATGACCATGTCAAAAGGCAATCCAACAGTATGTTCAGAAAAAAAAAACATCAGAACAGTTGAACAAAATGAGTAAAAAGAGGACTGAGAAGCAGTGTGAGATTAGGATTCACCTCATGACAACAAAAAATCGGAAAACTGTTAATATCAACATGAAGAATGGAGCATCACCCAAATCCTGTCTCTTTTTTTTTAGGAACTGGATGAATACCTTAGGACGCCGAAAGCAAGAACTGTACCACCGTGTTTGATTGACCAGGGAAAGAAATCAGGAAAAAACTTCATTATATCTTTTTAAATCACTTTTCGAGACGGTGCATCGTCCTAAATATGCATGAAATAGTTACCACTGGATAATACGCAATCAAGCTCAATTAATCAAACATTACTAAAAAGAGTCCGAGGTATATCACTCATAGACTGAGTTTCCGCAGTAATACATTTGGCAAAAGATCATTTATTGTTTTTTTAACGCCAGTCAAATGCACTTAAAAATAAAATAACATCTTTCAATTTAGGAACTGTAATAATGCGTCTTGCAACAAAGTACTAATAAAATATGGACAGTCGATGTCAAGCAAAATATATTCATTTCTGTTGTTATTTCAGAAATTGTTGAAGACAAGGACAATGTAATACTTTCTGAGAAAAATTCCTCTTCTGGTACTACAAGCCACTTAAGATATTGAAACAGATTGTCAAAAAACAGAGCCGCCCTGAATAAAAGTCCAGAATTATGGCAGATATAGGCAATGTTGTATCCAATCCTTGTAGGTACCATATTAAATCCTGAACATGCCTGTATAATCAAAATGTACATAGTGTTGTCTGCATTTTAAACAAATCTATTTTTTAATTTGAAACTTTTGCAAATTTTTAATTCGAGATCGTGATTTATATTTAAATATTTCCTAAAGAAAATAAGAGAGAATGTGATTGTTTTTAAAACAAATTTCTATAGGACAGACTCCAGAACAATAGCGTGTGCATATAAACTGAGAGGAATAAAGCGTGAAATCAAACTGAAATTACTGATTTATCCCATTACATTTACCTGTATCAATGGAGGCAAAACGCATAACAACAATTCACAGGAAAACGACTAAATCAAATATACTTTGATGCATTATTTCTAAGTTCTACATCGGAGATCTATGAACATGCACTGAAATGCCTGGACTGGGAATAGTATACTAGGGTTGGGGTAAACCCCCTTTTTTATTCTGTTTTATTTATTTCCTCAATAAAGAATATTATGTTTTTTTTCTATCGTTAAAACAATCTTACTTTGGGGGGAGTTACATGTGCCTTCCTTTTCTCCTATTTTCTAGGTTTTAAAAATCACCGAACATTTTGAATAAAAATCGTGCATAATCATTTTAACGACTTCATTGGAAACAAACTTCAAGGAAACGATAAATTCAGGATCTTCTTTAGGAATCATAGATGTCCATTGAAGCCATAAATCAGTTGCCCAACTCCTAAAATTGCAGGAAATTCAGGTACTATGCTGTATACTATAAAGTAAATTTATTTGCATTTTGATTTGTTTTAGTGAATGAATGGAAACTTGTTCGCACAATTTTTTGCCAAGACTATTAGTGACTTTAATTCAAAAGTGTATTTGCTGCATATCAATCGATTTTGATATTCTTTTTTTATCTCATTTGACAAGCTGTTTATATTTACGGGGAATCGGCGTGTACCATAGAACAGCCAGTAGAAATATAAATCAAAGTTGTTACTTGAGGACTTTATTCCCATAATAATTTTGTTTTTATTTTTATTTTTTTTTTTTTTTTTTTTTTCATTATTACTATTTTCCTAACGTTTTGTCTTTTGTTTATAATCAGTAACGTCCGCTCGGAGAACGTGCAAAAAATGAATAATTCAAATTCTCAGTGCATGCATGTGAGGTTTGTTTTTGCTACTACATTCTCCATTGGCTGCTACAATAACCACTTACATGTAACCAAAAACATATTCATTCTTCATTATTATGTATGGCCGGAATTATAGCATAATAGCAGAGAAAAGCTATTCTTCCGAATTGCCGGAAGAATAGATATTTTTTGCTATTTTTCCGGCTAATAGGAAGAATAGGCACTGTCTAAAAAAACCTTATCATAGATAGCAGGATTAAAATTTTGTAAACATGGCCTAACATCATTAATGTGAAAGATGGTCATTTCATTTAGAATTGTTTCTTTACCGGTCATTTGCTAAACAAAACATAACTGAGTGAGTTTTTTTACAAGAACATGATGATTTTTAAATCATACACAACAGAATACAATTCTTTCCTTTTAATTTTGTCCAATATTTTATATTAACAAATGTATATGAAATTTAATAACTGTCCACCCAGTTGTCCATAAATAACAGATTTTGGTGTTGTCGATTTTACAAGAAAATGAGTTTGCACAATTTAAGGTGCAACTTTTCATTATCCCATTGTTCTCAAATCCCCATATTTTGCAACTGTATTACGAAATAGGTTTGTAAGCTAATAAAATAACGTCGAGCTGACAGTTAATCAAAAACTTGTGAGTACGCCCTTTTTATCTTAGCACACATTACTAAATTCATATTTTTTGCCTTTTAGATTTTGTATCTTTTCCTTTTTTTTTCCAGTTTGCGAAATATTAATTCCTAGATTATGATATTCTTTCATTTTATCAATACCTACTTTTTTGAAATTTGTCAATGCAAAAAGAAAATAATATATACTTAAAGTGCATTGTACATATATATAGTTGATTGATTGTTGGTTGCTTAACATATAAATAAAAAGACAGAAATAATTGATTGCAGTATTATAGTTGTAGAGAGCTCATATTTCTAGGGAATCTGCTTTTGAAAAATATGTTTTATTTTTTACTTTAAAAGTCTATGAGCTTCCTTTTTATTACACTAGTTCTTCAAGTTCTCAATTGTAACCGGTTAATTAATCCCGGATCAGAATTTATGACATTAACTCCTTCGTACAGAATTAAAAAAGTTTTAAAACACATGTTTTTTTCTCCATTAGTTATCGTACAAAGACAATGCAATGAGTACAAATTGCCATTGTTTTCTATGTCATTCGGAAACCCAAAAATATATGAAACCGTTAGAGACCATAAAAACTTATAGAAAATCTGAACCGGAGAAAGCTTTATTCTTTCATACTACCAGATCAGTTATTTAGTTCAATGTTTCACTATTCGGAAATTTAACTTTCCTTGCACCCCCTAGGAAGACTTTCTTATTTTGTTTTGTTTTGTGTTAAATGTATACTAACCAATCATTTGTTTTGCAAATGTAACTAATGCTGTTTTCAATTCGGGTGCAGTTTGTTTGCATGTTTATAGTCATTTCTTTTTTTTTTAATCTTTTGACTGCTGTTGATTATTCCGTCTATTTTCAAGACATTTTTTTTCTGTTTTCTACACTGTTAAGGCCTTTTTTGTTTATTAGTGCGTAGGATATAGCATTTAGATAATTGACTTATTCAAGTTTAATGAAAATGAAATAGAAAATATACATTTTTCCAATTTTTACAAATAGGTTTGTAGTTTTTACGTTTAGCAGTTTTATTTTGTAAACAATCTATATTAAAAACAAATTAACTTTCAAACATTTATGAGGGGCGGGATCAATATACCATTATTTACATATCAGACCGTACTGGTTACCGAAATTTGAATAAATCAAACCAGGTACTTCATATCTGAGAAACAGGCAATATATGCACTCAATTTTAGAATTCATTTATAATACATTTTTATATTGTTCAAAATTATCAGTCAAAATGTTTTCTACAATGATCATCAGTCATTCACCTTTCATTTAATACTTAAATTACCAAAATATATTCTACATAGTCTGATATTAACACCTATGCGTAGGAAATATTATATTTGTATTAAATATGTACTAATTTCAAGTATGTTCTTTTTTGGCCGGGCCCGAATTGGTGGTGTTACATCTTACAAATAGATATAAGAAGATGTGGTATGAGTGCCAATGAGACAACTCTCCATCCAAGTCAAAATTTATAAAAGTAAACCATTATAGGTCAAAGTACGGTCTTCAACACGGAGCCTATCAAATTATTTTGCAAAGAATTCCGCTCAAACCGGTGCTAGTGGCCGTCTAAACTTGCAGAGGAGTATTCACGTTTCTCCAACATTTGATATTTTTGTATACAGGTAAATAATTTCTTGTTGGAGAAACGTGATTTTTAGGCAATAGGGATTAATGAAATTTACCTGTAAATGGAGTTAAAGTGAAATCAGCTCAAATTTACTTTTCTATAATCTGACGGATTGATAGTTGAAATAAAGTCAAATTAGAAAAAAAATAGTTCATCAAAGAGCACTGATATACAAAACAGTGATTAACAACGAAACTAGTTTTCAATGGTTTAAAATTATCAACAATATTAGCACTGACGGACAAATAAACCACACAATCTTGAAATTATTCACAGAAAAATGCTTTAAATTGCTGACACATTAATAGTATTATATACAAAAAATAAAATCTTTGAATTAAGCACAAAAAGGAAAATGTAAATGACGTAAAGGTCAGATGAACCATTCCAGACAGACATGTACACTTTACAATCATGCCATACACAAATATAGTTAGCCTATTGCTTTGATACATGATGGTCCTGAAGTATAGATTCTAGGTACTGACGTTGTTTATCATCTTAATTACGTGTTATAGGGTTCTTTTATTTGTCTTTGTAAATCATTTACCTTTACTGTTTAGTCCATGTCCTGTACCAAGTCATGAATATGGCAGTTGTTATCAGACAATTCGTTTCTATGTATGTTGGCGTTTGCTTTTGTTGTACTTCAGTGTTTCTATTGTTCCGTTGTTTTCCTCTTATAGTTCATGTGTTTCGCTCGGTTTTATTTGTTACCCGGATTAGTTTTTGCTTAATCGAGTTATGACTATTGAACAGCGGTATACTACTGTTGCCTTTATTTGGTAATATCTTTTTGGCGTGGCTCGGTATTTATACATCCCGCCATTGTGTTATTGTGCTATGGTAATTTTTTGTATTCTTGTCTTTCATTTTTGCTTATGTGCTTTGTCTATTTGCCATTTTGTTTTTCTTTGTTGACATATTTGTTTGTTTTTATAGTGATTAAGATTATAACACAATGTTGACTGCTGTACCCCTATTTTTGACATTTTTACCTATTATGTCTGTTTGTTTTGTTCACACATTGTTGTCAATATAATGGAATATATGCGACTGTCATACAAGTGAGAGGTTTAGCTACCTATAAAGCCAGGTTTAATCCACTATTTTCTACACACGGAAATGCCTGTACCAAGTCGGGAATATGACAGTTGTTTTCCATTCATTTGAAGTGTTTGAGCTTTTGATTTTGCCATTTGATAAGGGACTTTCCGTTTTGAATTTTCCTTGGAGTTCGTTATTTTTGCTATTTTACTTTTTTATATAGTATCTGAGTAACATTTGTTGAGTGTAGTGGAAAAAAGCTTCTCTATGTAATGCTGACGAATGCTCTTTGTGCGGAATAACGGGTAGCAGTTAGTAAAGATTAGCTGTAGTGCTGTTGGAGTTGATGTCTTCAGCAAGTTTAATTAGCAGTCGTTTGTCTGCTCACTTTTATTTGGTAGTAGACAAAAGACGAGTTGGTAAATAGCTATATAGACATTGCGAGCAAACTGGAAATGGTACCTTTCAAAGGAGTTGTATTAGTCCAATTTATTTAATGCTATGGTTATAATTTTGTTAGATTTCACAATTTACAGATGACGGTGCTATATGGAAAGCAGTATAAGCATTATGTTTTTAAAGAAAAACAATACAAGACTAGTTAATATATGTAAATGGCTCTCTGCATGAGGTTTTTAGATTTCTCCAAGTAAAATTGTAGTTATGATATTTACTAGAAGGAAAAAATGTAAATACAAATAAATAACTTGGAAATCATATATTGGAAATAGTTTTCAGCAGAGGCGAACTTAGGGAAGGGTCAGGGAGCCCTGCTCCCATTATGGAGCTACATATTTGATTAATGCATAGACGTTTTACATGTCACACTCCAAACGTCGCTTACATTGGGGCCCGGAGCCACCTTTATCAAATCCCATGGCCTGGATCCGCATCTATTTAGGATTAATATTTGACAGGAACATAACTATGCATAAGAATATCATAGTTCAAAATTTACAAACTAAGTACATTAAAGTTATAAATTGTATGAAATTATTTACAGGAACCAACCAGCCATAAACTTAGAAAAAATATTTATCTTTGATTGGATGAAAAATTAATTATGGTTGTGAAATATATCTATTAATGCATAACGTGAATGTACCGACTCAATGAGATCAGATTTTCTTAAATCTTTACCAAGCTGAAATGGGTGATTCACCTTATAAAATGGGTAGACAGAGTCCGACTAAAGCTGTGGAACGATACTTTTATTTTTTTATTATAACACAAGAATTGTATTTACCAAAACCCTTTGCAAGCTGTCATAAATAATTTTATTTTAGATTATAATGGGAAATTATTATGATTCTGGGATTGTAATTATATGTTCAGATTCATAAATACGTTAAAATGAAATCATTTACTAAAATTCACTACAAGACTGTATAGCTTCTAATAATTATCAGTGTTGGAAGATTTTATTTATAAATTATCTCATTTATTTTTTTTATTTTTTTTTTTTTCTGAATTTATTTATTGTTTTACATTTATTATTAAAAAGTATAATATTAATATTACATTAAACATTGTATACAGGTCTCACTATACCTTCATAAAAAAACAATTTTAATTGCTATATAAACACTAAGCCCATCTATTGTTTGACACTAGTGACAAAAGTGAGTTGGATATTTCAAATATTGGAGAACAGTGAATAAACCACAACAGTTAAGTGAGAGTTTTTTGGCTCAGTGTTGAAAGCTTCACTGTGACTTTTAGATGAAGAACAGCAACAAATGCGCCATTCCTTTGCTTTTTATGTGATTTTTGCTGTGTATGTACTGGATGGATACCCCATATCCTAACACGTTTTATAGAATTGGATGGATGTTGTTTTGGTTTAATTTCTACGGAAAGTGACGATCACTTGCTTTAATTTCGTATAAAAAAAAAAAAATTTGAAATACACAGCATTCAGTTCCTTTATTAACAGATTTTCGAAATATAAAAATATATGTTATTTCCTTATTTGAATGGTCATATACTTTAAATTTTTCAAAGAATTTAAATTTTACTATAAAAATCGTGAACATAGTCTATCTTCTGTTAAAAGAAAATCATTTATTTTATACAAATCTCAAAATGTACTGCTATTGAATCATTGTCTTCCTGTACTCTTATTCCCCACCTTTTTGTCCCGTATGCAGTGACCTTAACTATAGCATCTCTTATTAGAAATTCGGCAACCACACAGAACAAATGCGAAATAAAAACCTTAATGAAGACATTATCTATCTAGTGATTTTGCAATAAATGATTTAACTCACCACATCATTAAACAACTGATGAGACAAAGTTTAATTAATAAATTGGAACGCATGTACAATATAAAAAACATAAACATCGCTTTTTTAATCTCATTTATTTTTCACGTGCTCCATGATTATGTGTTGAATGTCACAATCGGTAATCTTCGGCATAAATAAACAGAAAGTTAATTAGCACCAAAGTTTTCGATCAACAATAAAAACATTTTTTTTGTCGATTAATTTTACATTACAGATTCGTAATAAATATTAAAATATAGGGTAAACAGATGACTTAGTTTAGTTTATATGCAGGCATTGGCTCTATAATTTTCTTAATATTATAATTACTCGTTTTATATGAGTCAAGACTTAGACTGAAATTGTCAAGTGCAAAGAAAGCAGTGTGTACACAAACAATGCGTAAAATGGTGTTACTTAATTTAGTATGTGGAGCTAATAATTTTATAATCTTTAAGTTCTCATTCAGCATGGGTTGCTTTCATAAAACTAGATTTGTTTTCATACGAAATAAAAGCATATGACGGAATCAAATGATTTGTCTCTCAGCCAATAAAATGTCAGCATTTGTATGAATTAAACACCTGCTGTAAATATAGATAATTACAAGTCATTTATAAGATCTATTTTCGAACTACTAAGGATTGTATGAGTCTTTTCTAGACGAAACGCGCGTCTGGCGTACAAAATTTAAACATGGCATCTATGATGAGTTTTACAACTTGGTCAATGCCACTGCTGGTGGAGGTTTCCTCCCCGATGGTACCACCAGCCGAGTAGCCAGCACTTCAATGCTTTTCAATATAAAAATGGTAGCATACGCTATAAATGTATAGCTTTGGGATACAATACGGCATATTTTGTAAATAGTGAACAAAAAGGTTAAACATGCTACACAGAGGAACAAGTGATCTGTATGTAGGAGTTTCTTATTTGTTGAATTTTGAGGCAGACTTTTTCAAAAAATTGTCGGCATTCCTATGGGAAGGAACTGTGCGCCTCTCCTTGCCGACCTTTTCTTATTTTCATATGAGTTGGAGTTCCTTAAGACACATGTCGAAATCAAAGAAGCCAGATCATTTAATTTCACATTCAGATATATTGATGATGTTCTTTCCATTAACAATCCAAACTTTTCTGATTGGGTTCCGTTAATATATCCTCCAGAACTAGAAATTAGAGAAACAACAGACACGGCTTCCTCTGTCTAATTTTCAGACTTATACCTCGAATTTGATATAAGCGGTCATCTCAGTACCAGAATCTATGACAAACGAGACGATTTTAATTTTGAAATTATAAATTTCAACCACCTTAGTAGCAATATACCAACTTCACCTGCATATGGGATATATATTTTCCAACTCATTTTGTATTTAAGAGCTTGCAGCTGCTACTCAGACTTTATAAAACGTCACCAGTGTCTGAGCAGAAAGTTGATGAGCCAAGGTTACGTCAAAGAACGTCTCGTCCTTTTTTGTACAAAAGTTCATTGGAAGATACCAAGACCTTGTTGATAAATATTCCGTATCAACTTCACAAAGAATACATGATGGTCTTGAAGTATAGATTCTGTACTTGTTGGTTTCAGTATGGTTTTAAGATTAGTTAATTTGAAAATCGATCTTGTACATGTAAATTATACAGTTTAAATAACTGATGCGGTATTAAATCGTTAAATTTATACACAGTTTTTGTACTCTTGCTTTCAACGTTTATTTTCTTTTAAAATATTATCTTATTTTTGTATAAATAGAAAATGATTATTTTGGATACTTTGAACTTTCCGTCACTTTACAATACATAATAAGAGTACATATTTAAAAAAACAACCTCATACATGTATATTACATAATTTGATTTGAATTTCATCATATATTTCCTGCTTGCAACTAAATTTTGTCGTTTGTCTTCAATCATAAACCTACCATGTTGCTTGTTTTCACACAATATGTAACGAAATGTATTTCATAACTACTGTATAGTATATATAATTAATTGTTCAATCTAAATACTATAATAATACATTGCGATTGTGGTTTAACATTTTCCACTTTCACGAGTTTAACAGCCATGGAAAGGTCATAGTAAAATGTTCGATGAAATGACAAAAGTACACAATGTCATAACTTGCATTCGTTGTAAATAACACAATAGTATACCTTTGATTCAATGTTGATGGTTGACCTATGTTTTCCTTTTCTGTGAAGGGTTTTCTTCATGGCCATGGTGTTTTTTTCTGTACTTGACTTTTAATGTGATTGCCCTCTTCTTACTGTTTTAACATCCAATTAAAAAGCAATGAAAAAGCAAAGCTCCCCCTCCAAAAAAAAAGTTATCAACACAGGAAGATATTTTTGAGTTTATGTTTTCGCTTTGAAATAATACTTTCGACGATTTACCTACTGAATGGAGATTAATGCAACATTTTCCTGAATTATCATCGCAGCGATATAGTCTTTTGGTGCTAATGCGATGTAAAGCAATCACCAATCAATCAAACAAATATTGAAATATCAAGTTTTACTTAAAGAAATGAACTTAAATGAAGTACCAGACCTATTATTTAAGCCTATGCTATATATGTTTTTCTTTAAGTATTTGTTCTGATTTTCAAAAAGTTCTAATCATTGATGGTACATACATACAATGTTATCTTTTCGGTGCTTTTTCACTGCCAAATAATTAAGCCTCCAAAAAGTACTTCTTTAACGAGTGGATAGAATTTACAAACGTGCTATCATAATCATATATAATAATAATGATAAAATATTCGTTGAATAAGAGGAGATATAAATTTACGTCAGTGGCAAAGTGAGCCAACAACTCAAATGTTTAACAAAAAGACATTTTGAGGTCAATATGCAGTCTTCAACATTGTTTACTAACACTGGGTTGATACTGCTGCTGGTGGAATGTTAGCCCCGTGGGTATCATCAGCTCAGTAGTCAGTACGTCAGTACTGACATGATTTATAGCATTATTATACTTATTTAAAATTGCCCTGTTCATAAATTAAGAAATTATTACGAAACTTAGGTCCTAACTCACTAGGCAAAGTTGACCTCAGATAAATTTGGCTAATCAGTTAGGTCCTTTTTGGTCATATAGCTCCTTACGTTTCAGTGTATTCACGCATCCCTGGCTTTGAAATGTAAGGGTTTGAGGTTAATCCAGAAAAGCACTTTGGAATTCAAAATTCATCAAGTGGTCTTTTTAAAATTTATTTACTACCACTGGGTTGATACCGCTGCTGGTGGACTGTTTGTCTCCCGAGGCTTTTGTCAACTCCGTAGCTTTGACACTGACATGACTTATAACATTTTCCTATTAAGAAACTAAGGTTCCAACTACCTCAGGCAAAGTTTATCCTAGATCAATTTGGCTATTCTGTCTTTTTTTTTCGGTCATATATCTACTAACGTCTCAGCGTTATTACACATCCCTTGCTTCAAATGTTTAGATTTAGGTTTGATCGTACCTGATGAAGGTAAATCTAGGAAAGCGCTATGGTCGCACGAAAATTATCAAGTGTTTTGTTTTTTCATTCATTAACAAATAGTATTCTACAACAACGCGCTTTTGATCATTATTTTTGAAAATAAACCTAGCAATTCTAAAGACAGTTTGGGTAACTGATATGAAAGGTGGTCAAACCTAAACATTTAAAAAGCAAGGGATGTATAAATACGTAGAAACGTTAGGAGCTATATTTCAAAAGGAACTCTACACAATTTACACGAAAATATTAACTAACAATTATTACAATTTTACAATAATATTAACACTATAGTTTTTTCTACAATCAATACCCCCAAGGGTGAATGGGCAAAATAAATATGGTCACTCTAAGTCTTCTTCCGACCGACAGTAAAACCCTTCCCAAATAGAGCGTCTGATTGGTTGTGTGGGATGTATAAATACGCAGCCACGTGTGGTCTACTCAGCGGTAAAGTTCTCATAAACAAATGTATGCTGCTGACGCAAAAACTGATCCAAATGTTATAAAGAACAACTGAAATCGACACTAAACAGATATTTGTCTGATCTGTCACTTATTGACTTAAGTGTGGATTCGCATGCGGATGATGCATGCACAACAGGAGACGCATACAATGTCGACGCACCAGGTCTCGTCCCGTTTGAAGTTAATGCTATTCCTGCAGGTTATAGTTTTTACCTTGATTTGTATATTCTACAATGTAAACATCGGTAATCTACTGCTGTCTCTTATTTAAACCGTTGCTGAAAATCCTTAAAATAGATTTGTGTGATATATGAACACTGGTATTTATACCTATTCATTCATTCATTTACAATACAGCACTTGTCGATACACGCGATACTACGCCCATCTCGTTAAAAACGCGAGATTGGCATGTACTGATGAAATATACGTGGTCTTTTTCTTTCTTCATTTAACAATTTAAAGTTCTGAAAATCCCAAAGCGTTGGGTTTTTTCCGCTGGTTTTTTGCTCGTCTTTACACATGTTTTTGTTCGACTGTTGATTATTTGTACTACCGGCCTTTTAACTTTCGAGTTGTTCCATAACAATATTGTTTTTCTTGAATTCGATTACCAACATTCCTTATGGAAGATGTGTTGTCAAGATCTATTTAACCTTGCATGTACCTCAAACTTCATTGCAATGATTGTGTAAAAGCTTCACTTGCACTGAAGGCATACATTTGAAAAGAGAAATTGTTTGGAACGATGAAAATTAAATTGTCTTTGAATGATATACTTGATTCTTGAAAACATTATAATTCGGGAGGGAAAAAAACAACTGACATATTTAATGGATAATCAAGGCTATCAAAGTCAATCAAATGAAAAACATTTGCATTTATTTCCTGTTCAACAGCGCAAATACGTTTATTTAAAGTGCAAACAGCTGAAATCCCCTTTATATTAATTTAATCTTGTTTTTCATAAATCTGGACGCCTTCAGCTTCTCCAACATTCACGTATTGACCATTAGGCATTTTTTATTAGAACATCCGATCAAAATATAGTCACGATCACCCCATTTAGGAGAAGGAGCAATATTTCCTTAGTTCTTTAACACTTTATGATATTAAAAAGAAATGAAGAAAATCAGGTAATTGCTTCCTGATTATTGGAACATACATGTATTTAAAGAAAACATACGGGTGCTAAATTGTAAATGAACATTAACTTATTTTCATATACTAATCATGCAAGTTGTTATTTGATGAAAAACCATATTAATATATCCTTTTCCGTTTCTATTTTCTGGTCATCTCCGTACAGCTTATGTAAATTAATGCAGACGTGACAGTGAAGCTCAGTTAAATGTTGATTGAGTTTTATGTGGGATATTGCGTAATATTCAATTATTGTATTTTCATTTTTATTAGACACCAAACGGACATGTATGCCTTATTATTCATAATATTTTTTATGATAAATATTATATTTATAAATAAACCAATGTACATTGATTTTCTTACGTAACGGTTAACTACTTCCCATTTCCGACCTCTTCATACGGCAATTCCGGACAGCATTGAGTTTTCAGTTGCTCGGATATCAATTCAAATTCGCTACCTAAACTAGAAAAAAATATATTGATGATATCCTGTCACTCAAAAACTAATTTCAGTGAGTGTTTCTATCTCATGTATCCCCGTGAATTTGAGATTAAGGATACTACCGAAACTAGAAGGTCTGCTTCATAGCCTAGTATCTATGATGATGATTTTAGCTCATCTGACCTAAAAGTTCATGTGAGCTTTTCTCATCACTTGACTTCCGTCGTCCGTTAACTTTTTACATTTTGAACTTCTTCTAGAGAACCACTGAATGGAATGAAACCAAACATGGCATGAATGTTCCTTATGAGGTGCTGATAAGTGTTGTTACTTTGTCGCCGATCCCTCATCCAAGATGGCCGCCAGCCGGGGACTTATTTTAACATAGGCCCTATGGGAAATACATACAAATGTCTTCTTATGGAGAACGACTGAATGTAATGTAACCAAACATGGCATGACTGTTCCTTATGAAGTGATGACCAAGTGTTGTTACTTTGTAGCCGATCCCTCATCCAAGATGGCCGCTAGCCGGGGACTTAGTTTAACATAGGACCCTATGGGAAATACATACAAATGTCTTCTTTTAGAGAACCACTGAATGAAATGAAACCAAACATAGCAGGAATGTTCCTTATGAGGTGCTGACTAAGTGTTGTTACTGTGTAGTCAATCCCTCATCCAAGATGGCCGCCAGCGGGGGACTTAGTTTAACATAGGACCCTATAGGAAATACATACAAATGTCATCTTCTAGAGATCCACTGAATGGAATGAAACACAACATGACATGAATGTTCCTAATTAGGTGCTGACCAAGTGTTGTTACTTTGTAGCCGATCCATCATCCAAGATGGCCACCAGTGCCGGACTTAGTTTAACATAGGACCCTTTTGGAAATTCATACAAATGTCTTCTTCTAGAAAACCACTAAATGGAATGAAACCAAAATAGCAGGAATGTTCGTTATGAGGTGGTGACTAAGTGTTGTTACTTTGTAGCCAATCCCTCGTCCAAGATGGCAGCCAGCAGGGGACTTAGTTAAACATAAGACCCTATGGGAAATGCATACAAATGTCTTCTTCTAGAGAACCACTGAATGGAATGAAATCAAACATAGCAGGAATGTCCCTTGTGAGGTGTTTACCAATTGTTGTTACTTTATAGTCAATCTCTTATCTAAGATGGCCGCCAGCCGGGGACATAGTTTAACACAGGACCCTATAGGAAATATATACAAATGTCTTATTTTAGAGAACCACTTAATGGATTGAAACCAAACATGGCATGAATGTTTCTAATGAAAAGATGACCAACTGTTGTTACTTTGTTGCCGATCCATCATCCAAGATGGCCGCCAGCAGGGGGCTTAGTTTAACATAGGACCCTATGGGTAATACATACAATGTCTTCTACTAGAAAACCACTGAACTGAATGAAACCAAACATAGCAGGAATGTTCCTTATGAGATGGTGACCAAGTGTTGTTACTTTGTAGCCGATCATTCATCCACGATGGCCACCAGCAGGGGACTTAGTTTAACATAGGACCCTATGGAAATACATACAAATGTCTTCTTCTAGAGAACCACTGAATGGAATGAAACCAAACATAGCAGGAATGCTCCTTATGAGGTGCTGACTGTGCGCTGTTACTTTGTAGCCTATCCCTCATCCAAGATGGCTGGCAGCAGGGGACTTATTTTAACATAGGACTCTATGGGAAATATATACAAATGTCTTATAAATAATCGCTAAATGGATTTAACCCAAAAATGGTATGCATGTTTGTTATGTTGTGCTGACACAGAATTGTTACTACGTTGCTTATCTGTTATCCAAGACGGCTGCCAGCAGGACACTTAGTTATAGGAATTACATACAAATGTTTTGTTCTAGACAACCACTGAATGGAATGTAACCAAACATGGCATGACTGTTCCTAATTAGGTGCTGACCGAGTGTTGTTACTTTGTAGCCGATCCCTCATCCAAGATGGCCGCCAGCCGGGGACTTAGTTTAACATAAGACCCTATGGGAAATGCATACAAATGTCTTCTTCTAGAGAACCACTGAATAGATGAAACCAAACATAGGAGGAATGTTCCTTATGAGGTGCTGACTGAGTGTTGTTACTTTGTAGCCTATCACTCATCCAAGATGGCTGGCAGCAGGGGACTTAGTTTAACATAGGACCCTATGGGAAATATTATATAAATAACACATAGCTGAGAGGGTGATAGAGCAGATTGTTACCCCGAGAAAATATTGTCAACTGAGGCGAAGCCAAGGTTGACAATGTCTTTTAGAGGGGTAATAATCTGCTCTATCACCCTCTCAGATATGTGTTATTTAATTTATTATACTGAATGTTATGTTATTACTGTCTATCAAATTTCAAATTCATTTTCATAAACTAGGACGTCTTGTACATAACAATCATCCGTATTTATTAAAGCGCACACTTGATCAAGCGTCTCCGTGAAGGGTAATAGAGTATTTGCCATGGGAGAGAGTAAATTGTCTCCCTCGTATTAATCAATCAAAATCGGGCATTTTGACATGAAGTATAATAAGTACAAATGTCTTCTAAATAATCGCTCAATGGATTTAACCCAAAAATGGTATGCATGTTTCTTATGATGTGCTGACAAAGAATTGTTACTACGTTGCTTACCTGTTATCCAAGAGGGCTGCCAGCAGGAGACTTAGTTATAGGAATTACATAAAAATGTTTTGTTCTAGACAACCACTGAATGGAATGAAACCAAATATGGGATGAATGTTCCTTATGAGGTGCTGACAAAGTGTTATAACTTTGTTGTCGTTTTGTCATCCAAGATAGCTTCAGAAAGGGGGCTTAGTATATAATCCTATAACTTAGTTTAAATACAAACCAATGTCTTCCGCTAGAGAACTGATAAATAGATTGAAACCAGTTATGGTATGAATGTTCCTTATGAGGTGTAGAACACGTTTTGTACTAGTAAATACTGAAGCTACAATGTACCTTGACATTTTGCATTTCACATGTCCAAATAATCTAATTAAAACCAGGTGAGCAATTCAGGCTCTCGTGAGCCTCTAGGTTTTCATATCTTGATCATTCCCTCGATATTGACACAGATGGACAACTCCTAACTAGAATTTATGAAAAACGTTGTGATTTCAACTTTCCAATTGTCAACTTCACAATGTTTTTGCATTAGATGCGCATTTCGACAATAAATGTCTCTTCAGAGATGCACGAGGCCAAAATATGTTTTGTTTCACTCACAGATCTAAATCAGGAAGTTGTAAAAACCTACTAGAATAAGAGTATAAGAGAGTCTGCATAATCTACTTTTAATATTTTTGTTCAATTTAACAGCCCCACATGTGGCAGGTGCGTTAGCTTCGAATCTTAATTGATTAGGGTTGTCAGTGTTGCTGCCGAAGGTCGGTGATTCTCTCCGGGCACTCTGGTTTCCTCCGCCAATAAAAACATACTTCCATAAACCAAAATGTTATTCAGCATATAAAACAAAATTTAAAATTCATTTTTGATGCACTATCAAAAATTTTCATATATTTGAAAATTTTGTATTGAATGCCATTTGCAATCTCATTTAAATTTTGTTTTGCTAAAGAATGTGTTTTACATTTCGTAAATAAGCGAAAATTACTTTATACCTTGTTCCGTTGGAAAGTCCTTACTTTTTCCATTGTCTATGTTAAACATTAATGATTTATGGATCTGTGGTCCCAAAATGATAATGGTGAGATATAAAAGAGGGGCGAAAGATACCAGAGTGACAGTCAAACTCATACATTGAAGATTTATAAGATATAATTGCAAGTAAGCTTATATATGTAACGTATTTACTTTGGTTAAATTCACGTTATTTACTGATTTGAAAGGCAACATAATTTTGATATTCAATCTTAACTGTTCAGCTGACATCCCCTTACCTTAAAGGTACCATTGGTGCTATTAATTCACTCACGGCTGTATCAAGCCATTGGTATGTGAATGGTACTCGCTTCATGAATAACCGGCATTGAAAAAAAAACGTTTGTGTTACCAAAAAATGAATAATAATAATATAACAAAAAAGCAGACAAAACAAACACACAAACAGTTTATGAGCATCATACCCGAATGGATCTATTTTAAAATAAATCATTTATATCCATAACAGTCTATGGTTAACAAAGGTTTTAGAGTGAACAAGGTCATTTGTAGAAACTATATATTAGTGGTTATATCATACTTAGTGACGATACTCCATGGTATTTTGGGTTTCTTCTGTATCTGTCTCCTATGAACGCACTTGTCATTGTAAGTACTTAAAATTTAAAGGAGAAGATTCAAAGACTTTAAAAGTACATTGTACTTGAATTTCCTAGACAGGTGTTTGAAGGTCCTTGAAAACTTGATATAAAGCTTGTAGATACGACTTTTGTCTGTATTAATTTAAGTGCGGCGTTACTTACATGTAACATTAAGTTTGAAATTGTTTTTGTTTTCAGTTTAAAACTTCATCGCAAAACTAACAACATCAAGCACTACTTAGGCGAAGTATAAGACCAATGTTTAAAATGTTACATTCAAAGACAGAAATTTGGGGTTCTATTAAAGCACAATCTTGTTTATGAATATAGACTGATTGACGTAAGTGGTTTAACTCAAACGTCAAATATAAAATGAATATTAAGAAAGGAAACTATATCCATTTTTATGATCTAATACTGGGTGGATATGGAAAAAGGGCAAATTGTTGGTTGCCGCTTCAAAACAATGGCCCATAGAACAGTTCCATGCGGGACCCCAGAAAGTGTGCATTCCTTAAACAATTCCTTTAGATTTGACATCAACAAAAGGTATGACAGTGACTGTGTATTTATACATCCTGGACAGTAAAACCCTCAGCATTGGTTTTGTTTCCGAGAAGTTCATGTGAGCATATAATTAGGTACTTTTTTGGTCATTTTGAAAGGAATCACAACAGTACCTTTGTGTATAAAAACTACAAGCTTTTTTTTCTGCATGGATACGAAGTTGTGACATCAACTTAATTTGGGGTATTTTGGGTAGTTAGAGGGGTGTGCATTACTACACTTCTGTAACGGTCTGGTAGTTAATTATAGACCAGAATAATTTGTTTTTTTCACTTAACTATTGTTTAGGATCGATTGGCTTTAGATTTCTTGTCTTGTTATTTTTTCACTTGAATATTGTTTAGGATTGCTTGGCTTTAGATTTCTTGTCTTGTTGTTTTTTCACTCGACTATTGTTGAGGACCGCTTGGCTTCAGATTTCTTGTCTTGTTGTTTTTTCACTTGACTATTGTTGAGGACCGCTTGGCTTTAGATTTCATGTCTTGTTGTTTTTTCACTTGACTATTGTTGAGGACCGCTTGGCTCTAGATTTCTTGTCTTGTTGTATTTTGCACTTGACTATTGTTGAGGACCGTTTGGCTTTAGATTTCTTGTCTTGTTTTTTCTTCACTTGACTATTGTTGAGGACCGTTTTGGCTTTAGATTTCTTGTCTTGTTGTTTTTTCACTTGACTATTGTTGAGGATTGCTTGACTTTAGATTTCTTGTCTTGTTGTATTTTGCACTTGACTATTGTTGAGGATCGCTTGGCTTTAGATTTCTTGTCTTGTTGGGTTTTTTTAACTTGACTATTTTTGAGGACCGCTTGGCTTCAGATTTTTTGTCTTCTTGTTTTTCACTTGACTATTGTTGAGGACCGCTTTGCTTTAGATTTCTTGTCTTGTGTTGTTGCTTTCTTGTTGATTTATGTCCCACACTTCATTTTTCTTTGATCGAAAAGTGCCGAAGCAAAAGTGCCACAAGGTAAATAAAATATCGATTAAAGACCTACACAAAATCAACAAAATGCAAAAGCACTGCAACTATGTAAGCAGCAGACACATAAAAAGATCCAAGACAAAACAAATTTCCATGAAAAGTAGGTATCATGTACTCTTGGGAGTTAACATATTCTCCTCCTAACGAGACAGCCTGTCCTCTTTCCAGTGCCAACATAATTAAACATATCCGAAGTATACGAGTACTTCAGCTTCCTCTACCATAATAACAGACTTCCCGCTGTCCTACACTCCCTTGGTGTTGGGTTGGATATTGTCCGTGGTGGTAGGTTGTATATAAGTTAGTGACACATCTCCCTTAATCATCATAGGGATTGTATACGGATTCCACTGAACCCTCGCAGCTCTCGAGGGGTGCTTCGTATATGAGAGGAATTTACGTCAATACAATTAGATGGTGATGGTACTTATACATCCCGCCATTGTGTTATTGTGCTATGGTCATTTTTGGTGTTCTTGTCTTTCATTTTTGCTTATGCGCTTTATCTATATGCCATTTTCTTTTCTTTGTTGACATATTTGTTTGTTTTTATAGTGATTAAGATTATAACACATTGTTGACTGCTGTACCCCTATTTTTTGACATTTTTACTTATTATGTCTGTTTGTTTTGTTCACACATTGTTGTCAATGTAATTGAATTTTATGTTACTGTCATACAAGTGAGAGGTTGAGCTAGCTATAAAACCAGGTTTAACCAACCAATTTTTTACATAAGGAAATGCCTGTACCAAGACAGGAATATGACAGTTGTTTTCCATTCGTTTGATGTGTTTGAGCTTTTGATTTTTCCATTTGATAAGGGACTTTCCGTTGTAAATTTTCGTTGGAGTTCAGTATTTTTGTTATTTTACTTTTTAGAAGGCCCTTTCTTATGAAGTGTTTCTATAATGCGTGTCTTGGCTCTCAGCTTTAAATGAACGTAATAATTTCATTACTTAAACGCTTTTACAGCAAGGATATAATACTGCGTTGTTTCCAAATGACATCTACCATCAATTGTTCTTTACAGCAAGGATATACATATTGTGTCGGGTCCAAATGACATCTACCATCAATTGTTCTTTACAGCAAGGATAAACATATTGTGTCGGGTCCAAATGACATCTACCATCAATTGTTCTTTACAGCAAGGATATACATATTGTGTCGGGTCCAAATGACATCTACCATCAATTGTTCTTTACAGCAAGGATAAACATATTGTGTCGGGTCCAAATGACATCTACCATCAATTGTTCTTTACAGCAAGGATATACATATTGTGTCGGGTCCAAATGACATCTACCATCAATTGTTCTTTACAGCAAGGATATACATATTGTGTCGGGTCCAAATGACATCTACCATCAATTGTTCTTTACAGCAAGGATATACATGTTGTGTAGGGTCCAAATGACATCTACCATCAATTGTTCTTTACAGCAAGGATATACATATTGTGTCGGGTCCAAATGACATCTACCATCAATTGTTCTTTAAAGCAAGGATAAACATATTGTGTCGGGTCCAAATGACATCTACCATCAATTGTTCTTTACAGCGAGGATAAACATATTGTGTCGGGTCCAAATGACATCTACCATCAATTGTTCTTTACAGCCAGGATATACATATTGTGTCGGGTCCAAATGACATCTACCATAAATTGTTCTTTACAGCAAGGGTATACATTTCGTGTCGGGTCCAAATGACATCTGCCATCAATTGTTCTTTACAGCAAGGATATTCATATTGTGTCGGGTCCAATTGGATGACATCTACAATCAATTTTTCTTTACAGCCATAAAAAATCCAATATAAGAAGAGCGGAGTATGTCCAAATTGGAATGCCTATAACTCCAGCTATAATTTCATATTATATTTATCTCGAAATCCTATTATAACTACTAGCAACCAATTTGTATTGATTAATCGTAGTTTTCTACACCCAGTGACAAACACTCCGTGCAAGTTTATGTTTAAAGAATAAATAAAATAAGAAGGGTCAGTAATTAGGGTCGACCGAGATGATAAGCGCGAATCTTGGACTGCCATTAGAAAAAAGGGTATATTGGACAGGGACAGAAATTGAGCCTTGTAACAGGCTACATAAGGACCTCTCAAAGAGTTGTAGCAATGGTTCTTTAACGTGTAGAGAGCGTGGCACTCCCTCAACACGAGGCATTGGATTTAGATCCCCATTCTGACAGGACGTGACTGCGTATTTTTACATCCCGCACAGCCACTGGCAAGGGTTTTACTGTTGGTCGGAAGAAGACCTACAAGGGATGACCATATTTTAATCCCTAGGTAGCCCTTTGTGTTAACCAATTTTGTAAATGTCTTCAACTATTTCTTTGTGGGCCCAGTAAGTTTTGTTTGTTTTATCAATAAAAAAGTTATTGTAACTTTTTTCTGTAAATATACTGCCATCCAGATTTATCGATAATATAATTAAAACGAAGATGGTAAAAAAACGATATCTCGAGTTCAGCATAATGTCTCCAATGATGGACAAGTGTTAGTAATATCTGTCATATAACTCAATGGTACAAAGTCTAAACAAGTTGATGCGGGATTTTAACATATACTTCCAAACAGATTTTTTATGAATGTATTTGTAGTCCCAAGAAAGTTTCTGCGGCTTTCTTTTACCAATGGTTTACCCATAATTTAACAATATTGATCTATTATTTAACCTTTAACTTGGTTGTACTAACATAAAAATCATTAACTACGGAACACTTTAAAATGGGTGAAAATATTCTTTTTCGTTTGAAAGTTCTGTTATCTTGTTCGGAAAAGTTTTGAATATAAATTGAATTATAAGTTTTACCTCAAACTGAAATACTTTGCAAGGTCAATCATAAGGCAGATAAGTTGTCCTTACATTTTTCGTTAGTATATATCAAAGTTGATATTTTGAGTCAAACTTTCAACGAAAAGTCAACTCCACATCCTGGTCCGCTGGTCTCTGGTGGATAGTCATGGTCCGCTGGTCTCTGATGGATAGTCAGTATCTCATTGACAATCATACTACCTCTCTTTACATTGTAAATTATCAACTTATAATTATCAATTAATGATGTGTTCAGTTGGAGCGTTAATAGAGTAGATCGAGTTATCTCCTGTATGTATGTTTTTCTCTATAACCATAATTTAGAAATGTATTTCTTATCTCTTTATTGATGATATATGTTTTCAGAAGTCCATTACTAGTCTAGTAATGGACTTCTGATATTGTACATATTTATATATAAACAAAATTTCAATTTGAGAAACATGTTTTACCCGTTATATTTAACTGAAAACTTTCGGAGTTTCACTTTTTATTTACAACACAATGGTATCACAAGTATAGAGCAAAACAGCTTACTTTATGGAACACCTTACTCCTTTCATCGTCTTTTTTTTAGGGTTGGCGTTGCTCATTCTTTTTTATGTATTGTTTCTTTCAACTTTTGTGTGTTTTCATTTGTTTTTTTTCCTTACCATCGTTTGTCTTTCCTTCTTAAACTTGTGATTTTTTGTTTATTTCTTTGCACCTATGTTTTTCCTGAGAGTTCAAAAACCCTACCAGATGCTGAATCTTAAAACCGGAGCATTTTATACCAATAACAATACGGTGTTGGTTTTGTTCTTCAAAGCTCTCTTCAACAACGGCTAGGACAGAATAACTTTTCAATTTAATATATATTTTATATATATCTGCCTATGTGTAGTGACAACTGCAAATTATACCTTGTCCATCGGATTTCTTATGATTAAGAAATACCAGGCGTTAGAATATGTATAAAGTGCCTAGAAAATCCACCTAACGGTGTTAGAGTAGATTTGATTCTTTACTTCCTCCCCGAGCGGGGCTGGAACCTGTACTTTTTATTTCTAACTTCTACGACAACACCGCCTAGCATTGCGCAGACACCTTATCCCCTCCTCTAACTATAGCTGATAAAAATCAGCTTTCGTTTCGGGAGGTGTTACCTTACAGAAATTATCATCTACTCATCTCTTCAGTATAATACAGGATGATTGTATGCTTCTAAAAATAGATTAGCATCCTGTAATTATACTGAAGAGATGAGTAGATGATAATTTCTGTACACTAAATGAATACTTCGTGTATTATCAGATATCCTTGTTTAATTCCTACGAGAAGGTAACACCTCCCAAAACGAAAGCTGATTTTTATCAGCTATAGTTAGAGGAGGGGATAAGGTGTCTGCGCAATGCTAGGCGGTGTTGCCATAGAAAAAAGGAATAAAAAGTACAGGTTCCAGCCCCGCTCGGGAGGAAGTAAAGAATCAGATCTACTCTAACATCGTTAGGTTGATTTTCTAGGCACTTTATATATATATGCGTGTAAAAATGCCGGAAAAGTCTTTCAAGTATATAAGATAGACTTTATTTTAGAGAAGACAAATTTTTAAAGTTCTGTATTTTTTCTGTACTTTCAATGAACAATCAGAGGGAAAATTTGTGACAGCTTAGAAGAAATAATGTGATTCTTACACGGCTTTTTTCTATTGAAAGGCAACAAGAACCAAAATAAATCAATGTGTATCTGAAAGACTTTATTGTAGCCAATACACATTTACATTTTGTTTTTCTGTCAAAATTTATCAAAATTTGAGTTTCAAACCATCTGTAAATATGTTTATTTTGATCGAACGTTCAGCCTGAAATCTGACATTATATTGCCAAAACCTCTAAGTACACATGTGTATCTGTGATACTGTGATTTTAGTACAAATTACAGGACGTATTGAAAATTATCCTACTGTGAAATAAATACAGGGGAAATTGGCCCTACCTTGATTGTCAATATTGATTTAAAACATAAAAAGAGGTTTTTGACAGCTTATGTATGAAAACCCATACAATTCTGGAGGTCAAGATGGAAAATTTGCAAGAAAGTGTTACTAAATTTAAGGTTATATCACCAAGTGTAAATCAGAAGATTTTTATTTCAGATCATACTTTTTATATGGAAACGCTATTCTCGATGTTTTATGGTTCTTTTGGATTTGATCGTTTCTGAAGAATTTTTTAATCAAAGTTCTGAACCGTCTCGGTTGTTTCATAGTAGCCTGCTCGCCTCGAGTGCAGGAGGTCGTGGGTTTGATCCCCGGTCGGGTAAACCAATTCAAAGACATTAAAATTGGAATTTGTGTCTTCACCGCCAATCGTGTGGTATTTCGGACGTAAAAGTAAAGAATGGTCGGCTCGGAGTCCTGATAATGTCTTTCTTGGTAGGATGGCATGTCTTCATTGTGAAACTAGCACGTTAGAAATCCGGCTCGGCATATCGGTTTAGTATAAAGCAGATTTAATGTTCATAACACTTTTAACTGGTCCTGATATACTTGTAATAATAGCCACTGTACGTTTAGCACATCATTGTCGTCAAAATTCTGAATTTTTATCATTCATACTGACAATACATAATTGACTGATTGTAGATAGCCAAGTGAACTTCCAGTGGCAGATGTTTCATTAAATTTCAAAACGAAAATAAAATGAATAATAAATTTCATGAAAGTGGTAAGTACAGGATTACGGGTTGAATTGTTTGACTCGCTTGATAATGAAGGTATGTTTGATAAGAACAAAATTTTGCATTGAAACATGCCACCTGCTGACCCCTCAAAGAGTTATTTCAAGAGTGGTTCTTTACAAAACAGCTGATCTAACGTCCGCAATCCGACCGGACGTGTCTGTGTATTCATACATCCCGCACAGCCAAAAATATGTCCCTCTTAAGTAAGAGTTCTACTATTGGTTGGGAGAGGTCCATGGGGCCATATTCATATACCTGAGTTGACCTATGATTATTTTGACATCATAACATAAATATTAAATACTGATTTATATTTGGATTGAAATTAACACAAATTTTATGAACAATATGAAATCGATCTACATTTGCACACACATTTCTACTTTCTAACGAATATCTGACTAGACAAATTTTACATGTGTATCTTTACGGGCCCACGATGCTATACATGTTCATATCTGGCATTGGCAAAATTTACCCAAGTCTTTCTTTCACACATGACTTTTTATTCGTAGTAAATTAATAATTATGATTTTAGTGCCTAAGGTGTGCACATGAAAAGCCACGTGTGTATCAAAATACAGGTCATTATGACAAAATTATTGTTTTGACTGTAATTTTTCTTCAAAGGGAAATACCTACTCACACACACGGTACATTAAAACCAGAAAGGGCCAAAATCGTACGGGGCTAAATTCGCGTTAAGGAGTTACAACCCTATTTTTTTTAAATTTATTTATATAATTTGGATGTTGTCAGTATATAATTTAGAATAGGTGATATATACATGTAATTACAAAAAACGTATCGGCTATATATATATATAATTACTTCAGATAATACGGCAGGACGGAATTTCTACTTATTTGGAGCATTAAAGTCAGTCATAGATTCAGACGGGGGAAGGGAGAGGGTCGACTTCGCCCCCTAAAAAAAAGAAAGATAATATTTAAGTAAATTTACAACCATTTTTTGTCAAAATATGGTCCTTTAACTCCTAATTGTCAGGAACGCCGCCCCCCCTTTTAAGATCAAATCCTGCATCCGCGCCTGATGGTGTTATCGGTTCTGTCCAATAGATATAAGAAGATGTAGTATGAGTGCCAATGAGACAACTCTCCATCCAAGTCAAAATTTATAAAAGTAAACCATTATAGGTCAAAGTACGGTCTTCAACATGGAGCCTTGGCTCACACCGAACAGTAAGCTATAAAGGGCCCCAAAATTACTAGTGTAAAACCATTCAAACGGGAAAACCAACGGTCTAATCTATATAAAAAATGCCTGGAAATAATGTTGGTTGGCTACTCAAGATAGTGGTTGAGTTTTTTTATGGTTGTGTAAATGTGATCGTAAATTTTAAAGGCACTGTTTTATAGGCACTCGAATTTACATGTAAAGTTGCAATACATGCAGTTTGAAGGTTAACTATATGAAGGTTGTATATGTGTTAACAAGAAATACTTAACAGGATTTATAATAAAGTAATTACACAGTACAAGATGGCCAATAAAAACGTACCCTAGTGACACAAATTTGTCACTGTTTTAGCTGACGTATATATGTTTTATCCAATAAAATGATACTATTTTTTATACTACACAAACAAATCTAATTCAGATGCTGATGCACAAGTGTACAAGTCCGTTTCCTTCCGTGAAAGTATTATTGCCACACAGTGATTTTTAATGACACAATAATTAACTTAACATGAAAAGGATCGGCATAGTAAATGTCAACTGCTTTGTAAAAATAGTTAAAAAAATGTCTTGACGGATATCACTGACGAATACTGATATTCCCCTTATATGTGTATATATAATACGTATATACGTATATTTATTTAAATTTCTTTTGTTCTTTTTATTAAATATAAATATTACATCGCCATTTTCAAGTTAAATTTTGAATTATGAAGGATGAAATACCTTCAAGGTAAGTTTCTTATCTTTTATTTAACTTAATAGAGTAATTTAGTATAAATCTAACAGAAAAAGAGGGAGATGATGATACCAAGGAACAATAAACAACTGTCGAAATAACAGGCAACTACTTATTTTCAATTGATCATTTACGATATTTCAATGAAACAAGTTAAATTTTAGAGTTTTTTAAGACATTTCACTAAAATGTGGTTGATATTGTGAACTATAAAATGAAAACCCCCGTTTCCATCCTTTAATCGTAGTAATATGTATGTGAAAACTGGGAAACCTAGATAAATTTCTATTGCAAATACATTATTCACAAAGGATATCAGAATGTTTTATGTCTGGTAAGATAGATTTTGTAACTGGATCAATATTTGTAAGACGGTGCTTAAAATAACTTAACAAACTAGGATTTTCTGTTCATCTGGCTCAGCGCTCACACACAAAAATATTGACGAATGAAACGAGTTTCGGACCCATTTAAGACTCAAATTTGAACTTAAATTACAATCCGAAAATTCTAATAACTATTAATTTTTTCTCCTCTTGGAAACCAAGAATTTCAAATAGTCTGATGCAAACAAAATCATAATTAAATTTAATTTTAGTTCAATTAAGGACAAACGACTTCAGTTATAATAAATCTAGAACATAATTATTTTCAAAACGGTAGAAAATTTTAAAATTAAATGAATAGCAATCTTGATCATTTTGTAAAATAATTCGCATTAGAACAAAAAAAAAGTTGCAGAACTTTTTTTTTTTAGATTTTCGAACAAAAGGAAAATTTAAATGGTTGATCACAACTAGAATAGAAAAATAACAAACTGTGGTATGAATGCATGTATTATAGTACATATGTTCATCCATTAAGTAAGTCGCTCATATTTTAATTAAGCCAAAATTTCTCCGGATCAGAAAATGAAAATAACACTTTTAATTTTTGTTTTTTGTGAATTTGCCTTCATCAGGACAGATTATACTCAAAATTTTGGAGGAGAGGATGTAAAAAAATTCGGCAACTATATAAAAAGCCCTGCAATTTGTAATTTTCATTTTTTTTTCATGTAAGGCACCGACAATTTTCATTTCTTGGGTGATGTTCTCAGGACATTTGTTTTCAATAACATGCAGGAGCAAGAAATACTTTTTGAAACTCAATGTTGCATTTGTTTTTTCCCTTAAATTTCGATGGATTTTTTTTTAACTTCCCTTCTGAATTAATTTATTTTCATGAAATTCAGAATCAAATCAACTTAAAACAACTTATTTAATTACCCTCCCCCTTTTATACAATTTGGTCGGTGTAGAACAGAAAAAAAATAAAGTTCGCAATGTAAACTGCAAGTTTCAAATTTTTAGAGGAAAACTGATTTTTATTTGTATGTTATACAACCCGATATTGTTTTTATTCTTTTCTTTCCGTTAGAGTGCATCTATTAATTTTTCTTAATTAGTCAAAACAAACATAATTGATTGATTAAAGTAAATTTCTAACGACCATATTGATATATATTTGTGGTAGGTCACGCGATTTTAATAACAATAAAGTCACTGTCGATGAAGAGCGTGTAGCATGTGTAGGTGTGAATTATTGGGAGGAACCCCATGTCGTGTGAGGTCCTGATGGGTGCCGCAACATCAAATATCGACATGCTGTCTGTAAAGCTGCTCAAATTCTTTGAAACTTTTTGATTTTATTTTCTCGTAGCTGGATTCCATATCGTCTTGTTTATATTTCTTTAAGTAGCAATTGATTTTAATTAAGTTGACAAACAAATGCCATGCATAAGGGTATCTTCAAAGGCAAAAAGAGAACTCAACACATTATCATCTTTTACTTGATATTTCTTTTCCATTTTATATATATATTTATATAATTAAATAACTAAAAATGGCAACTTAAATATTGCACGCGATCTGGTTAAAAAGGCATGTTTCCGCACGAAACTTCGTCTTCACTATATCATAAAGCATGTTATTTTATCAATACATTCTTTATAGCATATCATGATTATTTAATATTCAACACAATGTCTATTTCTTTAGATATTAAGGGTGGTACTGTAGAAACAGAAAGAAAATGAAACTCTTTCGTTTCTTTTTTCTCGTAAATTAAGCGGGAGATATATACCAAAGGGAGAATCAAAACTAGAAGAGAGAGGGACAAATCATTGCAAAAAAAAAAACTCGAAGAGAGAGGGACAATTTGATATATCCTTTTGTCGTAGAAACACCGTGCGTAAAAATACGTTTAGACTGTCATGCTAAATGTGTGGATGTGTGCATGTGTGCATGTGTGCATGTGTGGATGCATCAGACTCAATAATAATACTTATTTATTTAGATTAAACAAATTAGTAAATGTAAAAATATTTTCAATTAGGATTTTTTGTTAGAGTGATTTAATATATCAATGAAAACAGACGCATTTAATAAAATTGGTAAATTTGAGATAATTTGCTTCCAAATAACTTGACGGTAATTTCAAAGTTGAGTTATTGTGTTAAAAACAAAAGATAATATAACTAAACATTTATATAATTATTTAAATTGTGTAACATCTACATACAGTATTTATAGAAAATTTAAGAAATCCAAGACAAATATTATAAAATCATTTTGGTCAATATGGTATCACTTTATATATATAGTCAACTTTTCTGGAATTATTTTTGTTCACAAACAAAATATATATTGTTTAAAGTCAGTGTTGTTGATTCAAAATGAAAATCTCATTCGTAAAAATATTATTTTTCAAAATACCATTTTCTTGCTGATGTATTTTTGCATCAAAAATTGTTTATAATTAATAACTGAGTGAAGTACTTTTACTCTCTTTGATTGGCTTATCAAATTACTATCGTCATTGCGGGCGGAGTTATGTGACTGTTCTTTACACTTGTCATTAATCTCGTCCTATCAGAAGCGACTACTGTAGTGTTACTTTTTACAGTAGGGGACAATATAAGATCGGTTGACAAAACAAAATCATCAGTGTCTCGATAATTTTAGTTTTGGACATTTACATCTGTGAACATTGTTTTCTTAAAATTAAAGTTGATGTGCAATATGAGTGATTCGGATGAGAGTAGATCCCCAGGGCAACCTTCCACTGAACAATTATTAGATGCAGTACGAAGTGCCGACCCATCAGATGCTAAAGTTGTTGATGTGGATGTTAAATTTCCCAAACAAATTCAGGATGCAGTGTCACAGGTGCTGAAGGGTTACGACTGGTCTTTAGTTCCTATGCCACAACGAGGACCAAATGGTGAAAAACGCAAACCACATATAAAAAGACCAATGAATGCATTCATGGTATGGGCCCAGGCTGCGCGGAGAAAGCTTGCAGACCAGTATCCACATCTTCACAATGCAGAACTCAGCAAAACTCTGGGAAAGTTGTGGAGGTTAGTACTAAGGCTACTGTTTAAAGAATGAAAAGAATTAGGAGATCACAATTATGTATTTGTTCGATTTTGATAATATTTGAAAAGATTTATTCAGTGTTGTAGATTATTCTTAATTTTGATTGATGAAAGTTTCAGAAATACGTGTCGTGCGAGGGAAAATTAATCAAATCATTTATGATTTTACCGTCTTTGTTTTTCCTTTGACGTCTAAATTCGAGGGTTAAATACCGTTGGTTCGACATCAATGACCTACTGAAAATCACAGGTACAAGACGAGATTTTTTTTTAATATATGTGTATTTTCTGAATACACTTTATTCAGTATATATACATAAGTCTTGTACCTGTGCTGAAAATGATGAATTATATACAAAAAACGGGAACTGGTCATTAGCTTAAACTCGTAGTTCGAATTATACAAAAGTAGGGCTAGATCAAAATTTACGCCACATTCAATTATAAGGTGATCTCTGTCACATACACTTGAAAAAAAAAGAAATCTTTTATAAAATCAGTTTTCAATTAATCTTAGAACCGTAATGCATGAAAGTAAGTGTGTAAATTGTATGTCAGCTAGATGCTCTGCAGACGACAAAATTAATGTGGTCAAATTAATTTGTCATCGCTCCAATGGTTCGTTATTAAAATGTTAAATATGACTTGAACCACAACAACATGTTCATATATCATAAAGGTGTACTTAGTTACCTTTAACTCTATACAACTAAATCAAATTTGACTCTTGGATAAAAAAAAATGAGTAACCAGTCGATAGAAATAGAATGTCGAATTCTCGAGCAGACTATTTTGTAAATATTCCCATACTTTCAAGATGTACCACAACATTTCGTGTTTAGAATCTCCTTAAAGTCATTGTAACATTACTAAAGTTATTTCCGTTTTACAAGAGCAGGAAGGCATGGGAGCTAATCCACTTACAACGGTACACATCAATTTTGCGGGCGATATGCCTACAGTATAAAAGTAAACAGAATTCTTTTTGATGATTAGAGAAAAAAGAGCATTCAGTCCATAAATCAAAAACTAAAAATACTAAAAAATTAATTCTTATGTCCTGGGTCTGTGCAAATTACAGGAGAGTGCATGTCTGGGCAGTTACAAATATGATCAATGCCCTTCCCAATGCGACCTATAGTTTTAGTAAAGCTTTAACCACATTTTGCATGTACTTTTAGTCACATTTATTAACAAGGTCAGACTAAAATTAAGAGTAATTACAAAATCCCTCAAACAAGGAAACAGTCAAAAAAACCAGTCAATCAATATGGTTTACCATCAAGCTGCAGATTTAGATTATTAACGTCATAGAAGGCGATGGTATATTTTTATAAATTTCCTTGTTTATACAACTTGTACATGTATAGACCACATTTGACGACACGTGAACAATGTTCTTTAATGGTGCGTTTTACATGTCACAAATTTTCCAAAATTCTGATATTCTGCTGATATTCTTGATGAAATAATAATCATAAAATGTTTGTAGGAATAATACAACAGTCGAAAATTTTACCAAAAAGTCGTAAATTAGAATGAACCATTAAATTTCGATTTTTTTTTCTCTGTCAAATAGCCAGTAAGAGATGCTCCGATCGCTTAAAATTTGTTTAGTGTATTTGAATAAGAATATCCGTTAGTAAACACTAGCTTATCATTAACGACTATTTGATACTGGATAAGTTGATAAGAAATCGATTGTTTAAACAAACTTTGTTGACAAACGGTTTACTTATCAAAAAATCAAAATTTCAAGTTTGTTTTGGACAAATTTTCTTGTAATACGGTGTCAATCATATTTTCCTAATCTATCAATGTTTATAAAGATGTGCAGCTATTATTTATACCGTAGACAGGCCAGTAACTTGACATGTTCGGGACAGTTTGGCCGTAAGCCTACATCGCCTTTTATCTTATGATTTATTATGGAACAAGTCAATAATCGGCAAGTGATTGATCCATACTCTTGACAACTAATGGTGTGATAAAATATAATATTTTCACACTTATTGTCTCCCTCCTTTTAACAAATGGTCGAAATTACAGATAAGGGTACACCAAGTTAATTTTTAGCTCTTAGGATTCGCTCGTAGCTATTTTTTACTGATGAAGAAAAAATGTCACAGCATTTCGTCGCAGCCTTACTCAAATATTGTAGTTAAAGAAAATATTTTAAAAAGTACACCTGCTCGTATAATAATCAGTTGTGAGTTTTATAATTTTTCCTGTTTATAAGAAACTTTTTGTTTGACAATTAGTAATCCCAAATCAGTTTCCGGTATTCACCCCTTTGAAATTGTTATCAGAAATAAAAACTGGCCGTTCAGGCATCTTTTGGTTACATTTTAAAAAAGTGTATATTTAACTGTGCGGCTTTTGTTAGTTGTGTATGTTTATAAAAAAATGAGTGTACTGAACACCGTGAAAGAGGCTAAAATTAATATGTGTGTAGGACGGTTGGCCGAAGCAACGCTGAAATATTCTTTTAATGACAATATCTATATTTTATATTATTGATACTGATGGTATTTGTAGTGCCAAAGTATTTACATTTTGTGGGGGAGTTGTTCTTACCATGAAGTAGTCTATATTGTAATTTTAGTACATATTTATCATGATGCGGTCATAATGGACTATTTCCGGTGTAAATACTACTTCAATGTCGTGATTTTCACTGTTTTGGTGGGATAAGACCACAACTGACAGACGGAAATTACTTTCTTAGTTTATTGTACATTTTTATTATTTTCATAAAGGTCAAGGCTCTTGACCGGAACCGGCGACCACTCTCAGTTCATAATATTTCATATTTCATGTTTGACATTTCCCACGATATGAGCATTCATTTGTCTAAGATCTAATTTCTTAACACGATGAAAATAGATATAACAGCTCGAAGTATATATTTTACAGTTTGTTTATTCAAGTGAATTATCATTTAAAATACCTTTAAATGCATGAATTTTCAAGAGAAAAGACACGAATTTATGACATGTAATACCCTTGCAATAATTGTCCGGACATTGACACTACATAAGTACGCGTTTGAAGTACCAGTATATATCGTAATGATATTTAATTGCTTTAATTTTTAAATCAGCATATTCTTATAACTTAAATTTGTAAAGCTAAATACACTATAAATTAAAACAAAAGTGACGAATCTAAAAATCACATCAAAATGTCAAGTCAAGAAACTGATATCTGAAACAAATGATATAGATAAATTATCAACATTTGCGATGCATATGTCAAAATGTTTGACAAGATATATATTTCACAAAATTGCATGTATAATTTGACGTCAGTTACTGACATTTTATGCAAACTTTATAACTAAATCCATCTACTGAAATATATGCATCATAAAGTTAAAATTCAATTAAAGAATACAGTTATGATTAATGTGTAATAACTTTCAAGAATAAATTTTAATATCTTTAAATTCAGAAATTCATACAGACATATGGAAACTTTCATGAGTACAAAACTAAATTTGTACTTGTATTAATGTTTAATATCGAATACATATATAGTATCGACATAGAACATTGATTTATCCATTTTTATTCACCGCGTTTAATATTTACCAAAAACTTTGCTGTACTCTAAGACAAATGTTCTTGCTATAGCTTTATGAACAACAAGTTTGTTAACATTAAAAAGAACCAAATGTAATCATATACAATTAAACACTATCACACGAATGTCCATCAATTTTTATTTTTTTTTATTATTTGTACAAATAAATTATTTACTAATTAAAAACTTTTCAATTACAGATTGCTGAACGAGGAAGAAAAGCGACCATTTGTCGATGAGGCCGAGAGGCTCCGAGTTCAACACAAAAAAGATTACCCAGACTACAAATATCAACCAAGGAGAAGGAAACCTTTGAAGAGTGCTAATGGTGGTAATGCCGAAAACAACAATATTCCACCCGGCATCATGTTTAAAAGTAATACTTGTTTGAGTGGAGGGTCCCCAGTTGGTGCAAGTGACGGTGATTGTTCCAGCGACTGTTCTAATAACCCTAACGGACCACCTACACCCCCAACCACACCAAATCAGTTCATGAAATGTATGGCAGATCGAATGAGACCAAGAAACGTTGCAGGTAATTATTCGTTTGTAAATCTTAAATACTTCATGAGCTATTAGTAAGACATTAAGGAAAACTTATATTATCATCATATTGAAAATCAAATAAGAAAGTGTTTTATTTTAAATCTGAAGACAGTCTTTATGTTTAAAAAACTTCATTTCCAAAAGCAAATTCTCTGATAGGATTATACATAATGATAATATTTTATATGCACCCAACAAATAAGAATAAAGGAGATGTGGGATAAACGTCAATAGGGACAGCAACTCAACAACACAAATATGAGAAATCTAGATTGATTTACCTGCAAAACTATTTTTTTTAAATAAAAGCGTTTAAGGTTTTCATGCATATGATAAGTTTGTTTTTCCAATGGGCTGACATGAAACATATCTTGATGTTTTCTTTCTCTTTTAGGTCAACCCATAGATTTCAATCCCTATAACGGAGATGTCCCAATAATTGACAGTTTCCCAGATGCAGAAGAGCTCGATCAATATTTTCCACCTCAGTACAATTCCATGTACGGTCAATCATCCGTCCCATGTACCACATCAACATGGTCTACAACAAACTATCAACGAATCAATGGAAATTTGTCTCATTCATCTTACCCAGCGGCACCGAATACTGATATTTCATCACCGTATGACTTATCAAACCATCCGTCCCCAGTAAATAGTTCCCAAAATATGCATAGCCCATCATACCAAAGTACCACAACCGATTGCAAATACCAAGACGAAGACAGAAACACGACAATCAAGTTAGAACCCGCCCGTCAAAGACAAAACCCAAGACAATTCGATACTTACGACGTCTCGCCACCACCTCCACGTTATCCCGTTGAACATACAAATTATTCATCCGCGTCACCAAATTCATATCCACCAACCACAGCGTCCGGTTCACCTACATATCAGTACCTGGGCATTGCTCGTCAAATGTACAATCCTGCCATTCCTGTAGCCGTTCCTGCCGACCAACAGTGGAACAGGTCATACACATGAACAATCAAAACATTTTTGTTGATATTCATTGTTACAAATATTTATTTTATAGTTGTAAAACTATCCATTGCACAGTAAAGAGGAATGATTGAATAATTATGTTGCATAAGATGCGCGAGTGATTTTGTAGTATTTGTGTTTTGAAATGTGGTACTGCTTCTACAAAGTAGTGGCGTCATTATTTATTTTCTATAATCAAAATTATTTGGTTTTATGAGGCATATTGTCTGTATTCATCCAATTTTTAGATTTGTAAATCCATTGAAATGTAAGCAAGATGGTGCTATCCACACGGAAGGTGCTGTGAATATCAGTAATGAATATTTAACATGTTTTGCTTTATTACCCTTTACGCTATCAGTATTTGAAACACCATAAGCTTTAATTACATGTCGTTTGTTGTGAAATGAAGCTCTGAGCCAGATCTCGATCAAATGTATGATAGTTATAGATTTTTTAAAAATATTTTCTACATTTTGATACATGTAAATGTCTGTAAATAATATGTTTATATAAGAATAAAAACATGAACTTTGAAATGGATTATTATTTTATTGTTTTATACAATGATCATCGGTAGGTAGTTTTTAAAAGAAATCTATTCTCGCCCTTCTCCTCAGCTGTATAACAATTTGCATTTGGTCAGTATATTTGATATTTTGGTATTGTTTTAGTACTTCACGTTAATTTGGGCATTCACATATTCCTACGTAAAGTATACAAACCAAGGAGAAGGAAATAAATGAAGATGGCTACTATAATGAACAGCATTTCACTTAGCATTATGTATTAGGCATTTCGTGTCTATGGTAGATCTTTGGTAGACTCTCTTTTTTTTTACATCTGCAGAAGACTCTAGGTGATTTACATCTTGACAAATAATACATACAGTCTGTTGTCAGATTGTGTTATCCTTTGAATGCTTTTATCTGGTTTGATAGCTATTTCGTTGACGTAAATACCTTGCTTATTTTTACTAAAATTTACAGAAATCAAATTCGCTTGAATCCAAGATGTTTTTCCTCCTGAAAATAAAGTCTTAGAAATCTCAACAAGAGACATGTCTTTCCCCACTTACTATTTCCCCACATGCTTGATTCATTGAATATGAAAACATATCTTTAAATTATTTCATATCCGATTTGAAAATGTTACTATATTCGGAAAAGTACACATGATGTCTTGTGGATGCCTTTGTTGCTTCCGAACAAAATACAGAAGGACCAAACCACAGAGCAATCAGTAGAATCTATAGATATCATGTCACAGTTAACCATACATAAGACAAGGCTGTCTTCTATACAAACATAATGCATTTCACCTTGATAAAAAAGTAAGGAGATGTGATTTGACTGCCAATGAGACAACTAGCCAATAGAGACCAAATGACGTTTATGTAATCAACTATAGGTCTATATGTCCTTCAACAATGAGCTACACTTATACCGTATTATAAGATATAAAAAGACTCGGAATAACAAAATGTCAAGCAGTTCAAAAGAGAATACCAACGGCTTGATCATTAAATTTATTTTATACGATAACACACGCGCAGCAGTTGAGACAAGTAAGTGAAGTTTCCCTGAAATTGAAACAGTATTGACTGTTATAAATGCAAGTGTGAGGTTTGCTGCCTATAAACTTGTTTCAACTTACCACTTTCAGAGAACCTGAATCATGGACAAGAATGACAGTTAATCATTAAAGTGTTCATGCGATACTCGATTAATGCGAGTTTTTACTCGATATTGTGCAGAATTATATATGGGCCTTGGTGGCTTTTTTTAGTATACTTTGAAAGTTTACACGTTTGATATTCCCTATTTGATCTTACTTTAATACGAAGAGAAGACCTTGAGGATATATTACGATTAAAGATCTACTATTAAAATTTAAATAAGGTCACATGAAACTGATTTTCTTACACATGACACGTGTTACTGGCATAACTTCACCAGGTAAGCTAGAGATTATAAATTCTGAAAAGCCAAAAAATACAAAATGTCAGGGTAGCATTATACCATAAAATATAAATAGAACATATAAGGTGCCCAAGGTATTCGATGACTTATAAACTGGAATTGTTCAATCTAAAGACATCAAAGAAATCATGACAGTACCGAAAAACTGACTTCTGATTTAAATAAGTTATTGAGGAATGGGGTGGAGTTAAGATTTAACATTAACTGGGTGGTTGGTACTCTCCATCAGCAGTGGTAAAACCGTAATACTGATTTTCGTATGCGAGGCATCCGTTTCATGAGTACACTTCATCCAGTACGCTTCAGACCAAAAACTTTGAAAGCTAAATATATATGAAAATAGATTTTGGAAGATGTGGTATGAGTGCCAATGAGACAACTGCTCCATCCAAGTAACAATTTATAAATGTAAACCATTATAGGTCAAGGTACGGCCTTCAACACGGAGCATTGGCTCACACCGAACAGCAAGCTATAAAGGGCCCCAAAAATTACTAGTGTAAAACCATTCAAACGGGAAAACCAACGGTCTAATCTATATAAAAACGAAAAACGAGAAACACGTATGAACTACATAAACAGACGACAACTATTGTACATCAGATTCAAAGTTTGTTTGAGAGAGTTCTAGCTTTATTTTAAGAAAACTACATTGTTTATGCGTTGAAAACTAAATATTTTTTACTAATCAAATCAGACCGTAAACACTGGCTCCTCGGTTACTGATACCCTCTGGTATCGACACGCAGTGAGTGCAAAACATGTATGATACTGATATATACATGTATCTGTGCGCAGCTTTAGTTTGAGTATAATTAAATGATGTATAACAGCATATTGAACCTGCTTCAATCTACTACTTTCCTTTTAAATTGTCTACACCAAGTCATCAATATAAAAGTCAATTATTTCTTCTGTTGAAAAATCTGGTTTAAACTATATTGTCTACACCACCAGACACCAGGTTATTAATGTTATTGTCAATGAAAATTACATGTAATAAAAATGTACGTTTGGATTCACCTTCATCAGGAAAGCTCAATCCACAAAAAGAAAAAAAGAAAAAAGACACGGATGTATGACTACTTAAATTCGTGAGGAGCTTATCACCAAAAGGAACATAAACACAATAGATTAATCAATCTAAGGCCAACTTTGCTTGAGGGAGTTTCTGCTAACAAATCTGGCCTAAACAACTACATGTACAAGTATACTTTTAATTGAAATTATCTACACCAGTTGTTTAGTATAATATTTTATAGAATAGGCCATTTTTATTCATCGTGTTGGTGGGTTTCTGACTCATTGATGTTAACCCATACATATCTATTTCAATAATACAGTACTTATTAGTACAACTATACCAGACAGTAACTGCACACGTGCAAGTCTTTGTGATATCTTAAACAAAACAATTTTAACTTGGAGCAACAATTCAGATCCTGCTATGTAAAACACTCAATCTGGCGGCTCTCTGTCATAAAACTTGACTCAGTTCCACAGAGTACTAAATGTGTGCTTGAAACACCAAATACAGTATTTTGATTGGTTGATTTGTCCAAGTCTGAGTTCGAAAATCATATTCAAAAGTTCTATATTAGAAAGAAATTTTACCTAAAAGGTAACATTATCATAAACATCATATGAAAAAAACCTGCATGTTTCTTAGGTTACGTTTCAGATGCTTGTTTTATTCATAGCCAACATACTTATTTGTCGTCCTAAAATTTTCGCTTTAATGAAGAACAATAAAAGAAGCGCTTCGTACGGTTATCGTAGAATATCGGAAGAATCACTGAATGGATTAATTTGCACGTCTGTTTCTCAAGGTCAAGTGTTATTACTGTTGTACTAAGGAACATTTTTAAAATGACTCGAAACTTCATTTGTGTTTTTAAATCTTTTAATCAAACATTTTAGTTGAGTTTGTAAGGTACTGACCAAGGGTTGTTTCTTTGGTGCAAATTGTACCAATTGATATTTTTTTTTTAAATAAACAATATACACAAATATACAATTCCTTTGTATAATTAATGCGATTTTAGGCAATAACTACACATAAATAGTGCGATCAGAATTCAAAATGCGAATTCTGTCTGATACCACCACAATTCCGTCGTATTCTTCGGAATGATAAAATCCGATTGTTTTTTTTTTTTAACTTACGGCAGTAGACATTTTCCATGCAGGTAACAAAGTTGTTTTAATAGATTTGTACAAAGTAATGGTGGTACTTTCCTCAGAATGTATATGTGTATAAATAGCTCAAAACTAAAATCAAGCATTCTCAATTCTGGTGAAAAGTTGTTACGTTAGTGGAAATACAAAATAAACCAACTAATATGGTTACTTATGTTTGCCATTTCACCCAATAGAATGCAAGGAATATTTTCCGTTCCCAGTGCTGCTTATACCCAGGAACAATCAGATTTATGAAAAAGATTCACAATAGAAAACAGACCGTCCTAACGTTTGTCAAATCGTATGGCTGCTACTGGTATGTCTAAGTCATACAATCTATTCGATTAAAAATATAGCCCAGGTACACCTCTTGTTCAATAATTACAAGAACTAATCCGAGTGCAGAGATATATAGATAAAACTCGATTGCCACTATAAATTTGATTAATTGAAGCCCCATTTAAAGAAGCCGGAGCGTTTATGGTCAATCAACTCAAATTATTTCGTTATTTATGCTAATAATGAGTTGAAACCGGTATCACAACAGGAACCCTTTCGACAAACTCCTGATGGCGACAATAAAACCTCTGAAAATGGCACTTCTATCGTACAACTATAACTCTGTGTGAGTATGTCTTTCGATAGAGATTCGCTCTTTTAATCAATACGAAGTGATATTTTGTGTTTAAAACACCGAAGCAGTAGCACTTTTCGTCAAGATTCCATCAGACATTTGCAATTTCATAAATGTTTCTTGAAAAATACAATGAGAAATCATATTTCGAAGGTCTAAAAATGACAGTTACAATTGAATTAGATTTTAAAGAAAATCTAAGCATTCAAGTTAGTAACCATTTTATCATTCTGGACGACATGACATTTGTGCACGAACAAAGACACAGTAAATATGACAAAAAAATAATTATTCAACAAAAAATGTCGTAATTGGTATTATATTTTTTTATTGCACATTTTTTATAATCCATCATAACAAATTTCATTATCGTTCGACATAGCTATTATGAATGTAATCATAACGTTTAATAATCAAAGGTACATTTACATATTTATATTTTACCTAAAACAATAACCACCACCAAGTATGACATAAATAGAATTAGTATTTTTTCAACCTTCACATTTTTGCAAGTGAACAAAAAGGAAATGAAGTCAGACCAATGAAAATAGACAAAACATGTAAAATCGGAAGTAACACGGAAAAGTCAAGGTTGTAAGGTTTGGTTTAGAGGTAGATCCTTCTCCCATCTACACTACATAACATCGATCTATTTTACAGCTTTTCTGTCAGTTATTAAATATGATCATCTTGCACACCTATTTTATTATCAATAATATTATATATATACAGTGTACACGTTTTTTTTTCTGTAGTACATGGTGTAACTAATTTTTTATGCATTGTTGACAACGTGTCGTATACACATGTGACAGTTTCAATAAACAACTCGTTGATTCATATACATGAACATCGACCGTCATGTTAACATATCTTAAAAAGTCCGTTCTGGTTTGTTAAATTGTTTACAACTCTAAAGTTTTTTCATCAAAATAACACTCTCAAGATCTTCATATACATCAATGAAACATCCTAGAAAATTACTTTAAATCCTGACAAGCACAATGTAATTGCTATCACAAAGACCAAAAAGTCGATAAAATACAACCATACATTGCATGGTCATTCATAACACGTTGATAGAACAAATTGTTAAGGAGTTACCATTAATTACGACTTGAAAAAGGAACCACATCATCAATATATACAGTAAGGCAAATTTCATCGTAGGCTTCCTAAAGCGGAACCTTAACACCAGTTCCAAGTCCATCAAATTACAGGCATTTAAATATCAGGTCAGACCATCTCTATAAAGTATTCCTATTTTTCGTAGAACCCATACTTAAAACAGGTCAAATACATCATTGAAAGAGTCCGCCAGAGACCAGCAGCTCGTTACATAACTGATCAATACAAAAATGCATCAGTGATGTGCTTCATTATCTCGAATGGTCAACTCTCTCTAACAGAAGAAAAAAATCTTAGGCTTACCATCTTCTACAAGAAAGTAAACTAACATGTAGCCATATCTCATTCAGTCAGCATACACCACAAAACAGACAAGATATTCAAACAGTAACAACTTTCAAGGGAATGGAATTTTTTTCTTGTCTCTATCATCAAATCCGACTCTATGGACTTTTTGAATAAGTTATATCAAAAATGAAATATCTCTATACACGAATTTGTAAATATGTCTGTTTGGCTTACGCTAGTCTTGTTGTATGTTTTGTATGTCTACCTTCCACGACGTTCCTTCAATCATCTGAAGATTGATAAATGGAAAACGTTTTTTTTTTTTTTTTTAATGGGAATGCTAGGATTTCTCTCTCATACCATTTATTACTGCAAGAAATGCATATATGAAACGTAAAAATTTGGTTACAACGTGGTTGGAAACCTTTTACTGCACCATATGCTCGTTTAGACAATTTCTGTCTATTTAGTGATGCTAGGGGCCAAAATATTTAAAAATCGAAAGCCTAATACAAACGTTGAATAGCAAATGACTTAATCAAAATGGATCAAAAGGAAAGCCAAGCCACGATAAAGAACCACAGTTATGCGCTAGATAGATCCATGCGAATCTGGAAGAAAGTTGTTATTATGAGTTGTCTTAATAAGAAGTCTTGAAAACTATATCCAATAACTATATAATTGATACAGTCATTCGACCAAATGATGTAGGTCTAACAATTTATGTCACTATGATGCAATAAGATTATATACCGAAAACACCACAGGATGTTTTGAAGTCAATTTCCGAGTTTGTTGTTTATGTTCAAGTTTGAATTTTTCTTTTAGTTTTTTCGCAGCTTTGTTTTGGAACTTCATTGAGCTTTTCGAAGTTTTTGTAAGGGCGTAAACTTTGAAGATTCACAGAATCTAGAAAAATATGTGAAAATAAATTTAGACTGTGAGATTTTACATATATCATCTACTTATGCTTCCAAATGTTCACCTCTGATTTTATTTTTGCGTGTAAAGTTCACTGCTTAACAGGCAGTAGATGGTTGACTGTTCTGTAATGTAACACATGCTAAAGCTAACCAAAATAAAGTTTGGTACAGAAAGGTTTTGGTTTAAGTTGTCTACAATACCAACATTGTTTAAAAAAAGAGGCACAAGATACTAAGGGGACATTCAAAACTCACAAGTCAAAGGGAAATGTCAACGCCATGCCGAAAAGCAAGACGACGAAAAGTCAAAAGTCCTCAAAACGCTACGTACAAAACTAAACAATGAGTTGGTTAAGTTGCTAATAACAATGCAATGACAACTTTCTACCCATGTAAATATATTCAAGGGTATCTGTAAAGAGAACGAATAAAGTTGGGGAAAACGGGGAAATGAATACGCAGACAAGAACGCTCCCGTGATTTGTCAGTCTGTTTATAGTTTTTGGATTAGTTCCGATGAAATTATATTCATTACTCGAACTCTTAACCCCTGTTGTGATCACAGACAACATCAGTTAGTTTACTATAAAATTATTCATTCCTCACCTTCAGTATCGCTTTTCCTTTTTCTGCAAGAGCCTGTTTTTAACCTGAGATCCATGATGATTACCGTTACTATGTTAATGTAATCGAGAAACATCACCCGTTGAGATGCTGAGTTATATCCGGGAAGAATAATTTAAAAGGAACGATGACAAGTTATAGAAATTAAGGTTGCGACAGAAAAAACAATGTACTATATTTCGTATTTAATTACCATAAACAAATACACAAAAAAATAATTCAGTGTCTAAATTTTAGTGAGGCAATTGCCTCATTTGCCTCAATGGTAGTTACGGCCTTGAGGGACAAATACGTATGTCTTCAAAAAGAACTTCGTAGATATGCATCAGATGTGAAACGCACGACAAAGAAAGATACTTTGGATGAAGCTTTTTCCCAATACAAATGCTCAAACGGTTCAATGCTGTAGATGAAACACGAAACCAAATATTCAAAGTATCATTTGCTATTGCTAAACGCAAAGTAACAAGGTGCCGAATGGAAGCAATGGAAATACATGTATTCGTCAAAAAAGAGGTATGTGACTGCAGAACATCTAAAATTGCATCACAAGATAAAACATACCTATAAGAATTTTAAAACCAAATGTCACGAAGTTATCATATTGAAAAATACGAAACAAAGAGGAGACAGACAGGAGTAAACAATGCGTGTGCATGTAGTTATCATATTTAATTCCTTTCACAACAATGGTATATTATCTTCGAAATGAATCAATAAAAATTGACCCATTGAGATACAGGATTTTTTGTCAACAACTTTTATAAAATGGTCTGATGCATCTCTAGGAGACCTTTTGCCAAGAAAATGTTTATGTTATGAAAACCTGCCAAAACTGTTCTTCACGCAGACAAAATTCATTCATTAGTTAAACCTGTAAGGTTAAAACGGCTGAATCATTCGTTATTCCGTCTTAAATGTTTTCCTTCTTCTGAAAGTTCAGATGCATAATCATTTTTGTCGTTTGGGTGTTGTTTCTTTGTGTGTGTACGTGTGTGCGTGAGCATGAAATTATTAAACGTGTTGTTTTCAATTTTTTAATCTAATTTCGACAGTAACTGTATTGGAGACAGAAATAACATATCGGAGAAGTTTCAGTTTAAAAAAATTAGCTTGCTTACGTCATATATTCTTCAACATGCTAAGAGATATTCATAACATCTGGAAATCTGGAAATGGTTGACTTGCTGTTGCGATATTTTGCGGCTGGAAATTATCATGTTATAGAAAATAATTTTAAAAGTGAGATGTTTTGAAGCTTTTGATGTCTAAAATCAAGGGATCAAGAGATAACTTTTGTCCATATCACACCAGGAAACTACCATATAACGACGTATCACAATTATTTCCTCTCTGAAATACCCAATCCGAAAACCGTATGTATGAAACATACATTTTATATTTATTGTATATATGTTGCCCTCTGGATGTTTTTTTCTTATTTTTGTCATAGGGTGGCTGTTGCATTAACGTATACCCAACATGTTCTTTTATTCATATTAAAAAGACCTGAAAGATACCAGACTTATGATTTAATACGTCGATGCGCATTTCGTCTAAATAACACTAATTAGTGATGCTCAAATCAAATCAGTTGTGAAACCAACTCAATTAAGAAGTTGAAAAAAACCTCCCATTGGAGTGTTAAATCTGACTAAGGCCATGTTTTGAACATTTTATGCTCAGTAAATGATCGCACCAATGATATTTCATGCCAGAAAAAGAGTGCTGACTACTGGGCTGGTGATAAACTCGGGTACGAAATGCCTCCAGCAGTGGCCTCGATCCAGTGGTGTTAAAATCTTATTAACTGAGTTACCAGACTTATAATTTAATAAGCTGGCTCGTGTTTCGTGCACACAAGGCTTACCAGTGTCGTTCGAATCAAAACAGTTGTAAAACCAAATAAAGAGTTGAAGAGCTTGGAAATGAAAACCAAAAGTTCCAAAACAGTTGTACCAAATCTGACTTAGGCCACCTGGTGGCAGAAAAACCTTAAAACATATATAAACTTATTTAAATTCAATCAAGGGTATATAGTTCAAATATTTGACAACTCTACGACAAACATTCTTCATCGGACAACCTATAGTATTAAACAGGGCTAACACTACAATTTACATATGATACGTCTGCATTTAGCCGATCGGCAAATTTGTTATCTTCCATCAGTTGGATTTGAATCCATGCTTCTGAGACATCATGGCAATATCGACGATGCTTTTTCCAGTACCCTAGTAAAGTTGGCCAACTAGGCTATACAGACTTTTAACTTTCGCCATTCGAGTGATTCCCTTCCTCATCGGATTCAATCTTGGATAATAACACAACTCAGGATGTATGATATGGCATGCAGATGGAAATCTTTGCAAATCAACTTGTGTTTGTTAGTCGTAAATTATGATAATTCTTATCTTGCAGTCACATCAATATATATATTTTTTATTTTAAACGTCTTAATATGCGACAATCCTACAACAGACATACTAAAACAGATATTTAGGGTTATACAGGGATTACATCACAAATTTAATACATATACTTGGTCAGAAATTTAGTCTTACAGCAGAAGCAAATTTTAGACAGTCAACAACCAGCAATTACCACTACAGGCTCCTAGATTGGGACATACTTATTAAGTATGTGGCGAGTTAAATATGTTTGTGAGCGCTTTACCAACCTCCCTAACCTGTGACAATGGTGTAGCTGCATAACATCAGAACAATAAAGAAAATGTAATTGAAAGGGAAAGGTTCTTCGCACAAAACAACTACCAAAAAAGGAAGACTAACTACCGATCAATAAAAGCTAGTCCAAAGCCCAATTTCAACTAATAAATAAAAACGTTTTCCCAGACTTATATATCAGTCATTACACTTCCAACTAATTAAGAGTCATAAAAAGCAAACTGAGAAAAGTGTTACCTTGTGCAATAGCCAAATGCAAGAACAAATGTATTGACAGAACCAAAAGTATTAAAAACTTAACAATGCATTTAGAGTTATGGGTAAGACTATCAAAAATAAAATAAATGTTTGTACCGATAAAGACAATATTAAAAAATCTTATTATAATGTTAAAGTAATAACCCATAAGAATACGTATATTCAAATGAAAACAAATTTTTATATGGCTCGTATCTTAGTATAGGAGCTCGATTGCATTTATTAGGCTACTTGCTAGATATTCTTACATGTACTGGAACTTCAAAGAGACAATTAAATCGGCTAAGTTTCCGATGAAAACATTCATATATTTATATTTGTTTCGGCTATAATGTTTATCAATAGGGAGAAAGAATTCCGTTGGACACCCGTGTAAACCCAGATCTGGACAATACATTAAATGCGAGTATAATAATTCATTGTAAAACTGAAGACGAGTTATTAATAACGGTACCAATTAAATACATGTAGCTGAAAACTTTAGATTGTGAACTTACTTTACACATTTGCAAGAAAGTCAGCACTTTCGGTCTTGTTACTTCTTCGGATATTGTTTTTGGTGCCGATCTAATGAGTTATGTTGATTTCAATTGATTTTTACATGCTGTTGACTGCAACAAGTGGGACGGAGACTTGAGTACTTACAAATACAGTTGTTTTATACTTAATGGACCAGTCCGCAATCATCAGCTGGGTTGTTCAGTGATTATAGTTTTTTCTAACATATTTGTTTTTCAATAGACCTTTGATTGTGACACTGTAAGAGATAACGAAAAGATAAAAATAACACTGTATAAATTTTGTGCGTTCGAAATGTTTTTCTTGGGGTGCCTTCATCAAGGACGATCAAACAAAATTTAACATTTGAAAACTATGAATGTACAAATACGTCGAAACATCAGGAGCTATATTACTAAAATGTATTTAAAAAGAATATCCAAAAGACATTTGAGGTCAACTTTGCCTTAGGGAGTAGGAACCTTAAGTTTCTTAATAATTTCTTAATGCTCTTCAAATTCGTACTTTATTTGGTCTTATTAACTTTTTTGAAAGTCACTGATGAGTCTTATGTAGACGAAACGCGCGTCTGGTGTACACAATTTTAATCCTGGTATCTATGATAAGTTTCTTCTTAATCTATCATCGGGGAATTTAAAAAAAAAAAACAAAAAAACATGTTATTAATCATGTCAGTACCGAAGCATCTATTACGGAGCTGCTGATACATTCGTGGACTAACAGTCCACCGAAAGTGGTATCTACCCAGTGCTAGAAAATGAAATTAAATTTCGTGCGTCAAACAAGCTTTTCTCGATTTACCGTCATAAGGAACGATCAACAAAAACACTTGAGAGCAAAGAATGTACAAATACGTAGAAATGCCAGGAGCTATATAACCAATATAAACTAAAAGGAATATCTAAAGTGATCTAAGGTCAACTTTGTCTGAAGGATTTGGAACCTTAGTTTCATCATAGTTATTTAATTTATCAGCGGGGAATTTTTAGTATCCATTGTCTAATATAAATGAGAGGCGAAAGATATAACATTTTATCGGTGTTTCACTTTACTCAGCTCTTCATAAAATTGCATATCACGGTTTTGTGACGTCAAATACGTTAACCTGGCCTTAATAACTTTGACACAGACACATCATCGACGTCACAATGAATGAACCGACGTTGATAAGTTTGACCCGAAATTATCACGTCATCTTCCGGTTTGCTAGTGAAAAAAGAAAACACTTGTTTCTATCATGCTAATACCCAAATACAATCCTATAAATCGATTATCAGGTTGTCTGCATATTGATATTGCACAATATCAGCTGCTCGACACAGTATGAAGCTTTTTTGAACTCGTTCGCTGCGCTAACTCGACAAAAAACTTCATATTGTGACTCGAAGCTAATATTTTACATCAATATGCAGACAACCTGATAATCGTCACATATAATCTGCCTTACGTTGGACGTCTTTGTAGTCTTCTATAGACAAAACGCGCGTATGACGAACTCAATTATAAGCCTGGCATCTTTCAAGAATTTAATTGCAACTACTGGGTCGATGCCACTGCTGGTGGAGGCTTCCTCCTCGAGGTTATCAGCGCAACCCAGTAGTAAGCACTTTAGTGTTGTCATGAATTATCACAGATATGGTCATATATGTAAAAAGTAAAATCACAAAAATACTGAACTCCGAGGAAAATTCAAAAAGGAAAGTCCCTAATCAAATGGCAAAATCAAAAGCTCAAACACATCAAATGAATGGATAACAACTGTCATATTCCTGACTTGGTACAGGCATTTTCTTATGTAGAAAATGGTGGATTGAACCTGGTTTTATAGCTAGCTAAACCTCTCACTTGTATGACAGTCGCATCAAATTCCATTATATTGACAACGATGCGTGAACAAAACAGACACAATGGGTAAAAATGTTAAAAATAGGGGTACAGCAGTCAACATTGTGTTATCATCTTAATCACTATAAAAACAAACAAATGTAACGAAGAAGCACAAAAAGGCATACATCAAATTTAACATCCTCATTTTGCTTTTTTATTATACGATTTTATTTATCTATGTAAAATCCACCCATAAAGGATGGAAGGTTTTAAGTACTGGCGTAAAATAGCACGTTTGAAATTCGCACAGGTAGACATAAAATAATTTTGTCGTTCAAAGTATGACGGGATACATAAGTATAGAGTCACGTCAAATGGATATCACAAAAAAACAGACTTAACAGTAAAAGTAATATTAATAAATAAAATAACTATGTCGTTCAAAGTAAATAAACTTTGCTTGTTCGAAATACTGATGATTTTCTTAACCAGGAATAGATTATCAATAGCTGCATTTGGCAAAACCGTTGGGAATGTTGGGTCCTCAATGCTCTTCAACTTCGAGCTGTATTTGGCCTTTTAATTTTTCGAGCGTCACTGATGACTATTTGTAGACGAAACGCGCGTCTGGCGTAAACATTTATAAGACTGGTCTCTTTGAAGAGTTTATTGCTAAATGTAGTAACCGGTTGGTTTTTCTTTCGGATTCCTAGTCTTTCCTGAATAGTTTCATTTGCAAACAAACCATGTCTTTATCTTTCTTCGTTTATTTCATTCCCATTACAAATACACCGAATATGACACAAGATGATGTATCGTTTTGATCCACAGCATGCTGTTGAGCTTAATTGATAGATATTGCGATTATTTTAAGATATTATATTGGGAACTAATTGAGCAACCTTTCCACTCGAGTGTTTATATTTATATTCATATGATACAACATTTACACAACGTTCTCGACAAAGCCGAGAAAAAAAAATCATCCGGTAAATCGTCTCATTTATTGAAAGTGAAGAGAAGGATACCAAAGGGACATTCTAACTCATAATTCGAAAATAAACTGACAACGCCATGACTAAAAAAAAAAGAATAAATGGAGAATGTTCCCCCATGGACACAGATGATGCCCCGCTTGCATACAACATTATAAAGGGACATAACTCAAGAACGATAAAAGTGACGCTACCCAAATTTGTACTTGATCTGAGTTTTAAGGTAATAAGTATTGTGTATAGGTTTCATAATGTTTGGTTGGGGCAAACTTAAGTTACAGAACGGAAACTAAAAATTTTTCGATTTATAATGGGGCATAACTCGATAATGATTAAAGTGACGCTACCAAAATTCAACTTGATCTGTGTTTTGTGGTAAAAAGCATTGTGTATAAGTTTCATAACATTTGGTTGAGGCAACTTAGTGAGGGAACGGAAACTAAAAATTTTGCATTTTTTTCCATTTATAAAGGGGCATAACTCTAGAACGGTTAGAGTGACGCTACCAAATTTCAAACTTGATCTGTATTTGGTGGTAATAGGCATTGTGTATAAGCTTCATAACATTTGGTTGAGGTAAACTTAAGTTAGAGAACGGAAACTAAAAATTTTGCAATTTTTCCATTTATAAAGGGGCATAACTCTAGAACAGTTATAGTGACGCTACCAAAATTCAATCTTGATCTGTGTTTTGTGGTAATAAACATTGTGTATAAGTTTCATAACATTTGGTTGAGGTAAACTTAAGTTAGAGAACGGAAACTAAAAATTTTGCAATTTTTCCATTTATAAAGGGGCATAACTCTAGAACAGTTATAGTGACGCTACCAAAATTCAATCTTGATCTGTGTTTTGTGGTAATAAGCATTGTGTATAAGTTTCATAACATTTGGTTGAGGCAAACTTAAGTTAGAGAACGGAAACTAAAAATTTTGCAATTTTTCCATTTATAAAGGGCATTACTCTAGAACGGTTAAAGTGACGCCACCAAAATTCAAACTTGATCTGTGTTTTGTGGTAATTAGCATTGTGTATAAGTTTCATAACATTTGGTCAAGGCAAACTCAAGTTAGAGAACGGAAACCAATTTTGGGACGTACGGACGGACAAGGGTAAAACTTAATGCCCCCTCCGCTATGGCGGGGGCATAAAAAGACAAACAGACAAACCACAGTACACAAACCATAGAAAACCAAAGACTGAGCAACACGAACCCCACCAAAAACTGGCGGTGATCTCATGTGCTCAGGAAGGGTAAGCAGATACTATGCATACACGTGACTTATCACAAATTATTAGATAAGCAGTAAAAGCATGTTCTCTTTATAGGAATTTCAGAAACAGATGCTTACGAATACAACTTTAGTTCAGTTATAGGTACAGTGTCTGAGCAGAAAGTTGATGAACCAGGGTTATGTAAAAGAACGTCTCGTCCTTTTTCTAAAAAAGTTCATCGGAAGATACCAAGACTTTGTTGATAAAAATTCCGTATCAACTTCACAAATAATTCATGATGGTCTTGAAGTATATATTCTAGGTACTGACATTGTTTATCATCTTAATTACGTGTTATAGTGTTCCTTTATATTGTCTTTGTATATTTTTAACCATTACTGTTTAATCCATTTTTGGTATATAATTTTGGCGTGGCTAGGTATTTATACATCCCATCGTGTTATTGTGCTATGGTCATTTTTGAGTTCTTGTCTTTCATTTTTGCTTATGTACTTTTCTATAGAGTGTCTATATGCCATTTTGTTTTTTCTTTGTTGAAATAGTTATTTGTTTTTATAGTGATTAAGATTATAACGCAATGTTGACTGCTGTACCTCATTTTTTGACATTTTTACCTATTATTCTGTTTGTTTTGCTCACGCATTGTTGCCAATATAATGGAATTCTATATGACTGTCATACAAGTGAGAGGTTCAGCTAGCTATAAAACCAGGTTTAATCCACCATTTTCTACATAAGGAAATGCCTGTTCCGTTTTGAATTTTCCTAGGAGTTTTATTTTTGTTTTTTTTTTTTGCTTTTTTTTTGATAACTTCAATAATGAAAAGTAACTAATAATATTCAAAATCCGTCATAGATCCAGTTAGTCTATTACTGTTCATATTCGTTTGAACTTAGTTTTGACACGTTCCTGGGTCTCAAACCCTTTTACTAGGTATTGATTTGGCATCGTATGAGGAATAATGGAAGCAAAGTTAAGATATTTTTTCCCTGGTTATGCACCTGGTTTAATTGAAACCTTTTCACTTCTAAATTTACGATGGTAAGTACCCTTGCCGAATGGAAACTTGTAACTACATTGATATTCGTTTTTCAGTCCTTTGATCTTTCTTTGTTAGATGGTTATCATTGCGAATAATATGCCTCCCTATTCTTGTTTTATCTGTATCAGGACTTTTTGAAATTTGAAACCAATTCGATGTACTAACTTTACCTTCATATTTATTAGTCGGTTAAAAATATTCTAAAACCATTCGTACGGATTACATGCAAGTTGAACCACAGAGTACATAATATACTTTGTTGGCTTGTTGAAAAGAATGGTATGTGTGCAAGGCATTAAAACAATAAGACATTTCAAATATAAATGTTTTCTGTACGCAATGCATATATAAAACTCCATCAATTTCTTTTTAGCAGGATTCATTTGAATGTACGGATATATTCATCATATAAACATGTCGTATACATAATAACTCAAGTCCATTTAAAGAAATAAAGCATGTGGGTGCTGACAGAGAACACTACTTTCTTTGTAGTTAATATTTTCAAGGACCATGATAAATTACGCTATTTTGTGGTCACAAGCATGGTATCTTTGATGAGATTTTCCCACATATATCTTTCTATGAAAACAGGTTCCAAAGTGCCTCTATTGCTGACCAGGTAGAAATAAAAAAGCCAAAAAAGGGATGATCCTGATCAGATTTTATTTCTTTTTTTTCCAGACGACGATGGACCAAAAGTGATGACAAAATCTTAATTTGGCCCAAAAGAACAGGAGCACTTGAGATAACACCTGGTTTTATATGTTATACCGTTCATTGTCTTTTTTGTGCCATGGTTATGTCGGTTTCTCTTCGACTTATGAATTTTAATCGTCCCTTTAGTATCTTGTGTCTTTTTTTAAAAAGCAGTTGTGAATTTCTAAAAGGAAAAAAAATACATATTGCGTGGTTTGAATTGTCCAAAAATAAGATAACATGAAACTTCAATGCTTTCAACTTTGCATATTAATTGTTTAACAGCCGATAAAACTTATCGAGGGAACTAGACAGGCTGAATCTTTCGACTAATTACAAGTTATATGTGGAATTGTGCGAAATACATATTCAAAGAACACGAATTTGACCGTAGTTATTCAATATATTAAATTGATTAATTATATGTCTTTCATGTTAAGAGTGCTGAAGGAAGCTCACTTACCATATAACAGTGAATAGTATGTAAACCTAGAAAGTCATAACTGTTTGTGTTTAGCATCTTTCTCTTCAGCCTTCAACATATCCAATATGAACTCTGAATTGTTGTATGATAAGCATAAAATCAGTTTTCACAATGATCTCAGAATTAAATTACAATCTGTGAATCAATGTGAAAACCGTTCAATTGCTTTATTTGTAACTCTTCCTAGAACTCCACCATTTCCATACCTCGATCCGATACTGGTTTCTGAAGTAGGTCGGAACTAATTAAAGTGATTAAAAAAAAAAATACAAAGATCTACGTATAAAAGAATAATTCAGCAATCTGACAAATGTGTTTATAAAATTTATAAAATATTTGGTAATGCAACAAACTTTCAAATTACTTAAATACTATATATGCAAAGAATGACTACTACAAAGAAATGAAGGAAAAAATTAACATGAATATGAGATAACTTTACACCGCAATCTCTAATGCTGATCATTTTAACGTGGAATCTTAGTCCAACACTTCCAATCACCAAACTTTTTGTAGCCCTAGTTTGCAAAAATGTAAACACACAGAGGGCGATGTCCTGATATCAACATTACATGATATCTTTACGTTCCCACACGCTATTCATACGTCATGGATATGTTCCTCATATCATATAATGGCTAATTGATCGTCAACTATTCAACATAACAAAAACATATTGCATGGTTTGTCAAAATATTTCTTTATTTAAATATTCGTAAATTTTCTTGCATTCATTAACCTAATCTTAGACATTATAGGTCAATATATGATCGAATTCGTTGTTATAAAAGTATAAATTATAATGAAAATAAATTTACCGTTTGCTTTTGTAGAAAAATATACCTCCACGAAAAGTAACTTTTTTTCATTTTTCCCAGAACAGTTATGATTGATGAACCGGATATCATAGTTTTAAATCTTTATTTACTTTAGAAGAAACAAGAAAATTTAGAGGAAAAATAAGTTTGCTACTAAATAACTCAAGTTTTGAGACCTGAAAAGACACGGGAAAACATTTATCACAAACAGATTTACCTAAAGCCACCGTGCAAATCATAGAAACCCATATTCATTTACAATTGATAATTTGACTACAAAAGATGTCATAAATTGGGTTTGTATGAGAGTATCTCAGCGCCTTCGTATTTGATGATATCACATTTTATTGTGCCTAAGAATCGGTTAGGGTAGTGTCCATGGCAGCACCAGTAAACCTTGAAGAGAATATCATAATAAGCAGCATGAACAACATTCAACAGCGATAATGCTAGATAAATTGTTTTAATATGAAGGATTTAGTGAATTTATTACTCTTTTGATTTTACAGTATAGCTGTAAAATGGCTGTATTTCCGGTTTATGTATAAAAAGTCCACAAGTACCCCGATGAACAGATGTAATAGAAGTCCACAGCAGGTTTTTACTGCATAAAAAATACAATAATTTTTTAAAACTTTTTCGTGAATGCAAGTTGACCAACTTTTGAATAATACACCATATTTATTACAAAACGATACGGTTTCATAGAACAATTTTAATCGAATACGTTTTCAGTGCATGCTTGCTGTCCAGAAGTTATTAATTTGGTTCGAGACTGCATCAATTTTGTTGTATAATAAGCGAATGGGTCGTAACAAGAATATATTAAAACTGCCACTTACAAGTCCCTATTCACCTATTTCTTAGGATCACTAGTAACACCGACACTAACAGTATTTGAAGTGACACGGACCACTATATCATAGGGAATTCAATACACATCCTTTGTTAACCCATTATTTCTATTGTTATAAGTTTATCATTGCTAAAGTCATTATTCAACACTATTATTTTGTACGAGGTATGATGTATTCAGACTTGATGCACCATGAAACTTGATCTTCAGGTTTACAATTAAGCTGCAACATTTAATATGTTGTGTCTAATATTCTCAATTTGCTCCACGATGAAGGAAGATGGTTAACCAGAGTGTAAAAAACACTGCATTAGGTTTTATAATTATAATTCAAATTTACTTTATTTTCCTGATACTTCTTCGTTCGGTTCAAAACGATGTGTCTAATGATAAGCAATATATTACTTTTGTAGCATACCTGAAGGATACCCCTGTTGGAATTGGTAACCCTTATCTAGAAACAACGTTCAACAAAAACTTCTATCAACTATACATCACCATTACTACCCTTTAAATACATATTCGTATATTTCGTTTTTGATGTTTATTTAGTAGTTGATAACTTTTATAAAATTCTTTTCCAACATTAATAATTTTACAGTGTTCCGTATGATAACGCCAACCCTATAATTTCCTAACAAAAAATACGTATCATAAACTTTAAATTAAGTTTTAAAATTCTATCTGATCAACATTTTTAAAGCAATAAAGTCACCTATAACATTTTCACCGATATAATTCCAATACCATTATTGAGAACAATAACACATTTTACATAAATAATCAAATATAATATTTAGGAAAAAGAGTGATGCTAGGCTGACTTATTTCAAATTATAAATATGGTTGTCTGATCTCATGGCAAATTCATCTTTTATGGTGTTATTTAATCTATAATTCTGTAGAGGGAGGATATAAAATTGACGTATTGGTAGTATTTCCCAACACATTATCTATATATTTATCACAATAATACTAATTTCTGACAGGTTATGTAAGGAAAATGGTAACTATACTTAACCTAAGGACATGTGTAGCGGGCAGTTGTAATTATTACATGTACCATGTTGTTTTATGCAGATATGATAATTGACGTGTGTGAGAAACTCGTAAGTGATCAGCTGTGATTAATGAACCGTAACTAAGTGAAATGTGCATGCGCAGGAAATCATTAATCAAGGTGACGAACACGTGAACTCCCTGACAAACATTATTGACAGTTATGGATGACCTGAAAATAACAGAAGGTAGCAAAATAACAAAATGTGGTTAAATGCTGGAGTAAAAACTTCTAACTGTCTGCTCGTTTTTCAACTAGGCTGTCAAAATCGTTACAAGCAAAACACATCTTAGTGTCAACTGATTACAGAATTCCCGTCAATCAAAATCTATATTTGAAATGTACAAGCGTCATAAATTGCAGAGTTTATCTTGGGAAATCCCCTTGAAACAAATCATGTGTGCATTAATTTTTAATCTAATCAATATAGGAAAATCCATTACGTACTTCGGATCGATCACCTGAAATGTTCGTAACTGTGATCGTTTGCATGTAGTAGTGTAACGTGGATGCATTGCATGACGTGTAGAAAAAAATGAAAACAAGTTCAACACTTTGTAAATGTCATGTGTCCGAAGCGCTTTTCTGGGTTTACCTTCATCAGTAACGCTTAAAATCGAATGTTTAAGAACCGAAACAGCTGAAGAGTTATATGTACAGATTTAACAAGATGAAACTTGCTAATACTGCTGATATATAACAATCTGTGAATCTTTATGAGCACCACCCACAGTGACTGATTTTCAAACATCGAAACATACCAAATTTTCAATTTGTCCAACAGGTCAAGCTGGTCAAGTATTTTCCATGACAACGTTTCATCAAAGTATCTTCACGAATTTTCATTTTAACTTTTTTCAACTAATTTGGACACTGTATTTTCTGTTCTCCTTCATCTTATGATTTTGAATGCCCTCCAGTTTCTTCTTTCTTCCAAGATTCTAAAATACCAAATTATATTAAAGTGAACATCTCCATATATACAGGTCACTGTATGGCCTAACATATTATGACACTATTACACTTAAACACAAACAGTCTTGAACAATTATAAACATTTTAGTAATACCAAATGTCTGACAAACCATTAAAAGCAAAAAAACACCTGATCAATCGCTTTAATAGGGTGTGATTACCATTCTCAGCATGTAATGTTTGGCTACTATGTCCTAAGATACCAGATATCATTTTTTCAATGCATTTACGTTCAGGTCTGATTTCTTACGTAAGAATGTACGAAATTTTCCATGACTCATAAAACACCCATAGTATGCCAGAAAATAATTTGATTATTTTTATCTCTTCATTTTTCATTTATCAACGCGTTTATATTCAAGTACTTTTAAAATTTCTGAACAACTTTTCTAGACAAAAGGTACCCATTCCACCCTGTATGAGAGTCAGAGTTTGAATTCGGTTTATTTTCCGATTTATTCGTCCACAACCGAATTTTCATTAAAATTACCTTGATTAGAAAACTGATTCAACTAACACCAAGTACAAAATAATTAGACGAAAAGGCATGTGAAAAATCGTTGATTTCTCAGAATCAATTCCCATGCACTGCTTACCCCTTCCAATACTGATGCATGTAAGAGTTTGTCAAAATTTTGTATTTTTGGCTAGAAGATACAACAAAAAGTGTGATAAATGGGTGTATGTGATATCTGACATTAACCACTGTGCTAAGTAATCCATGAAGATGGAATAAACATTATAAACTATTACGTGATTACAGCACGTCTGCTTAATGCAGCATCCATGTTTGCAAAAAAATATATAGAAAGATTAGTGTCATTTTCATGTCATTCAAATCTAAAAATACGATACAAAATATATGGATAAATAATTTGAAATTGAAACCTTGCGTTATCTTGTGCAAAGGATTTTTTTTGTTTACTTTATTGACATCGAATTTTCTCTTTTCTTCAAAAATAAATTATTTTCAATTGTAATATTTAGTCGTTTGTCTGAATACACAAGAGAAAAGCTTAAATATCTACTGCATAGTTTTAATTTATATATTTTTTATCAGAATTATGCAATTTAGAGTATATATCATGAAAATGCAGATGATTTCCTGAAATTAAAACCATACAGAATTTGTCATCATGACAAATCTGCGTCAACTGCCTCACGTTTTCCATAATTATAATTTTGATAAATATGCTCAAGTTTTGAGATAATGTGGATAACCCTATATAAAATACTTTCAAATGAAAAAGAAAACTTTAAAAGTTTAATGCGTCTGAACAGTTTTCTGGATTTACCTCATCAGCACCACTCAAAGCCAATAATTTGAAAGCCAATGATGTATATAAACCGAAACACGTTAAGTGCTCAGATGTCCTTGGAATCTAAATAAATAAACTTGGTACGTAAAACTGTTTTAGTTCATTAAGATTCAGATATTCCGAATTTGGATATTTATAGTTATGAAGCATTAAAATGAAACCACATTTTGAACAATCAGATGAGCTTATCAATCCTTTGACAACTCTTTACCACGTCTGTCAATATGATGACGTCAATATGAAATATCTCGGCATGGTTTTGCTACTTGACAGTATACGAATCCCGACCTGGAAGTGAATAGAAAGATACTATCAGATGTTCATCACACAGATAATGCTTGCAAGATCTGCAGATTGGATTCATGAACATGATTTAACCAAAACATTCCATGACAAATGAAAATATATTTTTGGATGGATGCATGATCATCTAAGGCATATGTTAATATAAAACTTGGCGATTTATTATCTGTTTTATTATACATACCTGCCCAAGGATCTAAAAGATAAGATTTGTTTTGTCTAAGTGTATACTGAAGAACAACAACCCTCTGTTTGAAAGTTTTTGAATGTATATTTTGTAATTTTATAGACATGAAGTGCAGCATCCGTCTACATTGTATACCTACTTCACAAAAAAAATTGAACATCGAACATGAACTAAGTACGTTACTATTGGTGGCATAACCTATAAGCCAAAACTATTTACAAGCTTGACAGTATGGTGGGTAGATAAAATGATCCAGGATAAATGCTGCATATGAGAGTGTTTTAATGATAGTAAGTTTTAAAGAAATATATATTTTTAACTTTATCCCTTTCTGTACAAAAGTAATTGTTACAGACAACGCATGAAATAAAATGCAAGCACTTTACTTGACACCAAACAGATAGATAAACCAGTGGAAATTGCATGGCATTTAATTGAAAGAAATAATCGTGGACGGGTTTTGATCACCACAACATAACCCTTCATTACACTGAAGTCTACAATAGCTTTGAACAATACGGGAGATACTGAATACCCTTGAGTTACCTTTACACACAATTAAACAAATTTAGTCTCTTTTAAATACTGCTTTACAAAAAAATCGACTGCTATTGTAGTAATTTTCTTATTGACCTTAGAAGACACCACTTTGTGTGATAGCCAAGAGTATCCCTCTTGCCCTCATCTGCAGGGACAAATTCCAATATCAATGCCAAATTTTACTAATGAGGCAAAGGTTATTGTATCAACACCTTTGATCATTTGAATATTTTGGGGTCATGTAAAATTTGAATTGCTCAAAGCTAAATAAATGTTTTTTAATCGTGAGACCAACAACATACTGTGGTTAACATAAACACCTGAAATTTTGTGGTCGAGAACTTTACTGTTGTGTTTACATGTACCATCGTGTTAAAATCAAACATCAAATGACAAATGTAATATGTCTATGGATAGAGGTAAAAACATCGGTGACCATATCTTCAAGTCATGATGAGTTAACTAACTTTTTCTTCGTTATATATAACACACATAACTACAGAGCCTACTGGGACCCATGATTTTTCCAAACAGAAGTGAAAAATCTGGATGAAACTAAAATAATTGTTAGACATCAACAATTACATTGTCAAAAAATCCGACTATTGGCACTGAATTGTATAATTTGTGTTTGTGTAATGTCCAGTGGCAAATATTTCATGTAAATTCATGACATTTGGCAGTGGACAAAACTTTTATGTGAATCACTGAAATAATGGTTGACAATTAACTTTAATACTATCAAGTTTCCCTATTCCTGTGTAATTCAATTATGAGATTTCAAGATGCAATTAAGGAAATGCAAAACTATGCCTGTAAAACTATTTCAAAAGAGATTTAATATATTGTGTCAGTTTGCTTTGCACCAGTTTGTCAAGGATTAAATGACAAGGTTGCATGACTTGTTCGAGCTTTATCACATCAAACGAAATCAAATATTTTCTTAAATTTTTCCAAAAGTGGCAAACTAATCCTGATCCCTTGATGTGAACGTATCATATGTTCCTACAACAATATGATGTGGTTCCGAGTGTATTTTCATGCCCACTCAAATTTAAACACAGTGTACCTACCACACACTAGGTTTGGGTAATATGAACTATTCTTATGGGCTGTAGGTTATAATGTATCGTATGATTACAATATTAATTAAGTCATCTGTACTAAGTGAATGGGAAATTATATGTACCAAAGAATCAGCAAGACCAATCTAACTTCCGACTTCATATAAAATTATCAAAAACATTTTTAATTCTAAGCAATATTATCATGGCAAGGATACGTCTTAAAACTGTCACATCTTTAAACATCAATTCAAGAATATCGGGGATGTATAGATATAAGTAAAACAGAACAATTTTTGTTTTGTTTCAGATTAATTTAAATCTTCTGTATTTAATCATAAAATGTTCACCTTTTAAAGGTTGAACTTACTATGGATTTATAATTTATTTTTTACAAAAGATATTTAAAGTGTACATTCAAAATTGAATTTCAAATATTGGTAACTATACATTTTTTCGAGAAAGGATATACTTTAGCAAATACAAAGCAAAAACTTATCAGTAGAAATTCATAACTTTTTTTTTAGGGGGGACAATACTTTAAGTAACTGCTCCCAGAAGTTTAAAAGAATAATGGGGTACCCATTCTCTTTTTCTTGCCTTTCACAAAACCTTATAAATTTTGGTTGATTTGCTGTAATATCCAGGTTAATTATCCCCTACCAAAATCACAGATTCCATGATTTATGAAGAGTCGGTGTTTATGGTATATTTTCAAATGTATCTTTACGAATAGTATAAACATTTTAACAGATGCATTTCTCTGCAAATGATTATAAATTCTTGTTTTGTTTAATCTTATGTCATATCCCCTTTTGAAAATAAATAACAAATACAAGACAGCTGCCCAATATGTTTTATTTGATGTTCAGTTTCCCAATTTCTATCTTCCTTAAATCATGTTGACCCTTTTTAATGATTTACTATGAAATGCATAATTCAAAAGTTGAAAAATACATTTAGTTGAATATACCAGATATCCTCTGTATTTACAGAAAAATCAAGACATGTATTGTCTTTGAAAAGATTTTTCTTGTAAATTTTATTAAGAGAATGCTGACGACTGCATGCGGTATAGCTTAGGCTATACTTAAAAGTATATGACAAGTTAACCAGTGCAGTGACCTAAAATGAACATCCTATTCACGTCTACCTCGTGTGCAAGTCCGCAGTAAATATTTCATTCATAATTCTCGTATCGTATGGACAGCTAAGAAGACCTATTAATTAAAAGTAACTCTAGAATAGCCAATTTATGAAAGATTATTCTTTATCACTATACAATCTGAAAAGGGATAAATTATGAGAATCAAAATGTCATAAAAGGTGTGTATTAGGTAGATTTTATTTCATTACAGGTGCAAAACGATAGGTAACAAATAATACCTGGACAAGTAGATATAATCTAATTATCATATTGTTATTCCTTATCTGATAATATATACAACACATTGTGCATTCAGAAGTCATCATACATATGTCAAAATGGGATATGGAGAAGGTTCCTGCTTGTGCATGGTGTTGCAGTAAGCACAACCCAGGTCAGCAATATGACAAAGGGTCATGTATGAATTTTGTGTTAAATTTCATATAGAAATATACTTTCTATTTTGCATGTCTACTTTAATGTAAAATTAACCATCTTAATTACTGGGTTTTAATAAAGCAAACCCTCTCATAATGATAAATGACTACCTAGTGAAAAATTGAGCAAGTGAAGATGGCAGACAGGATAAGAACAATTTGTATAAATGTTTAGATGGCTGGTCCTGATAACTGCTGTAAATCATATATTAATTATTAACATGTACATGTCTTTTAATTATTAAATTACCAAGGGAGTAAACACTAATATCAATTTGCTCCATTTTACACAAAATGCTGATTTCTGTCTACCATGCACTCTAAGATTTAAAGGTTACTAGGCCAGTTACTGATATGAAAACTTTAAAGGATTACCAATGTTTATTTTTACTCATTTATTTCATTCATAAAATGTACTATTAAAAACAAATATCATTCTTCTTTTGTAAAAACTGTACTCTAATGTTTACAATAAAAATATTGCATTTCTTCAATACAATGTATTATTTTCATATTTTCCTGTTGCACTTTTATGCAATAAAAGGATACTTCCTAACTATGAAATAAATAACATCTTTTGTTAAACTTCTTTTATTATGTTGGATCTTACACTAAAGTTTTGTTACTTTTCTTTTAATCCTATCGAGCTAACATTATAAAGCTTTTATACTGATATTTTATTCAGACTTATCCATTTACTCAAACTAAGCTTAAGCTAAGTATTAATAGACCTGAATCAGTAAAGGAAATATCTATGACAAATGTTTGAAATGACAAAATTATATTTTAGCGCTTGATCTAAAGCTAATAGCTGAATGCACCCCATCTGTAAAAGTTTACAGATTGATTTACCTCGACAGGTGAGAATTACCCTCTCATTAACGGCTATTTCCAGAGGCTCAGAAACCAACCATCACCTGCAATATATGTTACAGGTTGTGCTCGGGTCCATTATAAGGGTCAGATATCAAACAACTTTTCATGACAAACTTCTGAAGTTTACCAATTTTCTCTGATTTTAAGTGAACATTTTATAGGTATAGATATTAAGTAAACATCTCATACTATCTACTTATTGTATCAGTTTCCAGGTAGGTTTTCAAACTTATTTTACGGTGATTAACTCTACTAAACTGCATATAGTTCATTTTACAATATTTACGGAAAACTATTTGAAATAGGTCAACTTTAATGTTTTTTAGAGTTCTGTTATTAAAATCATGCACATTTTATTACCCATTTAATTTTCTACCAAGTGCCTTTGATACAATATACTTGCTGTCTCAAACTGTTAACTCCTTTTTATTTCCCAATGCTATTAATAAATAAAATAACATTACATATATGATTCTATTTCAGGAAAGATATATATTTACCTTGATAATGAAAAAGGCAGGGAGTTATCTGTAAGAGCTGACACTTAACCTCATTGACCGCTATCGGAAGTCAGTGTTATCACACCTTTATCAAGGTAACAATCTTGGATACAGGTGTACAACCTACATTATGACAATTATAAGACAATTGAAAACAGAATACATTTAAAAAACTCCTATTTGACTCAATTAAAATTTCCTTAAAAGTCTGCTCTGCAAACTTATGCAATAAAATTTCTAAATTAATTGTTTGGGATTTATCGGAGGGCCCTAGTTTTGTTTTAACAAATTTTAACATTCCATTGGATGTGAAGGTGAACATCAAAGATGCACGAGAGCACCAAGACCACATGAATAATTACCTTATGTGATATTTGTACCTATCCCTATCCCAAAATTATCTCCCCATTTTATTCTATTTTGTATAATTGAAGTAATCCAACAATGAAAGTGCAATATATGTGAAAATAAAGAAATGAGAGAACAACTGGGCAGAACATTTTATCACCTGCAAATAAGTTGTTTAGGATATAAATAAATTCCTTAAGGTAAGGCTTTCATTTACTTCAGCCATTTGTTATCAGATGAATCAATGAGTCAGAGATCATGCCTATCATCTTGGACAGAGGCATCTAATAATTAATACACATAATGCTGAAGGCAAGGAACACTAAATGGCATCTTGCAAACTGATGATATGCTAGCCATCTTAGATGATAGAAAGATCTGTTAGATTAAAAGGGAGGCAACCAAATTATAAGTTGACAGAAAACTTCAAAATATTTCCATAAGACATCTAAAAACCTTGTAGCCATCTTGGTTTATGAGGATTGGAATACAGACCACTCCACATCAGTGTAGATAGAGAAAAAATTACCAAGGAGATAAGCCTAAATAATACCAAAAGTAGTGTAAGAACCTTTTGTGAGCAAGCTCGCATACGCCATGCCCGCACATAAAGGGGAATAACTGCTTGCGTAGTTCTTCAAAATTTATTTTGGATGTTTTTACAAGTCCCCCTCCTGAATAAATTGGTTTTAATAAATGAAAACTCTAGAAGAAATTTGAAGAGAATATGATAAAATATAAATGGAAAATGTGTCCCCATGGACACAGATGATGCCCCCGCTTGTATACAACATTACAAAGGGACATAACTAAAAAACAATAAAAGTGACGCTACCCACACTTGTACTTGATCTGAGTTTTGTAGTAATAAGTATTGTGTATAAGTTTCATAACATTTGGTTGAGGCAAACTTCAGTTAGAGAACAGAAACTAAAAATTTTGCAATTTTTACATTTATAAAGGGGCATAACTCTAGAACAGTTGAAGCGATGCCACCAAAATTCAATCTTGATCTGTGTTTTGTCGTAATAAGCATTGTGTATAAGTTTCATGACATTTGGTAGAGGCAAACTTAAGTTAGAGAACGGAAACTAAAAATTTTGTAATTTTTTCATTTATAAAGGGCTTAACTCTAGAATGGTTAGAGAGATGCTACCAAAATTCAAACTTGATCTGTATTATGTGGTAATAAGCATTGTGTATAAGTTTCATAATATTTGATTGAGGCAAACTTAAGTTAGAGAACGGAAACTAAAAATTTTGCAATTTTTCCATTAATTAAGGGGCATAACTCTCGAACGGTTGCAGTGATGCCACCAAAATTCAAACTTGATCTGTGTTTTGTGGTAATAAGCATTGTGTATAAGTTTTATATCATTTGGTTCAGGCAAACTCAAGTTAGAGAACAGAAACCAATTTTGGGACGTACCTACATACGTACAGACAGACAAGGGTAAAACTTAATGCCCCCTCCGCTACGGCGGGGGCATAAAAATGAAGATGCTATATTGGTGACAACAGTGATTGATTAAAAACATTCAACCCTCTGCAACTTTATTGTGTGGGGGTAGTAATAATAATACACATAGGACTACGAATAAGGTCTGCTAGAAAATTTCAATCTTGATAACTTTCTCAAATAAAAGCTTTTTTTATTTGAGTGAAAATATCCCCTTGTAGCTTAAGAGATATTGACTGATTTGAGGTTATAACCTTCTTCATTTTTTCTGTCTATCCAAATGAGATTTTATGACTGATGATGATGAATTTCAGTCTGTGCAATACTATATATCAGATTTTGTGGACTTTCCCTTGGTAAATTGGTGTAAAAGTGACCTTTAAATTTTGCCAAATATCTGACACTATATGCTAAGGGCATTAATGTTGTCTTACCATAATAGATGAGACATGACCTAGCATTTCTAATACTAATACATATTTTACACTTGTTAAAAAATTATTCTTTTTTAAAATGTATCTTTTAAAGTGATAAATCTATTTATCAAATGTCTGAAATATTAACTGGATTGTTTTGTGAATTTCCCCATACTATATGTAACTGTTTATATAACTTTTCTGGATGATGAAGCTATAATAATAAAATGAAAATGTCAACTTATTAAATAAATATATGTTAAATTAATCGTAATGATCTGATGTTAATTCCCATTGACCTAGTGAAGAGAAATAATTTATATCGACTAAGTATGTAACATATTGTAGAATGAATTAAAGTCATACAAAAAAGTAATAATTTATGGACTTAATTTACTTTTTATATGTTTACATATTGATAATTATAAAATAAAATAACAGTTTGTGATGAATTTTGTGGTCATGAAGCCCTGAAGCTGATATAATAATACCCTTGATTTAATCGAGAGTACACAAGGATTGTCAATGGCCTCCATTGTTTTATTTTCCTCCATTGATAACTCTGGTGACCAAGCATATTATTTGACATGTTACTACATTGTTGTCACTTTCATGTTTATATTTGTTTACTTTTATGATATAAACAAATTCACAAGTTCGACAACCTTGTAGCTACATGGCATTTTTACATGCAAATTGTATACAGATTTTGAATTCATGTACATAATTTTTAATAAGAGTTTAGAAACACATTATGTATACATCTTAATAATATATCATAAATGTTTCATATGATATAAAATTTTAAATTTAACCTGAAAATCATTGTAGAAAAGTATTTAATAGGTAACAACAAATGGAAACAAAAAATGTTTTCCCTGACAACCCTACGTGTATGCCACCCAATGATTTTTAGTATAAAAAAATCTAAAGAGTTGCACATTTTGAGCAAATCTATAAAATCAATTAAGCAGTCAATACACTGAAATAGCTGCAGTGTCACTGCACTAATAAGGTCACTGATCATTTAAAACTTTCTGTCATTCACAAAACAACCTTGATAAGAAATCATGCAATCATACTACATGGTCAATTAATCATATTATCTGCAGATTAAGATTGGAAGATGAAAAGAAAAAACTGTGTACACTCTTTAACCTGATCTATTTACTGTTTGTCAAACATCATCTTCACCAGGTTTTTTTTTTGCAGAAGAGATTTTACTTATTACTTTTTTTACTATTACCATTATTATGTGAAAAAAAAAAAAATACCATCCCCTCTCAAGCATCACTGAAGAGACATTTATTATTGAAATGTGCATCTGGTGCAGAAAAAATGGTATAGTTAATGTTATTTTTTAAAATATCTATACAGTATTTTGTTGTTCACCCTGCAAGAATCCTGTATTTGACATTTACATCTGGAATCTGGACTAATTTCATGTCTCCATAACAATCCTTGTTAAACTACAAACTAATATTTCCAATTTAAATTTTTTTTGCAAAGGAAATATTTCCTAGGAAGGACAAACTGTATACCTGCCTAGACAAACCTTATAATGAGTGCATGTTTTGATTATAAAACTACATGTATAAGGAACAATTACTAATTTTCATTGCATGTTCACCTATTTTGCAATCCCATTCATATCATAGTGTAATGCACTTAGGAAGTCAAATTTAATGTCATATGCCCTACCAGACAAAATACTCTTTCTGCCTTTTTTTTTTTTTTTTAATTTTTTTTAAGTTATACAATTCTAAAGGCTTAATCATTCATTAGCTGTATTTCATATGATTATCCATATAAGGCAATGTTACAATGACTCAGTTATATGTAAGTTGTTAGATTAAATGATTGAAATGTTTTACTTACTATTTACTGGCACTGTACCAGCATCTGATGTTTCAGCTTCAGTTGGTAAGTGTGGATTACAAATTTTCACTAAAATTCTTATGAGTCTATGATTAAATATTGGGCTTACCTGATCCCATTAAATGAGAAAGGTGTTTATATTTATGAAAGTGCAAAAAAGTCAGAGCTATGACAGTCAATTGCCGAATGGTTCCCATGATGATCATTTGAAGAGATTTCTCATTAACTAGCCAGTATATCTTGTCATGAACTTTTCGAAATTTCTCTTCAAAGTTTAATACATTAGTTATTCTTTAATCGTAGGTTATTATATGGAATTGGTGATCATTTCTGGAAATAAGGAGTTTTCCCTTGGTTCATTAACTAAAGCAACTACTGCATATTTTTGGATAATGGCAACAGGCAAACAAAAATAAATTCTAATGATTTTTCTGCCAGAGGTATCTGGTAAACCAACCATGCATCTTCCAACTTCAATGGAATATTCAGTACACCATCCTAAGCTTTCCTCAACTAGCAACCTAAAATTACAAAATATAAACAAATGTCAACAATGGCTACCATGACTTAAGATGCAAGTCCCATAGAATGTCTTTAATTAGTTTCAAATATTGGACAAATTTGATTTAGAATTTCTTTATCACAAAGTTGATATACTACTGATGACATATAAAAGTGTTCAAAGATTAATTAAAAGGCTTGATATATATCAGACCATGAAAAAATTCTCCGTAATTATTTTCATAACCCAAAAATATCTGACCCAGATTAAGGACTTGGTTAATGAGTATCAATACTATAAAATCCGTTTTTATTCTACTATTGTTTTAGGTTAGGAAATTTAATAATACTAACATCTCATTACAAAACCAGGTGTTGACTAAGACTTGTATTATTTACCACCCCGTTACTTTTTCTTTCCGTGTTATGCAAGATTTGATTACGATTAAACATGTATTGTGATTTGCATCAATGGGCCAAGAGTACTTTATAGATTACAAATCAATTGATTAAAATGTAACCTCAGATTTGATTTCACTACTTTTTGGTCATAATGCAAGAAATTACTTGACATTTATTGGAAAGTACTTGAAAATATTTAAATCAAAGGTGACCATCAGACTTATAGTACTGATAAAAATCTGGTACATTTAGCTGATTTTCATTCTAAAAGAAATAGGAGGTTGGATTACGCTACGATTGTAACTTCATCCTCATCTGTTTTTTCCATAATCACTAGATGAAAATGTGCGATATTAATACATATTAACTATATTGTTTTTCCCAGACGTGATTTAACTTGATGTATATGACACATACTAGCGTATACTAAAAGTGACCAGTACCGTAAAGTATGAACTTAAAAATCAAAAGTTGACTGTACCGTAAGTAACCAGACTTTTAATATCACTAGAGTTCATCAAATAAGTTGAATTATAAGATGAAGATAAGGTTACAACTTTTTGAACACTGCCCGAATCGTTAAAGGGACTACAGAATAGAAAACACAAATAGTTGATACAACAATAGAACGAAGAATGAGAATCCAAAATCCCAGCCAATGAGCCTTAACATTAACATGATGGGACAAAAATCAAGATAAACATGTTTTCAAAAGTTTACAACCATTCAAAAATTTTCTCAGCTTCAACTATTTCCCACTTAGTAATTGTGATTAAGTGACCTGTAAAATAAGAGATTTACAAATTTTCGTTATCAGGTTTTCGTCCTGTATAAACCACAGAGGTCTTTTTTCTTTATTTAGACCTGTCAATTTTTTATAAAAAGTACACCTGTATTTTTGATGTTTCACTGATAAGCTAAGAATATATCTGGGAAAACAATACTAAGAATCAGTATCAGATACTGGAAAAAGTTGATTACTAGTTTTACTAACATCCACCCAAAGTTTGTCATCTTTTGTTCTGTAAACTTTCTCAGTGTAAAATTACATGATTTCATAATTGTAATAGATACTTATTGAATTAATACCCTGGTCAATTAGTACAGGAGAAAAATTTTATAGAGTAGAAGTACTTTTTCAAAGTCCCTAAGAAATTAAAACCTTCCTGTTTGCCTACACACTTTTGAAGTTAGACAATTATTAAGTTAAAAAAAAAACAAAATATAAAACGTTTTTCTTTCTTTCCATACATAAAAGAAACATTATATCTAACTTAGCATCCCAATCCAAGAATTAAACAGAACAATATCAAGAATTAATTTCTCAAATGTGGAAGTAAATAATCTAAGGTAAATTATTATTGGTTAAAACAATAAGTACTCTTCAGATGTCATAATATTATGATCTGATCATTGTGCAATTAATTCATGCAGAAGTGAAGGAGATTTTCTGTAGTATCTGAAGAAGCAGTTTCCTTCTGTCAACAATGTGACCCCTATACAAAACCCTTATCTTGTAAAATTACTTCTTTTTAAAATATAAGTATTTTGTTTTAAATTATAAACAAGAAAGATTTCATCTGTCATTTTTGTAAGACTTCCTTAAAGTGCTTAAAAGCAGTTCTTTTAAAATTTCTTAAACGGGGAATTAGGTCATGACAGCTATGCCTTTGACCTTTTTATGGTGTAGTACTTTTACAAGCAATGATCAATCAAAATTTACATGTATAAAATTTGTTATATTTCCCACCCAAATCATGCCATATTTATTTTTCCATTGCATTTCAAAAAGGACATCAATTCGTTAAAGTAATTTCACTCCTGACAAAATCACGTTTTCTTACTTTGTATTATTTATTTTTACATTTATTTTCAGATTAATTAGTAGTAACAGCATAAAAATTTGAAATGGTCAGTATTATGGTCACAAGAGTATCTTTAAAATAAAAATGAAATTACAAAGTTACAACAGAAGAAAATTGGCTATGCTTTTCTGATCATATATATTAATAAACAACCTGAACAGTTGAATCAGTACATCTTAAAGAGAGATCTATCAATTCTATCACCTTTGATATGACAAACATGGTCATAAAGTTTGCTATTTTTTCTTTACAATTTAATAAAATATCATTATTTCTAATTTGATAATTGATTCTGTCAAAATAACAGTAGGAATTTAAATTGCTAATATATCTTCATATCAATTGTAAAACAAATTTATACAACAAAATTAATAAATTTCAAATTATTATGAGTTATTTCAATTCAGAAAACAAATTAAATTTTGTGTGTGTATATTTACTCACTTTATTTATGTTCAAAGGAGTAAATAAATTTCTTATCAAGATTTCTATTCAATGCATTGTTGACAAGAAGTTTCTCTATAAATTCAGAGATGTCAATTTTGTTTAATAACAACCTTAATGTACTGGAAAATATCCCAAATTTTTGTTGACCTGTTCATTTAAGATATAACCAAATACTTGAGAAGCAAATGTTAGAACTAATGATTTTAGATTATATAAATATGTAAATCTTGATAATAATTTACCCATGGGAAAGTCTACTTTCTCCTTTTGTTTTCCCCATCAAAATTTTGAAGTTTAAAGATGTCGATACTTTTATCGAAGAAATTTGACAGAAGTCAGATCTTGTCAGAATATCATTTTACCAACAAAAAAAATTGCCTTTTGATTTTGTCAAAATATTGTAACAAAACCGCCATAAAATGTGAAACTAAAAAAACAAATAGAAAGTTTGGTTGATCGATAAGGCAGATGAACAAGATCATGTCCCACACAAACCTGCTACAAACATGAGAGTTGACAAATTTGTGAACAAATGATTAATGCAGTATTCTTATGGTTGATTAGGGTTTTAACACCCTGTTACCCTCCTATTGATACCCAGTGATTTGACTAAATGGACCTATGATATGAATGAGTACCCATATTGGAGGACCCATAAGTCAATAAGTACAATGACACCATCTGGGCATGTTACTTAGTCTCTTTCATAGACAAATTCCTGAAAAAATTTTGTTGTATAGCTGAATTTATGCGTTATCAGAATATGAGTCTTATTTTTGTCCGGGTAGTTATGATAACCTTTGATACTGATCAAGGACATTATCATATTGAAAGGATACGTGTATTTGTCACACCCTTTAAGAAAAAAAATCCTAGCCCCAGAATTTATATTAGGATAAAATTCATTTTCTAAAGAGAATACGTTATATTTTACCAATCTAACTGGGTTTCTTTTATAGTGCATTTAGATCAGAGTAAATTTACTTCTCCATACAATGGTAAAAGCTAAAACTTTCATCACAGATCAAACATTATTTGTGAAAACTATAGGTTATAATACATGTACTGTCTTAATAAGTGGTTCAATTTTGTACCTGTACTTAAAATCTATCAACTGGACCCTATGTGAGGTTTTCATTCCTACTTAGATAATGCCCCCTAAATAGTCTACACTACTGTTCTGAGATCAACTGGAACCTATGTGAGCTTTTCATTCCTACTTAGATCCAGTAGGAACACCCAATACTCTATTAAAGGCCCTCTTAACTGTCCATACTGTTCTGGCATGAACTGGACCCTATGTGAGCATTTCATTTCTACTTAGATGCAGCAGGGATACCCCATGCTCTATTAAAGGCCCCCTAAACAGTCTGTTATACTGTTCTGACATCAATTGTGGTTACAAAAATAATACCAATAAAATTTTAAATCACTATATACGTGTGGTATTCACACACATCATTTCATTTTTTTACAATTTTTTTTTCACTTTGGTTCATCAGAATGGTCACCATGCCTAATAACTGGTTAGGGGATGGCCATTATTTTATTGAATTTTCTTCATGATTGTTCAACCCTTACAATTTAACCAACTGAAAAATTGCTACCCTTTTAAAATGAACACCTGTGGTTATAAGAAAAATCCAAATGAAATTAAATCTTAATTATACTGATTGAATCTTTTATGGGAATATTACACTTTTCTTCTCAATGTAGTAACTCATTCATAAAAATAAAGTTAATGAACTGAACAATGTTAGTCTTGGTAAATAAGTTTTATATTTTTCATTTTTTATGAAATTGAAATTAATAATAATTATACACCCTTACGTACATTATAATATTTACTGTCAAATGGTCAACATAGATTTCAGTAGATTTCTTAACTGGTGGTCTTTTCTCTCCTAATCATCCAAGGTTATTCATGACCTGAAATAAAGAGAAAAAAGTCTAGAATTAAGTTATACAGAAAACATATGTCTTAACCACACACAAAAATAGAAATTAGATATGTGTTTTTGTGCTTATATGAAAGAAAACTTTCTTCTAAATTGTGCTCTTCCCTTTGCAACAGTCTACTCCGCTCCTTATTTCTAATGTTTTATCAAAGTGTTGTCCCTAAAATATTGGTAGACAATTACATTGTAATCTTCAATGTTTTATCTACTATGACAAAATTCAGTGAAAGTTTCATTTATATCTTGCTTAATAAATAGAATTTGACTTCATACCAAAATTTTGGCATGTTATACATAATGCCTTGATGAGTTGCAGATAAATCTTGCATTTTGTTTTAGTTGAGGGAATTATGGCCCTTGTTCATGTCTTACAAGATTTGAGATGTATCATTTCCATTATACTGTAAAATCCAGGTTTTCTTTTTTTTTTTTTTCAATTTAATAGTATTTCATTACATAATTAAATTTACAATATTAAATCATGAAAGTGTGATCATTGTATCAATAAGATAAAAAATCTGCTGGTTTATCTTAGTTATAATCTGGTACCCCACCCGTATTACTTCACTTCTCTTATCAATATACAGACTGTTTTGAACTGTTATTTCTCATTAAATACTATGATACTTTGCACCTATTGAAGAATTACTGATCAATTTAATTTACATTTAAATTCTCATTAAGACTAAGTCAGGGAGTACAACGAGACATTTCTTCATAAAAAATTTAAACTATACAATCCTCAGCCGCTAGTATACATTACATATCCATGGAAAACAGCATCATAGAAATGGCTGACATTAATTAAACAGAATTCTTATCCCGTTATTAATGAAAACAATATTGGTCCAACCAATGCCAGGCCTATTGTTACGACTACTGTCAAATTTTTGAGTTAACCGTTTACGAAATGTTGATGGACCTTACACATGCGATCGTCACTTCCATTGTTGTAACTCAATACACCAACATTATGGTTAAGTCGACATTAAAGTTTTACAAGTTTATATGTATCATATAGGCTTTATTCTAGGTGTTCCACAGTACCTTTTGAAAAGCATCATTTAACTTGATTTAAAGCATGCAAGTTTCATCTTGGTCAGTTTCTGTGGTTTTTGCAGACTTTATCAAATTTTGCATTTTCACTGTTTATAAACAGCAGTTATTTGAAACAACCCCTGCTAGGAAGTTTTTGTGGTTATGCATTATGATTCTATTCTTCATCACTATAAGTTTCACACACAATATTTGTTAAATTCTAGAATTTATTGAAGTATTACTCTTTAGGCTGACAAAAGTACACTTTATAGAAGGTCATAAAACTACAAAAAATATAGTTTATCACCAAAAGAAATGCTTCATGCTTTTTCTTAGATACATAGCATGCATTTCAACTAAATTATATAGCCTTCTTTTTCATCAAAGGACAAACAGGAAAAACTGACACTAACCCATGTCTATCCCTGAACACTATTCCCTGGTTTACCCTGACCTGTATAAAGACCAAGAACAAATCTAACCGTAACACATCCTTAACCTATAAAAAACAGGCTTCCTTAAAAGTGGAGTTAGGGTAAAATGTGTAGTTAAAACTGAATCTGCTAAACACCATTCACCTTGTAGTATTATTAACTATTACAATATATGGTGCTTTAACAAAACAGTTAAAATAAATGGTACCAAATAATCCCTCAAAATACTAGTTAAATTGAGCCAAAATATCATATATTACTATTAACATTGAAATATCAATGAAAATTGAATGAGGACACTTAAGAATAGATTTTAGGTTATCTCTTTATCCGTCATAAAATTTTACTCTAAATGTCTATGGCAGATTAAACACAACAGGTAAACATCAGGCAAACCTATTCATTCATCTTTTAATACCATATAATACCCAAAACAATATGAAATCTCAATGATAGTTGTCAAACTGTAGAACCATTTAATCCTTCAATGAATGAAAACCTGTAAGGGTACGATTGCACAATAACTCAATGACAAATTACTTAGGTGAGCGGTGCCAAATAATCCCAAGTGTCAGCTGTTTTTATGTTGCACAGGTACAGAATTGATAGTAAATCTTATTGTAAAATACAAAAATTAATGTTTACTTGTGAATTGAGAAAACATTTAAATAGAAAAATGTAGAAATAAATGATTTCACTTGGTTAATAGAGGTTCTAAATGGAGTTTTGATAATTTAATATCATAACTTTAATCATCTCTGCATCCTGTTGCTTTGTTCCAAATTCTGTCAGAAATATAAAATACATGGCATTACAATTTGCCACAGCATTGTATTATACTTAAGTATTTTCAATATTATCATGTATTGTTGTCTTTTTAATGGGAATTTTAAAATATTAGTATCTTGTCTTGTTAGCTTAGTCTCAATTTGAGTTTTCAACGGAAATACCTTAAAAATTTCAATAATTATTTGAACAAGATTTTATTTCAATTTCTCTCCTCTTATGTGACTGGGGACAATCATGGTGTGAAGTCCAAACAAACATATCTAAATCTTTAGAAAACATGGACAAAAACATTTTAACAATATTCACCCTTTCTAATATCATTATATTGATGCCTAGAGCATTGTAAATTTTTATATACATGTTTTCTTGGTGCAAAGTTGTTAACATTTTAAAAATTGAAATTTTACTTATAACTTTTGATTGCAAATGGTTGTATTAAATTATGCACTATACAGCATTTAAGCTTATTCTACGAAAGGCTGTTGCTAATGTCTTAAGTAAAATGGTTGGCACCAATAAATGAATCCTGCATAAACAAACTAAACCTTTGTTTATTTAATAAAAAATGAATATAATTAACATAGGATCTAGTGTCTCGCCCACTTTTGCTGTTAGTCGCAGGCTCAACAAAAATGGGGAAAAAACTATTTAAAATTTTCCTCTAGATACTATCTTTTGATTGTAAGAAGTTCTGTTCAAGTTTGGTAAAAACCCAAGAAGGTTTATGAATCTAATAAATCTTGAACTGCAGACTGTACATAATGTTTACTGGAATAAAACTAATAAAATTGAGAATGGAAATGGGGAATATGTCAAAGAGACAACTCAGTCCATTTATAAGAAATATACAGAAAACAGGAAATAAATTTTTACAAAATTTCCTTCTAGATACTAGCTTTTGATCATAAACAAGCTTCTGTCCAAGTTTGGTACAAATCCAGGATAGTTTAAGAAAGTTATTAAAATTTTGAAAGCTTTAACCACAGAGTGAATGTAATGTTAACTGGCAGAAAAACTAAGTCCATTTATAAGTAAAATTACGGATAAACAGGATTTTTTTTTTTTTACAAAATTTACTTTTGAATACTATCTTATGATCAAAAACAAACTTCTGTCCAAGTTTGGTACAAATCCAGGATAGTTTAAGAAATTTATTAAAATTTGAAAAACTTTAACCACAGAGTGAATGTTATGTTTACTGGCAGAAAAAACTAAGTCCATATATGAGTAAAATACGGATAAACAGGATTTTTTTTTTAGAAAATTTTCTTCTGGATACTATCTTATAATTATAAACAAGCTTCTGTCCACGTTTGGTACAAATCTAGGATAGTTTAAGAAAGTTATTAAAATTTGAAAAACTTTAACCACAGAGTGAATGTAATATTAACTGGCAAAAAAATTAGGTCCATTTATGAGTAAAATACGGATACACAGGGTTTTTTTTTTTTTTTAAATTTACTTCTGGATACTATCTTATGATCATAAACAAGCTTCTGTCCAAGTCTGGTTGAAATGCAGGATAGTTTAAGAAAGTTATTAAAATTTGAAAAACTTTAACCACAGAGTGAATATTTGTGGACGCCGCCGCCAACAGAATGTAGGATCGCTATGTCTCGCTTTTGCCAGAAAGACACCTAGAGGGCATTGCATATCATATAGTTATAAAGGGACATAACTGAAGAACAGTAAAAGTGACGCTACCCAAATTTGAACTTGATCTGAGTTTTGTGGTAATAAGCATTGTAAGTCTCATAACATTTGGTTGAGGTAAACTTAAGTTATAGAACAGAAACTTAAAATTTTGCAATTTTTCCATTTATAAAGGGGTATTACTCTAGAACGGTTTGAGTGACACCACCAAAATTCAAACTTGATCTGTGTTTTGTGGTAATAAGCATTGTGTATAAGTTTCATAACATTTGGTTGAGGCAAACTTAAGTTAGAGAACGGAAACTAAAAATTTTGCAATTTTTCTGTTATAAAGGAGCATAACTCTAGAACCGTTTAAGTGACGCCACCAAAATTCAAACTTGATCTGTGTTTTGTGGTAATAAGCATTGTGTATAAGTTTCATAACATTTGGTTGAGGCAAACTTAAATTAGAGAACGGAAACTAAAAATTTTGCAATTTTTCCATTTATAAAATTTCAAAATTCTATCTCATTGATTTCTTTTTATTCACAAAAATGTGTTTTTTCATGAACAAACTATACAAATTTGGGCGATTTTGCACGACTTTTAGCTTGAAAAATAGCACGGTGACCCATACTTTTTATTACATTTTTGAAAAAAGCATTGAAAAATCTTCATATTGGCAAAGTATAAAAAAATTCTATCTGAGGAAATATATACTGATGATCCACCTTAATATTGAGTTGACATACTTATTATAATTTGCATAAAAATTGCGCTATGTAGTCTTTGATACTCAATGACAATTCATACAAATGTTCTACAAGTCTATAAGGTATATTTTGGCGATTAACAACTAAAATTACATGATACCTTAGTCACTCTTTGATTTTATCTTGTTATTTTTACATTAGGTAAAAAAAAAATCCTAGAAATATATAGATCAGTTCAGGACTCTTAATTATATCTCAATCATATTCAAAAATGTTGTTTTTCAGTAATAAATTTATATGTTTCTTTTTTATCATGCCAATTACTAAATGATTTCATGTCATTCCAAGCTTATCAAATAAATACTTCCAAAGTAACCTAACTCATAAAACAACATTTACATATAATATATTTCATAATGTAAATTTAATTACTTATTTGTGTAATGAACATAAATTAAATCATTTTTTTGCATTTCTATGTCAGAAATTAATTATAATTTTATTACAGTTTCAAGGGTTTGGCGACAGGAAGATCCAGAGAGCTGAAGACTTGTGTCAAAATTTTCAGCTGATATGCACTAAGCTTAACCTGATCTTTTTTATTGATGCAATTTGTAAAGCATCTAATATTTAACGTTTTCAGGTAATATAGATAATTATACAAAATTCAGACATAAAAGAAGCTAAAGACACCTTTTAGTTTCTCCTCTAATTTTATAAATTATTTCTATAGAAGAAAGACTTCATGTCTCCAATATTTCAAACATCACATTCAAAATGTTATAATTCTAATATTTGTGGGCGTGCCTTGTAGATAAAAGATGAAACAAGACTTACGGACATAATTCCCCTCCCACCTGACTTTTCACAAAGAATTACAATTAAGACCAAACCAAACAACTTGACTGTCAAATCACTTCAAAAATAAGATATTTACTTAACTAAAGTATCAATAAATTGGTAAAACCATTCAATACTTAAAATTTAATTCAAATAATTTTTAATGAATGTGAAATTTGATCTAATTTGACAGGGACAATCTGTGGATATAGTTTGTTACCCTCAATTAAGGCCATCTATTTAAATAGGAAATTATAAAATTGAAAAGATTTGTGATTAGTTTGAGCTAAATGAACTTTAGGCTGGAAGTGCCACTATATGTTCTTCCCAGTCTGTTATCAGAGGGCTGACTTTTTTTCTTCTTAAGAATCCATGTTTAAATTTGACTTTAATTAATACTGCACATTAAATTTATATAAACTTGTAATATTCATTTAAAGATGCATTAGTTGCACATATTCATATTATAATTAATTATACATGACATTTAAAAGCAATTCTACTTTGTTTCCACTAACTCAATAGAAGTAGTTACTTGACGGAACATGCTAAAATATTATTAGTACTCACCAATATCTGTTTGTGTGGCATGTTTCTTACAAACTCACAAACTACTTTAATCAATTTTTTTACCGAAATGTATGTCAGTTAAAACTTATATAGCTAAAATGTTCATCTAAATGACTAAGTAATTAGGATGACTTAGACTCAGGAATTTCACACAAATATCTTAGTTGACAAAATGACTGATTAACTTAGTATATGCTCTAAACGTACAGGACTTCAGACATATTTTGTTGCATAACTAAAATTACATGTTACCTGAGAAAACTGAAATGTTATTTGCTCATCTATACAACAAAATATACTTTTTTCTCTCTCACCATTTTCATCGTAAGCAAACTAAGGGGATATAACTCTTTGATTATCTACCCTTATTCATAGATGTAGCAGTAATCTACATAAATGTTCATATTTGATATGCGGAGGTAAAAATTTCATTATTGTTCTTGAATGCCTCTAATTATTTTTTGTTTCTTGTTCATCAAGAAATAGAATCCTCAACTAGTGTTGTCTAGGAAAGAAGAATATACTTTTGATTTTCTTACTCATTCAAGGACCAAATGTTTTATGTTTATAACCATTTAATTAATGAGAAAACATTTTTAATTACTATTCAACAAAGCCAACATAAATAATTGACAGGTTGATTTATAGGTATATGTAGAAGGTCAATGGTGTTTTTTTTTTTTTTCATTTTCTACTTAACACAAGTATTCTGCACAAGACCTGCATGCATGCACTAGTATCAATTTTATTCAACATTTTTATCAAAATAATATAAAGCCTACATCTGGAGCGCTCAGTATGAAATAAAAAAAAATCAAGTTGATTAAAATTTTTCTCATATTATTTGATTTCACGTGTTTTTTATGATGATTTACAAAAATATGTAAAATATCAGAAATAATCGTGACTGGGTGATGGATAAGCTCATTAGAAGTGTGACCAACCGAGAAGAAATGTAGCAAATGTTATAAACGTTACAATATTGTCATCTCAATGTAAAAATCTAGTCAAATTGTACACACTAATATTTGATCGATTCAATCTGTTTTGGACAAGATGAAAACATTGATATTAATAAAATTTTGCATGGGAATATTCTGTTTTTATTTACATTTACAAATTAATAAATGTCATGTTAATATAAAATATGATGAAATCGACATGCAAAGGTCTTCAAGATATCCTGAATGTATGATACTGACGTCAAGGATTTTAAAATAAGTTTTAAATTAAATAATCTTTCAAATGAAGTTTTAGTTTAAAATAATTTGTGTTCTTGTTTTTATATATCAATAGTTTGGTGCATGAAACAATTATAGACTCTTAATGGTGACACAAGTATACAGAACCTCAAGGAACAGACAAAACTTAAAGTTCAAAAGGTCAAATGTGACATAATAAGCTTGGAAAACTCTGCAAGTACTTATGATTCTTACTGCATGTACTTTTCTTACAGGAAGCTTACATGGAGGAAATATAAGCTGCACTGAAATTTAAATTTGTTGTGAAACACCTTATAAATTTCATGTGAGACATGGAATGCTCCGTTGACACTTTCAACTGTCAACACGTCAATTAAATGACATATATGTCGTAGGTAATGAAGTACAAGATTATGTTCCTATTTTATGGTCAGGAAATGTTTTGCACCAGCATTTACTGGTACCAGGAGATGAACCAAATGAATCATAAACATGGTGGTGTCCCTTTGAAGGATGATGATATCAACATTCTAATCTTGTATATAATTAATCGTATGTAAAGCCAGTGGCTATTTACTAGTTATATGATTTCTAAAGTTGTAATTTAGATGTTATTACTAATATAGATACAAACACTTTTGTCAACAATTTACATAAGAATTTTTTTTATCCGCTTTGTGTTGTGTAACTTTAAAATATGATCTGCATGGATGATTTTATTGTCTTTGAGGTTGGTGTTTATATATGTCAGTGTGTAGTTTTAATTCATTTCCAATCCGTATTTGTCTGATTGTAGTAAATATACAGTAAAAATGCCTCTCCTTTTATTGTCTTCATAATTGAGGTCGACTTTATATATGTCTATAATTGAGGTTCATCTTTATATGTGTTACTATGATAGTTTTATTACATATTCAGTCACTACTAGTGTAAAAATTCATCTGCTTTAAAGATGGAATTTGATTGCTGATTTATAACTTAATAAGCAGTTTCAGAGAACTTCCTATTTTTTATTAATGACAAAGGCTCTTTGGTCTTTAGAAAAGGAAAAATATTTTAATTAATGCGCTTAAAATAAAACCCAAAAATAGGAAATACATCTTTAAAATAGTTCACAAGTAGGCAAATTTATGCAAATTGTAGAAACCCCTTTTGTTAAAAATGTAAAAGTGTTTAGATTTTTAGTTGAGTGTGAAGTACAAAATACCTATTAACCTGGATCTAATGTAAAAGGGAAACATACATCTTCTGAATCGTAGAGATGGAATGGGCGATTACTCATAAAATTAAATATGAAATCTCTAAGGTTAGGTATCCTTCTCTGTAGGTAAATATATTTGTTATGATTTATATTGAGATATTCACAGGGTGTTCATTTCATTGGTGTCATCTTGGGTCGTCTTAGATTACATAAAAAAACTGTCCCCTAATCACCCGACTTTTACATATAACATCTGATTTTGTTACTTCTGTACATTTGTGAGAAAACATTCATGTAAAACATCGTATCAAGTCTATAAACTGCTAAAAATAAAACTTCCTGAAAGAAGGAGGAGAAAATAATACCTACACTTTCTTTAAGGGTGAAATTAATATCTACCTATTTGTGATAACAATATGCATTTTGTATGAATAGGGAAGTTCTCTATATTAAAATATCATTAAATTAACAGGTGCTTTTTCAAAAGAAAAACAGCTTCATCTCCGGTTTTTGGTTTTCATGTTGCTCAACTTTTTGTTATCTTGGTGTAGTGTTTTGTCGACTTTTGTTCATGGTTTTTCTTTTAGCCGTTTATTTGTCTGTTTTTCTGTTTTTTATTACCCCTTGGTATCTTTTTTCCCTTTTCCCTCTGATGTTGTCGGGTTACTGCCTTTTAAATGTCTTCCCAACATTTCACTATCAAAAATATTCTTAAAATTAATGAAAATTTTAATTCTGAATTATCCTATATATATATTGTGGTTATAAAAATATTTTACATTTTTTTTCTCTCCAGCATTGCTTCATAAATATATTGGATGAACATAACTTAACTGCTGTATATAAGTAGTGTAAATGCAATGCTCTAGAATTTCTGATGATATATTTGTGAAACAGATTAATGTATCCTATTATAACTAGTGCCAGGTATTAGAGTGCACCTAAATCGGTGAAACAGATTCTTGTCATTAATTAGAATTGTCTCATTCTGTCATATGAATGAAACTGATGTAAAAGGAAACTTCAAAAATATTTGTTTTCAAAACCAAAACAAAAATGTGGTGTAAAGTTTCAATTTTTCTAAAGGAATCATAATATTTTATAAAAGAAATTAAATTCATTAAAAAAATTTATGGCTATCAAGTCTAAGCATATTATATAGTCAGAAAGTTATGGAGTACATTGTGTTTTAATATTTTTCAAGCTTCGTTTTACAATCTGTACTATTTTAACTCTTCAAAAGCAATTGATCTAACAGTTTTAAATAAAGGGTTATGACGAGTGCATCAAGTTGACGAAAGATTTTTCAAGCCTTTTAATGAGAAGAGAATCATAAAGTTTCTTGAATATTTCTTAGAGACCTTGCAAACATGATCCTATTAAAGATTTTGTAACAATCCACCTAAGAAACATTCCATATGTTGCTTAGAAAGGGTAAAATGTATCTTACTGTTCCTTCAATCCACAACATTTAAAAGCAGGGGCAAACATTTTATCTAAAATGTCTGTTTGGAGGGTTGTGTTATGAGGGTTAGTTAAGTTTTTAGTGCAAATCATTGTTAAAAATAGGGAATTGAAAAACTTTCTGAAAATAAGCACCTTTTGATGAGCTGATTCCAAACAGACTAAAGTATGTTATCATTGTTTGATCCCAGATAGTATCCTTTATTAGAAAGGTCCTCCAATAACTTGTCTTCTTTAGTCTGTTCTGAAAAATAAATGAGAAAAATCAGTTTTGTATTTTCACATTTTCACAGGTTTATTTCATTGTCTGAACAATTTTAAATAGAACAGCATGGTTCTCACCTGAGCCTGTTTTTTTTTTTTTCTATTTTGTAAAGCCATTTTTGTATGAATAACAGGAAACTTGGAAAAGCCTGAATCAGAATATGACAGCAACCCAACTATACAAAAACTTCTCTGATAACCGTAAGCATACATCAATCATACAAGCGCATAGTGAAAAAGGTTTTAGTTATTGCTATCATTTAGCAACTGGAACAACTTTGAAGAACTTTTGCCAAAAAATTTCCAGATATTGTTTTCAAGGGAAAAAAGACATTTAAAAGTGACAAATCAGTATCAAGAATTGCCTCCGGTAGCCCTTTTTATTCATTCAAAGGGAAAGCAAAATACTGGTCTATATAAGAACCTAATGATAACAAAAATGGCTTTTAACCAGGTGTAAAGTGGCAAGTACAGATTAGCTGAACAAATAAATATGATACATAATCAGAAGCAATATACAACAATCATCAGTTTATTTTTATAGTATTAATGTACAGAGTTTAGACCAAAGAGAAATCTTGAGTAGAATAGCTCTGAATAACCTAAAGCAAAAATATTTGGTTATTTGTCTTTATGTTGTTAATTGTCTAATTGAGGTAAAGTTGCACATATTTTATTCCTATAAACAATTAACATTTGACATGAGATCTAAATATAGCATAATTTCTTTTTTATCTGGGTAGAAATTAAGTATGCATAAAATGTTATTTTTTTTAAATGTATCTTAAGAAAAAGTACACAAGCTTGCAATACATTTGGCTATCAAAATATGTTCATGTGAAAATACATCAGAAATCAGAATCTGTCAACCTTCATGTATCTTGAAGATTTTTCTTGCATGTGTCATCTTGATTAACCCGATCCAGCGTTGATTTATTAAAAAACTTGTACTGTTTGACAGTGAATTCAGTACTGAATCAACAGATTTTATAAAGTCATATATAATTTTGTCTCCAATAGTCCTATGCCCTCTTTTGAATTACTGAATTTATGAAAATTTACAAAATGAAATTTGATACAACTTTGTTATATGCAGGGGTTAACTTGTTTGACAGGAGTTAGATTTCATTATTTATTAACAATAAGTGCAGGTATCTTCATCTTTTCTTTCCCTTTCTAAAGTTTTGTAATTCATAATAGACCATTTGACCTCAGATTAAATATATACTATAAATTATAAAAGAAATTTAAAGACACATATTTATTTAGACATTTTTTAAAAATTACCTACGAAAAAGGTTAAAAGGCTTCATTCATATTCTATATTTCTTTTGTCATGGGGATCATCTTTTGTTTAGGGAGGGGAGATTGTATCATAGTGATGGGTAGTCACCTCAGGATAACAAGTAAACAATATGTACACATGCATAATTGTTTCTTTTGTTGGTAGGATGTTACCAGTAACATTATAATAGATGGGATGGCCATCTTTATTTCAGTAGAATGGAAATTGGGAGAAAATTGGCATCTTTTATCGAAATATTATATATTTACATTTCTAATACAATAAGTTTCTAGACATAAATCATAATTTGTCATATCATTATCGGTAAGGTATGCGAGCAGTGAGGCTTATATAAGATATATAAATTGAACCTGATGTTGGGATATCAAATTAATATTTGACATGGAATAAGAAATTTGAAACTAAAAATCGGTCAGTTTTGTATTATGTCAAAAAGCCTCAGTGATAGTGCAAAATTTTCTTTCAATTTTCACTGAATCACTCTACAGCCTTCAACAATGAGCACTGTAGAGATAAGTTTGAATAAAGGGTAATATTGGGTTTATGTCAACTAAACAGCAATCCCACGGCACAGACCAAAACCTGTCAAGCAGTAACTTAAAAGTAAGACAGGATTCAAATTGGAAAAAAAAAACAAAAATTGAAGAAAAATTCAAAAACACAGAACTATTTTCAGACAAATAATAAAATTCCTTTCAAAAATTCTCATACCAGAAGATAGGTTTTTCTCAAAATTTTTATATTTTATATCTAAAATAACTCATGCAGAAGACAGATTTAATTTAAATTTTTATTTAAAAAGTTGGAGTAAGTGCACAAAGCATGTATAACTGCCATTGGGTGATTTAGATTCATTTACCAGCTAAACACCTGCAATTTATCAATTAGAAAAATCAATTTCAAAATACAAATATGTAGCTCATTCCTGTCAATCAAAACTGTTGAATGTTACACCCTCCAAAATCATACACCATCTTGTGGTAAAGAAACAAAAGCTTTCATCATAATAAAATCACCATTTAAACTATAAAAGTTTATAAAGTCCATTAATCAATACAAATTTCTACAAGTTCTGATTTGCAATTAAAAATAATAAATCTTGCTGAAGTGAGAATACCGAAAAATTGTACCGGTACAATAAATAAATCTCTTCAAATTCCTTTCAGTCCTTGATTTATCCGGTATTAAAATGTCTTAACAAAAAAGTGAAATATGAAAATGTTAAAATTATAGTTGAAATTAATATTTTGTATGTGTGATATTAAGTGCACAGCAGTTAACTTTGTACCCTTTAGTCAGTTAGGTGTGTTGCTTAGGTGGTAGGTGAATCTATTGTTCAGGTACTATAGGATAAAAGATATTTTCCGCTAAATAGATTTATAATATGCATTTTTATGTCTATTCTCATCTTATGTGTCATAAATAAGACCTCTGATAAAGAGACAAAAAATGCCATCGTTATCGAATTTCATTTCTTCCTACCAAGCACAGACCATACATATGAAATATTACAGTTCATATGATACAGCTTATGTAATTGCAAATTATAAACCTATCAAAATTTATATTAATTGTTACTTTAATTTAATTGAATAATAAATTTTATGGATATTATATCATTGCAGACAACATCAATATTAAGTATTTTGTCAAAGCATTGTTAGTTAGTTTTTACCTAAACCAACTTGATGCAGGTTAATAAAAATTCAGGCTGTTGTTTATCATTTATAAACAGAAACAGAAACTGATAAAATAGGAAGCAAATTAATGGTAGTCGCCAGTTTGTCAGATTTTATTATAGTTAGCAGACAGGAAAAAGGTTCTCAAAATCATGTTTTCCTCTCTGATAATGGGACAATCAAGACAAAATAATTTAAAAACAAAACAAATCAATGTTAGAACAAAAAAAAAAATATTACAATAAAGACATTGGTCTGCAACATGCCCACCTACAAGATCTTGATTAGGATAGAGATAACAATAATTCTTTTATTTATTTTTGGAAGCCTTTAGTGTAAAATATTAAACACAAGTTGTAATACATTTCTGGCTTCAGGAATAATCAATTATTTCAAGGAACTTCAATCATTTGTATGACCTGCTGAAATCTTCATGTTTCTGTCTCAAAAAAGTAATGAACAGAAAAAAATCAGGCTGCTTTGTTTAAATCTAATTTTATGGAAAGTTGGCATATTAATACATTGTGTTAAATTTGTTAACTAAAAAAACCAACATTATACAAAAATTTCATAACTTTTACATTAGTCATCAGTAGTCCTCAGACAGCACTGTCATGATTTTTTTTAGATGTACTTTATAATTGTTATGCAAATATTTAATAGTTGACATGAAAAATTGTGTTTATTTTGATTTTTTGGTGTAATTATGTTCAATTTATTATCTTATAACAGAGACAGTTGTGGTGTGCTTTTTTTCTATCATATGATAAATTACTGAAGTTTTAAGAGGTGACATAAATTCATTTCATGGAAAAAGCCACACTCATTTCATGGAAAATCTGTAGGCAGCAATAGGATTTGTGATATATCAGGTCTGTAGTTTGCATGGAAACACTCTCTCTGTGAGAATCCAACTTTAAATTGCCATAATTACATCTAGTATGTTCAATATGCATTGACCAATACATCTGATGTGTTTTTTGTATTAACAATTTCATCTTGAATAATTACTGCACTGGCCATTACAACAAGAAGGCTTACTACATTGGCAGCAATTACTACACTGGCCATTACAACAAGAAGGCTTACTACATAGGCAGCTACATGTAGAATGCTTACTACACTGGCCATTACATCTAGAATGTTTTCTACATTGGCCATTACATTTAGAATACTTATTACATTGGTCATTACATCTAAAATGCTTACTTCATTGGTCATTACATTTAGAATGATTACTGCATTGGTCATTACATCTAGAATGTTAACTTCACTGGCCATTACATCTAGAATGCTTACTACATTGGACGTTATAACTAGAATGCTTAACTACATTAGCCATTACAACAAGAATGTTTACAGCATTGACCATTGCTTTTGATATGATAACTGCATTGACCACAACATCTAAATTTGTTTACTGAACTGACCATTACATCTAGGATGTTTACTGAACTGACCATTACATTTAGGATGTTTACTGAACTGATCATTACATTTAGGATGTTTACTGAACTGGCCATTACATCTAAAATATTTACTAAATTAGCCATTACATCTAGAAAGTTCACTACGTCGATTATTACAACAATAACAACAAATACTGTATTTGCCAATCAAGGCACCCAAAATGAGAGCAAAGAAAGAGCAGAGACAGATTGTAAACATTTATAGCAGACCTGTTTGTGTGAGTTATGACCTTTATCTCAATTTAATATGAAAATCAAGTAGACCTAATAAACCACAAAATGGAGAATACGTGGAAAACATGTGGATTTATTAATCATATATTAACTATAAAGCTTGCAATAGTTTGGATTATAATTAATTGTGTATCTAAATAAAAGTTATCCAATTGCATATTCACTGCCGGTTAACTTTTGTCTGAAAAAAAAGCTTTCAATTAAAATTACACAGTTGAGAAGGGGGAGTTTTTCATCCTGTGTGGGGATTAGACATATTCACTCAATTTCTGTTTATTTCTAACGTGATATCAGACTTTTTAATCCATTTTCTTGAGACAATCTTGGCTTCAGATAAATATGCTTCAATACATTTTCAACAGAATTCACAACCATGTGAAAGCTTTCAAAAATTTTGAAAGGATTATATAATGAATTTAACATAATGACTCTTGTTTTGTGGTTTTTAAATTTTTTGTGTACATTGAAAGTTTCCTAATGCAAACTTATGAACCATTTAAGTATTTGTTTAATGTAATAAAACTTTTTAAGTATCTTATTAATTTGATGCTGTTATGAAAATTGAGTACTCAACAAATTTTTGACTGCAAATTAAATTTTTATTGAAGAAAGGTAAGTTAATTTTAATTGCTGCAGATTTTTACCACTTCACCACTAGAAATGTTGTAAAGGTTAACATGACAAGCTAGTTAATTTTTATAAGATGTCAGCTGCTATTGTGAATATCAGTTTTGCTAATTATTGAATGTTTGTGACAGGCTGAAGGGGGAGGTAATATCAAATTATTTTAAATCTACTTGAATGAAAAATGTCATATGGTAACCTTCAGATTTTAATTACTACTTCTGTAAATGAATACAAATTGCACTGGAAGAGCTTTTTGCATTTTTTTACATTTTGCATGTCCTTTAAAATTGCTGCAATCACTAGACATAGAACTGTGGAAAAAACTTGTCTTCTATCTAACGGATATTTTCCATAATGGTTAAAGGCTACTTGGTATCCTTAACAAAAAATGACTATACATAAAAAGTTTCATTTTTTGATGTAGTAGATTGCAAGAGTTTGCAAAGAAATGTTTTTTTTTTCAAATTCTAGTAATTGCAACTGACAGCATTACTAAGTAATTAGAAATTATTTTGACCTTAATGATATTTGCCTTTATGTGAAGAGATGTTATTACAAATGACCATTAAGAAATGGTGCTTTATATACCTGCAGTGTAAAGATTGCAGAGACAAGGCTTGACAGCATTGCTAAGACATTCTAGTTCTATAGAAATTTCATGTCAATCTCAATGTTAAAAAAGTGAATAAAGTCAATTATTCCATCACATTTTGTAAACAAGCGTGACAGTTCTCAAATGATAGAAACATTTGGTAAGCTATCTCTACCTATATTTCATTAAAATTTAATCACAGATTAGATTTCTTCAACATTCCCACAGCATCAGCATGACAACACTTTAATGTCCTGCTTACAGACATATCAATGAAGTGAAAACTGCAGACATGGGTTCACTTGATGCATTTACATGTGAACATGCCATTCTCGATGAAAGCATGTCCGTCAAAATCCACATGCTAAAGTTTAGATTTTATCAGGTACATATTTAAAGCTGATGAAAACTACAAAATGATACAAGATTTTTAATATGATATTCAGAATTTAATGCTTTTATGATGGGAAAATGGAATAATATCTTTAGTTTTGATAATTTCTGCTAAGTTTCCTCTCCCTTATCTCAATTTTCATTATTCAATTTCATTTATCTTTTTAACAACTTTAAACTATGTCACAACTACGACACCCAAGATTCATGATGCAAGAGAGACAACTCCACTTTTTAACAGTTAAAAACTATGCTATTGAAAAACAGAAACTTGATTGTTTGGTCTTAAACAAGTTAGATTTGAAATACCTTAAATTTCGGATTAAATCTTAAAACTCAGGAAATTTTCAATTTCTATTTAATAACTTTGAGATCTTTGCAAGATCTGGAAATTTGAATTTTCTCATTTCTATCATGATTTATTTAATTTTAACTGATAATTTAAAGTTCTGGATGTTACTTGGTACAATTTATAGTTAACAATCCATAAAATGTAAACAACGAGTCATGTGTTCTATTTAACACATAATTATGCAATAGTTTTGTTTGCCTTAGTTTTATACTGTTGTATTGCGATCTATAGACATTTGACTTTTTACAGGTTTTTTTGCCACAGATAAGTTATATGTAAAGTCTAATAATTCAAGCCTCAAGTCGCATCATTAAAATACCTAAACACGGGCCCTATGACGTTCATGTTTTATCAACCACTACTTAACCCATCTCAATAGATGATGTTGCTGTACTTTATGTTCAGAAATATCTATCAAAAGTGTCCTTAAAATATCTGCATGGGACAATATCTAGAAGCATATATACATGTATTTAAAATTTGTTGAGATTATTTGGAAATTTTTTAACAGTTATCTATAAAAAAGATCTCTTTAAATTTCTGACCTTTGAAAGGAATCTACAAAATAAACATGAACATGATGAAAACCTATCCGTTTTTATCAAATAATTCTTCAGTAAATTCGCAACTCCACAGGAATTAAATAATCAAACTGGACCACAAATGGTGTTAATACCCATTCAGGAAATGACATAAGTGGTCTAGTAACACTTCACTTCTGTAGGGTCCCTGATAAATATATTGACCATTTATCTCTATTCAAAGTACTGTTATCATTCTGTCAAAGTGTGACGTCATTGTGATCGCAGGTATTACTCCAAATCTTTTGGTTAACCATACAACAATTTTTCTAGGGCATAATATGTCAGTTGATTTTGTATGTGTATATTCTTTACATTTGCTGTACTTCTTATGTATATTTCATACAGCAATGTTATAAACTGTGCAATGTCTCCCAAAATTTCAAAGCTTTTAAAACACTTGGAAAGCATAACAGTTAAAAATTGATGGTCTAAAGAGAAAAATGCTCTATACTTTCAGATGCTGTAGTAGAATCTATATGTATCATGGCTTTGTGATGTCAAAATTAACTGACTTGATGATATCATGTATGACCTGTTGTTTATCAATGTCACAGTGTTTGACCAAACAACATCAAGTATGACATGTCACTATTACGATAAGGACTAAAAGAAGTAAATTTTGGATCTACAAAACATGTCAATCAATAAGAAAAACAGATAATCAGTAATTCATGTAACATATCAGCTACTAAACACAGTACGAGTCTCTTGGGGTAAAGATTGCAGAAGTGCAATAACATACCAATAGTCACTGGCAGGTTAGCTACATGTACTCTCTACCTGTATAAATTGTTAGTACACATATCATAGGGTTGTGAGGTGAACATTCTTTAAATCCTACCTATGTCTATGTCAAGCAACCCATTAATAATATGTACTCAAGATATTTAATTTACGAATATAATAGTTGTTAAGAAAACCATTTTATCAAAAATTATTCATTTGAAAAAAAATGGCTTCCTTCATGGACAAGGGGAGGTAACTCAATTCAAAATGAAAGCAATCATTACCTCCCTTACCTCAGTGCACATAAGTGCTAATTTATAATACCTTTCAGTAAAAAAATGTATTTCTTTGATATCATTATCATATTAAGTTACAGACTTTAGCACCCCTCTGTTTCAGCTTTATATGAAGTAACAATTGCAAGGCTGAAAGCTAAAACAATAGTACTTTGAGAGGAAACGATGGGGAATGTCAGTTTCTTGATGAAAAATACATCCGTTCTAATTTTGAGTTGTTTCCCTGGAGCAAGCTTAATGTAAAGTTTACCGTAATGGTTTTAAACATTACACTGAGGTATATATATCATGTTTCTATTTTTCAATGGAAATTCGCAAAAAAAGGACTGTTTAAGTCAAGCATCATGATATTTAGTTTTGACTTTGGAAGCTAGTAAGGTCTTTTCTCTGTGACTGGTTGACAACACTAGATAAAATCTTATAACAAACACATGTGAGGTCAATATATCCTTATTGAAGTTGGCGAAATGCCAAAACAAGGAAAATATAAAGATGCATTCTGTGACTTTATGGTGTCCATTAAGAAATTTCCCATACTATTAAGAATCATCCAAAACAAGAATGTGTCCCCAGTACACAGATGCCCCATCTGCACTATCATTTTCTATGTTCAGTGGACCATGAAAATGGTGGAAAATCTCTAATTTGGCATTAAAATTAGAAAGATCATATCATAGGGAACATGTATTCTAAGTTTCAAGTTGATTGGACTTCAACTTCATCAAAAACTTTAACCTGAAGCGGGACAAACAGACGAACGGACAGATGGACGGACGAACAGACGCACAGACCAGAAAACATAATGCCAATTTTAATAAAAATGGGGCATAAAAATAACTGATGACTTTCAATTTCTCAAAGTAACATTGGAAAATATGAAATAAAGGTTAGCAAAAAACACCCCAAAAAAATTATCCATGTAAACAAGATAATTAATGTATCAGCAATCAGCTTTTATTGCTGTTCTTCATCTTGACAGATGCTGGGAGGTCTACAATAAAAAAAACAAGAGTCAACACCTTACATCAAGTTAAAAGTGGTCATTCCTGTCATATTTGACACTGGTTGATATTCATCAATAACTGCTACATGTCTTTGAATATGGGTTCAATCAATGAATTGTAAAAATAACTGATGAAAACTGGTGAAATCTTTCTTCTTATTTTTTCCTACTTGGTCCCACAAAAGAATTTGTAAAAACAATTATTGATGAAGCCTAGGAAGGTGTATCTACAAATACCATTGAGTGCAGCATGAAAATAAATCTGACTTTTATCACATCAACGCCATTTGTAGAAGAACTTGGAAAAGACAAAGCAAAGATTATCAACCCAATCAGCCGCGAATGCATTTCTTGTACTGTGCTTGTGTGCTGATATCATTTTTATATATTAGATATAAGTGTTGATTAACACTTAAAATTTCTTACAGCAATGTGGTCACAGACTCAATTGGCCTAGTTGTAATATTCATGATCTGAAATTTAAAAGGCCCTATTTATAAAAATTAGTAGCATCTACATGTATTTAAATGCTAGTACGGAAAGATGATGTTGACTGATTTCTACAAATACCAAAATTAAGGAAATAATCAGTCTCCAAGGAGATGTTTGCTAAAAGACAAAAATTCTCAAGATGTTTCATTATCTGGAAAATATGCAAGATTTATCCAAAAGTGCATACATAGTGAGGTGAGAATTTTTAATGTATAAATAAACATTTTAGACAGTTTGAAAACTTAACATAAGTAACTATAAGTGTTTCACAAAACAAGTATCCTCTATGAAAATTTTCCCAAAAATTGCCTAGTTTAACCAACTGAAACAAATACGTCAAAGAAGTTTTAAGGCAATGGATTGAAACTGTGAGATGAGTTTAGTAAACAAAATGTTTCAAACAGTAAGAAGGCTCCAGGTTGGAAATTGTAGGAGGAATTGATTATGCAAAACTGGTATTTTCCTTTGAGAATGCTGCTATCAATTAACTGTTTCACCACCAGAAAATCTTCGTAATTATGCAAATGTGCATCCAAAATAAGTGCACATTCTAAATTTATACACAAACATTCCAGGTTGAAAAGTGCAGAAGTTGATTCACAAAACAGGCTCCTTCTTTTTTATATAATATTATACTGTATTGTGTCATTACACTTCTAGGAGCAAAGAAAAACTTGCACATTGCAAATGATTTTTTTCATTGGTTTACAGATGCTCAGTATTTGAACTTAGAAGAATGAAAAAAATGAAATGAATTTTTTTTTGTGATACACTGCAATAAAAGTTGGATTATCTCCCTTACACCATATATCTGCAGTAAAGATTATCAATGTATGATATACATAGAACATTTCTAGAATTTCATATATTTCATACCAAACAGTCTTAAATGAAAATTATGGTAGATGCATTTTTTTAAATTTGGACAACGACTTCTTCTTCCACCAGATTTTAATTTTATAAAAAGTTCGACTACCTCCCCTCTCCTCAAATTTTGCTAAGCAATAGAACTTTTTATTTTTCATTTTGGGTGCATGTGTGTCTAAGCAAAGGGGAAACAAAGCATAGTAAAATGAAAGCTAACCAGAAAAAAAAACAACATGAACTATGAAACTGAGAATACATATTCTTAACCATCATAGGACACTTGTCTTATCACTTTGTTCTTTATTCCCCATCATTCATTTATAATTCCATCTTTATTCAAACATAGCAATGTCACCTTTTTATTAAAAGTAAAAAAGTTCAAACATTTTTTTCTTCTTTTTTTGTGATTCTGCCTTCAAGGCAAATGTTGAAATACAAAACGAAAACAGAGAATCTCATATTCATTTTGAAAATTATTTTCAAATAAACATGCTGAAAGGGGAGTAACTCAATTCATAAAATAATGAACGCATGGTGGATAATTCTTATCATCATACAGTTCATAGACCATTTTAATTTACATTTTCCTTTATATCTTAAACTGTAACACTCAAACTAATAATACGATAATTATTGTGCTTCTATTTCTAACAAGTCGTACTGACTTTTATTATTATTCAAAGTTTTCTTTTCATTGAACCTTTCTCTAAACTTATGATGAATGAACACTACCAAAATGGGTTTAGGTAGATGGAGGTCTAAATAAATAAACTGTTGACACAGAGATATGTCTCGCCTGTCAGCATAAAATTCAGAAAAAGATAATCTGATGGACAGCAACATTGCTAATTAATTCAAAGTCGCTTGACCAACTAGTGGGGTCTGCAAATGGTTGACAAACTGAGATGAACAGACAGCAATGTAACTTTATAGAAAACATTGTCTATTGTAAGTAGTTCCTATCAAACTAACTTAATCATAAAACTTAACATTGAAAATTATTAATTGATTGAAAGTCACTGGACCATGACCTAGGGGGCAGGGCCTTAAAATAATCGTCAAACTGATATTTACTGATAATGATGCAATTTTATAGAAAATATCATTGATCTATCGCAAGTAGTTCATATCAAACTAACTTAACCAGAAAACTTATCATTGAAAATTGCTAATTAATTGAAAGTCACTGAACCATAGCCTAGGGGGCAGGGCCTCAAAATAGTCATCAAACTGAAAGGTACTGATAGTAATGCAACAACTTCATACAAAATATCATTGATCTGTCACAAGTATTTCCTATCAAACAAAATTAAGCAGAAAACTTAACATTTTAAATAAATTGCTAATTATTTCAAAGTCACTGGACCATGGCCTAGGGGGCAGGGCCTCACAATTGTTGTCAAACTGATATGTAATGATAGTAATACATCTTCATGCAAAATATCAATTATCTATCACAAGTAACTTTAGCAGAAACTTCACAATTGTTGAGGCCCTCATCACAGCCATCCCTGCAGAAGCAATCCCTATGTCTCGCTTTCTGCAACTTTCGTCGCAGGCGAGACAAAAAAAAAAAAAAACGATAGAATTTTCTCATCCTTTGCCAAAGAGTAATTTATATCATACTTTTTTTCAAAAATATATTAAAGTATGGGTTATGAAGCTATCTTTCCAGCTTCAGGTGTACATGGAAAAAACACTTTTCTGTTAATAGAGAGAAACATAAACGACAGAATTTTAAACTTAAATATGGGAATATGCTTTTAGAAACTAAATATAAAAGGCGGGTCAAAGGACTTGTTTTCTTGAAACAAAACAAAATAGGCATATTTACAGAACTTTTCCTCAAAAAAATTAAATTATCTAGAGTTATCTCCCCTTAAATTGCTAAGTTAAATAAATAGAATTTAGCAAAACATAATGCGATAAATCACAGAATTTTATACATTTAAAAGAAAAAAAAAGAAAAAATAATGGAATTGCATTTCTGCCTCTAAATTTCCATATTTAATATAAGATCTAGACTAATTGTGTTCCGATTTTACAATCCAAGATGGCAGAAGAATACTTTTCTACCCTAAACAGAAACAAATTTCCAGATGTGTCTTGATCAAATTAAACATTTTTTATCACCAGTAAGTAAATAAAACCAACCTCACTATGAAAATCAAATAGGTCCCAGATAAAAATCATTATATGTTTTCATTAAATGATTGTCACTGGACTTTAAGCATGCACCAATCAATCAATTAGTCAATTTCATCTATAGTTATATTTGTAAGCAGGTGTCTTTGACTTAATTCACTTGCTCTATGCTATCTATTAAAATGTGCATCAAATTTGTAAACACAATTTTTATATAGTTCTGTAATTACACTTTCCGGTTAGGTTATTATAAGGCTTTAGTGTAGACTGTTGGTAAAACTAATTAAAACAATGTTTGAATAATATATCCCATTGCCAGTCATTTCTGAACAATATTGTATAAAATTTTGCATACACAGCTTTATTGGCAAATGAATACAATGTAATTATCATTCGAATATTTTTAAGGATTTGTGATTCGTTAAAACTTGATCACATGTATACTTGTATTTACTCAGTTTGCATGCCAATACTGGTTGTGTTTAGCTTTTCATAGGTCAAAAACAGCATATTGCACAGGGCATACAGCATGTTACTAAAAATACATTCTAGAAATCCTCAAGTTTACATTGTTAATGCTAAAGTTGTTGATTAATAATATTACAATTGTAGCCTTTGGTCGAGGTCAATACCATGTTATATCAAGAGAAGCATATCGACCTCAGGACTTCATCCTCAGTCAATATGCTTCTCTTAGGTCGATATAACATCGTATAGACCTCATACAAAAGCTATAATTCTATAGTATACAAATTGTGAGATGGATGGCTGGTTAAAATCTAGCTTCTATTATTACATGTATATTTAGGATGAGAGCACATGTTACAATGATACTGATATGAACCATGCTTTGTACTAAACCAAAACACTGATATTGATTTTTAAATATCTTGTTCACAAGATAACAGGCCTCAGAATGGTCTATCAACCTACATGGACACATTATTCTGACTCCAACCAAACTAGTATTTGCACTTACTTATAGTGCCCCATGCTTTCGGAGTAGCATCAAATAATACATAAATGGAATTATGTTTTTCTATTCTAAGGGCCATGCACAAGCACCAATTTTAATATCCCCAAAACAAACACAATTTTGAATTTGTTTTCCCTGTTGCTCAGTAACACATTTCCAATTTAAGGTCAATCTAAATTTTAATTGCATACCAATCCTCCTTTACAACATTATAAGGTTTAAACTTTTTCCTTGTAAATATATCTTCAAAATTCAATTTTATGACAATTTTATGATATTAATGGTTTTTAAAAACATTAAATATGGGAGTATAACATGGTAATATTGGAATGTGATCTAAATACCTACATTTATTATATATCTGTAAATTGTCTGCTACATGCCTGACCTACAAAAAACATGATGGATTAGAACAACATGTCATTACAACTAACAAGGAAACATCATTGGTATACTGTGGAAAGACACAAAAAATAAGTGGCAATTCTGTTTGTGATGCTATATAGGATCTGTTTAATTTATTTATATACTGTAAACACACAAACACACAAACTACAGTAATATAGAGTACATCAAATATAGTGTACAGAAACTTGGACACGATAGAGGAATTATTACTAGCAAAAATAAATATGAGCATGAAGAAAGTTTTATTTTTTTAATTTATACTAATCCAGTTAAAATTTACAGTTTGGTTTAATATCTTAAACTGTCAAGGATTCCTATATAACATACTGGTCAAACATTTTACTTAATTAAAAAATCTACTATGAATATAGACACTTACTTTTGAAGTTTGATTCCACTTAAAGATTTAAATATTTAAATTAAAAAGGGTATTTCCCACAAAGTTATATATGGAAATTCCAACAACAGATCAAACGAATTTAAGATCTTTCCATTGACTCTCAACTTTTTGATAAAGGTTTTATCTATAATATTGCAGTTAAATTTTAATATCTTGTAATTTTGTTTAATGCTGGTACTCATTTTCCTTTTAACACAAATTTTCAATTTTCATCCTTTTTCTTTTTAACATTCAAAATTTTTGCACTACATTATATTTAAATTTAAGCCATTGCTACATTAAATCTATTTTGAAGTACTTCGGCTGATACTATAGAGAAAGACAGCACAATCAGCAATAACAAGTACTGTACGATAGCTTTCTTTTACGCTGTTTTTCATTTAGTTTAAATGGATTTTTCTGGTTTTATTTTCTTTCAATGATTTTAACTTAATCTTCTGTCATTTTGCCATCAATGCATAGGAGCTTGTTCATCATTTCAGACTGTGTTGGCAGATTGCTGTATCATTGATGTATATCCCTCATTCTTTCTTATTTTTCAGATGAATGCAATAAAATTATATGGTCAAAAACCTTCAGCTTCTCTTCTAAAATTTTTATATCAAACAGAATAGTATGCTTTCATGTATCATTGAAAATCCATACAACTGATCAATTTATTTGTGTATCAAAAGTGCAGCTTGCAAAATAAATGATGACATTGTGTTTAACAGAACATTATTACATCATACAATTCTACGCATCAAAGATTTCCCATATGGAGATTTACAAGTGGTTAGCTCTTTTTAGAAATTAGTATTAATTTTTCATGATCATAAATAATGAATTGCATGACAGAAGCTGAACAGAAACTAAATCAACCTACAATCTCTTCATCTTTCCTCTTCAACAACTCACTGATTCTTCTTTCTCTTATTTCTTTCTCTCCAACAACCCTGTGCTTCTTTATATATTCTGAAAATATATAAAAAAAAATATTAAGAAAATTGAGAATTTAAAGCTATATGAAAATTTGTTCAAATCTTGCTAACATAAGGTTGGTATACCTGAAGAGATAGAAACCTACTCGTCTTGTCTACCAGCCACTCATATTTTTCGTAAGAGGAGAGTGCATGTTAATCCAAGATTGTTCTAACATCTGTTGCCTTTTCAGGACTTGTTGGGGCCCAAACAAGTCCTAAAGAAGCGGTTACATGTCAGAGTGATCTCATACTAAGTGTTTTATAGGCTCTCATTACGCCTGTGTTCTACTGACTGCAGCATATTAACAAGTAAAGACATTTATCATATTTGACTAAGTGAAAATGTATAAATGTTTGAAAGTACCTAACTCTTTATTCCTTGTTGAATATTTTCCCTTAATATTAAATAACATACTTAATTGAAGCTGTAGACTAAGTGAATTATCAACAGCAAAGGTGCAATAAAATAGTCTAACTTGTGTTAAAAAAAAACCTAACTGTTACATTGAGGCAAAAGGTACCTTGCTGTGTGCATTGGAAGAAGGCAAAATATTTTATCCCTATAAAAAAAATGTTATGAGCCCTGACTCTTGAACATGATATATATCATCAACAAAAAACTGTAGGACAAATGAACTCAGTAGAAAAATAAATAGAACCCTACTTTTACTACTCTGTGATGGTAAAGTAGTGGATAAAATAAAAATGATTTTTCATAATACCATTTTCAATATTATTCAACATGTCACATCTTTGCATTAAGGGACGACATCAAAAGATCAATGTAGGATAAAAAACTTAAATCAAATAGTTTGGGGGTGGGGGGTTAAAATTGCTGCAAGTTTTGTTTATCCAAAATCGATTTTACATATATCCATATTGGTCAATCAATTTTTCCCAAATTAAGTTAAGAGGGGTGGGGGTTAGTGAAAAAACTATGTGAATTAAGTTTTTTATCCTACATTGAACTTTTGATGTCGTCCCTAATAGTTAATTGCAATACTTCATAAATTTATTGTTTTTGGATAAAATATCTCAAGCAATTTCATCTACTTGTCAGTGAAATTGGTAGTGCATAATTTTTGTAAATAGCATTTATTCAATATTTTATGTAGCCATTACAACTGTACTAATAACATATCTTGATAATGGCAGTCATTTTTTATACCTCCCACATCAACAAATATGGAGCATTGATTTTCTTAGTGGAAACATTCAAGTAGAGTTTGTTACATGGAAAATTTAACAACAATAATTATCTGGTTGTAGGAGACTTTTAATGATTGTCATTTAAAGCAATGTGGGCAAAAAACAATTTGCTTTAAGATACATGTTTGAATCATATGAGTCCTTGATAAAAAAAGAGTTACGTGTTGTAGAAAAATGGTAATAGGTTTAAATGACAATCACAGGATAATCAGTAATTGTATCTGTAATATTTTTTTTCATTTGTTAAAGAGTTTTTAAATTGGTATAAAAGACACTTAAATATTTCAAATTTTGATAACAAAAAAGATCATCTCTACAAAATTTGATTGACATATAAATGACAACCTTTCTTTATTCCCTTCTTAATGAAAACAACACTATATAAATGTGCTGCATCCGAAGCCAAGGATTTAATAACCTTCATCTAGAACATTCATAGCCAGGGGTGTATAAATACATACAAAGTTACGATCTTTGTGACCAGAAGCCAAGTAATAATAAAACTTTAAATGACAATGCTGTAATGTCAAAAGTAGAATTGACTACAAGATAAAAAATATTCAATGTTAATATGTCCAGGAACATTATATCGAAAAATATACATGAATTAAAGTACCTGAAATTGTGTTTTTCATATCTTGAGTGAGAAAACAAACAAAAAACATTAAACTGGTAAGTTCTGAAACAATTCCTTAAAATTTAAAGGGATTTGGTGAAGGATATGAAACCTGTTAATAAAAACTGAAAACATTGTTATCTGCTCTTAATGGTCTGGTTTTTGTCTCTTTGACGTATTCCCCATTTCCATTCTCAATTTTATATTGTACAAAGTGCCCTTCAAATGTCTTTTAAAATGTCTCATCATAAATTCCTGCTAGTATAACAGTCTAGTAGTATTTATTGTTTTACACTTAATCTATCTATTATTAGACAATGGCATACCAATAAAGCATGCATTGCATTCCTGTGTTTTATCCTATATATCCATGGAAATTGTTAAAATATTCATACCAGACAATTAATTATTGCATAATACTGATGTGTAGAGTATAACAATACAGAATGAACAATATGGACTGGTTCCAAGCGTAACTTCATCATTGTTCTGGATCCCTGCCAGAGAGGGGGTGGTAACAATTGGGTAAAACCTACCAATCTATTACAGTTTAATCTTAAGGATTATAACCATATGACTACTTTTTAGATGTTTATGTGTACAACAACACCTTCATGATTTATACCGTCTGAAAGTTAAAAGGCAATACTAAAACACGGACCAAATTCCACAATCTCTTTTCTGCCTTTTCTGTGTGTGAATTTTGATAAGCTTTTATATGCAACAATAGTTACTGATCCACTTTCTTGATAATGTCACAAATAATTCATTCAGTTTTGTATACAAATATAAAAGTACAAGTTTATGGTATAAATTCTTTATGAAACAGCTTGCATTAAGAAGTCTGGGAAAACTAGGTCAAATTTTTTTTCATTGATATTTTTTTAAAAAGGTTTGATTTATTTTATATAGATTAAAGCAAGAATTCATTATTTTCATATTTTTTTGTTTTTGTTTATTGTAAGGTCTAATGCAAATGACACATCTGTCCATGACCTTAGTCAAATTTCAACCTGAAACAAAAATACTCTTTTAATTGTTCATCCCTGGGGACTTTACAAATGAAGCACACTGTCGGTAGAAAATAATACTACATTGTATCTGCAAGTTAAAACTCTTGCAAAATCTCTTCCAAAGAGCATCATATGTGGCCTTTTTTAAGGCAATTTTATTTTAATCCCATTCAATAAACCCTTTTTGCAATCATTTATTGTTATAACTCGTAATTAACATTTTTTGGAATATCTGTTTTATTATTTTTTTAATATGACAATGAGACACCAATCCACCAACACAAATTAACCTAAATATCTACAGGTTAAAATACTTATTGTTATCTCCCTTGTCTTTAAAATTCAGTTGAAAGAGGAAAAATATTGCATACCTATTAAGGGCAGGCAACTTTTTTCTTCTATTTAATTATAATATACATCCCTTTTTTTGATAGTGTATGTTTAATAATTCAGATATTGATCCTTTTACAAAAAAAGCTAATATGGTAAAATAAGATTTATTGAATGTACAGTAGCAAATATCTCATACATATTCAGAACAAGTTTATTTAAAATATAATATATTTAAATGTAATGATTCATTAACAACATTATATTTATATAGGACAACTTCTTCATATTTCATGTACCACTGCAAACCAATATATTTTCATATGTCATATGAAACTTTACTGAGTATAAAAAAATCATTTGAGCTGAAAAAAAGACAGATGATTTATTATAACATTACTTCAGGGAACACACCGTTATACAGAACTGAAAGTAATTTTATAAATCTGCCATAGAAATCAAATGTTTTAATGAGCAAAAGATATCTATTCTGTGTCAATAAATGATATTTTTCCTAATAATATAAGCTAAAAGAACGGTACAATTTTCTAACAACAGGGCATTTTAAAAATAGTCACAGAAAAACAGATTTTATTAAAATACAGCATGTCAGGAAAAGAAATGTGGAAACTAGAGACTAAACATCTATTTGGTAAAAGGGAAAATTTGAAGTTCCAATTTTTTTATGCCCAAAAAAAACCAGAAAAGTGGTGAAGGTAGGGTGGGTAGGGATAAAGTCAAACATTAGGATTAATACTGAATATTCATTTCCATATAGTCTGTGGTTAATAAACAGAGGGGTGAGTTCAAATATATGGATCTTTGACTGATGTCTTGATTTATTTATAGCATCATTTTATCTGAGAAACAGTTTGATATTATTGGTGAACATACATACATCTTTCTGCTAATAAACTTAAAAGTTATAAGTACACTGCTGACTCTGAAGTACAAAGAAATCAGCAGGTACATGTATTTCTCACCTGTTAATTAACCGTAATTATATAATCAGAGTATGTTTTATATTAAACTTCAACATGAAATAAATCAAATCATCCAGCAGACTACAATACATTAGTTGCCAACTACATGTACACTCAAAATTTATATAAATAATAAATAATTTTAGGCTGATAGAGAAAACAAATTCTAGAATGTTTAAATTAAGTTTTAAAATTCAATACTTACATTTCATACTAAAGGTCGGTGAATTTTTTAAATTTATATAATGCAGCGTCATTAAATTTAATTTCACACCATCTAAAATTCCACTAACCTGAGAGCTTCTCAAAGTTAAAATATTTTGTAAATACTTGCTCATAAAGATTTGTTTGCAATAATTAAAAGAATCAACATTATTGACACAAAAATCAATATCAAATTTAACTAATTTTATTCAATTAGATATTTTATCAAAGGAGTTAGTAATAATATTTTAGATATAAATACAATATCCATATATTTCCTTTAGATTTAAATTCTTGCATGAGAATTAATGATTCAAATTGATCTCTAGATTCCTAAAGTAAATATAATTTTACCTGGCCATACCTGACATTTTTCTACCTTTGAGAAACCAAAAGTTAACTTAAGTCAACGACCTTATCATAATTCCCTGTAGGATGAACTTTCATTCATTCAAATGTTATCGTTACATTCTTGTTGCTACATTCTTATGTACTTTATTGTAATAGGCGTGAACTTTTTTCAAACATGTACACATCCCTTTTTTTTTTGACACAAAAATCAATAAGAATAAGCCATCATTATTACATACATTCACCGATTATTGTTTTCAATCATTGTACATGAATAAATGTCTATTAGCAACAGATGTTTCAACATAACTTTACCTATGAATATATCCTGACAAGGTAGGCGTTAAAAAAGTGTCCAATAATTCAGTCATGTGATAAGTGAGACGAGAAGTCTATGTCCATTTCTAACCATGATACAAGCCAAAGAATCAATAGGTATCCACTGGTAAACTTTCTCTATAGTATATCTTTACCCATTCAAAAAGCAGAATCTTTTTTATGGCAGTCAGTAGCTCCATATTGCCAAATCCAATTCAAGTACATCACTAACTCAAAATATTCCAACAATCAATCATTCTCAAAAGCAAGGTCAAGATAAAAGCCAGGTTAACTTGGTCTGAGTCATCGGTTGTCATTTCCATCAAAAAAACTTGGTCAAAGAGAAACTGCACTGTGATAGGATAATTCCTGTCCGAGTCCATCCAAGTTTCACGAAAAATAGGACTAGAATTTAATCCAGCCAAGACGGTTGTCACCATGAAAAAATTAATCAAAAAAACTTGATAAAGAAAACTGCAGTGTCATAGAATAATTCCTGTCCGATTCCATCCAAGTTTCATGAAAAATAAGATGAGATTCTGATCCTTTAAAGACGGTTGTCACCATGAAAAAATTCATCAAAAACTTTGATCAAGAAAACTTTGATAGTGACAACAGGCCTTATGCACAAATCTAAAAAATTGTTTAAAAATTCATCACTGATCTGAAAAGGACAATTCCTAATACGCAGTGATTTTGCTAGCGCTCGTCATTTTCGTATTTTACGAAACGGTTTTCAAAATGACGAAAGTATTTCATATCAATTTCGTCACTTAAATTTGGAAAGTGTAAAAATATTTTCGCATTAAATTACTATAATTCTACCTGTCTTCATGTTTCTGACAAGTTTATGACCCTCAGCTAATTAACGTTTACAAAAGGTGTTAAAAGTTGTGATGACAAATAATCCGCTTATCGCCATCAGATGGGTCACTAATCCGTTAATTATTATTAAACCTCATAATTGACCATCATAATAATCTATTCCAGTTAAATCAGCCAGTCAGCATTTCATTTTCAACATTTCTCAAACGACCACAATTTGCAGTTCGTTTATCATATTTTCGTCATTTGAACAAAATTGATTTCCCCCGGACAGTTCGCATTTTAATTTCAATTTTTCTCTGACGATCACAATTTGCAGTTTGTTTGTCGTAGTTTCATCATATGAACGTATTTTCGTCATATTTGATATAACTTTTCATCCAAAACGTTCGACAACTTCATTCAAAAACGTTAAGAAATATTTTCACTTCCAAACAGGTGCTTCCTTTACTACGTACTGCGCATGCGTGAAAGTATTCATATAAATATTTATAGGCACTAAAATAAGTATTGATACAAATCCTTGTATCCAACTTTAAAGAAATGAATTCCAAAATATATCGATTTAAATGTATTTACAAGGGTAATGATTATGCAGTGAAATAGTTGTTACAAGTTCATTTGTGCTGTGTCAGGCTGTGGTTTAAAAAAAGAGGCATCCAACTTTTATTGATCCGGATTGTCCCCTGAAAATAACTGAAGTGAAATTGTGGACTATATTTCTGGATCCCTGTTCTTATCTTCATATTTTAGCATCACATCAGTCTATTCATGCAATAACTGCCTACATTAGCAATCCTAAGCCTAGGCCTTCAGAGATCCTAGTCCTTGAAGGACTTGGGCATATATATATATAGCTAGTATAATATACATCCTCCATCCCTTGCTGTTATCCAAAATAAGGTGGGTTTTCATATCGCGCAAAAGTGACTAAAGCCCTCAAAATCCTAGCTGAAACCCTGCTAATACATAAATCAAGGCCTTCTTAAGTAAAAATCACCACGGCCCATATCAATCTTATCATTCATTGTTAGGCAAATTTCAACTTGAATATAATAAAATGCTCCGCAGGGCGCAGCTTGATACGACCGCAGAGGTCGAACCCTGAATAGTTGGGGCAAGTATGGACACAACATTCAAGCTTGATACAGCACTGAATTTGGATTGTGATTAAATATTTGACACAGTATAGGTTTCTGACACAGAATGATTGCGGTCTAAGAAAATAAAATTTTAAATTGGACATTCACCTATTATGGTCCAATATCCAAAATCTAAATACATGGTTAGATTCAGCATATCAAAGAACCCCAAGAGTTCAATTTTGATGAAATCAAACAAAGTTTAATTTTGGACCCTTTTGACCTCAATGTGGACAAAGTTGATAACGGGCCCAAAATCAAAAATCTAAATACATGGTTAGATTCAGCATATCAAAGAACCCCATATATTCAATTTTGTTGAAATCAAACAAAGTTTAATTTTGGACCCCGATTTGGACCAACTTGAAAACTGGGCCCATAATCAAAAATCTAAATACATGTTTAGATTCAGCATATCAAAGAACCCTAAGAATTCAATTTTTGTTAAAATCAAACTAAGTTTAATTTTGGACCGTTTGGACCTTAATGTAGACCAATTTGAAAACGGGACCAAAAATTAAGAATCTAAATACACGGTTAGATTCGACATATCAAAGAACCCCAATAATTCAATTTTTGATGAAATCAAACAAAGTTTAATTTTGGACCCTTTTGACCTCAATGTGGAAAAAATTGATAACGGGGCCCAAAAATCAAAAATCTAAATACATGGTTAGATTCAGCATATCAAAGAACCCCATATATTCAATTTTTGTTGAAATCAAACAAAGTTTAATTTTGGACCCGATTTGGACCAACTTGAAAACTGGGCCCATAATCAAAAATCTAAATACATGTTTAGATTCAGCATATCAAAGAACCCTAAGAATTCAATTTTGTTAAAATCAAACTAAGTTTAATTTTGGACCCTTTGGACTTTAATGTAGACCAATTTGAAAACGGGACCAAAATTAAGAATCTAAATACACCGTTAGATTTGGCATATCAAAGAACCCCAATAATTCAATTTTGATGAAATCAAACAAAGTTTAATTTTGGACCCTTTGGACCTCAATGTGGACCAATTTAAAAACGGGCCCAAAATCCAAAAACTTAATACACGATTAGATTCAGCATATTAAAGAACCCCAAGAGTTCAAGAATAAAACCCCATTGAAATTGGTTAAGAAATAAGCAATTTATACAAAGTATCTTCTTTTGCACAATACTGTGCAATTGAATATTTCTTGCAATTGCGCAATACTGTGCAATTGAATATTTCTTGCTATTGCGCAATACTGTACAATTGACAATTTCTTGCTTTTGCGCAATATTGTGCTATTGGATATTTCTTGCTATTGCGCAATACTGTGCAATTGAAGATTTCTTGCTATTGCGCAATACTGTGCAATTGAAAATTTCTTGCTATTGAACAATACTTATTATATAATAATTTACACATCCTGTTAGGTGTGTATCTCCTGCCATATCATTATTATTTGCTTTTAAATATAAATCAGAAATAACCAACTTAAAATGGAAAATTTTAAAGAAAAAAAGGAAAAAAGAACCCCCCAAATTTTTGAACCCCTTATGATTCATCACCCCAAACTCAATCCAAGCCTTCCCTTTGAGGTATGGTACCTTGCAGTACAATTTCAGAGAGATCCATACACTTGAACACAAGTTATTGTCTGGAAACTAGAAAATGCTTATTTTGGCCCCTTTTGGCCCCTAATTCCTAAACGTTTCAGGCAATTACCCCAAACTCAATTCCAGCTTTCCTTTGTGATATGGAACCTTGTAGTACAATTTCAGAAAGATCCATACACTTACACACAAGTTATTGTCATGAAACTAGAAAATGCTTGTTTTTGCCCTTTTTGGCCCCTAATTCCTAAAATTTTGAGGCAATTACCCCAAAATCAATCCCAGCATTCCCTTTGTGATATGGAACCTTGTGGTACAATGTCAGAGAGATCCATACACTAACACACAAGTTATGTCTGGAAGTTACAAAATGCTTATTTTGGCCCCTTTTGGCCCCTAATTCCTTAACTATTGGTACCATAACCCCAAAATCAATCCCAACCTTCCTTTTGTGATATTGAACCTTATGGTAAAATTTCATAGAGATCCATTCACTTAAACTAAAGTTAGAGTGCGAAAACCAATGCGTCTTCGGACGACGACGACGACGCCAACGTCATACCAATATACGACCACAAAAATTTTTTGCGGTCGTATAAAAAGAAGTGACAAATCTCAGCAGAATTAAAATCGCCTAATGCAATTTCAAAGATTTTTTTGTCACTTGAACAGTTCAAGGGAACAATTTTGTACTTTTTGTCCATTCCACATCAATTTTTATTATAAAATTACTGAAATACATGGAGCATTTATATAACTTTATCAATAACATTAAATATCCATTAGTTTTCAAAGCCCCTTATAATTGACTAAATAAATGTCACAAAACAAGAGAACACTCTTCCCATAGCTGATATATCATAGCTTAAGTATTATATAACATCTATTTCATTAAAATAATATTCCATTTATATATAACTTCCCTACAACGTCGAAATATTCTTGTAGGTTGAGAACCATTTTATAATAGCTATTATTCCTAGTCTTTACAGTCATTACTCTGACACCATTTGAGACTTATACATAGAAGATAAGTCATATAAACAGCATGAAATAGATTTATAAGTTTATATATATGGAAAGTATTTCTCAGTTTAGATTGTCTTAATGGGATGGTATAGATAATTTTAACCACTTTAGGCCACTACATATAAATTCTGTGGTTTTTCTGTTACGTAGAGGTCACAATACCATCTTCAACAATAGACATGTGTTTATACAATGTAAAGGCCTAAAAAAAATTCCAATAAAGTTGTGTATAAACATGATAAAATTTTACAGAGACTACATGTATATATCAAAGATATGCTAGTAACAGAGAATTTTCTTAATGACAAAAAAACATTACAATATCAGTGAAGACAACCAGTTACAAGATTCCTACACAGATATAAGCTAGGTGAAGTCTAGGAAAAAGGTTATAAAAAAGTCAGGTCAAAAGTTAACAGGGAAGCCATGACAAAATTATTTAAAATTAGGTGAAAGCTAGCCTCTAACAAAAATTACAGTCAGGCTAGGATGAGATTTAGGGAAATACTAGGTTAAAGATTAGACAAAATATGTATACTGATAAGACAGGGTTACTCAATTTTTAGGGACTTAACTTATTTTACTGTCCTTTATGCAACGAATTTTTCAGTTCCATTGGGAAAAAATAATAATAAAAACTATATAGAGTAGGTATTTTATTAAAGCATAAAAAATCAAAGCAGGTAGGAAACTTTAAATAGACATATTTTGTTCAGTTAAAGAGCAAGAGCTAAGGATAGTATACTATAAAACTCTAGTACCAGTATCCATTTAAATAAAGAAGGCCAAGGACATTGACAACTAGATTCTCGGTCTAATTAAGTGAAATTAAAAAGTCATTTTGCCTGAAAAAAGAACTGAAAGGTTTATTCTTGATAAATCTATGCCTTCTAATGAAAATATAATGAACACCCACTGTCTAGAAATACAAATAGAATCAGCTATTTGGCTATTAAGATTCTGGTACCATACAACAAATATTCTTGAGTGTTCCATCAGACTTCTATAGGTTAACAATGCATAAAAATACTCGCACGTATATACATTCATTTGTTTTGGTGTAACAACTATGAATAGGCAGAAAGTTTTTTTTTAGATAGTACAAACATGCATTGAAGGTGTCAAAGTTGAACAAAATCTTCTCTGAAAGGCAACTTTAAAGAGTGTTAAGTAAAGATAACACAGGGAATAAAGGCAAAAAGCAAAAGCACTCTTTAAACCAGGCAAAAAAAAATATACTTGATTCCAGCCTCTTGCCAGATTAAATTAGAGAAGGTAGGTATATAAAATAGTTTTATTAATTTAAATATTTTACATACAGACTATATAGGGATATGTTTTGGATTTAAATGGTTCTCAATAAAAATAATGTCTGCCTTGTATGTTGCTTAACAAAAAATGTCCATATAATGTGTAAGGACAAGCATGACAATGGGAGGCAGGAAACATAACTATACATTTAAATTGGCCTCAACTATACTTTTATAACAATTAACATTCTAAAATGATACTTTTGAGTACATGTATCAGGTTAATGCTACAAAAATTCATATCTTTTAAGGCTATATGACTTATCCTATATCAACAAATATTTAGGGCCTCAGCGTAACACTTTTATTTACATATTTTGTAAGTCAGTGGTTGTCAAGTTGTTTCAAGCTTATTCCCTTCATAAAATATCATTGAAAAATACTATAAGTAAATTTTTGCTTAGAGAAGAAGAAAGAACTGTATTTTGACAATGAATAAACATACATTGTCTATCGTAAAATTTATTTGTACAAAGCTTACAAACAAGTAAAACCACTAGGCCTACAAAGTATTTATATCCTGTTTTGTGACAAGTACAAATAAAATGTATTCAGTTAACAGTTATTTCCTTTAAACTGTAAAGATAAAAACTATTCAAAAGAAAACATTTTTTTTATGAAAACATTTGAAAATTAGATAAATAAACAGATGAATACAATGCTTCTGTAAAAAGGTATCAATCCTTTCATAATGTCACAAAGTTTATGTTACAAACACAGCAGTCATTTGAATGTTTGTTTTATTGCATTCTACAATACATGGATATCAGTAGCACTTCTAACAGAATTGTGGAAATAAGCATACCATATCAGAATGTACTTGTACAGAACCTTGCATGATAAGCACTATTTACCAACGTTCAATTTTGCTGAATGACCAAATAAGGAATTTTGATTACTATATAGATTACAGTTCCCAAGGAAGATATTTTACAATACTCAATGAACAATTAACCTTTTACAACTGTTTTTACTGACTTAAGCAGACATAAGAGGATTTATTATACAGCTTATTCTCCCTATTAATAAATATCAATGTAGCTCCACATTAAATAAAAGATAACCGCTACTTCAAACATCAATACACAAATATGCATGGTGCACTAGATCGATACCACACACAGATCAGATAGCAAGATATTGAATAATAGATAGTACTACCATAACTATAAACATTTACAACTTATTTAATTGCATTAAATGTAATTAGTTATCTCTTAGCTTTCTCCATTGCTAAGTAGACCTAATTGTCTTGTAGGAAAGAGCAATCAGTACTAAATATATCCTTCTGGGTGTAATAGTTTTAAATTCATACAAAACTGGGTTAATGTTTGATGTTAAGTGATTTCTAACAAACGTTTGTCTGCATACAACTTTTTTTTCTCAAATAAGCATATATTAATTTCTTGTATTTCTGAACTAATTTCAAGACAAGTCAAAAGCACTTTTAGTTTATTAAATAAAAGGGAGTTATATTCTCTAGCAGGGGAAATTTTAGTAAACTTCAATCAATTAACTTTATATAATTGAAAAAGAAAAGGTTATAACAAAAACAAAAGCTCAGACTGCACTATGCAAAGGTGACCTTAAACGTCCTTTGGCTGTTCTTTGTTTTGTTAATTTTTGTTTTCATTTCATTCAACATTGGATGTCGAAATTTTAGCTTTTAGCATTATCGATGACAGTTAACCCTAAATAAGCACTTAACTCTGAAAATACCGTCTTAATATTTAACAAATCAAATTTGTTTAAAAAGTTCTTACCATTTCTAATCCTTATGAATTTTATCTATCAATTCTGAAAGCTACAAATTGTTGATTTTTTCTGGATACTTATATATGTTGACATGTTCTGGATACTTATATATGCTGACATGTTCTGGATACTTATATATGTTGATATATGTTTTCCCTATTTCCTTCTACAACTACTGTTAAGTTACCTCAAGGAGAAAAAAATTATGACAAACTAGCCTATTCCTGACCTACTTTTAGCACACCTACATGAATTTTGTATACCTAACTTATATAAAACATGCCTAGTTGCAAATTTTAAAAGTAAATGAACTGTTTGCTGATAAAATTCTTTACAAAGTCATCAATGAAATATATCTACCTATGTACCTGTACAGGTAATGACCTTCCATACAGAACTCCAGAACTCTAAATGTAGATATATCTAGACCTAGAAAATAAAACAAATAATGCCATACAAATATTTGACATATTTTTGGACAATTAAGCAAAGGTATAAAATAAACATTTAAAAAGTAATATAAACTTTTTTCAAATACATAAAATTTGACTACAAAAACTATATAACATTTAAGCTAAGCTTACCTGTCATTTTTTCACCTGTCGTTAGGTGATCCAGGTACAACAGATGACCTGGAATGTATATATCTATCTTGATGTGTAGGTATTCCAAACATTTATCCACCTGATATTAGCCGTAGGCCGTTTATAACTGTTTATAAGCCGTGGTAGACAACTCTAACTGATCAATATATTTACATCTATTGTAAGCATTCTTATTTACTGATAAAAAAAATGTACATGCCTTAATATATAATAAAAGACTGTTAATCTCATTGACATGAATGATAACAATTGCCTGTTTGATCTGTTACACAGAGAATGTTGTGTAGGAATCCTATTTATATCTTGGTGTTACCAGATTCTGGTAATCGACATTCCTGTAATAACATAAAGGTTAGATTCCAAAACAATACTAACCAGGATACAGGCTAATCAACCTTTTTTCATCTTTATGAGTATTAAATGAAGAATGGAGATTTATGTACAGGATATTCTATTTTATTCTTTTTACTTCTCAGGAACATTATCTACAATTCCAATTATTTTTTTTATTTCTCAAGAAACCATGCCAATTCTCTTTAATCTAATTAGGTCATTATGGGGGTGGGGAGAGATGAAGCTGTTTTTATTTCATTTATTATATTTATTAAGATAAATATTCTTATAACAAATCAGATTATTGCAATATGAAAGAGGATCAATTGAGTTAATTTAATATTCTTAAATCTAACCTTAGTAAATATATTAATATGATTCAAACATCATAATTTCATTTCTTCTATTTAATCTATAAACTGACCTATTTTTACTTTTGACAGTGGAAATCTGTTGTTTTTAGAAGGAAATAAAATCATCTTACATCAAAATGCAAAAGTATCTTTTACAATCCTAATTTTTTAATATTATTAGCAGTAACAGGAAGCATGATTCTAAAAAACAAATTCCACTGCAAAATATTTGATGATTTGATATTACTGTAGTGGTTTATTTTTCATGGAGTTTAAATTTCATGATTTCAAAGGTCTAGCTTTTTCAGTTGTTTAATTTTCGTGTAATAGTTGTTCCTGAATCCGTACTTCCTTATGATCAAATCTATGTGAAAGGATATTTTCACGATTTTATCTCAATCACGAAAATTAGCGAAAAATAAACCTCTTGTGAAAGTTTCCCATTTTTTGTTGTTGATAGCGTTAACATACCTTATCCCCGGCTTAGTATATTTCTAGGATTTTGATTGGATAACGCACATCGTTACAAAACCCATAGCCCCTGGGTGTTGCTAACCCATATACCCAGACGTTGCTATCCATTACCCCGGGGGACGTCACGCGCGTTTTCCTTAGTTCCATGGTTGTTCTTTGTGAAATATAGAATTCTGTAGATTATTCATGATGTCTGTGATTAAATATTTAATCCACTAACGATGTTATCTTATTTTGTTGATCATTTGCACTCATTTTAGTAAATGCATCACTTGGCTGCCACATTGTCTATGAATGGGACTACTGACCTAGCTATGCAAATGAACCACGTTGACGTCACACCGTCTATGATGTAACTCTCACAACATTGAGTGCCAAATTCGACCCACTCCAGTTTCTCTGTCTCCGTATCAAAAATGTCTTATATTTGACTACCTGTAGGGTTCTACCATAGGTAGTACCCTACACCCTGTAAAAGATATGTCAAATTCCCAAATTTCATTAAAAGATTTTTAGAAAAGTGAAAAAAACGTTGCTTTCACGTTACACTTTGTGATCAAATTTCTCTAAAAATCGACAGATTTGGACAAAGACCGGGGATAAATTCGTTATCTACGTTCATATCCGTAGATAACTTATAATATCTCCGTATTTTTATATTAACAGTTCAAAGAAAAAAAGGATCATGTTGGTCATATTCCTATTCATCAGGAATAATTATATCCCTTGCATTTATCCTTTAAAAACACTACAAATTGGTAAAAATTGTCATTAAAGAGTAATAACTCCAAAAAAGAGTCAACTGATGATTTTTCGTCATTTTGACCTATTTGTAGATCTTGTTTTTCTCTATTTATAGTGGTTTTGAAGATAACAGACATAACTTGCATGTTACCCCTATGTTCTATTTTTAGCCATGTCAGCCTTGTTGGTTGGCAGACAGGGTCATTGGACACATTTTTCAAACTAGATACCCAAATGATGATTGTGGCCAACTTTGGTTAAATTTTGCTCAGCAGTTTCAGAGGAGAAGATTTTTGTAAAAGTTAACAGACTAAGACAACAGACGCCAAGTGATGAGAAAAGCTCACTTGGCCAGGTGAGCTAAAAATTACGTTTTTTTTTTTTTTTTCAGTTGGTAATCAAATTTACTACACGTTTTATACTACAACACAAATATAGTACCACGCAAGTATGATTCTGTTTAATGGTATAAAAAGGCCATGGAAAAACCCATAAGAAAAATACATGAGGCCAACACATGTAAAGGAATGTAGCAGAATGTAATTTGTAGAGGTGGAGTGCAATGTACATTCATTGTTGACAATTCATTACACAATTATCTACCCTCTATAGTATATATGGTGATGATTAACAACCAGGTGTTAGGCACTACTAACCATTGTTCTAATCCTTTCCAGATACTGTATCTGTTTTCAATTTTACCTAAGAATTTCAATTATTATCTTTATTTCAATGTTAGCATTTTCCAGCCAAAAGTTACCTCCCTTGTAGTAGAGTCCTTTATATATACACAAGTTATTTTACATACAAGTATATTTAAAATTCCAACCATTTACACCAAAAACTCTGGGATTTGAACATTATGTTCTAACCCATGAAAGAATCACTGGGTATTCAATAAAAAACAGTCCTAATTGATGTAAACTGAACAAATATTATTGTACATCATTCTATAGTCCTTTATTTACTAAGATTTCCCTAGGGTACCCTGTAGATCTCTGTATTGTAAACTGCAGATCTCCTAGTTTAGGATTGCAAAGACACGTGATGTAAGCTCATAGAGCTATTTTTTATATCAAAACAAAATAGTTCCGAAATTTCAAAAATAGAAAATGTTCTATATAGATAGTGCTTTCAGAAAATCATGTTTTCATAGGTGACTTAATATTGATTTCTTGATTCTTCTTACATCCGGCTCATTGTTATATAACTTTGACACTTAATTTTTGGCTTTCTTTGGTGTTAGTTTCTCTTAAATTCATTTCAGATATTTGGTGAGGTAAGCAATTGCTGATTTTGGTTTCTAGGTTACGCCTAGTTGACATTATAACTACAGAAGAGGCCTACCATGATTAATTGGTATAATACTACAAGTTTCTGATGTTTTTAGAAGATTCTGTAGCTATCTTTATATCTCCTTGCTTCTGATTACTCTTATTTTAGACATAAGCTGTTTTATACAGGTGTGCAGACCAAACTACCAAGTCAACAACTAATCCTTCAAAAGAAAGAACTGAGGATAAAACTCCTTAGATGTTAGCTTACATATTCTAAACAAAAGATGTCTTCATAGGTTTACACTTTTCTACTTAGATTATATCAAATACTTTGAGTTCAAAATAAAATATATAAAAGAAATCTGTATCGTTCTTTATCATGGTATGTTCAACTGGACTAGGAGCCTTGGTGGCCGAGTGGTCTAAGTAGTTCATCTACTGTATCACTAGCCTGTCAACTCGGAGGTTTTCCCACGGAAGGGCGGTGGTTCTCTCATGACCGCCATGATATAGCCAATAGTGCTGAAAGTGGCACTAAACACTAACAATCAATCAACTAACTGGATTGAGGAATTATTATGTGACAATTGTCTTGCTGCCTCAAAGCAATTGATATGAAATTTTGTGGTATTTTACATCAAACATTTGGTAAAGTAAAAATTCAGCTGTTATTGAACCCTACAGTTTTCTTTTTTACAGCACATTTACAATATTCAGTCCAATGAACTGTCACTTGTTATTTAACCTGTCACTAGACTTGATCAAGTTTCCAGAGTTCTAAAACAATGCCCTATAAAAGCTGATCAGTTTATAATTTGAAGAACACTTTTAAAACTTATGGCAAACATATTTATCCAAAATGTCACCATGAACCTGTAATTAACAGGAAAACAAAAACCTCTTTTATGTTCAAAGTTGATAGATGGATACAAGAAATTTTCCAGTCTTTTACAGATAAATTCTACTTGTGACATTTTATCAAGTGGAAACATTGATTCTTCTGCCTTAAGGATAAACAATAACCGATTTTCCGAAGTAAAAATCCGGTTAATAAAATGAAAAGTGATAAAATTTCTTTTTAACATAAAAGATAGGATTCACTTTCAGTGTATAAAAACATTAACACAATCAATATTTCTCCTGATTTTTTTTTGGATAAAATAAGAGCCAGAGATTATGATCACATTTATCCTGTGATACAAATAACAGACAATATTGATGTTCCGATAAAGTTTTCAAATTCTCCTACATTTTACACTTATACATTATCAAATTAATAATCATATGCTCTCTTGGCATTCTCACAACAAATTTACATATTCTAATCTTCTCTTTACTAGGAAATGCAAACATCTCTTTACAAAATCAATGATTTACTGCAGAAAATTGAGTAATATGCAGACGATTGCTTCATAATTCATTGTAAATTATATCAGAAAACTTTTGTGTCTGGGCAAAGATGTCCAGAAACAAAATCTTTGAAAATAATTCATCTCGGTCTTAAATGTCACAAAAAGATGGTCCTCTGCAGTTTGTTTTGAAAAGAATCCATTCATACCACCATATTTAAATTTAAAATGTCATGTTTAAACATTAGTTTGAGCAAATATTCTCTGATGATTTTTTTTTGCTTTTAGAAATTCTGGTCAATTTTGACAAAATTTTGGGTTGTCTAGTGTGGGGACAGCTTTAACTTTCAAATGAGCATTCTAATTTTAATTTGATTTCAATGTTATTTTAACATTTAAAATTCACTTACTTTTAGTTGGTTACCAATTTTCGTGGATTTCGTTGCTACAGGGGAACCATGAAATTAAAAGTTCAACGAATTACAAATTTTCTTTAGGAATGTATGCAAAATCTGGCAAAACCATGAAATCAAATATCCATGAAAATGCAAGTTTTTCAATCCATGAAAATTGATACCCATGAAAATAAATGAATTCACAGTAAAACAAGGAATTATTTTGAATCTGGAATAATTTTGAACCCTGGAAAATTTATAAGAAATGTATGATGAAAACTAACCAAACTTAATAGGGTTAGCCATGTGAGCATGGCTAAAGTTCACATACCCTTTACTGATATTTCTGTATGAACTAACTAACTCCCCTTAGCCATGCATGCATGGCTAACCCTCCTAAATTGGGTTAGTTTTCATCATGCATTTCAAATCAATTTTCCAGAATTCAAAATTATTCCAGATTCAAATAATTCCTTGTTGTAAAGTGTAAGACATTGTATGCAACGTAATCTATATTTGTTAGCGGCATAATCATTATCAACCTGTATTTCATCCCCATAGAAATGTTGAGATGACAAAAAGGAACTTTTTGTTCAGAGTATGAAATGGAACAGATAAAGCAATCAGTTGTAAATTGCAAATAATTGATAAAAGAATGTTGTGAACTTTTAGTTTTAGTTTTATCTAAAAAAAAAAAAAAAAGAGAGAGAACAATCATATTTTCCAAGAGTCAACGTCAACAGTTGTAGTGGAATGCTAGCCAAATCAAGGTATCTAAGATCCTCTGATCGAAAACAACTCTCAATCATATTATGAATATTTTTTTGTAGTTCTGTTTTTTCTTCTTCCAAAATAAAAAAAAATTGCAAAATTGTGACTATACTATCTACCACATTTTCACCAAGTAAGAACTGGATACCTGAATAGCCATCTCCTCAACACTAGTTCGGACCTGATGATAAACCACATGTCATAATAAACTAAAGGTATCAATTTTTAATTGTCGTTTAAAAGACAAGTAATAACTGGCAATACATAACTTGTACTATGAGCTTAGTTATTTTATTATTAATAAATCAAATATTTAAACAACTGAAATATGTGTAATTTTCTTTAAACATACATGACTGAAATATTGCCAGAAAGCCTTCAAAATATTTTTAAATGATAATTATCAGATTACATTTCAAAGAACATTTTAAAAGTAATGAAGTATAAGTGTGCCTACAGTAATAATCTACTGTGATAACCAAAGAATTGTGAATGCCTTGGCCTGAGATCCAGACGTTGCAGTTACCACACACATAGTCTCCTGGTGTTAGAGGCCAAGGGTCAAACAATTTACAATTATCTCTCAGAATGTCCAAAAACATTTACATAGTTATCTCATTAGAGTTATTCCCAGGTGACAAATATAAAGTGTCCCTTTATTCATACAATTTAAATTCCTGTCCAGACCAATTATTGTAATTCCAACATTTTCATAAAAAAAATTATATCAAAAATTTAGTTAAAAAATTCTGTAATAATATGAAATTTTGATCTAATAAAACCATCCTTGATTCCCTTATTGATGTTTTCCCACCTAGTAACTTGTAAATGGATCTAAATAGTATTGATCTCTGATACTGAAAATAAAAAGTAGGAGTTTATTGTCTAATAATGTATAGGGAATCAATCTATTTATAGATCGACAGGGGTGGGTGTCTCTGTAACAAACTTAGTTCTAATCAATTCCCTAATAGTTATGATTGTGAATTAACTTTACCTCATTACTGGATATAATTTCCTTCACTTTTATCACTTTCATTTGAATATAAATTCTTTGACCACGTTTTTTTTCCCATTCTAATTATGCTAAAATATCCATATTAAGCCATATTCATCAATTTAAGGTTTTGTAAAACCTGTCTGTAATCTAGAGATTCTATTGACTGGTAAATGAAGGACAATATCAACACTCTCATTTAGGAAGTTTACTACTGTCCTCCCAAATATAATTGACTTATCTTAGTTCCCTCTTAATAGGCCCTATCAAATCAGACATGCTGTCCCAAAAAAATTGTCACTGAAAGTCCTTTGTCCATGGGAGGATATGAAGAAGTTATCATTTTAGTAACTTGTTACATCAATTTGAACAAGAAAGAAAAGGTCCTCAGCTTATCCTTGGTTCATATAAAGGTCAGCTAAAGGCTAATGTTGATAAAAGATGTAAAATACAGTAAATCTCATGTCTAAAATAATAAAAAAAGAATCATGTCTGGATTTTTCTTTTATATATATGAATAAAAGAAGATGTGGGGGTATATGTTAAAAGTAAATTTTTATGTATGTATTTGACACTTTGTGAACTTATTACTAACTGGCTAAGCATTTTAACAGTGTAGGTGTGTCTTATCAGAGGATTATTTACATCTTAATCTCAAATGATTGAACTGTGATTTCAAAATGCCAATTAACATTGCAAAGTTTTATCTGTGTGGAGATCCTCACTTGTTAATATGTAGATATAACTTTGCGATTAGAATATGGGCTTGAGAAGTTTTGAACGTTCACGGCCCATGTATTCCTATAGTTATTATATGTTCGATTCCAATTTCCTTTGCAGAAAATTACTCGACATACAACTACTATAGTATGTATAGTATATAACAACATGATCCAGCCGTGCTTAATATAAATGAATGCCATTAAACCACCAAAGACTCTAACATGTAATTTCAATGCGATGATTAGTTATGTTTTAGAAGCGTCATTTAGTGTTTTCCCAACTCCCTCCTAACCACTCCAAAACAGAGGTCTCGTAGATTTTCATCCTTAATCCGTATTAGAATCTTATATAAGTCCCGATGTATATAATACTGTGAAATACAGTATTACAGTATAACATTAGGGTGTATATCGGACCGTCGGACTACTGAACTGTCGGAAATTCGGGTTGTCGGATAATAGCTAAGCTTTCGAGGTTCTAGTAAACTATTTGATTACCAAGAGTTAGACCTTTGAAAATACTTTCTAATGAATAAAATTTTAGAATTCATGCACAGAATAATCTACTGAGGAAAGTTCAAATCAACAGAACAGTGGCGGATCCAGAACTTTTATAAGGGGCCTCTGACTGACCTAAAAGGGGCCCGCCCAGTCACGCTTCAGTGATTCCTATATAATCAACCAAATTTTTCCCACAAAGGGGCCCGGGCCCCAGGCCCCACCCCTGGATCCGCCTATGACAGAAGTAACTGTATACGTCTTATAAAGAAAAAAGTGAATATATACTATAAGCACACAGGCCTACATATATATATATAACCTTTAAGTTTTTCAGAAAGAACTGCACCCAGGAATAAAATATTTTACAAGCCTTACTTTTCAAATATTAAAGCGCCGTCCCAAATAACCAAATATCAAACTAAGTGTTAACCTCATCAGTACGATCGAGCAACAGCTGATCTGCAATATCGTAGTTGAAAATTAAATTTGTGTAGTAATTCCACTAAAGTTAAGAAAACTTAGTTACATAAGTATATAATAAGGCCACTGTCATTGATAATATTTCTTAAACGGATGACGAGGTCCCCCCTGTCTGTCCATTTTGCAGCATAAAGATTATAGAAGTCGTCATGAATGAAAAAGTTCGTCTCTTCACACTGGGTTGATTTGCTTGCAATTATAACTACTTGTAGCCTCGGGTTGGTTATTAGCTTCATTTATGGTTAATTCAGACATTTTACCGCTTCCACTACAAAAGTTTGGGGCACGCCCTTCCCCTTTTTCAAAATCCTGGATCCGCATCTGATGTCGCGGTGGATCTTCTATACAAAAGAGACAGATGCACTGTAGTTATCGGATTAATTTTATAGATTAATTTAAGTTTTTAACAGTCGTTTTACAACGTGTAAACATTCGTCGGCCAGTGTTATTTTACTTTCATAACAAGTTTTATTTAAAAAACGGATTGTGTGCAGTGGCGCATCATCCAAAAAAAAAATGTCCGGACATATATACGTAGCTAATTTTTTCTTTCCATTGTACAGGCTCTTTTAAATGGCAGAACATTGAATTCCAGGCTTCAAAACCACCAGATCCTTAAAATGCATGTAGAAAATATTTTAAAATTATCTCTCTATCAAATCAAAGGCTCCATTATCAAACGGAACCCTTGTACAAAGATCTGCTTTCCAAACACAATGTCCTTATCATTTAAATTTAAAGGTTGCTTAGCATGCAAATGTTTTGCATGTATGCCACAGCTAGTTTCTACTAATGTCATGACTACCTGGACATTTTGGGGCAAATTTGAGTTTTTCTTCATTTTCATAATTGTAAATAACATCTAAGTCCTCTTGAAGGACTATCAATCGTGGAAATGTCACTTTTAGAAAGACCAACTTTTTAAGAATTTTTTTGGACAAGTCTAAGCTCTTGCCAAATTTGTGAAGGTCCTTAATTCACTATTGTCAAATGAAGCAATGGGGGAAAGGTCGTAAAAGGTCAAATTTAGATGTTTTTATACAGGAGTAGTTAAAAAAAGTATCATCTGGTACTATTGTGCAGATTAGTAGAAATAGATCTTCTGAAATTAACTATCTAAATTTTCTCATGTGAGTAGTTCTTGTAAAAATTCCAGTCTTATAAATGTTTCTAAGTTTACACTAATCTGCTAACAATTTTGTACTTTCTATAACCTCTCTCTTAAATCATAAAACTCTAATAGGTTCCTAGCATCCTGTTTGGAAATCAATTTGTTATCACATGGATTTGCCATCAAAATTATTTTAAGATACTTTCATCAACTTGTACTAAATCTACCAATACTGACCCTTATCTTCTGGGATTAAAATAGATAGCAGCATTTCTCTTCATCAAACATCAGCAGGGGTAAATAAATAATTTACTTACGATTTTTATGATTGTCAAGAATCTTCGCCATGGCTTCTTCCCAACAAATAACATTCCTCCCTATTACTTGGATTATCTGTCTACAGTTGTAGGTGTTGTCAAATCGCCCTGACTCCCATTGTTTTGTTTAACTTTTATATTCCTGGAAGACAATTTTAATAATCATTTAAATTTAAATAAACTTTTCTTATATTTATATACATCCTTTTGGTTATTTTTTCTACAGGAAAATACTAACTTGTAAACCATAGTACATATAAATCATTATTTATCCCACACAAAAGTTTGAAGACATACGTAATGTGTTCACACCCAAACTATTGTACTTTCTCATGAGTAAACTGTATATGAAACATATATGATAAACAAGTTAGCAGCTTTATAAATTTCAATTTTCTCCAAATTACTGAAAGTTTGCCAAATCTTAGTACTGCTCATTTAGTTTGAAATACTGGACAACATCTATATAATAATTGTGTTACATTATTTCCACTCCAACATCATGATCATTTCGTTATATTTTAGTTAAATATTAAAAAAGGGAAGACAATTTACCATGTTGGCAGTCAAAACCACATGTCAAACAAAAACAGGTAAGATCATTGCCAAAAGAAAACAACAGTCAAAAACTGAAGAGATGGGGCAAAATAAACCCTACCAAAAAGTGTGGTGAAAACAGCTGCTGAAGAATGGTCAGCAGTTCCCTGCTATTGGTATCTGTGATGTTGCTCATGGCAAGTAATAATTTGATAGTATGTCACATTCAATATGTCACAACAAAATTGATTCAAAACATTTTGATACAGTCTGTAACACAAAAATTATGCAAACCAGGGCTGAGAACCCCCATAAAAGTGCCAATCATTTATTTTAAATACGCTTTAGTTGTACAAAATGTTTTACAAGTACAAAAGTTGATAAATAATTTTTCTTTTATTTATCAAATAGCACTATATTCAAGAATTGCATGCATAAAATCAATCGTGGTAAGTGGTGGCCAAAAAATATTGATCCATTTTTAAATAAAATATTTTCATGCCTAATATATCCAATGAAACATTCATATTGGTCAGGTGATAGCAGTATAATATAATGTATTAAGTACATTATAAGGAACCTTTATGCACAATTCTTATGATTGGATAAATGTAAATTGGGTACACAAGATGTATTATGAGCTACTGCTCACTCATGTTACCCACTGCTTTAAGAATTCGGTAAACAGGAAGTTGATGAGCAAATCACGTGAAAACACACCACACAGTATAGAATGCTCATATGAAGCTTGATACCTTATATCAGGAAGCTCTGATTTGTATTTCCTGAGACAAATGTGACTAAGATTTCATACATAGCCATGTGCAAAAGTATCTACAGGTACAGGAAGTTTATCAACGATGGAAATGAAAACGCATCATACACTATAGCATGCTCACATGAAGATTGAAACCAAATTTCAGAAAGAATGATTTGTAATTCCCGCAGAAATGTGATGAAAATTTCATATATGGCCATGTGTAAAAATACAAAAGTATTCATTAAACAGGAAGTACATGGATGTGAAAACACATCATACGGTATAACATGCTCACATGAAACTTGATTACAAAATTTCTGAAGCTCTTATTTGTAGTTCCTGAGAAAAATGTGCCACAATATTTTTGCATACAGGCAAAGGTAAACAAGAGAACCTTCGGTGAAGGAGAATGAAAAATAGCCTGTGCACCTTTCTACTAGCTAATCAGAACCAAAATAACAACAATTTGTCAGTACAACAATTTGTCAAAAAACCAACTTTCCTGTCAATCTACCTGTTTGATGTGGAACGATTTTTCAACTGACAACTTCAAAACTACTACAGAATACATGTGATTGTAAATAGTATTAAGGAGCAATTCAGATTATAATTTGGTTTTAAGGTTGACGTGTGAACAGAGTCTAAGGACAGAGGAACATATCTACTTATTTGGTCCTATTTCCTTCAGCATATCTAGAGGAAATCAAGGTACTGATGTTGCATGGAGCAGCAGCAGACACCAAGAAAAGACAAAAAACTCACAAGGATGGTAGCCAAGACAATCTTATGAGAAGATATTATAGATAATACCAAATTTATTAAATTCAGAACATACTTCACAAACATGAACAATATACAAACAAACAGGTCAGAATAATAAACTGATTTGGTATGTGCAGGGATAAAAAACTGAAATACCTTCCTTGGTTATCATCTGATCTTCAGAATTCAAACATTTACATGTAGAAAAACTCATAGGTACTAGACAATGGATGACATAAGGCCACCCTTAAAAAATTCTATGTTTGATGTTGCCTACCCATGCTTTGTAGGGTTGGGTAGTTATGTAGAGATTTTATCATTTTTTGGGCCAACAGCACAAGTATCATGTTTTAGACAAGAATAACACGTTAATAGAGCAGGAAAAAATCTTTTAAAAAAAATTTGAAACAATTTATGAAATAAAATTTTTCGTGTAGGCTGCTTTTAAGGTAGGTAGGTAAGCAACTTCAAACAATTTTAATTCTATTTTTAGCTTGACCTAGTTTTATCTATTGTAACCATCAGGTATCACTATTGAATTTTGTTTTAGAAGACACATTTAAGCAAAATGATAAAATTTTTCCATTTTAATTTGTACATATATTTGCTTAGTCATTAAAGGTCATAGAATATTATAGATTTAACTTCTATACTTACTATGAATTGATGATTTTATTTTTGTAGGCGTCATAATATAATATTTATATGAGTTCTTGTTACCAAACACTTCTTACGCCTTGTGAACATAAAAATGTTATTTTTCATGGGCAGCAGTTATTTAATTAATTCAAGAACAAGTCTTAGATTATAAATATGCAATGAATTACTCCACAGTTTCTTTAAATGTCAATTGTAGTCTATGTTATAATTACACCACTTGGAAAACTTATAATTGAAGAAAGTACTCTAAATATACTATATAAAAATTCAGTCTTTTCAAATGAGACTGTATTAATATGCAAAATTCTGAATATCAAACTGAAGTTAGAGAATGAAACGTAAAATTCAGCATTTTTTCCATTTATGAAGGGGCATAACTCCAGAACGGTTAAAGTGACTCCACCCAAATTCGAACTTGATCCGAGTTTTGTGGTAATAAGCATTGTGTAAAAGTTTCATAACATTTGCTTGAGGTAAACTTAAGTTAGAGAACGGAAACCAATTTTGGGACGTACATAAGTACAGACGCACAAGGGTAAACCTGTATGCCCCCTCCGCTACAGCAGGGGCATAAAAGTATTCTAGGAATATGAAGCCTAAACTTTTCATTACTGCATCAAAAATCGGGTCAATACGGCCAAAAAAAGAAGTAGTATTCACCTTTTCATCAATTTTTCTAAGTTCATTAGCTTCAATTAGGACACTATTCATTCAATCATAATAATCAAAGAGCTGAAGAGCTCTGAGAGGAAAGACGGCCACTGTTTCTTTTTTTTTTTTTTTTTTTTTGGGGGTTAATCTTTTGATAGTCTTCATATGAAGAATGAAAAAAGAACACCTAGAATATGTAGAAAGGTTGACAATATTGAAATCAATTGTTGTGTAATGTAATTTCGTTTCCTTAGTTAAGGATTCAATTTGGACCAATGGAAGAGATCTGCATCTTCTAAATCAAAACATTCGATTAAAGTTGAAAGTTAATTATCTAAAATTCAACTGAATTCTATCATTTAACAACTACTACAATATTTTTTGAAATTTTAATTGTGTACCACTGAACTGCAGGCTAGGGCCATTTTCCTTTTTTTGTGACAGTACTCTAAGATTTTTATTTTTTTTCTCAAGAAAGTGAGGACTGAAAAATCTATTCAGTTTTAAATTTCCATTGATAAAGTTCCCAGTTACAACTCTCATCACAGGGATACAGGTACTAATAAAACCAATACGATTGATGTAAACTGTGTGAAGCTTGTTTCCAAATCCTACATTTTGATATATTTGTAAATTTCATGAATAAATAGGTTTAAACTACAAATGCAACATTTTAATTATTTTTTTTACCATTACAATGATTATCTTGGTACACAAAATTTAGTTTTAATGGAAGACTATTAATCATATACTAAATGTCACATTTTAAGTGTTCTGATACATTAACTTTTATTTTAGTGGATTATTACTCATCAATTGAGGTGCTCCTGTATTGGAGGAAGATTCTCAAAACAGAATTTTACAGAAAAAATGAAAACTGTCGTTTCTCTCCCCAATCTCATGTATCCCCACAGCCATTGTTTACTGTGAAAGTTACAAGTTGACCTACAAATTAAAGCATTGCATGTTGATGTTTGAATCATCTATAGCAAACATAATTATGTTCAAATTGAACAAATACCAATTTTAAATTAGTACACGAACTCTGAGAATGATTTAAATAATCAGTAAAGGATATCCCTGCTTCTACGTAGTGTGGCATTCCAACGTCACTATAATGTAGGTTGGATATATTTAGAATATCTCGTCATTCTGATTTTTCCGGATTGTAAAAGAAACGTAAATAGTGTAAGGAGAGCTGAAGATACCATAATTTCGCGAGAAACAGAAGGAAATGTGTTAAAAAGTGTTTAAAGTCAATCTATTCATTTGTGTGTCTCCTTCTCATCAATCTCAGTAAGATTTTTTGGGGGTGTTTTCCACACTATAAAAACAAAATGAATGACGTGAGGGGATGTCAGTCTGGTCAACCACATAGGGGATTGATTGAAGGTCTTTCCCCAAAACCAAATCTGATGTGTAACTTCTCGTTATACAATTATTAGGTGTGTAACTACTCGTTATATAATTATTAGGTGTGTAACTACTCGTTATACAATTATTAGGTGTGTAACTACTCGTTATACAATTATTAGGTGTGTAACTACTCGTTGTACAATTATTTGTTGTGTAACTACTCTTACAATTATTAGGTGTGGAACTACTCGTACAATTATTAGGTGTGGAACTACTCGTTATACAATTATTAGTGTGTAACTACTTATTATACAATTATTAGGTGTGTAACTACTTGTTATACAATTATTAGGTGTGCAACTACTTGTTATACAATTATTTGTTGTGTTACTACTTGTTAAACAATTATTTGATGTGTAACTACTTGTTATACAATTATAAGGTGTGTAAATACTCGTTATACAATTATATAATAAAGGTCAGTCTACTATCTACTAGACTGCTGAGAGTAAATAGGTAAACTGTTTTTTTATGATGCTTTTTAGTTCCTATCATTCCTCTTGCTAGTATTAAGACAAAGGGATTAACTTATGATTCTACTAATAGAAAAAAATTTGCAACTATTTATTATTCTGCTCGACTTAAATTGGGTCAATTTTTTTATTAGAATAACCAATAAAAATTAACATTTAGAATGATGCGACACCTTTGCCCTTGCCATAGATAAACCTTATGACCTAATTACAGAAATGGCAGCCATGCTCGTAACTACTATTAATTCAAAGATGCATTTTTATTGCGATTTTTGAAGAATGAAAAAAATTGAGAGTTTAATTATTGCGATGTTAGGAAAAGCTACATACCGATATATGTATCAGATATCAGAATGTGAGTTCTTATTATTGCGATACTCAAGGAGTGGCATTATTCGTGTTTAATAAAAACCTCGCAATAATTTGTGAAATATCTAAAGGTGATGCAGACCACTTTTATACAAATCTACCAACTGGTTTCACAGATTCACAGAATAAGTTTTTTGAAAAACACGACAGACAGACAGATGGACTATAGACATAAGTGGTACAGAGTGATGACCAACCTCAATATTATGACTGGTTGAGCTTTTGGAAATGTCATTTATTTGTTGTTTTTTCTTAAGAAACCTCAAGTCGAACTAATGCCACTTTTCCTCATCATTTAATATCAATGTAACAGTTGGTACATAAGAAGGCCATACAGAGTATATAACTGGTTCAGTATCACATACTTGTTGACAAAACTATTATTCTTACATTGTTTTTACCCTCTTTTAGATACAACAATTTTATGAAAATACAATGGCCAGTAATGACAATAAAAAGTGAAAGAGAAAATTTGTGTTTTGTCCATTTATTAAAGTCTTTTATTATATATTATGCTTTGCGCTAAAGGAGGAAAAAATATTTCAGTCTAATGTTTATTTAGTATCACAATTACAAATAAAACTGTCTTTTTGATGGTACAATGTTTCAAATTCAGTTAACAGTCTAGTTTAATGAGCAAACTATAATTTTCAGGGTAAGGGTAAAACTGTTGATTTTCCTAGTACAAAGTCTTAAACTCTCCAGTGGCAATAGCTAAATTCTTAAAAACCCAAAATTAGCTTTTCAACATCAATCCTTACATTGTGTAAAAAATTTGCAAAGTATAATTAAGTCAAACATGAAAGTTGGGAGATATGCTTGGATGGATGAATTACCTCTTTTCTTCCCTTTTCAGCCACGAAAAAATTCAAACAGAATAAACAATTAATAATATTTTCTTCTCAAACGTAAAATTTATAATATTTTCTTCTCCAAAGTAAAAGCAACTGGTGTTGATGACTGAAATTTGGTAGTCTATATTAATTTCATTAAAAAATGTCTAGACTCTTCACCCGGGACAATTTTGAAGCTTAGCATATGGCAATAGCACTTGTCTATTGTTGACGACCATATGTTGCCCTCTAGATATTTATACTGATTTTGTTGTGTTGCTGGGTTTCAACCTTCATTTACATCTCCATTTATTCATTTCTATTACATGAAAGTTTATGGATTATAAAATATATTAAAGCATGTTTCTTACCTTGTACTGCGCATTTACCAACAATAATAGGTAATAGTAAAAATTCCAATATTCAAATAAAACGCAAATATTTACTTAACAATTTGGTATGATAAAAATATTAAAAGATCGTAAGTTCTCAAATGAATTATTCAAGTTCAGTTTACACAAGAGACTACATAATCATCTTCAATCACAAACAACTAAATTTTCGGCCTAAAACTTGAAAGATACTTTTATCAATGAAAAAAAGATAAAGTACAAAATAAGGCAATTCATTCATAAAAACAGTAGTATTATCTTACTTGTGGGTCAGATCTCCCAGGGTGAGGATTTCCTCTGTAACAGACACAACTCAAGCTGTTCTATTAATAGAAAGGAATTCTCAACATAGTAAATCAATGAACAGGCTCACTATGACAGCTATACAGGATGAAATCTAGGTCAATTACTTTGTGAGGGAGGAAAAATTTTACTTTCAGAAAATGTCTTATCTTTAATACAGAAAATAAAACTTTTTTTTTTCTTTTTCATAATTTTTGTAATTTCTAAAATATCCTCCATCAGATTTTGGCTGTTCGTCAAGTCCATCAACAGATAAAGGCTACTAGGTCAAATTTTATTTTAGCCTTCAGGTCATGCATAGAATTCATGTTCATATTGATTAAATGTTTATACTATCTTTTCATGGGAGAAAATCAAGTTTCTTATTTACAAATAATTCAACTGAAGACATGAACTGATTTAATGTGTATTATGCAAGTTTTATACATTAAAATGACTTTTGCATTGCACTTCATAAAATCTAAGCATTCACCTTTGGCTGCAGGAAATTACTACTTATAACTATTGTAAGACAAATTTCACTGTCAAATTACAGAGACATCCAGTCTTAATGGCCTCTCTAATGATCAAAAGACCAACAAAAAAAAACACACTCTATGACACACATTTTCTAATGCAAATCCATTTAGTTTTTTTGTAGGAAATTGTTCATGCACTTTAAGTACAAAAAATCATCTCTGTTTTAAACATTATTAAAGAAGTACTCATAAAGATCTCATATGGATGAACAATACACAGATAAAAATATTGAACAGTTTTCTTCTTTTCTCCCTTTTGGTTTATTCTTTTTTTATTCAAATGACAGTTTCATTAAATATAGGTCATTATGTTTGTTGCTTCATTTAATCAATGTAATTAGATACATACAGTATGTGTTACCTCCCCTTCCTGATGATATTTTGTGAAAACATAAAATTAAAACATATTTTTTTGTCTTTAAAAATTCACAAATGTAGAACTATAAATTATCTTATGTTTTCTATTTTCATTTTACATTTTAACTTTTAACCTACCATGTGAGGGCATAACAGCCAGTCAAGGTCGTTCAACATCCCCTAGTAGTATTTTAATGCTGGAAGGTTGTTATTTGCAGTGTTTTATGCTCATGTATATATGTAACCTCCAGCAATCATGGTCTTACTTTCACATTCATTTATTCATTCTTATAACTTCCTTAATGACGGTCAATAATGACCATGTGGTGAAACTGTTAAGGGAAATAACTCTTAATTAGATTACATCTGCAGTTCCTGTGATACTGTATGTTATGTAAAATAGGTTACAAGTAGATTTGAACTGTCAAATGTTTGGGAAAGTATTACAACCTAAAGGTTAAAAGACTAATACAAGTAATAAATTTATAATTACATATACAGGATAAAACAGAAAATTTACATCTAAGACTTGTTGACATTCATATACAATGTTAACATGTATGAATAAACCAAATTATATGAGAAATTTATTAAAGGTCAATTACTGATCATTATAATATGAGTAATATATAATTGTAGGAGTTTATAGGAAGGAAATAACTTATCAATGAAATCTGTTATCATTCACAAAACCCATCCTGTTCATCTTATTATAAAATACTATATTTAGATGTTCTTACACTGTCACTAAAATTTAAATATTACTTAAACAAATACAACTACAATTGAGAATTGTCATAAACTGATTTTTATGATTTTTTAAACAAAATTATTATTTATTGACTGTAAAATTTACCTTTTCAAAGGTTTCTCAGACAAGTAAGTAAGGATTTAGGTATGACAATTGTTAAAGTCAAGGTCAATTAAGTCATGTGATTATGAATTTATTTAACCTACAAACTGAGTTTTAGTAAGATTATGAACTTTCTTGTGACAAACTTTATTTCAAAGACAAAATGTAAGAATATTCTAACGTGAACATTTGCTATAAGATGTATCAGTCATCAAATGTAAAATAAGGACATCTGTCATGCTTCAGATAACTTTAATTCAAATTATCATTCAGTTAAAAAAAAGCATACATTTTAGGCCAACAACTTGGTACATTCAAGATTTATGTTTGAGAATCAATTTACACAAAAATTTTGATGTCGAATTGACATATCTTACTGAAACTCAAGTAAGCAAACATTATAATAACAACAGAAATTTGCTTAAAATCTCTCTCATTTCAAAGAAATATTTGACACAGAACAGTATTTTACCTGAGAATAGAATAAAAGTAAAGTCTGTCCTCATGTTGCCAAGTTTATATGTATAACAAGCTCTATTGTCTAACACCTGCCCCCCGCCTATCATACATCTGTCTGAGTGAGACATTTACACAAACTTTCACAATTGTAGATTAAAATATTTCCATACCTTGGACAGCCATTCTGTAACACCCCTTCTCAAACACAGGAAACACTTGATTATGGTGGCTGATACTAACTCAAGTTTATTTTCCTTCACCTTAATTCTTCCTTCCCAATCAGACCAATCAAGCTTACAGTCCATTGGTGTCAATATCTTGTACCAATTCTCTATAATTAAACAGGGATCAGGTTACACACCACATTTGCCTCACTCAAAAAATTCTGTCATTTGGGAAAACTAACCACTTTTTGGTCATTTTTCCATAAAAAGTAGTATGTCTATACTGATGACAGAATAATGAAATTATGTATTGATTTGTGATGTAAAAATGATGTTTAAATTTATGTTTCTCTATAGTCCTATGATCACTGATAGCTTTCATGACCTATATCTTAACAATGATATGTACACACTTGACCAATATTTTGTTAGATACAGTGGCAAGGGTACTTAAAGGGGGGTTCACTTTCTTAAATACCAACTTTGTTAAATCTAGTTCTGATTTATTATCATTAGGATTTTCAATTTAGTAAACAAACAACAGTATTGTTTTTTTATTCAGTGCATGTCTTAAAAGTTATTTGGTATCTTCATAAGTACTTTAGTCCATACCAAATTAAATTTTATTTTATTTAGTTTTTGGGTGACAAGAACAGGTGTAAGCTTAATTCCATTATTTTTTTTCCTGAAAACCATAATTTTTGAAAGAAATAAAATGTTCAAATGTGACGTGAGATTGATTTGTTTATCTGAAATTTGTTTCTTTGAGTACTCAAACATCTAATTTTCAATTTTATTGTCAAAAAGGCATTAACTTATTTTTTTCTTCAAATGTAAATAATAAGTTGGGAAAATGTGATTAGTCTGCTGGATTCAATGAAATAATTTCATATCACAACTTTCTTCTACCCCAAATTGATGTGATTGAATCCAAAAATGCTAAAAATTAATTTGGAATGGCCTTATGAATATACATCATGAATAATTTATAACCCTAAGGCCTTGTGTTGTAGTCCTGGACTGACCTGACCAGGCATCTCTTACTTTCTCATAAATCATAATGAATACTGTCCTTCCAAAGTCATCATGAATACTGCTGTTCACAAGTCATCATGTTCCAAAAACAGACATTAGTCTCTGAATGTTACCAGGTATAAAATTTAACACAACTTTTGAGAGGAAAAAAATCACTGTATACTTTATTTAGAAATGTACTTAACAATTCTTTTTAATCTTTTTTTTTCAATTATTCTGTACTTTATTTAGAAATGTACTTAACAATTCTTTTAATCTTTTTTTTCAATTATTCTGTACTTTATTTAGAAATGTACTAAGCAATTCTTTTGATCTATTATGTTTTGTTTTTTTAAATATTCTGTTTTGACCATAACCTATATGGTAAACTTGTAATAATCTTTAAACCATAACATATATTTTAACACTCTATAACCATTGCCAATGTGTATTATCATTTTATTATATAATAAGCATGTGAAATTATGTTTATAAAGTATTGGTAATTTTCTTTATTGCTACATACTTAAATTGTTTTTGCCCATGTAAATATTAAATTTTCCATCAAGATGAGTTTTATGCATTCATTTAACCAAGGATTTATAGCAATAAAACCAACTTTGGTGGGAAACAAATTCTGTAAACTAAAATCCTTTATCCAGTGTGTTAAAATATTCCATTAAAACTTTTATCAATGAAATATTTAAACCTATAAGTACAAATATTTGTCAGCATAAATTAACCAAGATCATTTTATATATATATGGCAAGTAACTTGTCAAGAATTTATATGACTTTTTCAAATGCATATTTTCCTTTTGTATAGAATATGTCCTTTTCATACACACCAAGTGATTTGTATAGAATTTTCTATTTCACAATCACCATGCATTCTATAGAAAAGTTAGCTATTTAATAATTGCCAATCAATTTACAAAAATGGCTATTTCATAAGAACTATATGTCTTTAATAGAAAATTGTTGCTTTTTCAAAAGTGCTGATATCTTTATACACATTAATTCATACAGTCCTTATGAATAAGATCCAACTCTGAAAATTAAACAGAAAGTTTTATAAAGCAGTTTATATGATGAGATCTGCCATAGGAGACAAATCACTTTATATTCATACAACACAATGATGAATAAATTTATTTTTTACTGGAACAGACAGTTATAATACATATTTATGAACCATGCTTTTAAGTAATATAATTGTCCCAGAGAAGATAATGTGTAGAGCATTACAATATATATCATATTATGTTCAGGAAACAAAATAATTGCCCTTTAAGTCGCCTCACAACTATTTCCCTTGGGGACATGCAGCAAAAACTAGTGCCAGGCTACAGTATAAACATTTTCCTTTCAATTAATCCAGATTAATACATCAAGTGTACTTGTACACAACAATTATCATTACCTAGTAATGGGAATTTGTATTATACTTAGACAAATTAACTAACATGGACAAAATCAAATGTCAAAGGAATGCTAGAAAAATATGCTGACAATTTGGGATGACCTTTTATATTATTTCTAAACAAGACTTATTATTATTATGTCTAATATTTCACATGGCTTTAAAACTACAATATAAATAACATCCATGCTTTTTACTGTCTTCCTTACTGATCCATAGTGTGTAGTCTTTTAGTCTAAGAATATAGTACATGTCCATAGTGTGTAGTCTTTTAGTCTAAGAATATTATAGTACATGTCCATAGTGTGTAGTCTTTTAGTCTAAGAATATAGAACATGCATTATATTTTAAAATATGTCAGGGAAAAAGGTCAAAATTGAAAAAAAGTTTATTGTCTTCATAGTTTCTAATTGAATTGTAGCAAATAAGAAACTAAAAAAAATGTGTATGTACAGAATCAAAGGTTAGCTAATAAGACAAGCAGTTGATTCCATATTGATTTCAACTTCGTTAATGTATAAATTACGTGTTCAGTTATCATTGGTTTAAAAATATATTTTTTTAGTTTAATACTTTTAAAATCACTGAAACCAATACATTCACTCAGAAGCAATTTATTAATTTTTCACCATTGAAATTGTGTATTTCTTGTATTTTAAAAAAGGTGACAGAACATTTCATTAACAATAAGTATTCACTTCACTTGACACTTTCAAGTTAAACATGTAAAACAGATTATAAAATAATTACTCCAATCTGCATCATCATTATTACTGGTCATTAATAAATTAACAGCTGAGTCACCACACAACTATTATTATTCATCAAGTATTTCATTCACACTTTATCATGAATGAAATATCATATATAAAATCAATAGTTTTTAATGTAACATAGTGCTCCATTTCTAAAAAAGTATAAAACACAATCGAAGCAGTTTTATACATCTAAAATATACTGTTACACAAAAAAGGGAACATTCATTTAAAATTTTATTATGGTAAAAAAAAATTCAAATGTACTTAAATCTGCACTGAAAAATTACTGTTTCTCATTGTTGAAGGCCAGACAGTGACCTAAAGTTGCTTAAATCCACGTCAATTGGACTATGTTCCATGATTGTCTCTGGCAATCATACCACAACTCTTTAATTTATATTAGTCTAGAGAAATCAGTTCAGGAGGCTTATTGTCAACAAATACAGATTCACTGCCAAATAATTCTATTTGCAGCAGTGTAATGCATACTGAAATTTCTTTATGTATTTCATTTTTGACATATTCAAAAGGAACTAAATAAGTTTTTGATTCCACAAATTTTGAATGTAGATTTGGATGATATGCAATCCCATACAATAGATCTGACAATGATATATGACCAATCTGCTTCAATTAAAACAATGGTTCTCTTCACATTGTGTAAACAATTTGGATTTCCTTTGAACTGAGAATGTATTTTGTATATCAATGGAGGTCAATAGCCTGAGAGAATATTTATGACATATAATGATGAAGTACATCTGTACTCTGGTGTTAAAAAAAAACTGTTTCATCCTTTACTATTAATAAATAATTCTTTGTAACACACATGATAGGATTAGTTTAGCATCATTTAGAACTTACATTTCAAATTCTGATCACATTACTTGTATGCAACATTTCCTGATTGTTTTCAATGATCTCACAATTTTATTCATTAGCAACAATCCCAATAATGAATGCACACAGCAATGTCTGAATTCACAGAATAACTTCAAGGATGACAGAACCTCGTTTTAGGTTTTATTCTTTATGAATAACAACCCTAAAATGACTTCTTATAAGATTTTTCAAATATGTTGTGAGTAAAAATCATAGGAATAATTTTCACTGGCTGCCTAGCATCTAATGTGATATGAATATATATCCTGCCTCGTACTTAACCAACACATTGAGTAGGATTTTTAAGGTGTTAGCTTTCAAGGTAACAGTCAGAAGGAAGACATATCACCCTATTGAGACATATTTATATTCCTAAGGGATGTTGACCAGTCTTTGCTTAAACATCCATATACTGCAAGCTTGGAGGAGTTTATAACAAATTAGTCTGGGGATCATTCACATGACCTCAACTTTAACTTTGAGACCACTACCATGGCTATATAATTATTGTAATGATTTGAATATGTTTGTGCAAGGGGATGTGTCTTATCTAAGGGCAACTATGTTGTTAAATCAGCTTAAAGATTCTATAAATCAACCCTATGAAGTCTGAAACAGATTTTGCCTTACAGCTTTGTGCTTTGTGTGCTGAGGTCCAGACATGGTGTGACTGATTTTAGAATTTATGATTAAGCGGCTTTGGATTGCATTAGAATGGAGGTAACAATAATGTATTCAAAGATTTGAAGGTACCAATTTTTTATTTGATGGTTGCAAACTCCATTTGCAACCATCCGATCACCAATTGATGTCTGCAGATCTTCCAATGCAATACTGTTATCTCCTAAGTTTAAGGTGAATTTTTCAAACAACAGATGACACAAAAATAGCCAGCTGAGCAGCAAAAGATTAAATGATGATTTAACATTATGTATACCTTTTAGTAACTGTATAAATTAGTACTTGTACAACTATCAAATATACAAACTTGAACACATATTTCAGTTACATTTTGACCCTGATTCAGGACACGTCAGTTCAGAGAACCTATTCTGGCCATCACCCAACTATCAGTACCATCAGAGGGTATCACATAAATTATATTGGGTTTATTGACCAACTAAATGGCAAAATTCCAGTATAAATCACTTTTTTATCAAAAACTTGTCACCCATATTTCAATGAATATAGATTAAAAACAGTCTAATCTAAAGTGACAAATATTAACTAAAATTGTGTAGTTGTAATAACTATAATATTATCTGTCACTTAACATTATTTTCATGCAACATTCAGATAATATTTCTCAAAAGGGAAAAAAATGGAAGTGAATGAGATAGCCATTAAAATGCACAATACATACCATATAACTGAGTAAAAGAATAGTTAATAGATTAACAGAAGTAATGCATACAAGTCATAAGATTCAAAATATTGTGAATATTGTTTTAGAAAATCTATCGCTGATGGATTCAGAAGTGTTTGAAATATATTCAACGTTGTGAAAAGGATCTATCCATGAATACCACTTAAAACAAAAGATAACAATGTGTAAATATCAGGTTCTGAAAACTTTCTGAAGACAATAGAAAGAATTATCTTTGAAGATTTTTTTCCCAATAACTAATGAATACCTTTTTGATATCTTTAGACAACGCCTGTCTGTAAATTCATTGCACAGTGGTTTGTACCTGAAATACATATACATATATCTGTTCTTAAACAAAAATCTGCATTAGTTATTGAACAAAAAATATCTTTTATCAGTAATAGATGTTAGGGTAATGCCTCATTACTGCACAGAAGCCGGAAGTAAGGATGTCTACCAGCCATTCAATACATGTGGGAACAAAACCCATCAAACAGGAGAATTATCCTTAATAAAAACTCATGTATGAAAAAAACATAGCAGTAATCTGCATTCTTAGCTAAACACCTCAAATAAATAATAATTATTGTTAGGAACATTAAGTTTATGGGTATAAGTACAGCTTCATTGATCTGGTTAAATTAGATTTCCATCTGAAACCAAAACTATTTTAACAGGTTGTTCTGTAGTAATTTCTCCGCAAAAAAGTGACATAAAGTCTGACCTATATTACTTATATATACATTGTAATTTGTCTATAATGAACTATATCCTGTGTTGTATAAAAATCTTGAACAGAAGTTAAAAGTTCAAACATATTAAATTATAGACTAAGAATGTTCTGCCTTTTCTAAAGCAAATATTCTTAAACTTTCATTTTTTTTGCATCAAAGTTTACTCAAGAGTTTTCTGCTTCCAAGACTCGTTTTTAATATTAATTATTTACCCTTCTTTTAGTCCCATGTTTCTGGAACATCAGTAAGTTAAACCTGAGCCCCCTTTGGCACACTTTTGAAAATCATGGATCCCAAATGAATATCTTCCATCAGGTATTCTTAAGACCAAAAATTCTGGAAGAAAAATATATAAAATATTTGTGAGCATCAAATCTCAATCTAACTAAACAGAACAGCTAAAACAAGAAAGGTCAACTTGAGAGATGCAACTCTTAGTTTTATTACAATTACATTATATATAGTCTAACAAAACTAGATATCATTGAGATGGGAGCCATCTCTGTGGGCCCCACTGTGAATAATGTGTGGTAAAAAATTTGTATCTTTATCATTGGACATGGGGTTGTCAACTGAAACCAAAGTTTTTGACCCTGACCTTTGACCTAGGAAGTTGTACATAAATTATGACACGCCCTCTGGTGTTGGTTTATATACATGTCAAGTATAAACTTTGAAATCATAACGATTCTCAAGATATAGAGCGGACATGATCTTTACCATAGGACATGGGGTTGTCAACTGAAACCAAAGTTTTTGACCTTGACCTTTGACCTAGGAAGTTGTACATAAATTATGATACACCCTCTGGTGTTGGTTTATATACATATCAAGTATAAACTTTGAAATCATAACGGTTCTCAAGATATAGAGCGGACACAATTTGTTTCGGACGGACGGACAGACGGACGGACAGACAAACTGATCACTATAGGGCGTCGGCCATTCGGCGGGGCCCTAATTAAACCATACTAATAAAGGTATTTACACTTTTGGTATTTAGCTATATTTTGCCTTTGAATGACCTTAGATCTACTCCGAATCACCTTTTGACGTCAGGCAACAATCACTTTTTAATTGTGACGTCAAAATGTTTTGAATTATGATGTCAAAATGTTTTGAATTATGATGTCAAAGTTTACGGGAACCTGTGTGATTTTACATAATGCGCACAAATTTGCATACAAGTGTAAATACGTCTATACCAAAACATTAGCAACTGTTTGTATGGTAACCTTGGTGACTAATAGTCCACCAGCCGTGGTATAGACCTATGATAGGAATATGAATGTATTAATTTCTGTTTCATTTGGTCTCTTTGTGGAGAGTTGTCTCATTGGCAATCATACCACATCTTCTTATTTTTGTATTAACCCAATTCCATGTCATGCCCATTCAATGGTGGCAATTACTTTTGATTTCAGAATGGTTAACATCAAATATACATCCAGATGAAAAGAGAATGCATGAGCAGAATAACTAGTAACTCTTTACCAAATCTAATATGTAACTTGTAAAATTCCTTATTTTCAGTTAGGGCTTAAATGTTCAGAAGTTTAAAGATTTCAGATTTTGAATAAGATTGTTGTCACATGGTATATTCAAACATAGATGTATTGGTTTATACATCTATGATTCAAACTATTTTCTTTCATCTTAAATCAGTCAAGGAGACAGATCCAAAACTGGGACTTGTATCAGTCATATAAATGGTAGGTATTAATATAAAAATCCTAATTTATAATTTCCATACCACCCACCCATTAATAAAATTTCAGAATTTTATATATGCCTTTCATAAAGATTATTCATTTATTCCAGAGGTGTATATTTTTCTTTACCTAGAAACCTGAGAAATATGTCCCTTCACATAGAGTTGATAGATGTTGCCTTTTACTTGTCATGTTTGTAATGAATCATTAGATGTTTTATACTCCCAGAATAAACATCTTGGGAACAGGTCAGTTTACACCCACTTGTCACCTACTTTTTGATCTTCACATTTCAAATCACACTTTTCTTTTTTCTCACACACACATAAATATATATAGACCTCTTTCAGACCTAAACATATACAGTAATTGGTTTCTAAAGAGAAAACATATACCTATTGCGATCTCATATTTACTTATTTTCTTATAATTCAATACTACATATAAGAAATGAAAACATTCAACTGCATTATTATTTTAAGAGTAAAACCACTCTAAAATACAGGTTTACCACACTTTGTTCATTTTCAAATTCAATTTTTCCTTAATTTAGTGTTACATAAATATATAAAAAAAATTAATTGGAACACTATCTTTAAATTAATTGATATTCTAAGTGCTATTCATAAATTTTATATTCAAATCAATTATAAAACTATATATACTTGTCAAGAATGGCTGACTTTAAGCTGAGAAATTTAATAACTAAATAATGCAAAACAGAATTTAGCTAAAGCTAAATGCATACAGTATAAATTTCCTCTCAGGGGAAATAACTCCTAATATTACAATTCATGCAAAAAGAAAAAAAAAACCATTCATTTCACAAAATATCAAACCATTAAAACAATGCAAGTTCATTTTTTATTTATTTTGATATTTTCAAACATTTTTAAAAAATTCTTGGGAACAATTCTTTTTTGAAAATGTAATATATTTAGAAAAAAAGAAAAATAATTTAAATACCTGCAATATTACCTGTACCTTGCAAGCTTTGAGAACCAAGTAACTTTCCCTGGATATTCCCGTCTAAACTCCTACATTTACCTGTTCTCCCATATGTCATGTACCACTGACACAAATACTTTACATTCCTTTTATACAAAACATCAACTCAATTTTATCAACAAGAGAAGATGAATGAGTTAGAAAATATATTTAAATTTTAAAACAGCTTAATAGCAGACGAGGTTTAAAATTTTATTTCATGGCTGGCAAAACTAAGAAAATACCCCCAAGCTTTACATGTACAAAAAAAAAAAGAAATGTTTTAATAGAATACAATTTTAAATAATAAAAGACTTTTGTGATATATGTATTATCCTGAAAATAAATTAATCTAATTTTAGTTGAAGACAGGAAAATGTTCTTTTTGTTATATGTAAATATATTACGTCTATTTTGATTAAATTAACAAAAACAGAACTAGTTTTCTTCTCAAATACTAATTCTAATATTTTCTTAATTTTTTCTAAAAGAAACTGATTTTAAACCAAAAAAGCATACTGAATAAAAGTTTGAATTAAAATAGAATAATTATAACATATCTGACTTATCTTAACAAGCTTTTTTTACATTTCATAGAAAAGTTCGAATGTTTTTTTTTTTTTAATGGAAATAAGTGAACTGAATCGATGTCAATAACTTTAAAAGCTTATGAATGAAAATTTATGTAAATAAGTTTCATTTCCATTCATAAAAATCGAAAATATAATATTTTTTCATTCATGTTTATAAAATTGAATCACATGACAGCGTTATCTACTTTACAATTGTGAGAGATTGTTGTGAGAGATTGTAGGTATGATTTAACTCGCTTCCCTGCTCTTCAAAGGGATCCTTCCAAACTCTGCCCACAAAAAACTCTAATTGTCAGGTTCTTGCGGTTTACCAAAAAAATCCATTAAAGGTCAACGGTTAACTTTAAGCTCTACATATTCTATTCACAGATTTCCGTTTTAAGTAAACAGAATATAATCAGTGAACTTGAGAAAAGTACAGATTTCAAAAAGTATGTGCAGTAAGAGACATTTTTACTGTTTTCGATATGAAAGAACTCACTTTGCATAGAATTTTTTTTTGGATATTTTATAAGCTAACATTAGGTTATATACAAAATATGACCTCTACATCATATGACATTATAATCAAGATTTCCTATTTAGTTTTGAATGAATTGTACACAGTTTTTGGAGACAGTGTAAAATAGAACCAAAATATATATAATGTGAGAGGACCCAAATTGCACTTATTTTGACAGGTTTTTCACCTATGTTTATTTATGAACCAGACAAAAGTTTCCATACTGTGTTTATTTTGTAGCTGTATCCTTATCTACTATATAGTTTCACCAATTTAATTTTGAATTCATACTGAATCATAGAAAAATGGGTTTGAACCGACCTCCACATGATCCATGATTCTGTTATGAGGAGTACCCAAATTGCATCCATGCTTAAAATCACATCCGTGAAAATCAAATAGCTGATGTTTTGTTTTATTTCTCCAAATATTTAGAACAATTTGACAATGGTCCATGCTTATTATTCATTTTTTAAGAAATGGATGCCTGCAACATATTTTAATTGCTCATTTTCAAAAGTTGACTTTTTGTGGAGGTTGCATGCCTAAATTTCCGTTGATTTTACTTTTTCCAATGGATACTCCATCTTTGATATATACTGTGAATGATTTGTGTATATTCCAGTATATCTAGCTATGTTGAAAGACATGCATAATGTCAAATCATAAAAATATTGTTTAGTCTCTAAGAAAACTTGTAAGACTTCCACTGCTATTTTTGCTAAATAGGTACAATTTGGGTATTCTGTGTAATTTGGGTACCGTGACATTATACTAACACAGTAAGAACATAAACATGATGTCAATATGTATTATAAATTCAGAAATGTTTGCATACATTAATTATTGCCACTGCTAAACAATGGACAAAAATGCAAGGTTAAATATTGTGAATTATGGAAATGTTGTATACACATAATGCTGTTATAATTTAAAATGCTACTTTTTATCATTTTTGCAAATGCATCTGGTCACAAATAATAAAAAACATTTTAAAAATTCTGAATTTTCAGTTGCTTACTTTCACTTACACCTCGTACCTTGATACATAATGTGTTGTTGAACTTCATTCAAATTCAAAACTCACAAATCATCATACATTTCACTTTGAACATTTTCACATGGGGCTGGGGGGTTTGGATGTTGAATACCACACTTAATTTAAAATATTTTTTATTCAATAGGTAGAGATGATTGTCTTTTTATATTATAGGTAGTAAAGCAAATGTAACTGTACCTAGAGAATTAGACTAGTTGAAGTTTAAGTGTAGAAATATAGAGCTAAAGTATATTTTTGTCATAATTATACCATTATGATTAAAAGCAACAAAATATTAATTATATTTCAATGATTTTGTTGAAATGTAGACAGACACACCCAAAAAGAATTCAGTGAATGAAAATAATTGTTGTTGCAGGGCAACATACTTGACATATCTTTTGCACCTTAACAAACAAAATTGTGCAGCATCAACTCACTGGGTGCACATGTGCAATAATCAGGTCAGACAAAGTTTAAACTGCTATTAATATCCATTTCTGATTCACGAGTCTATCCATTCATGTTTGTATTTTTACTAACATTGTAACTATTCTTTTCACAGAGACTGAAAAAAAGAAGGGGAAAAGCTCAGAGGAGCTACAAATGGTCACTTAGAGATCTTATCTATATACCAAAATGTCTCTACAATTTGTTGTTACATTTTAAAAAGACTAGATGAAATAGGTAGATATGAATAAAGATGTATAAATTTGCAAATGTATAATTTTTTTATTACCACCACCTCTGCATTTTTAAAAATTTATAATAGATATAATAATATATTAACATGTGTTAAACAACTTCTTACAAATTCCTCCATGGAAATGTAATATTACTCACTCCATATATAGTCAAAGAATTTAAGAGTTGTCTTATCAACAAAAACAGGATTCAAGTATTTTAACCATGAGTGATGTCTGTGCTTGTATTGAGTATCAAGAACATGATAGGTACATTGGAACTTATAAATTAGGCTAAATTGTATACAAGATTTAAGTTACAAAATTCCTTTACAAAATTACTTTACAACTGGAGAATTTAAAAATTGTATGAATGGTACATGTCCCTTTTGCAACATGTGTATGCTGACACCATTCTAAAGTTACATTGTATCTTTGAATATTTATCATATAGATTATATTTTTTCTTCATTACAGGTAACTGTTTGTAAAGTAAACTTTTTATTATTGATGCAAACTGTGATTTCATTTGTTGCTAACTACTAAAAAAACTAAGTTTATTTCCAAACAGCCACCTTGATTACTAAAGATGTTATTTCCAAACAGCCACCTTGATTACTAAAGATGTTATTTCCAAACAGTCACCTTGATTACTAAAGATGTTATTTCCAAACAGCCACCTTGATTACTAAAGATGTTATTTCCAAACATCCACCTTGATTACTAAAGATGTTATTTCCAAACAGCCACCTTGATTACTAAAGATGTTATTTCCAAACAGCCACCTTAATTACTAAAGATGTTATTTCCAAAGCAAATTTTAGCAAAAGACCACAAAAAGACTTGAAATCAAATAAAATAGAAATTACTGAAAAAGAAACTACGCCATAAATAGCAAAATAAATAATATATCATGCAAATATAAAATAATTTCCCCCTTATTAGAAGCTTTATATATGCAATAAGACTTTTTACTTTCTTTGAAGGAGTTGACATGACCTAGATAAATGACAACAATCATATGAATATGTCAAGTTTATGACAATCTCACGGTAAAAAAAAACTTTTACATGTACTTACACAGGTAATCTTGGTAAACAGACGATCCAAATGTCTTTTCCTGTTATTAGCATACTTTTGAAGGGGTAATCACAATGACATCTAATTAAAAGGTTTCTAAATACCACAGAATTTTAAGTATGTTTCATCACCATGTCGACATAACAATGCAAATTAGTTTCTGAATTATAAAAGAATTTTTCAATTGTGTCCTTAAATAGCTAGTCTTTACAAAGCAACGTGTGATGAATTGTTTTAAAGAGCCATAGAATAATAGGATGGGATTGATGTGCCCTTTTCCATACCACTGACCTTTTAACTGGGTCAATTTATAGTTATAACTATAACCAAAATGTAAATGAAGACACAATGAACTCAAATTCCGTCCTTTGTTCATCTGTTCATCGGTATTTCAATAAAAATTATGTGGCTATCATTTTTAAAAACCATAAAATATTTGCTTATTAAGCAATATATACAATTATGTAGCTAATACCCTTACCATTGCTTATAACGGCAAGTCTGATTGTTTGTTACACAAATATTTCAGCCAAATCATGTTTGAATAATGGCTTAAGTTCTTTGGTCTTGTTCAATTCCCTTTAGGCCTTATCCCTCAAACAAATAGAATTATTTTTGCATAATTTTAAAGAATCTTTGCATTAAGCCATTATAACTGATAAACCAGGACTCTTATAATATTTGTCGACTCAGCAAACTAAACAATGCTGATAAGTAGTTTCTTAAGTAAAGTAAACAAATTAAAGAATTTTAAAAACATAATTTACATTTTAGAAATTTCAAAAGCTGTCTCTCTCTCTTTAATTTCTTTTGCAAAATTGTCAAGCAGACAAGTACTTTGCTATAAAAAAAATAGTGGAAGAATGAACAGATTTGACAAATTGTTATCCCTACTGAACTCAATAAAAAGGCAAATGAATGACCATTCTTGGGTAATGGAAACCTTAATTAATCACCATGGTGAAAAAATAAAATAGAAGGGATACTCCAGAATGAAATACTAAGTATTCATAGGCGGATCCAAGGGGGGGCCCCTCCTTTTGTGGGAAAAATTTGGTTGATTATATAGGGAATCACTGAAGCATGACTGGAGCTGCCCCCCCCCCCTTTAGGTCAGTCAGTGGGCCCCCCTTATGAAAAGTTCTGGATCCGCCACTGGTATTTTCTCAAAGTTGGGTTGCAATTTAGTCACTGAGTTGCAAATAAGAATTTCAACCCAATAATTTTGGTACCAGAGAACAACCCAACCAAAGTTTTTGTCAATAATTTGGTCCAGGAAACTGTATATGATAAGATCAGTAAGTTGAGGTTATATTATATTAAGGATTTAATATTATCACTTAAATTCATGTAAAAGAAACATACTAAGGCAAAAACCATAAATATACTATGTGCTCTGTATAAAAAAAATTATTTTAAATAAAGCAAATATGTTAAAATAAATTAAATATCTACAGCTTACTGAAAATGTTGAATTAATGAATTTGTTTCTTCTTTTATTTTCCGATTAAATATAACAATCTTCTGCATTGAAACTGCACTTCTACCGTAACTAAAACAAAGTTCTGTTTAAATATGTATAAAATGATTTGCACCTTAGTGACTTATAAGTCTCTATATACATTTATTACACACCTATATCTCTGTAAAAGTCTGCATTCATTTTCGTCATTCTATCCACAAAATCTGTGACTGATCTAAAAAAGAACCCATTTTCTGAACAAATTTCTTGTAAAATTGCATGAAATTAGAAGAAATCAATGAACAATCATGTGACATAGGTTATGACCCTTCTTACATGTATGATTAAGTTTATCATATTGCAGCATTGATCTAATAATAAATTCAAACTTAGCACCAGTTATAATAAAGGAATGCATCCTTTAATGACATGCGTGTGGTCCACTTTTTAATCTGGATTATCGAAAGTCCAACCCTGCACATTAAAAAGTTGAAATGACCGTGTGCCTCTTTTTAATCCACATTCATTTGTTTACACAACACTTGGCTGAGACTTTTGTTTAAGATTGACCAAAGAATTTGTTTAATATGGTCTAAGCTGATAATCCACTTTAAAGATTTATCATATTAGGTTAAAGAATTTCATCCAGAAGACCTACAGGAATTTGTCCTGCAGGCTAAGCAAAATTATAATTAGAATTCTTTTCATTTTCAAAATTTATTGAAATTGGTTAAGTAACATAAAATTTAGCTAAGGAAAATGCATTTTAAGATCTGATAGAATGACTGATAAGCTATTCATTTGCACCTAAAATTATGCAAATTGCAAAAATATAGATTTTTTTTTACGAGTTTTCAATTCTATTTCATTTTATCACTTGGCCTTGTCTTTTTTCCCCTCGTCGTAATAAAAATCTAGAAGCTTTGCATTAGGGGAACTTATTTCTAATTTTGAGGAATGTAATCATTTTTACGTAAAATTTTTGGATCGAGCTCAAGTATGACTTGGATTTTCTTTGTTTTTATAGTTTGAATATAGAATTAGGTATTTTTCTTTTGACATTTTTCCAATGTTTACCTTAATCAGCTGTTTTTACAGTTGACTAGGTGATTCTGGAGTGCAAATTTTAATAGTAGAATTTATACGAAAAAAAATACTTTAAATCAATAGACTGTAAGATCAATTACAGATTTCACTTGTCAGCATAATTTAATGAAATCACTATCTTTTTATTTGTAATTTTATGCCAAAATTAACCACAATTTCATTTTCAAAAGTCTGAATGCTGAAAAAAAATCTGCATTTCTTAAAATGTTTCCAATTTTTCGTGCAAACAATTAAATCAGTTGTAATTCAATTAGTTATATATATAGTTTTAACATCATTGTCTAGTTGAGCGAACCATATTAACACAACCTTCTATAATCAGAATGTACATTTGAATAAAAAAGAGATATACATCTATGAGCAAACAACCCAATGGCAAAAAAAAACAAAAGACATCTAGAGTTCAACAAACTGCCTTTAACGATAGGTCGTTGTCCATCTTTTTATAATTGTTGTAATACTTTTTTTCTAAATTTCAATTATAAATATTTCAAGAGCTTTAGTTTAGCAGATTAATTTGCATATAACTTTTAAGATTTTTTTTTTTTTCTCAAATCAAAATAATACTGAAATAAATTTAGTACGAGGTCATAAAACAGAAATATATAACAAAAGAGATGTTAAGTATACATTAATGAGACAGCAAACCAACAACAAAAATAATCAAACGATATGTAGAGGTCAAGAAAGAGACTGCATTCGCATAAAAAATCAAATTTGTTAACTATTCTTTCTGTCTGTCCCAGTTGTCTCAAAAGGTGATTTTGATGAAGTTTAGGTAGATAGGGCTGTATTGAAGTTTGGAGATATAGTTTGGATATCTCAGATTATATGAAACTGCTTACACTTGTGTGGCGATTTGATCTTAATTCTTTTCCATCAAAACCGTTGCTGTTAAGCAGCTTCCCAAATATTCAGTAATTCTGTTCAGTAATAACCTGACAAAAGTGTGATGTAAATATTTGTTGGATAAACAACTGGATAGAAGGACAAGGTGATTGAATATAGCCCCCATTCCTAGAGAAGTATGAAAATTTACAATTTGTAAGAATATTAAAGAACCAGATAAATTTTAAACCCTAGGTGTTATGTAGGATTAGAAATTTTATGAAAACCACTGTTCAGGGATCCTTGGATATTCAGTAAATACGACCCATACTTTCAATATTTGTTTAGATAAAATTATACCCCAACATAATAGTCATGAGTTAATCTTGAGTTAATCTTTAATTTCTGTGAGATGAAAACTACATTATAACACTTGTATTGTCTAATAATTTTGTATATAGGGAAAAAAGTGGACATCCATTTGCGTGAATCTAAATTATCTCACAGCATACTAGTATACATAGATATTAAACAGCATACTAGTATACATACATATTAAAGAAGAAAACTTATAATTTTCTCAAGCTCAAACTTTGAAAAACAGTTGCTGTCAATCTTTTAGGGAACAAGAGCCTTGTCATTCAGTCGTGTACAGTTTCAAGGTCTTTTGGTCACAATGGTCATATGAGTGTGATAGCCATAAATTATTTTGGAGTTTTATAGAAATATTACAGTTTGATTCTTCTCAAGGCCATACTTAGATATTATGTCTTTCTATGTTGTGATGTTACACTATTGTTTCAGAAAAAGGGTGAAGGTTTGGTACCATTAAAACGTTTAAACCCGCTGCATTTGTTTGCACCTGTCCTAAGTCAGGAATCTGATGTTCAGTAGTTGTCGTTTGTTGATGTGGTTCATAAGTGTTTCTCGTTTCTCGTTTTTATATAGATTAGACCGTTGGTTTTCCCGTTTGAATGGTTTTACACTAGTAATTTTTGGGGCCCTTTATATCTTACTGTTCGGTGTGAGCCTAGGCTCCGTGTTGAAGACCGTACTTTGACCTATAATGGTTTACATTTATAAATTTTGACATGGATGGAGAGTTGTCTCATTGGCACTCATACCACATCTTCTTATATCTATATAGAGTATTGTCTCCATACAGAATAAAGATTTTGCACAGCATAGCATTCAGTCATGACTTCAGATTGTTTTTACAACCTTTAACCTCATGATATTTGCTCTAAGTATGGCCTTGAGCAGAATCAAACTGTAATATTTCTATAAAACTCCAAAGTAATTTATGGCTATCACACTCATATGACCATTGTGACCAAAAGACCTTGAAACTGTACACGACTGAATGACATGGCTCTTGTTCCCTAAAAGATTGACAGCAACTGTTTTTCAAAGTTTGAGCTTGAGAAAATTATAAGTTTTCTTCTTTAATATGTATGTCATGACCTTTACCCCTAAAATTATTCATTGGTTTAAAGATCTTGAATCACTATTATTATTATGTCGTCATCCTTTTGTACTTGACCTTTGAATCCTTATTAAACTATGAAAGATTCATAAGGTATTCTCATTACGGAAAAGTGGAACTAGATGCTCAAAGGAGACTGGATCTTTAAGCCTATAATATCATAACTCCTTCTTCAGTAAACTATACACTTAAGGATGTACTTAGGTCAGGTTTAGGAATTTTTGTCAGATGTTCAGACTCCTTGTAAAAATAAGGAGATGTGGTATAATTGCCAATGAGACAACTGTCCACCAAAGTTCAAATGATGTGGATGTAAGCAATTATAGGCAATCATACGGCCTTCAACAATGAGAAAAACCCATACCGTATACATGGTATAGTCGGCTATAAAAGGCCCCGACATGAAAAATATGAAACAATTCAATTGAGAAAACTAACGGCCTAATTTATAACAAAACAGTTTACAAAAACAAATATGACAGACATGAACCAACCTTGGTTTTTTTCCTACAATACAAGGTAAAATATTTTGGCCCATAACACCCATTTTTCTTTTCATATAAGACTTTAATAGCTCATAAAAGGTCATTTACCAAAATTAAAGCAGATTCTAGATTTCTTTCCTTTCAATTTGAGACCCAAATAATACCAATGCAAATATAAGGTAAAAGTCAGAGTAAGCCTTTTCCCGCCATTTAAAAAAAATTAAATATCTCGAAAAGGAGCTCTATAACCTATCAATATTTCTAGCCTATTTATAGTATCAATTTTAAATTCTAGATTTTTTAAATTCACCGTAGTACATCCTTAAAGGTAGATTGCAGGCAAGTTTAACTTTACCTTCCAGTGGTTTCAAATGAGAATTTTATAACAAGTTCAGAGATTACCGACACCAAGGGATATCAAAGGTTTACCCTATTTTGATGGTGACATAGAAACTGAACTTTTGAAAAGACCAAATACTTAATTGCCTTTACGTCTATTATGATGTAAAATTAAAATATATCATTGCAAACCTGTGTTTTCAGTGATGAAACTTTTCCTCCTCTTGAACTCTCAACCTAGAAAAATAAAACCACAAAAATGTGAGTTAAACATATATAAATCCAGGTTCAAGTCTACTTTTATCAATTATCAAAGACTATGAATCTTAATAAGTTCACTGGTCATTAAAATGGTTTTAATTAGGTAAATTTTTCACTTAATTGAAGTGCTTGGCAGAGGAAGGAGATCGCATGACTTGGTAGTGTAAATGGCGTAGTTTAATATGATAGGGAAAGTTCTAATGATGGAATTTCTATAAATGCAGTCCCTATGCATTTCTAAATACTTCTCTATCTGATATAAACAGAAAATTATAACATAAATTTGAAATCCCAAGTTTATTCATTTGAAATTACATCATTTTGCTTCCTTAGTCATTGATTAACCATTATTTCTAATAAAATTATTATTCATAAAAATTTGTCCACAAGTACAGAAAAAGTATCACTAATTTGGATTTTTTTAGAAATATATGTAGAACAAAACAAACAAAAAACCAAATATTTGCCACAATCAATTTTACTGGGGGCTCTTCATCGTTAGCTGTTTTAGTTAACTCTTTATATGCAATAATGCAGACTTTACCATTTTATGTACTTTACACAACAGACAAACGAAGGATATGGGGTCTCCATCCATCACACAAAATCACACAAAATCAGTACATGCACAACAAAAAACACACAAAAAGCAAAGGAACAGCGCTTTTATTGCTGTTCTTCATCTCAAAGTCACAGTGAGGCCTAGTCAAATTCTAAACTCTTAAAGACCAAAAGATGCATTCATTTCCAATAATGATTTTAAAATTTAGGATTTTGAAAAAGTTATGCTCTGCAGTCATTTTCTAATAATTCATTTGTTTCCAAAGACAAACCAGATTTCAAACTAGAGTTAATTGATCCAGATTTCCCCCATCTGAGAAACCTGTGTCAAATGATTATTTATGTGTGACCATATAAAGCCTAAATAACCTGAAGATGTTTAAATTATGCATTCCATGTCTTAAGATAAAGTTTTCAGGTTCAAAAATACATTATACATGCAAAGTGCATAAATATCCTTCAAATTGTTTCAAATGTATAAAAACCAGTTTGAAAAATAGATTAATTTTGAATTTACTATCTTAATCTTACTCTCTTTCAAGAAACATTTTCATCCAAATTTGTGTGAAGAAAATAATGATGATTCAAAACTACATAAACATTATAATGTAATAAACTGTTGACACAGAGATATGTCTCGCCTATGTATAATTTTGATAGTATAATACAAATGTTGAAATGAAGATAGCAATACTGTCAACCTTACAATTCTTAATGCATGGACTTTCATAAAGTGATAGTTTAAGGTTTCTGTTAACATTAATATCTAATTTAGTTCACAAATAAATGTGGAATGAAATTTTTCTTGTAAGTATCCTCATTCTCACAATATGAAACTTTTTTTCTGAGCAGGTTTATTGAAGTTATGCCCTGTGATTGGGGATTTTAGCTAAATTCACAATTGAAAGGCTGTCCTTGCATCACCACAAAAATGTATGCATCTGAAAAGATTTTTACTTTGAAATTCATGACCAAACAATATTTCAACGTTCAAATCTAATAAGACAATTTGACAAGCAGATTTCATCAGGTATATATATTTCAAGGTACTGCTCAATTCTGATTTTCTGGGAAACAGTTTTTATTTCAAAATTAGTGACTGTCATATTTTCTCAATCATGCAGATTTTTTTAAAATAAGAAATGTTTAAGGGGTGGTACTAAAACCAGGAATGTCATTAATCTCTAAACAGGAAGTCACTGACTTCCATATTAACTCCAAATGTTAACTGGAATGTCTACCAACAAAATCAGGATGTGGGAATTTATATAATTGAGGAAGTTTTATTATAGAAACTAATTTAAAGAAAACGGAAACTCCAGACATAACTTTCTTGTCTTTATTAGATTTCCACAAAATGAGAGTCGAAATTTGTTCAATGAAATGACATTAATTGATAATATCATAACAAAATGATTTTATTATGAAGTTGGATTATAGAAATACTAAGTCCTAAATTTCAATTGATGGAAATAGAACAATTAGCAATCATAAAAAACTTTTCTGTTTCCATTAAATTTCATAATTACAGTTCATATGAATGAAACGGATGGAATATCATCTCATATCCATTAGTTTTCTCATTATGTTTTAGAGATATTTTTATAATATTGTAAATTAACCAATTTTTGACTAATAAATCTAGTTTCTCGAAATCGGGGAAAATTAGACTTCTGTGTAGTAGGTTGTAATATTTATTTCATTCATTGAGAGCAGACATTTGTACGTAGTGTAGGAGGACTCCAGCCATATTAACATTGGTACTATCGATTATTTTACAGTATTCACTAAATTTGTAAAGGATTTGATTTCTGTATGACAAGCAGATGTCACATAATAAAAGCTGTAGAAAGTGTAATGATTTAACCAACTTTTGAGAGAGACGATAATCTCCCATTGGATTTCATGCATGCAAGTCAATATTTACTCTACAGGGGAATCTTGACATGGCAATAATACAACATATCTTTACTCAAATGGTCTTTTTCCCACTATCCTTTTGTAAAGATATGTTTTTACGAAATACACATTTAATGATCTAACAGATGAATTTCTAAAAATATTGAAATCCCATGGTACTACATTGTATACAGCGAAATGAGGGAAATTATTAAGTGAAACTATTACTCTGAATATAATCTAATTCAGCTCAAGTGAAACTGTTCAATTTGAAAAGAGAATTGTTGAGAAAGCTGTTTTGTATTGATATATGATCTTAAATTGAAATAAAATAATTTGATATGGATTTCCACCTTAGTCTTGGACATGGGAGATTTATCCTCAATAAATACATTACGATTATAAAAGTATATATAATATTTAAGTACTTATATCTCAATTTGGGTTAACCAGCACTTTTTAATAATGTGAAAAATCTATGTTCTGCACAATCATAAATAACGTAGCAATTTTATCATTTTATCATAAATAACCAAAGCACATGATGTTAATTTAGATATATATGCATCTTCAATTTTCATCCGGTAAAAAATTAAAAAAAACTCTATTCACCTTGCAAGTTGTCCCTGAAAGATAATTTTAATTGTCATACAAGTGGGAGGTTTTGCTAGCAATAAAACCAGGTTCAACCCATCTTTTTCTGACGAAAATGCCAGTATCAAGTCAGGAATTACCCAAATATGAGAGTTGTTTTCCATTCGTTCCGTTGGTTGATTTATTCTAATGTTTGATTTTATCACGTTTTATGGACTTTTTAATTTACCTTGGAGTTTTGTATTTTAGTTGATACTTTTTTTATATTTAGTATTGATGAAATACTAAATACTGAAGGGCAGCAGCACGATATGTCATGTTGTTAAGTGTAACGTAAAGCAAGTGTGGACACAGTTATATGCCTGACCAAGTAAAATGTTAGGCAAAGTACAAATTGGAAACAATTATCTGTCATTTTGGTTCCTAATACCACAGAAACTGTAATAATAACATAAAGTCTGTTGTATACAGCTGAAAGCTTTCACCAAGAGGAACCCAAGAAATATGAACCACCATGAACACCACAAATAAACAATACCACAATATGGTTTATGATTAAAAAGCCATATCTCTTGAAATGGTGTCATCTGAATGCAGTATGATCACATGCACTTTTTGCACATTATTTCATTTCAAAATTTCAAAAAATACTAAATACTGTTCAATTTTAATTGATAGACCACAGGCCTTGTATGCATAAAACAATACTGTTCCCTGTCACAGTAATTGGAAGTCAGGTACTCTACAGCAATTTTAATACCTCATGTCATTTATAATGGATTGTACTGTAAAATTTATAACCCTTTCAAGGTAAAACTATAATGCAGAACTACTGCAAGATAAATAAGTGATAAATTATTTATTTCCTGTATCTAATATATGTTGCATCAGTAGGAGCAGGATCCAACCCTACTTATACATCAATTCTCAATTGTAATTGTAGAAATCAATTCAGGTTTCAGTGCAGGATAATTTGTAAAGAAATGATACATTTCATTTAATAAAAGAGAAAGACAAAATTTATACTGTCTTGATACACCAATTTTTTCTTATTTTCTAATTGTAAACTTATAGCAATGCCCATATTTCACAAAGGAAGAGTGCTTATACTTTGTCTCCTTTAATCCTGATTTTACTGGAACACAAACCAAATACTACATTGTTGTAATTTTTTCCTTAACAACAAGCCTGACCAAAAAATGACAAAAAATAACAGAATAAAGAAATGATTTGGGGCAAATTGGTCCTTAAGGATGTTCGCTACTCTTGTTTTTGACTTTTTATCAGATATTCAGAATCCTCTGGTTTTATCCATGTAGTGCCAATAAAAATTTTGCCCGCTAACCCCTACTTTTCTTTTCATAATTTTATTACATATTGTTTAAAAAGCCATTTTTGAAAATCTTATATAATCCTGGTTATTTTTTCATAGTTTTTGAAAGAAAACAGGTGCCAATGTTAAATATAAGAAAAATCTAGAGAGAATCAGTTCCCGCCAAATTTTCAATGGTTTTATATCTTGGAAACAAGCACACGGACCCTTCATTTTCTTTTGCTTTTTAGTTTCTTTATTTATATACTATCATTCTAGAACAGTCTTTTAAAAATCTTGTTATTTTGAAACAGAGTAGCGAACATCCTTAAATCAAATTTACATTCCAACCTGCTATAGAGGTCACCTTTATTAAAAGAAAACCTGTCTTGTCCTACTGTAGTAATACCTAAGAATTCTGAACCTCAGTTCAAATGTCACCTTTTTTATAAGGTCAGTTTTCTCTGGTCCTTAGAGTGACCTTATACAAGTATGACGAAAAAAAAACCTTATCGCTATTTGAGAATCTGTGACACTTGACCTGAGATGTTGCAACACTTAAAACTATTGACGTCATACAACAATTACTTTTGTTTAATTGTGTCAGACATTTTTAGTTGTGACTTAAAAATTGTATGGGAACTACAGCAATGTCCAGTAATGGCAGACAAATAGCGTAAAACGTATAAGTGTTAAGTCCTTGCACTTCAATTAAGTTTCAAAATTTTTGTTATTAATAATTTCATACGTTATAGTTTATACAGCTAGATAAATAATACAGAGCACAACCCTCTCCCAAAAAGATATCTACACAGGAAATGTATCTTGTTAAATACTAACTGTCTAACAAAAATAATTTTGGGTCATGCTTGTGCTTCATGTTAATTTAGTAATAATTTTTCAGAAATTTGTGGATTTTTTGGCTAAAATCTAGCAAATCTGTCTAATAATATTATATTTAAGACATCATAATCAATTTACTCACGAAGCCACAGTTAATCTTTACGTTATCTGAATTATGAGAAAAAATTTTATTGAGCAATTTTTCAATATCTAGAAAATACGGGGCCAATTATGCAATTTTTAAATTTTCTAATGTCATTTTTGTAAGGAAAATCCACATCAATCTTAAATTTTATGCCCCTGCCACAATCTGCCACAATGTATCCTAGGCATATAGTGATACTTATGTGCATCATTCAGTCATTCCGTCATTCGAAATTCAAAAAGTTGTCCAGACTTTGTGTATGTAGATATTGTGCTGAATTTTGGTTTATAAATAAGAATATAATGTTAAAAATCAAAACATCTTTCATTCTGGATTATCAAATTTTGAAAGCATTACAGCATTTGGATTTACAAGAACTTAGCAGCAGGTGGGGAACTATATCATGTTTCTTTTCTTTTTTATTGTGAAGATATATACAAAATGAATTTGAATAATTATTTTTAATATTACCAATAAACTGATTACTCTTGTATCAAACATATTCAAAAAATACAGCACTAAAATGAATTAGATATAATATTCTCTTTTATTAATCTTAGTTTTCAACAAACAATTTCATTTAAATTGCTGTACATAACTATTATATTAAAGATACATAAACAGAACTAACATATTATTTTTACCACCACTACCTATTAATTATTTTAACCCTGAACAAAAAAAAATATTATATCAATAATTCTTTAAGAAAATATCGCTAAAAAATTGTAAATTAATACTTACATGAATTTTTAACAATACATTGACCCTTATATCTTTGTGATGCTTGGCTAGACTGATGAACCCTATACACAACAGCCTGAAGGATAAAATCAGATCAAGAATGTGTATTGAATTGTAGTCTTCTGTCTTCTAACACATTCCATTTCCCCTTGGTTAAACAACTTCAGAACATAACTATCTATATGTTTACCTAGATAAGCTCTACCTATACATCAATGGGAGGCCCTCACAAATAACATTACCTATATAACTTTACTTATTATAATAGGTATGTAACAACCTTTAATGCCCAACAGACCAAAACGTGAGAAAATTTTAACTCTTACTTTTTCATTCTTTCCACTTGTGATTTAATATATTGATTTGGAAAAAAATGAAACTGTGAATTGGCTAAAACCTAAGATATATATATATATATATATAAGTTTCTTCAATAAAAAAAAAAACAATTGGAAAATGACCATCTCTGTGTTTGAAGTGTTACTGAATTAACTTTAAAAAGTTAGACCTCTTTAAGTTGATTGTGGCAAACATTGTGCCAGATTAGTTGATATGGGTTTCAGAGGAGAATAGTTTTTAAACAATGATGGAACAACTGAAGTCAATAAATGATACAGACCCTTTTAACAAAGTTGAGCTAATAAATGGCCAATCAGCTTCAAAGTAAAAAATTTGGTCAGTGTCTCACAAGAAATCCTGCTTCAGAAAATTTCTGAATTCAATCACTCAAAATGATTTCTAAAATAACAAGCTTCTACAAGTTAAACTTCAGGTGTAAGTATTATATAATTGAATGTAATGTATTTGTAGAAAATGCTTAAAAAGCCTTTCATTAATTACTCTTCTAACACAGGTAGTTCTGAATGTACTTTTGGAGGGCTAAGTAAGATAGAAAATGTTTTTTAGTTCATATTTCTGATTTTTGATGCCTCCTACCCTTGTATGCAAAAATTGAATGTGATCAGTGCGCCTCTACTCCTCTTCGCAATCCAGGGTCATTCAATGCTTCTTCACACTGATAAGCCACTACATTAGAGCAATACACTTGGTATAAATCGTCATTCAAGGGCAATAACTCCTATAAGGGGCTGATTGATGATTTACAATTGACTTAGTTGTGGAATGTGGTTATAAAAATAAGGAGATGTAGTATGAATGCCCAGGGACTAAAGGATGTGGATCTAACATAAAGAAGACAAACACAATGTACCAATCCTGGAGTATACTCACACTTACTCAAAGTTTCTGTGTCTAATGTAGTTTTCAAGATAATTGCCCAGAAAAGCTCATATTGGTTAAATATCATCATTTAGGGGCAATTAATCTTAAATATAGTCATCTATCTTATCATTTGGTAGACATAAACAGTTGGTAGAACTTGACATTCTGAGCATAGTTGTGGCATCAGATTTTCTCTATCTATAAAATTTTTCAAGATAATAGACATACACTTGTATTTTCCCTTTATCCTTGATTTTTATCGATGGTGGTCATTTTGGTCTTCATACTTCAGCTTAGCTTCAGTTTCAACATGTTTCTAATCTAAAAAAAAGAATATGTGGTATGATTGCCAATGAGACAGCTATCCATATAGACCAAAGGTCAAAGAAGTGTGGTATCCATATACAGTAAATTCAGAAATTATTGTGATGTTTTTATTATTGCGAAAAATGCAACAAGGTTACAATCGCAATAGTTTGAACTCGTATTTTGAAATTTTTTATATGAATTAAACAGGATTTTTCTCAATATCGCAAAAATTAAAATCGCATTTTAGTCTAAAATGACAAAATCGCAATAATAACAGCACGCAATAATTTCTGAATTTACAGTAGACCAAAGGACAAAGATGTGTGGTATGATTGCCAATGAGACATCTATCCATACAGACCAAAAGACAAAGATCTGTGGTATGATTGCCAAAGAGACAGATATCCATATAGACCAAAGGACAAAGATGTGTGGTATGATTGCCAATGAGACAGCTATCCATATAGACCAAAGGTCAAAGATGTGTGGTATGATTGCCAATGAGACAGCTATCCATACAGACCAAAAGTCAAAGATGTGTGGTATGATTGCCAATGAGACAGCTATCCATATAGATCAAAGGACAAAGATGTGTGGTATGATTGCCAATGAGACAGCTATCCATATAGACCAGAGGACAAAGATATGAGCAATTACAGCAACTCTTTCAGCTGAAAATGACTAAGTTCTAAGTTCTGGAACTAGAGGCTCTAAGGATCCTGTGTCGCTCACCTGATATTTTTATTTACAATTGATGCATATATCAATGCAACCGTTATACTTTTGCTTTAGTTTCAGAGATATAAGCCAAAAACTGCATTTTACCCCTATGTTCTATTTTTAGCCATGTCTGCCATGTTGGTTGGCAGGCAGGGTCATCGGACACATTTTTTAAACTAAATACCCTAATGACGATTGTGACCAAGTTTGGTTAAATGGTTAAGTGTCTCAGTTGTTTCAGAGGAGAAGATTTTTGAAAAGATTACAATAAAATGCTCTGCAGGGCGCAGCTTGATACGACCACAAAGGTCGAACCCTGAACAGTTGGGGCAAGTATGGACACAGCATTCAAGCTTGATACAGCTATGAATTTGGATTGTGATTAAATATTTGACACAGCATAGGTTTCTGACACAGAATGAATGTGGTCTAAGAACTTAAAAATTTTAAATTGGACATTCACCTATTATGGTCCAATATCCAAAATCTAAATACATGGTTAGATTCAGCATATCAAAGAACCCCAAGAATTCAATTTTGATGAAATCAAACAAAGTTTAATTTTGGACCCTTTTGACCTCAATGCGGACAAAGTTGATAACGGGCCCAAAATCAAAAATAAAAATACATGGTTAGATTCAGCATATCAAAGAACCCCATATATTCAATTTTGTTGAAATCAAACAAAGTTTAATTTTGGACCCGATTTGGACCAACTTGAAAACTGGGCCCATAATCAAAATCTAAATACATGTTTAGATTCAGCATATCAAAGAACCCTAAGAATTCAATTTTTGTTAAAATCAAACTAAGTTTAATTTTGGACCCTTTAGACCTTAATGTAGACCAATTTGAAAACGGAACCAAAAATTAAGAATCTAAATATACGGTTAGATTCGGCATATCAAAGTACCCCAATAATTCAGTTTTTGATGAAATCAAACAAAGTTTAATTTTGGATCCTTTGGACCTCAATGTGGACCATTTTAATCAAAGTGCTGGATAGCACCTCTGGGAAGTTTGCAACTGTAGATGTGTATTTTTTCAAATAGGTTATAGATGTGTATTATTTTAAATATGTATTCAATCACAGCTTTGATATTTTTAACTAAACCATTTTCTTTTTTTCATAAAAGTTTGTCATATAAAATTTTGATATTTTCTATTGCAACCTTGAACTGTTGTTCTAAAATAATCAAATATACAATAAGCTCTGTTAATTTCTTTATGTGCCCATGCCATATCTAGGGCCTGTGATTTTATAGTATTTTTTCCATTCGTAACTGGGCATAACCCTAACAACAACAGTAAAATGACGGCACCGAAATTCAAACTTGATCTTGGTGTTGTGGTTAAAAGTATTTTGTATAAGTTTCGTAACATTTGGTTGAGGCACACTAAAGTTAGAGCACGGAATTGAAAAAATCTTAAGTGTTCCATGAACCCGTGTTTCGCCTACTTTTGCTGTTAATCGAGGCTCAACAAAATGAGGAAAAATTAATAAAAATATTCCTCTCTATACTATCTTTTGATTGTAAGAAGCTTCTGTCCAAGTTTGGTAAAAATCCAGGATAGTTTATGAATCTAATAAATGTTTTAAAAATAACTGCAGACTGTATGTAATGTTAACTGGAAGAAAAGCTAAGTCCATTAAGTAAAATACGGAAAACAAGAACAAAATTTTAACTAAATTTCCTTCTAGATACTAGCGTTTGATCATAAACAAGCTTTTGTCCAAGTTTGATACAAATCCAGGATAGTTTAAGAAAGTTATTAAAATTTTAAAACTTTAGCCACAGAGTGAATGTAATGTTTCCTGGCAGAAAACCAAGTCCATTTATAAGTAATATACTGAAAAAATGGATTTTTTTTTACAAAATTTACTTCTGGGTACTATTGTATGATCATAAACAAGCTTCTGTCCAAGTTTGGTAGAAATCCAGGATAGTTCAAGAAAGTTATTAAAATTTCAAAACTTTAACCACAGAGAGTGAATATTTGTAGATGCCTCTGCCGCCGCTGAAATGTAGGATCGCTATGTCTCGCTTTTCGACAAAAGTCAAAGGCTCGACAACAATCAGTTTTAAATTTGTAAAGGGCATAACTGTAAAGGGCATAACTCTAGAACAGTAAAATTGACGCCACTAAAACTCAAATTTAATTAGTGTTTTGTGATAATGAGCATTGTGTATAAGTTTCATAACATTTGGTTGAGACAAACTAAAATTAGAGATCGTAAACAAAAATTCAAGCAACTTTTTCATTTGTTAAGGAGCATAACTCTAGAATTGTAAAATCGACGCCACCAACATTCAACTTGACCTGTGTTTTGTGGAAATAAGCATTGCGTATAAGTTTCATACAATTTGGTTTAGGAAAACTAAAGCTAGAGAACAGATGGGATGTACGGACGTACATACAAGTAAGGGACGTAAATACTTACAGAAGAAAAGGGTAAAACTTAATACGGTGGAGACATAACAATAGCAGTATGACGACATGAATAAAAGTTTATATACACTATTCATAGAGGTGCTAGTAACCCGGCTGTAACACATTTTATAGTTGATGCTGTGAAATTTAGCATTGAGACAATAACATTTGAGATTTTTGGTTTGTCATAATTATTTGGACTAGCACTAAGAAAAGAAAGTCATTTTCCTATTACATGGACAGATTTCATTTAATCATGTAAATAATTGCTACAGCACTTGTCTTGATACACTGAGTTATTCTAAGTAGAAGCTGACTTGTCTGCCTTATATATCCTTGTAACGATTTGTGTACAAATGTAATTGTTAATCGTAACGCTGAGGAGGCTGCAATATGTACGAACTGTCGTTCAGTCAATGTTTTCAGCTGTCAGTTTGACCCACGTGACTGAGCATGCTGGACGAGTGAAGGTCCTTAAATCCACATTGGAATGTGAAATAGCTAGTATTTAAATAGCGAATTTAAAGTTTTCAAATGTTTTGGCATCAAAACATTCTGATCGATGTTTTAACAAAACATGCACCTTTCTATCATAGCTGGTATTTACCTTTACTCATCGATGGCGTGTGACATAAGCCATATGATTATCGAGTATTTCTGTCACCTGTGTATAATTGTTCAATCAAACTTTTATCACTTGTCAATTATCCGAAGGCTTGGTCAAAACATATCAGTAATGTCAGCCATACGGGATTCTTCGATACACTCGGACTTTTACTTATTTAATAATAAACATTTGTAAATATCGTACATAGTAAAAAAAGCGCGGAAAATGTTCATTCATGAAATATTCATGAATGAATTAAACGCTGTCTCGCGTGAGATTTCTTTGATTTTCTCTTCAGCGCATGGAAGATCCGCAAGTAGTGTTTGTGATAGTTATTTTCAAAATGAAGTTAAATTCATCTGAACTGTCGATGAACATTCATTCCTTTTTATTCAAGCTGTAATCTTTTCAAAAGGACTCAAAATTTCAAAAGAATCTTCTTACAATCAGTATTCAAACACTAGTACTACATTATCTTGGAGCAGAACATTTGCGATAGTCTGTCACCGGAAGTTTGAGGCCGACGCCTAAGGAAAGTATTGCTATAGCAAACTTCCCAAAAACGGGGCCCAAAATCCAAAAACTTAATACACGGTTAGATTCAGCATATTAATGAACCCCAAGAATTCAAGAATAAAATCCCATTGAAATTGGTCAAGAAATAAGCAATTTATACGAAGTATCTTCTTTTGCACAATATTGTGCAATTGAATATTTCTTGCTATTGCGCAATACTGTACAATTGACAATTTCTTGCTATTGCGCAATATTGTGCTATTGGATATTTCTTGCTTTTGCGCAATACTGTGCAATTGAAGATTTCTTGCTATTGCGCAATACTGTGCAATTGAAGATTTTTGCTATTGTGCAATACTGTGCAATTGAAAATTGCTTGCTATTGCACAACTTATTATATAATAATTTACACATCCTGTTTGGTGTGTATCTCCTACCATATCATTATTATTTGCTTTTAAATATAAATCAGAATAACCAACTTAAAATGGAACATTTTAAAAGAAAAAAAAGGAAAAAAATCCCCCAAATTTTTGAACCCCTTATGATTCATCACCCCAAACTCAATCCCAGCCTTCCCTTTGTGGTATGGTACCTTGCAGTACAATTTCAGAGAGATCCATACACTTGAACACAAGTTATTGTCTGGAAACTAGAAAATGTGTTTTTGGCCCCTTTGACCCCAAATTCCTAAACGTTTAGGGCAATTACCCCAAACTCAAACCCAGCTTTCCTTTGTGATATGGAACCTTTAGTACAATTTCAGAAATATCCAAACACTTACACACAAGTTATTGTCATGAAACTAGAAAAATGCTTGTTTTTGCCCCTTTATTGGCCCCTAATTCCTAAAATTTTGAGGCAATTACCCCATCATCAATCCCAGCCTTCCTTTGTGGTATTGTACCTTGCAGTACAATTTCAGAGAGATCCATACACTTGAACACAAGTTATTGTCTGAAACTGAAAATGCTTATTTTGGCCCTTTTGGCCCCCAATTCCTAAACGTTTCGGGCAATTATCCCCAAACTCAATTCCAGTTTTCCCTTTGTGATATGGAAACTTGTAGTACAATTTCAGAAATATCCAAACACTTATACACAAGTTATGGTCATGAAACTAGAAAAATGCTTGTTTTTTGCCCCTTTTTTGGCCCCTAATTCCTAACATTTTGAGGCAATTACCCCAAAAATCAATTCCAGCCTTCCTTTTATGATATGGAACCTTGTGGTACAATGTCAGAGAGATCCATACACTTACACACAAGTTATTGTTTGGAAGTTACAAAAATGCTTATTTTTGGCCCCTAATTCCTTAATTGTTGGTACTATAACCCCCAAAATCAATCCCAACCTTCCTTTTGTGGTATTGAACCTTATGGCAAAATTTCATAGAGATCCATTCACTTAAACTAAAGTTATAGTGTGAAAACTAATGTGTCTTAGGACGACGACCAGGATGACGACAACAACGACGACACCAATGTCATACTAATATACGATCGCAAAATTTTTGCGGTCGTATAAAAATTTACCAAAAATTGTTAAAAATTGACTTTAAAGGGCAATAACTCCTTAAGGGGTCAACTGACCATTTTGGTCATGTTGACTTAGTTGTAGATCTTACTTTGCTGAACATTATTGCTGTTTACAGTTTATCTCTATCTATAATAATATTCAAGATAATAACCAAAAACTGCAAAATTTCCTTAAAATTGCCAATTCAGGGGCAGCAACCCAACAAAGGGTTGTCTGATTCGTCTGAAAATTTCAGGACAGATAGATCTTAACCTGATGAACATTTTACAAATGTCAAATTCGCTCTTAATGCTTTAGTTTCAGAGATATAAGCCAAAACTGCATTTTACCCTATGTTCTATTTTTAGCCATGTTGGTTGGCAGGCGGGGTCATCGGACACATTTTTAAACTAGATACCCTAATGATGATTGTGATCAAGTTTGGTTAAATTTGTCTTACTAGTTTCAGAGGAGAAGATTTTGTAAAGATAACAAAATTTACAAAAATTGTTAAAATTGACTTTAAAGGGCAATAACTCCTTAAGGGTCAATTGACCATTTTGGTCATTCAACTTTTTGTAGATCTTACTCTGCTGAACATTATTGCTGTTTACAGTTTATCTCTATCTATAATAATATTCAAGATAATAACCAAAACGGCAAAAATTTCCTTAAAATTACCAATGCAGGGGCAGCAACCCAGCAACAGGTTGTCCGATTCATCTTAAAATTTCAGGATAGATAGATCTTGACCTGATAAACAATTCTACCCCATGTCAGATTTGCTCTAAATGCTTTGGTTTTAGAGATATAAGCCAAAATCTACATTTTACCCCTATGTTCTATTTTTAGCCATGTTGGCCATCTTGGTTGGTTGGACAGGTCACCGGACACAATTTTTAAACTAGATACCCCAATGATGATTGTGACCAAGTTTGGTTAAATTTGGCCCAGCAGTTTCAGAGGAGAAGATTTTTGTAAAAGTTAACGACAACAGACGACGCCGGACGCCAAGTGATGAGAAAAGCTCACTTGGCCCTTTGGGCCAGGTGAGCTAAAAATGGGGAAAATGGGAAAAAAAATCCCCAAACAATTTTATTATTATTAACTATATTTCAAAAATCAATATCAATTTTATTACCAAAGAATATGTACAACATTCACCAATACATGTTTAGATTCAATACTTCAATCATACTGTTTTGTGTTACTTGGGAGTCCTAATTTGGTGGATAACATTCTTTTTCTTATTCTTACCCATATTCTTTTGTGTATGCTAAGCCACCAGAGGGTAAAAGTACATGCATGTAGAGGAGCTAGGCCTCAATACTAAGGACTCTGATGGCAATGTTTTACACCAATCATCATCTTTTTCTTTTAATACTTCACAGTGTCAAACATTAAGCTATTTTACCAATCAAGTGGCAATTAAGTTACTTAACAAGGCAGAACCAAAGTTCAACTCTCAATGTAGAAATAACAGTACCAGTATGAGAGTATGTGTTGTAAGCTTTTACTTATTCTACACTATGAGGAATTAATTGTAGGTTTTAACACCCTATAACAAATTGAAACTAGATATGGACAATGCCCCCCCCCCTTTTTCTGCTTTGCCATATGCATAAGTATAGTTCCACATATTTTAGATTTGAAAAACAGTGATGTTGGCATACAACTTGAAATTGTTACGCTGTCTATAAGACACAAATGATGCCCCCGCCTGACCATAAAAAATGACTAAGTCCAACTACCTGTCATTTTCAGAATAGTTGAAAAAAAATTCAAAATGCTGTGGCCATGCACACCTCCATTATGTGTTTGAACATCCTACAAAATATTAAAGCTGTATCTCCAAAATTGTAGGAGGAAATAGCCGGACAAACCATGATCTCTTTATGCAGCTAATACCAACTAGAGGCTCCAAGGAACCTGTGTCGCTCACCTGATATTTTTATTTACAATTGATGCATAAATCAATGCAACTGTTATACTTTTGCTTTAGTTTCAGAGATATAAGCCAAAAACTGCATTTTACCCCTATGTTCTATTTTTAGCCATGTCTGCCATGTTGGTTGGCAGGCAGGGTCATCGGACACATTTTTTAAACTTAATACCCTAATGACGATTGTGACCAAGTTTGGTTAAATGGTTAAGTGTCTCAGTTGTTTCAGAGGAGAAGATTTTTGTAAAAGATTACAAAAATTTACCAAAAATTGTTAAAAATTGACTTTAAAGGGTAATAACTCCTTAAGGGGTCAACTGACCATTTCGGTCATGTTGACTTATTTGTAGATCTTACTTTGCTAACATTATTGCTGTTTACAGTTTATCTCTATCTATAATAATATTCAAGATAATAACCAAAAACTGCAAAATTTCCTTAAAATTGCCAATTTAGGGGCAGCAACCCAACAACGGGTTGTCCGATTCGTCTGAAAATTTCAGGACAGATAGATCTTAACCTGATGAACATTTTTACAATATGTCAAATTTGCTCTTAATGCTTTAGTTTCAGAGATATAAGCCAAAAACTGCATTTCACCCCTATGTTCTATTTTAAGCCATGTTGGTTGGCAGGCGGGGTCATCGGACACATTTTTTAAACTAGATACCCTAATGATGATTGTGATCAAGTTTGGTTAAATTTGTCTTACTAGTTTCAGAGGAGAAGATTTTTGTAAAAGAGAACAAAAATTTACAAAAAAATTGTTAAAAATTGACTTTCAAGGGCAACAACTCCTTAAGGGGTCAATTGACCATTTTGGTCATGTCAACTTTTTTGTAGATCTTACTCTGCTGAACATTATTGCTGTTTACAGTTTATCTCTATCTATAATAATATTCAAGATAATAACCAAAAACTGCAAAATTTCCTTAAAATTATCAATGCAGGGGCAGCAACCCAGCAATGGGTTGTCTGATTCATCTTAAAATTTCAGGGTAGATAGATCTTGACCTGATAAACAATTCCACCCCATGCCAGATTTGCTCTAAATGCTTTGGTTTTAGAGATATAAGCCAAAATCTACATTTTACCCCTATGTTCTATTTTTAGCCATGGCGGCCATCTTGGTTGGTTGGCTTGGTCACCAGACACAATTTTTAAACTAGATACCCCAATGATGATTGTGGCCAAGTTTGGTTAAATTTGGCCCAGTAGTTTCAGAGGAGAAGATTTTGGTAAAAGTTAACGACAACGGACGACGCCGGACGCCAAGTGATGAGAAAAGCTCACTTGGCCCTTCGGGCCAGGTGAGCTAAAAAAATGACAAAGTCCAGCTACCTGTCATTTTCAGAATATTAAAAAGAAATCAAAATCCTGAGGCCATGCACACCTCCAGTATGTGTATGAACATCCTACAAAATATTAAAGCTGAACCTCCAAAACTGTAGGAGGAGATAGCCGGACAGACCATGATCTCTTTATGCAGCTAGTACCAAAAATGACTAAGTCCAACTACCTGACATTTTCTGATTATTTGAAAAAATCAAAATCCTGTGGCCATGCACACCTTCATTATGTGAATGAACATCCCACAAAATATTAAAGCTGTACCTCCAAATCTGTAGGAGGAGACAGCTGGACAAACAATGTATCCTAATCCGGACAGACGGACAAACGGTTAGATGGATAGACAGGGGTAAATTAATATGCCCCTCAACATTTTGTTGCGGGGGCATAAAAAAAATTCTTGAATATTCAGTTAAAGCAAGACTGACTTATCAAAAGATGTGCTCTCTTCAATATTAAAAATGATATTGCCATCATGAACAATGTATTGTGCAAGGTTTCATAAAGATCCATTACAGCAAATCTGAATTATCATAAGAATGGCTGACAAATGGAAGGAATTGACAAACAGATAATGATATACCAAACAAGGACCATCTTCATAGGGCTTATGAACAAATTATGCCAAATAACTTGAGGGGTTATCATTAATGTTACCACAAATATTTATACCTCAAAAGAAAATATCTGACATATCTTGTTCTGTTTGTCATGGCTTTTCAAGTGATTTTTCTATCTATTTCTGAAAGGACCAAATGTAAAACTACCAGTAAGTTCTGCACTGATTTTAAATGCTTGAACAAATACTTAAAAAAACTCATATCAGCTCATAGACTAGTGACATGTACATATAAAAATCAGTGATATCACCTACAACTAAAATGAAAATCACCAGATAGTCTAGTGATCAGTACACTTCAATGTAAATTACCAAATAGTCTAGTTATCTGTACACCTAAAATGTAAATCACTAGATAATCAAGTGATCTGTACACTTAAAATGTAAATCACCAAATGGTGTAGTGATCTGTACACATAAAATGTAAATCACCAGATAGTCTAGTGATCTGTAAATCTAAAATGTAATCACCATATGGTCTTGTGATCTGTACACATAAAATGTAATTCACCAAATAATCTAGTGATCTGTACACCTAAAATGTAAATCACCAGACAGTCTAGTGATCTGTAATTCTAAAATGTAAATCACCTTATGGTGTAGTGATACTACTAGTGATCTGTACACCTAAAATATAAATCACGAAATAATCTAGTGATCTGAACACCTAAAATGTAAATCACCAGATAGTCTAGTGATCTGTATACCTAAAATGTAAATCAACATATGTTTTTGTGATCTGTACACCTAAAATGTAAATCAAAATATGGTCTAGTGATCTGTACACCTAAAATGTAAATCAAAATATGGTCTAGTGATCTGTGCACCTAAAATGTAAATCACCAGATAGTCTTGTGATCTGTACACCTAAAATGTAAATCACCATATGGTCTAGTGATCTGTACACCTAAAATGTAAATCACCAGATAGTCTAGTGATCTGTGCACCTAAAATGTAAATCATCATATGGTCTAATGATCTGTATACCTTAAATGTAAATCGCCAAATAATCGTGTGATCTGTAAATCTAAAATGTAGATCACCATAAGGTGTAGTGATACTACTAGTGATCTGTACACCTAAAATATAAATCACGAAATAATCTAGTGATCTGAACACCTAAAATGTAAATCACCAGATAGTCGAGTGATCTGTATACCTAAAATGTAAATCAACATATGTTCTTGTGATCTGTACACCTAAAATGTAAATCACCAGATAGTCTTGTGATCTGTACACCTAAAATGTAAATCAACATATAGTCTAGTGATCTGTACACTTAAAATGTAAATCACCAGATGGTCTAGTGATCTGTGCACCTTAAATGTAAATCACCAGATAGTCTTGTGATCTGTACACCTAAAATGTAAATCACCATATGGTCTAGTGATCTGTGCACCTTAAATGTAAATCACCAGATAGTCTTGTGATCTGTACACCTAAAATGTAAATCACCATATGGTCTAGTGATCTGTATACCTTAAATGTAAATCACCAAATAATCTAGTGATCTGTACACCTAAAATGTAAATCATCCTATAACCTAGTGATCAGTAAACCTAAAATGTAAATCACGAAATAATCTAGTGATATGTACACCTAAAATGTAAATCACCATATGGTCTTAGTGATCAGTACACTTAAAATGTAAAAAGGCCAGTGATAGGTAAACATATATAAAAGAAAAAATATTTTGAGTACTTTTAGCTATATACGGATGATTCCTGTGTAACTAAGGAAAATTATTTTTGTTATATGTAGGAAGATATCTGAACCATTCACATGCTTTTAATTAACACCAAATAACTTCAAATTTAAATCTCTAACCATGGGAAAAAGCTATTGTTCGCCATACCCTGTTGATCCATAGATATGTTTCAGATCTATTCACACAACTAAACTATGTTTATTACATCCCTTTATTGTCCAAGGATTCGCTATGTTTTTTAATCAAGTTATTCAGAATTAAGGTATGCCGGACCTACAATGGAGAAATTGTCAATGGGTACTATAAGGCATCTAAAGTTGGTAAAGAAATGACCCATATTCAATTATTCAAAATCACAAATGTTACTTTAAGTTCATGAAAGTATTTGTGAAAATGTATTTTTACCATTTAAATTCAAATGATTAAAAAAAAACACTTAGTTGAGGAAACCCCTATGAAAACCTCACAATGTAATGATATGATACATCCGAATTACCATCTTTAGGACAGGCCTAAACTGCCTTGTGGAAAATTTAAATAATTTATCAGTTCTCATAAAATATGGATATATATCTGTGGGAACAACTCAGGATAGATATAATAATGGGAATTTTCATTCAAAGCTTTACCATAAAATTGTCTGAGAATATAACTTTACCTTTTCTTTTATCAACAAGTTTAAGCCAAAATGAACATGTCAGAGATTTGTTTTATTCAGATGTTTAATGTATATTAATGTATACCATTACATATTTCAATGCATAAATTATCCAATTGTGTTTACTTAAAGGGACATAATTCATGAACTTCAAAGAACATCTTAGGTGAATGTTTTTATTCATCATTTTGATAAATAAAAAAATATTTAAAACTAGAAGCTTTCTAACCTTGTTCTCAATACACAAAGATTCACAGCAGTTACTAGATGAATGACTATGGTTTGATTTTTATTGTTCTAAAGATTTCCTTAGGTATCTAGTTAATGAATCTACCAATATAGGCTTATGTACTACATTAAATAAAGAGACTAAAAATCAATCAAGAAACTATGGTTTGTAGTTGATAGGTAAAATATAAGACATTTTTCATACAGCAGTAAGTGCATGCCATTTTAAAGGTATAAGTTTTCAGCCAGGAGGATATCAAAAGGAACTGAAAAATATACAACATGGTAAGGTATAACCAGATAAAGCTCAGTGCAATGTATATAGAAGCTGTAACTCAAATTTGTTTCATATATTTGCAAGACATTTTAAAGTTATAATTTTGAGGCAAACAGGAAGAAGAACATCCATGATCTCAAACATGTGACCAGAAACACCTTTACCAGATGAAGCTTGCTTCAATATATATAAAGAAGCTGTCACTTGTTGTTGCTTAGGAACATGCTACAGAATTGTTTACCGCCAGAACAAATGCACAAAGACGTGAAAGGACTCTTATGGGCCTGTGTCGCTCACCTAGGTATTTGTGCATATTCAACAATCGAGACTCTCTAAAACAATGTAGACTAGAATATAAAACATAAAACAATGTAGACTAGAATATCAATCATGACTCTAATATCTTTTTTTATGATCTTGCATTTGTGATCATTTTTTCTGTTTACAGTTTCTCTGTACCTTCTAAATTTTTTCCCAAATCACTAAAAAAGGGTTAACATCCGTATTTAAGGGCAATAACTCCTGCAAGAAGACAACTGACAATTTCATCTATGCTGACTTATTTGCAGATCTTGTCTTGCTGATATTTTTTGCTATTTAAAGTTTCCATCTAACTATTATAGTTTTCTAAATAATAGCAAAAACGCAAAAAAATTGGTAACAATTGTCATCAAAGGGCACTAACTGCTATAAAGAATTGATCAATGATTTCAGTAATATTGATTTACTTGTAGATCTTGCCTTGTGGATCATTTTTGTGATTTAAAGTTACCATCAATCTATTATAGCTTTCAAATTAACGGACAAAAAGGCAAAAAATTGGTAAAAATCGTCATTCAAGGGCAATAAGTCCAATAAGAACTGTTCTAACAATTTCAGCAATGTTGACTAATTTGTAGATCTTGTCATATTGATAACATTTGCTATTTAAATTTTTTCTCTTTCTAATATAGTTTTCAAGATGATAGGCATTAATGAAACTACATACTTTTTTGTGTTCCTCACCTAGGTCTGTGTGCATTTCAACAATGGACACTCTACAACATTGTACTCTAGATACTTCATGACTTTAATCTCTTTTTTGTTGATCTTGTACTGCAGATAACTTTTCTGTTTAGAGTTTCTCTGTATCTTCTATAGTTTTTGCCCAAAACACAAAACAGGGTAAAAAGGATTGTCATATATGGGCAATAACTCCTATAAGAAGACAATTGACAATTTCATTTATGCTGACCTATTGGCAGATCTGGTCTTGCTGATCATTTTTGCTTAAAGTTTCTATCTATCTATTGTAGTTTTCAAGATAATAGACAAAAACACATAAAATGGTAAAAATTGTCATTTAAGGAACCTAACTACTAAAAAGTGTTGACCAACAACTTCAGCTATATGGACTTATTTATTAGTCAGTTCTTATAAGGTCGAGATATTGATTTCCAAAATCCCTGTCTGAACCCCCCTGAAAATCAAATGGTCAGCCCCAAACCACATTGGTACTTTCAGTGTGGATGGTAGGGGGGTTTAACTCAGTGCCTAATATTAAATCAAAGACTTAAAAATGGGTGCGTGCAACTTCTCAACAAAGCAGGTGGTATCATACCTGCCAACCCTCCCGTTTTGAGTGGGATATTCCTGCTCAAACGGCAAAATTCCGGAAATCTCCAGCTTGCTGGTCGGCTCCCGCGCGGGAGTATAGAATCTCCCGCTTTCGGATATTTCAACCTGGAATGACCCGTGTTCATAATTCTCTGGCTTTTTCTTTACTGTCAATAGAAATAAATAAACAATCGGCGATCTTTTGAAAACTTTGGTCAGTAGTTTTCATGTTCGATTTATAAGTAATCGAAATTCATTTCTGCTATGTCAACTCCAACAAGATAGAGGTCTTTGTCTGGACCAATCGGCAGTGTAAAAAAAGAAGAAATAGATAACTGCAAATCAAAATGTAAAGCAGACTGAATGAAAGATTTTTTATTTTTATGACCAAGTTCACTGACACTTGGCAATGAATCTTCGTTTTGCACATCATGCTCAATCAACTTTTCAGTTTCTTCTGGTGGTCTGTATGACGTTTGAAAGCATGCTTAGTGTGGGTCTCACAACAAAATCAAAATATGGAATGTTATGAGCTATAAGACTCAGAGGTATTGAAAAAGGCAAAAAAAAAAAAGAAAAAACACACCTTGTATAGATTATAACCATGAATTGAAGAAATAAAGTATATCTATTAACTCTTATTGGTGTTTTGTAGATGAATAAATAAACAGGTCATATATTTAACTTGAAAATGTCGTTCACACAAAATCTCCCTCTTTGAAGGTTTCAGAGGTTGGCAGGTATGGGTGGTATTTAGAAATAAAAATACAATGACTAGTCTTCAAGTGACTTTACTTAACATATAAAGGTAACAAGAAGGGGTGACATGTCTTCTTGATGAATGTTACCTAATAAGTATGTTAAAAATCCAAACACAATATGTCTGTCTTGTAAAAGGCAGGGTTAATATTCATGTTACATCTATATGTTTTTGTCCTGAATATTGTTCTGATCATTCATCAATCAAGTACATATGTACAACAAAACCCAAAAACTGAAATAAAAGAGAGACATCCCACAACCTGCTGCATACAATTTTACTTATGCGACTTAAATTTTCAAGATACATATATACATACCTTATAACCCAGACTGTTTTCTATCATTAAGTGCATGCCATATGGGACTGTATTTCTACACTGTAAGGAAATGATATAGTTTGTGATATTGTTTTACTATTCATTAAGTAGTTTATGAATATTGATTTTTGCCTACCATCATCCTACTATTTTCTTTAAATGTACAATCATTACATATCAGTAAGTACAGTTACTGAGGGTTAAAGCTGACAATTAAAATTCTTCACAGTCTTGACCTAGATAAATATTGTCTGATTTGACCCAGATTAGAAATGTTAAATTTGGTTTCATTCATGTAGAAAAGCTATAGTAACATTCTTTTCCCAGAGGAAAAATGCATCTTTGCAAAAACGACTTCCTGTGTAAAAGATATAGCCTGAATAGTTCTGACAGTTGGTATGTGTTACACAGAAAACATAAAACACATTTCTCACTACATATTTGTGTAACATTTAACCACAGAAATTTTATTAAAATAACAAAATTAGGTGATTATCTTAAAATTTATAGAGGCTTAATGATTATTTTTAACATAATCTGTGACATGTTGAATATAACACATTCCCAAGGTTGTCAAAATGAACACTCCCCTGTTTTTTCTGCAATAGACATGATAGATGAACAATATATTTGTGCTATCTGCTAATGAGGACCACTAAATCCTGAGTTTTGGATAACCTTACATGATCAGAACATCTAAGATTGTCAGAATGAGCTCTCTCATGTTTTTCTGAGTATAAAGGTATATCTATGGCTGAATTAACATGAAAGAGACCTATCTGCTAAAGAGGCCCAATAACCCTGACTTTTGGATCGAAACATTCTATTCCTACCTACCCTTGTGCATGTATCTATTGTGATCTTGTACTTCAGCATCACAATAATAAAAGTGAGGAAGTTAAATGCAACCTAGCAAAAGTTTTTTTACTGTTCACAGTTATAACGTATCTACTGAAATTTTTTTAAAATAAATCATTAAATGGCAATAAATCCTATAGCTAGTGTGACACATCTGCCATGTTGACTTACTTGTAGATCTGATTTTGCTGATTTTTTTTTTTTTTTTTTTTTTGCTTTTTAAAGTTTCTAACTCCTACAGTTTTGACAAAAATGTAAAAATGCCAAATTGATAAAAATCATCATTCAGGGGAAATCCCTTCTATAAGGAGTTGGTTGACAGTTTAAGCTGTGATGACTGATTTGTAGATCTTATTGTGCTGAACAGATTTGCTTTTTGCTGTTTCTCACTATCTATTATAGTTTTATAAAAAAAGCTTTCAAGGGCATTAACTTTTAAAAGGAGTCAGTTTACAATTTCTGTCATGTTGATTTATTTGTATATCTTACAGTGCTTAACAGCTTTGCTATCTTACAATTGCTTTCTATCTAGAATGATTTTTTCAAAAAATGCAAAAAGGATACTAACCATATTTTAAGGGCAATAACTCCTGAAAGCAGTCAATTGACAATTTTGGTTTAGTTGGCTTCTTTGTAGATCTTATTTTGCTGAACACTTTTGCCTTCACAATTTCTCCCCATCTATTATAGTTTCTTCAAAAAGTAAAAAAGTAAAGCAAAAAAATGAGTAAAATAAGTCTTTTAAAAGCAAAAACTCCTTAAAAGGTGTTAATTGACAATTTGTCAATGTTGACTTGTAGATCTTATTTTGCTAAATACTTTTGCTTTACAATTTCTCATTATCTGTAATAGTTTCAGCAAAAAATCAGAAAAATTAGTCTTTCAAGAGCAATAACTCCTATAAGAGACAATAAGTCCATGTTAATTAGATCGTGGTTCTTATGTTCTGGTCATTCTTATTGTTTAAAATTTCTCACTATCTGTTGTAGTTTTCAAGATAATAACCAACTAGAGGATCTAAAGAGCCTGTGTCACAACAACATTATTGTAGATTAGAAAAAAATTCTTGACAAAAAACTTTTTTTGTTGATCTTGTATTGCTAGTCATGTATTAAGTTTCTTTTTTTGCCCAAAACACAACAGAGGTCAAAATAATTCATCTTTAGGGGCAATCACTCCCAAGACTAGGCTACTAAAGATTTCAGCAAAATTAACTTATTTGTATACCTTGCCTTGCTGATCATTTTTTGGTATTTAAAGTGTCTTTTAACATTTTCAAGATAAAAGGCAAAACTGCTTAAACTGGTAAAATCTGCCCCTAAATCTTGTAAGAATTTGTCTGACAATTTTGATTTTAACAGACAGTAGGTACATCTCAACATTCTGAACATTCCTGTCCCTGTTAGATTTACTCTATTTATAGCAGTTTTCAAGATAACAGACAAAACTTGCATTTTACCCCTATGTTCTTTTTTTAGCCATGTACATGTCAGCCATGTTGGTTAGCAGGAAGGGTCATTAGACACATTTTAAACTAGATACCCCAATGATAATTGTGGCCAAGTTTGGTTAAATTTGGCCCAGTAGTTTCAGAGAAGAAGATTTGTAAAAGTTAACAGACAACGATGACAGACGATAAATAATGAGAAAAGCTCACTTGACCCTTTGAAATTTTCAAAAATTGACATTTCAGGAACAATAAATCCAAAACAAATAGTTTGATCAATCTGAAAATTTTGCAGGAGATAGCCTTCAACCTGCTCATCAATTCTTTTAGTATCAGCATTGTTCTAACTGCTTTATGATATACAAGCCCAAACTTTGAAATGTACTAAAATTTGACATTTCAGGGACCACAACTCCAAAATGGATAGTCCAATTGTTCCTAAAATTTATGAAGTGATAGATCATGACCTGTTTTTAAGATAAGCGGAATGCTGCATTTAAACTCTATGTTCTATTTTTAGCAACAGCAGCCAATTTTGTTGATGGATCAAATCCCCAGATATAATTTTTTATCTAGATACCCTAAGGAACATTTTAGGTAAAGTTTGGTAGCATTTGGCTATGTAGTATCAGAGGAGAAGATATTTTTAAATGTTTACGACTATGGACGGATGGACGACCGAGGCCAAGAGATGGCAAAAGCTCACATTGCCTTTTAAGCCAGGTGATATAGAAAGTAAATTGCGATTCCATTTTTAACCGCACCTCTGCAATATATTCTTCATATCATGAACTACAACCACTGGACATTCATTATTGTAAGCATTCAACAATCAATCATGGAAGTTGCAATGAGAAAAGTTGTTTTAATTTGTAACAGTGAAGTTACATCTTGTTTGTTTAACCATCACCACATTATTTTTTATTTTTTATTTTATTAGGTAATCATCATTTTGTGTATGGTCATTCTTCTGAAGATAGAAAAATCACAAAAGAAAGATAACCTGAATTACACACTGTATTTTAAGTAAACAGTAAAATCATCTACTGGAAGGTAAGATAATTTATTAATTAACCAAAAAAGGAAATTTATTTACTGTCCAGCTTATTTGATCATGTGAATTGGTAATTTGCAAAGTTAGAGAGTAAAGACAACAGGAACTTTATCATCATTGTGTGTAATGAAAATACAAAAAGCTATGATATTCTAAAACTAGCCAAACCGGCAACTGGAATATAATAACAGTAAACAGTAGTTAAGTGTACTTAAACAGGTTGGGGACATCCCACCAAATGGGAAGTAATCCCTCAATTGAGTAATCATTTGATAGTGCTAAAAACAAAATTTTCTTAGCAGAGTCTTCTTACTTAAAATGGCACAAATTTAAAGATAATGGAACAATTTCTTCCAAAGAACACTACTTCTAATATGAGTTTTTAAAAAGTTAGTAGCCTTGAAAATTGTCAATTTTTGAAGTTTTCGTATAGCCTTCTAACTCCTCATTAAAGCAAGTGAGGGCTATTCATCTTTTAGAAAATTTGCTGCAATTGTCATGAATATGTGCCATTTCAAGTATGAAACGTGTATTAATAAAAAGTTTTTTAACATTAGAAATGTATCCTGTATTTTAGGGATAGCTACTCATTTGGGGAACTATTCCCCATTTGGTAGGTTGTCCTCAACCTGCTAAATATGATTTACAAGACAAAAAAGCATGGCATATAACATGTCTTGACATGATAGATTGATTGTTGGTTGCTTAATGTCCAGTGGCAAATATTTCATGCATGCTCAGGACTAGAACAAATAAACAGTAAATACAATAGGTAGGTCCTATTTTACTGCCGGTTGGAAGAAGACCTGTAGTGACCATATTTCTATTCCCCATGTCTTGACATGATTTCTCAATGATTATTGGTTAGTATGATACATTCCGATGTTTGAAAAATTTTAATATTCCTTGATTCTATCAAAGGATTTCAATAGACTAATCCTTGTTTTACCTAAGTCAAGGAAATTATGGACAAAGTGAAGTTTAGTGCCAAATATTGAAATAATATAAGCTCCAAAAAGATAACTTCGTCTTGTTTTAATTCGAAAGGATTTTCAGACGATCATAACATTTTTTAAATGTTTTAGATACACGTTGATTTGAAGACAGAACCTATGAATGGAACACTATTGCAAGGTGTAGATACGATGCTGCGATCGTAGCCTGTCCACAGCTTATCTTCCTTCAGCATCCCCCATTTCCGGTTGTCTATATCAATAAACGCGGGAAATAGAGTTAAGTTCTCTTGATATACTAAACTGTTGAAAAAATGCACGTGAAATGCCGAATAATTACAATGCATTAAAAAGTGAAAATTCAAAGTGGACATCTATTGAAATTAGTCTCTGGTTGCATCATCGCAGCTCCCTTTTCGGTAATAAAACTTGACTTACTAAAGTACAATATGACTGGCACTACTTGGAATCCGGGTCCGTTCGCCCAAAGTCACGTTCGCACCCTGCGTCCGTTCGCACCCTTTTTATAGGTTTTGTGTTGAATACATTTTTAATCGTGTTTAAGCAAATGCATTGCTATAAATAAGTTTTTTGTATTTTTCCTCAAATAAAAGTAATATTCTTAAATTGTATTGTTTCTTTTAGTGTTTCATTAATTATTTTGACGAAATGAATCAGTGGTTGTCGTTTGTTTATGTGTTACATATTTGTTTTTCGTTCATTTTTTGTACATAAATAAGGCCGTTAGTTTTCTCGTTTGAATTGTTTTACATTGTCATTTCGGGGCCTTTTATAGCTGACTATGCGGTATGGGCTTTGCTCATTGTTGAAGGCCGTACGGTGACCTATAGTTGTTAATTTCTGTGTCATTTTGGTCTCTTGTGGACAGTTGTCTCATTGGCAATCATACCACATCTTCTTTTTATATTTTTTACATGAATAAAAGATTGTCATGGAGATTAAGGCAAAGTTCATTCATCTAAGACTTGTATTAAAAAGAAAGACGGAAGATACCAAATCTTTTTTTGATTTTATTCATACCAAGCTAACTACATACTGTATTTACATCAAAGCTAGTTATAACAACCATCATGATTTTCAAACACAGAACAATAATACCAAATTTGGCTTTGTAAATACCAATTAACAGTGGTCATACCTAATTAACACTTTTATAATTAATCATCAAATCACAAAAAATAATATTTCATTTAAAAGTTCCCGAATTTTTATTAATGAAAATTTAAATATTTTGATAAACACATCTAAATACATCTAATAATTCAACAAAACTGAGTATTTTGAATAAAAATAGGGAGCGAACGAACCCAGGGGGCGCATGTGTAGGGTGCGATTATTTACCTATGAAATCGTGTCCATGTGAAAAAATGCACTTCGATCGAAGAAAGGACAATATTTTATATGAAAAGGTGTCCTTCATAGAAAGGACAGTATTTTACTTGAAAAAGTGTCCACTCTCAATACCTACAAAATGTATACATAGCTTCAGTTCTTTATCTAAATTGAAGTTTTAAAATTAGCATGGGTTTTTTGTCTCTATCAAAACATGGCATGTAAACTGGAGTATTGAATACATACAAAATGTGATCATCACCATGTGTAATTAAACATAAATTATACAATAAAACATGTACTAATTATAGTTGGATGCTTTTCTCCTGGTAGTTCTTTTCTCATTGTCAGTTGAGGCTGGTGGATACTTTTTGTCGACATCTTTATAGCTAAGATAATTGAAAATGCTTTGGAATTCAACACCGTCCATTTTAGTTTATATCAAATAAATACTGGTTCTCAATTTGTTTGTTTTAGTAATAGAAAATTAAATATACCTAAAACATTTCAGTTACTTTTTTATTATCTCGCTTTAAAGGACACTTTTTTACAGTGAAAAAGTGTCCTCTTATTGAAATCAACCTTTACAGGACAGAATTTATATATAATAGTATTTTATCATGAAATTATGTCCGATTGAATGGCGGACACTTTTCACAGCATCGGACACATTTAAATATACCTTTTCTGTGAAAAAGTGTCCGGGTGGACACTTTTTCACAGGACAAGGACACTTTTATGGCTCACACGAACGTCACGTGTATTGGGAGCGAACGGACCCGATGCCAACGTCTTGTCTCTGAAAAAAAAATACTATACTATATTAAAATTTTTACTGATAAAAATATGTTTTCGTGTTAAGATGAACGGGTGGATAAGCAGATGCGGTATGATTGCCATTGAGACAAATTATGATTCACCAAAGAGACCAAAAGATGTTGATATAAGCAACTTTAGTTCACCGTGCGGCCTTCAACAATGAGCAAAACCAATACCGTCAGATGGTAGCTATAAATGACCCCTGCATGATAAATGCGTACCAGTTCAAACAAGAAAGCCATAGACATAAATTAGAATAAGCTAATCTGTACTGTTGTGTCCGTCAAAGTTGTGTTTTTGTTAGGGTTTTTTATGCTTTGTATCGATCTGATGAGTTAAGCCTGTTTCAAACGATTTTTATAGTTTGTTTTTATGTTGTACTGTTGTACTGTTACACCACTGTCCCAGGTTAGGGGGTGGCGCAAGCAAACATCACGGTTTAGCCCCGTCACATTCGTATGTGCCTGTCATGAGTCATGAACCTGTACTGAATGATTCAGTGGTTGTCCTTTGTTACTGCGTATATTAAATTTTTTTTTCAGATCGTTAGTTTTCTCGTTTGAATTGTTTTACATTTGTCATCTCTGGGTATATATAGCCGTTACTCTGCGATATGGGTTTTGTTCATGGTCGAAGGCCGTACGGTGACCTATGGTTGTTAAAAGAGAGTTAACTTCTACGTCATTTGAACTCTGGTGGAGAATTGTCTCATTGGCAATCATACCACATCTTCTTATTTTCATAATAAACGAAAAACAAATGCAACTTCAATTTCAACAACAATTAACCGTTATTTATCGAAAACGGACCCACAATGGGCATCAAGAAGTATGACAGAGAGCAACCAACGACAAGCACTGAATTGTAGGCTTCTGACATGGACGGTCCCTTAACTTGAAAATGTGGCGGAGTTAAATATGTTTGTGAGCGCCAGTCCTGACCTCCCGTAACCTGAGACAGTGTTGTAACAGTACCACATATGAGCACAACTACTATAATGGGGTATGGGTTTTGCTTATTTTTGTTGCAGACCGTACTGCTATAGTTGCTTTAATCCGCTTCATCTGGACTCAGTTCTATAGTTGTCTCATTGGCAATCATACCACATCTTCTTATTTTTATATGTCTATATTACTTTATGGTTTCAAAATAAAAATTCATACCACACAAATAAATAGTGATGATCGACATTTATATGAAACCTAAAATTATGACTTTATATATAAATAAGAAGATGTGGTATGAGTGCCAATGAGACAACTCTCCATCCAAATACGCTTGTATTGTATTAGTTCTTTGTTATGTTATATATATCTCATATTGATTACTTAATTTATACTTTCTATACAGATTTGAGGCGGACTGGTGGAGGAAACTTTTTTTAGTAAAAGCATATGCCCTGTCCAAGAAAAAAAAACCGTGACGATAGGAGTTAACATGACCGCTGTAATAGAGTTGCCAGATATTCTCCAAAAACGGTGGAAAACGTATAAGGTATAAGATAAGATAAGAACCCACACTTCAACGCAATATTCTTTTTTATTAAATGGCAATTTTTCTCTAGTTTTCAATTGTTAGTTAATTCTGTATTCTCTATATATTATCAGCCCCACTATATCTTTTCTTTATCTTAGCACCTCATCAGTATTCTCGTTTCTTTATTTTTTTTGTCCACAAAGTCCTGTCTTTTCCTGCTGTCACATTTTACAGTGTGCATTCATTTTGTAAATAAAATTACAACAATCTTTAACTCCACTCTGGTTGGTTTATCTCCATCAAAACCAACCCAAGTTTCAGGAAAAAATAGGATGAGAAAAGTTAGGTGGGTCCTCGATCATTATATTCCATTTTATTTCAATTTTTAGGTAATTTTTCTCTATTTTTGTATTTTTTTCTTTTCTTTATATAATATAGTATTCTATTATTCTCTGTTCTTTATATTTTTTGCCCATTCTTCTCAATCCTTTATCAATTCGAGCATTTTCTCTGTGGCCCATTTTTCTGTAATCTTTTCCCATTCCTCTCAATTTTGTAACTTGACCCTCATTTTTTTGTATATAGTCCTGGTTCACCCAGAAGTTCTTGCAGTATAAAATTGCGGAGATTTGGTATGATTTTCCATGGAGACAAGTATTCCGCTGAGACGAAGGACTAGATGTAAAAACCTAAATGCTGCCCCTCTATCATTATTGTGGAAAATAAGAAATATAAACTAATGTTACTCACGGTGATATCGCACAGATAAGAACAAGAATATTTTAAATAAGTGGCAATAAGTTAAAATGTTAAAACCTGTTTACTATAAAGGAAAATTTAAACACAGAACAAAAATAATTAAAAGCTTGTGTCGCTCACTTAAGCCTATGTGCATAAGTCAACATAGGACACCCTCCAACATTGTAAACGAGAATAGAATTCATGACAAAACTCTCTTTTTTGTTGATCTTGTATTGCTGGTCATTTTGTCTGTTTATTTTCTCTCTATCTTCTTTAGTTTTTGCTCCAAACACAAAAGAAGGTAAACAAATCGTCATTTAAGGGCAGTCACTCCTATGAAGAGTGTCAGTCTACTAACTATATCGGCAAAATTTGACTTGTTTGTAGATCTTTCCTTGCTGATCATTTTTGTTATTTAAAGTTTCTATCTATCTATTATAATTTTTATCATATAAGACAAAACGCAAAAAAAAAAAAAAAAATTAAAGGGCAATAACTCCAATAAGGAGTCGTTGGACAATTTCTTCCATATTGTCTTAACTGTAGATCTTGTCCTCTGATCATTTTTGCTAATTTAAGTTTCTATCTATCTATTCTAATTTTCAAGATATTAGGCAAAAACGCCAAAAATTGGTAAAAATCGTCATCACAGGGCAATAACTCTAATAAGGAGTCGACCGACGATTTCGAACATGCATACTTATTTGTAGATCTTGTCCTACTGATCATTTGTGCAACTGAAAGTTTCTCTCTATCTATTATAGTTTTCAAGATAATAGTCAAAAATTTTAAAATGGTAAAATTTGTCATTTAAGGGCAATAACTCCTATAAGAAGTTGCCTGACAGTTTTGACATAAGATGGACAATTGATAGAGCTCCGCAACATTCTGAACATTTTTGTCCCTAGTTTCAGATTTTCTCTATTTATAACGGTTTTCAAAATAATAAACAAAACTTGCATTTTATCCCTATGTTCTATTTTTAGTCATGTCGGCCACATTGGTTGGCATCGGACACATTTTTTTAAAACCAGATACCCTAATGATGTTTTAAACTATAGATACACCAATTATGATTGTGGCCAAGTTTGGTTAAATTTGGCCCAGTAGTTTCAGAGGAGAAGATTTTCAGGTGTAAAAGTTAACGTAAGACGGACGCCAAGTGATGAGAAAAGCTGAAAAAGTTGTCCTACCCACAAGAGCCAGTGTGGTAAAAATCGAGGTTTTCACTTATATCAATACATTCATCGGTTATGTCAAGGATGTGTATAGTAAAACTAACATACAAATCCTTCGTTATATGCAGCAGATAATTAAAAAAAAAGATAGAGTGCGATCGAAATATTTACAATAGTGTCGTGCAAAACAGGTGCAACATGTATATATATACAATGTATATACTAGTTTACATCCATTTTCAGGGTTATACTACAGGAAACTACAGTTTATGGACTGCAAGCAATCGTCTAAAATCGCTAATGATAATAGTAAAATTCAACTTCATAACTAGCCAGGATTAACAAGAGTTTTTAAAAAGTTAGTTAATATGCATTTCGTATAAAATATTTGAAAGTTTTTAAATGTAAATAGCGCAGTTTAGCCTCTATTACTATCATGTAAAGTGTTTAAATATTCATATTTGTGTGTATTTGCTTGAGTGTCCTTTAAGCACCTGCCCTTGCTGACTCCTGCATATGGACAACAATACTATTTGTTCATATGCATCAGCCACGAGGAAGGACTTAACTCATAAAAGCTATTTTTATAATGGACGTGATGCTGCTTCTGGTGCATGGTCAATAAATACTAAACATTATGGTTTATGTGGCTATATATGGGTCATTTTCAAAAAATATCGAATTTTGAAATTGCAAAATTGATTTAAAGTTACTCATTCAAACAACCCTTGTCATAAGCAAATCAAAACAAACAGTACTTATAGAACAACATATAAAAAGATGCAATCTTGATAATGTCATATACAAGAATATATTGAAACATTTTTTGATAGGTTGTGCAATATTTTGTCTCTCCTGTTACCATGTTCAAAAGAAATTTCGGGTTATTTAGAAAAGGTTTCGATAAAATTTTAAGCTTGTTTTTTGTAGCTTATAAGATGGTTTTCAAGAGTAAAAACTTCTGAATATATTCATTCTGTGAAATAATAGATTATTTGCCAATTTTCCATGTTGTACTGAAAAATGCCTCTAAAAATTGGTTTTCAAAGGTTATAAAAGTAACCACCAGTAATGCAAGTCTAAGATAGCAATTCATAATGTTCAGCATTTGTTCTCTCTTTCAAATAAACCCAACATCAAGTAAATCCCTCGCAAGTTGGTTTACTTTTGTCTTTATTTTACTGGTAACAGGAACGTACGTTAATGATATATCACTATATTAAGTTCTTTCCTGTTACCTTTTTGTCTATCCTGTTACCGATAGCAGTATTGCACCTGCAAATGCTAAATTGCGAAGATTAAGACGTTATAACCTTTAGATGAGTTCAAACAACGAAACATTTCATTATGTGTGCAACTATATGTTATTATAAACTTTTAAAAGACGTTTCTGTTTACTATTGTCTATCCTGTTACTGTAAAACATAGCAACCATAGTAACAGGATAGACATAACAGGATACACAATTTCTTCATTTTTGAATGCTGTTGTGAAATAACTACTCCCTTTGATGAAGTGATAATGTTTTTCTGTTGTGATTTTGGTTTCCAACACGTTATTGCACTTTTTGCAAGTATAATATTGGTATAATTAATCAATATGTTGGTAACAGCATAGACATGACAAAAAAGTACCCACTATTTTTTTTTTCACTAAATGTCTTGAAATTTCTTTTATTTACACTGTTATACTATGTATAATGATTTAAATTCAAACAAGTAGCAGATGCTGTTCAATATTATTTTCCTTGGAGGACACAATTTGATAACAATTACTACGAAAACGGATAAAGTTTCACATTCTCTTCTAACTAATACGGGATACAGGGGGAATTAAATAACTGGATACAAAATTTTCTAAGCAATCGTAAACAGGCAGTAGTTCTAGAGGGGGAAAAATCTGAGTATGTTGCAGTTGAGTCAGGGGTTCCACAGGAGTCAGTTCTTTGACCAAGTCTCTTCCTGTATTATATTAACACACCCCAACTGGTCTAAAATCTACAGTACGTTTATTTGCAGACGACACAATAGTTTATTTGGCAATAAAATCAAATTCCGATGCATCCACATTACAAAAAGATCTTGACAAACTGGCATCGTGGAAAACTATGTGGAAAATGGCATTCCACCCATTTTCCACCCAGATAAGTGTAATGTAATTTCAGTCACCAGAAATAAAAAACCAATCACATTTAACTACACATTACACAATCACTCATTAGAACATGTAACAACAGCAAAATATCTGGGGGTTACCAACCTTAAATGGGATGTGCACATAAACAACATATGCAAGAAAGCTAATAGCACCCTAGGCTTTCTAATGAGGAACCTGAACATAAGCTCAACATCAATTAACATGTTACAACATCTTGAATGGCGCAGCCTCTCTGACAGAAGAAAAGACTCAAGATTTGTAATGCTTTATAAAATTGAACTATTACCGACTCGAACAAACTACCGGATAACATTGTAAATTGCACTTCAGTAGACTCTTTCAAATCTTCAATTTCAAAGCATCAATATTAACTCAACTATTACATCATACTTAATTATACAAAGCATTTTTTCATTTTTTCGTATTTTTTAAAAATTGTATATATATCAATCTATGTCTTGTTGTAAGTTTCCTCTTGTGACATAATCTTCAATTTGTTGTAATATAAAAATTATTGTTACATTGGAGACTAAATGCCGGAATGCAGGGTTGGGTAAGGAACCGATTAATTACGAATGTAACAATAATATTTGGGTCTATGGTTACATTGCGTTATTGTTACATAAACGCACTGCAATGTACGATGGGAATAGTAATAAATATGTATTAAAATAAAACTTGAAAACTTTTATTTGATATTTACAATATTGCATACAATATTTTGATTTTTTATTTACAATGACAGTTTCTACAAATCCAGTATGTTGTTTTTGGAGCATGTTTTAGTCCGACGCATTTTCGGTGAAACCACTCTAAGCAGCCATCACAAACCAGTGATACGGCAATATGCACGCTCTATATTGCATACTGTACAATTCCATTCTGCATTTTCCCTTTATGAAGTTTAAGAAACTTTCAGTGTCTGAATACTATGCTTCAGGTGAAAAATATTTTGTTACTCTTCAATGCAATGTTTACATTTTCGTCCAATATTTTTTTTGGAAGCATATGTTAGGTTATTTAAATACAAGTCAATTGTGAAAGCAATTAATGTTGACATTAATTTTGCCGACAGATTGAAATTGGTGGAAACAGTGTTTTCATTTTCAGAGTCCAGATATTTTGTGATCTTATCAGTCGTGACAGTACATGCTCTATTGAACAGTTCATTAAGTATTCATCAATAGTGATATTGAACTAAACTCAGTGTAGTAGTCATGATTTTTAACAACACCAAAACAATCAATACTTATTCGCTGAATAATATTATTATTATTAATATTATCTATATAGTACATATCGAAGAATTAAGCAACATAACTATAGAAGGTTTAAGTTTAATAAATCTATCATACATTGCAGTCTTTAATGTAACAATAACGCAATGTAACCGTAGACCCAAATGTTATTGTTACATTCGTAATTAATCGGTTCCTTACCCAACCCTGCAATTATTCTCCAATGTAACAATAATTTTTATATTATTGTTACATTTCCATGTAACCGTAGCCAGTGCCTAAAAAATTTAGCATGGGTGTACTGTCGGAAAATTCGACATTTTTTTAAAATGACCCATATATTATTAACTCAATTTATATTTCATGTTTGAGTTGTTTTTCTTATGTATTGCCTATATTGCAATTGTTTAATATTAAAAAAAAATCACTGTACTGATTATGCCCATAATGGGTCCTCTATTGGAAATAAAAATTGATCTTATCTATCTTGTAGTATTTAGCAGCATGAATTAAAATATGGGATAAGGGAGATTACTCATAGAATTTATTGATACTTTTTGTTCAATCCTGATTGGTCAGTTTCCCGACAGCCATTGCTTAACTTTCCGTCAAAGGATAAAAGAAACGGAGATAAATATGTAATGCTTAGTTTTATTTCAGATTGAAGATAATTAAAAATTTCTTTGTAAGTATGAGGGAGAAACTTTTGGTGGAATTATCTATTTCGATCATTTGTTTGTGAACTGTTGAGTACTCGGTGGTCGCCAACAGCGCAGAAATCGAGACTCGATGGGATCAAAAACATGGTCACAAAATATTATTGTAGGAGGTTTAATAGATATTTAAGTCTTTTTGCAGAATTTGGGAAGTGGAAATGACGACGAAGACATGAACTGGTAGCAACAGTCGGTTTTTCTTTTTCAGCCAACTTGTATTTCAGACGACTGCTCGAGTGAGGGGAAGGGGCACGCAGTATATTATCGTGAAAAAAGTGTACATTTAGATTTTTTTCTTCAAAAAACAACATATCAAAACGTATGTAAATTATATAAGATTAGACAAAAATACAGCCAAACGTTTAATACAATAACACACAATCGCCTGCTGAGGCGGCTTAAAACAAACACCAATCAATCAATCAATCATACAACAACCAACCAGAATGTTATAAAATGAAATAAAATTTGTCTAAAACGAATGAAATAGAGTTCATGATGAACAGTAACTGTAAAACTTAGCAAATAGTTCCCTCTTTTAACAATAGTTATTGACTACCTGAATCAATAACTTCTAGGTGTTTGGAAATAATAAAACAGTGAGCACATAACAAGAAAGCAGAGACATACATTTGTAAATATACACTTGTATATATTTCTCTGAAGAAACCAAGGATTTATAGAAGTCTTCCTATATAAGATCATATAAATCTTGAAGAAACTCATCAACCATATATTTCAAATTATTTATTTGAACTATTAGTATTAAACTTTTATGTTCAATGTTTTAGATATAAGGATAGTTATTATACATCACACCAGAGACATATAATACAACTTGTATTATATGTGATCACACACACAACATGCACACAGGTTGAGAAAAAAGTAAGATAAGTAATTGTCTGAAAATTTTTCAAGTATCAAGGGACTTTTTTGTGTTCTCAACATACTACTAGGTACAGGATAAGGTTTGTCAAATTGTGTGAATAAGATAAGATACTGTTATTCCAATTAAAGAGCCCATGAAGTAATGCAATAATTTTTGATAATTGACGCAAATAATTTTGACAATCATATATAAGTATGAATATAATCAACTATATTATAAGATCTTAAGCCACAGCCAGATCAGAGTCATAGGCACAGTCATGCGTAAAAAAGCAGTAGTAAAACAGATTATATATAATATTAACAGGCAAATATTCTTAATGGGCTACATATAAACAGATCTGTACTATATTGATAGTTTCCTGAGTTCAAAACATTTTTTAATATAAGTTCTAATAATTTATAGTTTTATTTCTGTTGTTTCCTTTGAGAGGGACTCGCGATCGGTACAACTGTTTGTATGCTAAATTTAAAAGGGGATTTTTTTACTCTATTAGTTACACCATTTATTTGCTGATAAACCAGACAACATAGATACATGTATATATATAGACTATAGTAATTAAATTATTTGCATGGGGAATTTATATTTTATTTTTATATTTTTTTTTTACAGATAACAAAATAAATTGACTGCTGCTGACATTCAATACAAAAATGAGTTGTTTCTTGAAGTTGCATTTGTAGGGGTATATGAGTATGGTTGCCTAGACTTCTTCCATCTGGCAGTAAAACTAATGATTTGACATAGTTTTACAATGCTAAACCTCTTACCTTTATGATAAATGTAGTCGCTAAAATAGCTTTTGATCCATCAACATCTTGCATGCATTTATCTGATTAGTTAGGGAAATCATAAAAATATTAATAACAATAGCAATTATAGCATAAAAAGCATCAGTTAAAGGTCATACATAATGACATTATAAGGCAAATGTACACAAAAAGGGGGAATACAAGCATGGTCATAATTTTAGGTTTCATGTAAATGTCGATCATCACTATTTTTTTGTGTGGTATGAATTTTTATTTTGAAACCATAAAATAATATAGACCTATAAAAATAAGAAGATGTGGTATATTTGCCAATGAGACAACTCTCCACCAGAGACCAAATGACATAGAAGTTTACAACTATAGGTCACACATGCATGCATTATCTATTATTTACACATACAAAATAATTGTTTTATAAGCAGAAACATATATAAATCCATAATGTACATGTATGGTGCCATTAAGTGCATGTGTGTACTGTACTGTTATACAGAAGAGAGGTTGTTGAATTCCAGGAAGTGTTTAACTTTGATAAAAATGTCTACTTAATTATAATATACATGCATATAAATATAAAAAAAAAATATTACATTGCATTTGTGTGAGATCATCACTTTTAATGTTCAATTGTTTTTTGTACAGTTGATATGAAACCTTCTTTGCAAGTTGAGCAGACGTGATTTTCAATTTTTATATGAATTATCTTTATTCAAAATAATGTTTTTATAGGATCGCAAAAAATTTTATGGTCATATATTGGTATCACGTCGTCGTCCAAAGACATTTGGTTTCCGGACAATAACTAGTAAAAAGAAATCTATGAAAATACAAACACAAGGTTTATAACCACAAAAGGAAGGTTGAGGTTGATTTTTGGGGATATGGTCCCAACAGTTAAGGAAAAAGGGGCCCAAATAAGCATTTTTCTAGTTTCATGACAATAACTTGTGGAACGGTGTATGGATCTCTCTGAAATTATACCACAATATTTTTTGGAAAAAGGGGGAAGGGGGGAGGGACAATTTTTTCTCATGATTTCAGAAATAAAAAAAAAAAATTATTCAAATATTTTTTTTATTTGAAAAAGAAGGGGGGGAGGGTCAATTCACAACAGCATAGTGTATTGCACAAAAGCAAAAAATTGGAATATAAATTCAAATCATATAACCAATTCTAAGTTCTTTGACTACAGTTATTCTGTGTCAGAAAACTATTATGTGTCAAATATTGAATTACAATCCAAATTCAGACCTATATCAAGCGCGAATATTGTGTCAATTTTTGCCCTAACTGTTCAGGGTTGGACCTCTGCGGTCATATCCAGCTGTGCTTGGCAAAGCAATTTATTATAGGATACAGCATCTCTCCTAATTTTTAAGCCCCCGCTGTAGCGGAGGGGGCATTAAGTTTTACCCTTGTCCGTACATCTGTCCATACGTCTGTCTGTATGTACGTCCCAAAGTTGGTTTCCATTCTCTAACTTTAGTTTGTCTCAACCAAATGTTATGAAACTTATACACAGTGCTGATTACCACTAAATACAGATCAAGTTTGAATTTTGGTGGCGTCACTTTCACCGTTCTAGAGTTATGCTCCTTTACAAATGGAAAAATTGCTAAATTTTTCGTTTCTGTTCTCTAACTTAAGTTTGCCTCAACCAAATGTTATGAAACTTATACACAATGCTTATTACCACAATATACAGATCAGGTTTGAATTTTGGTGCCGTCACTTTTACTGTTCTAGAGTTATGCCCTTTACAAATGGAAAAACTGCTCTAAATTTTTCTTTTTTTTTTCTAAATATCAAGTAATTTTTATACGACCGCAAAAAATTTTTGTGGTCGTATATTGGTAGGATGTTGTCGTCGTCCGAAGACACATTGGTTTTCGCACTCTAACTTTAGTTTAAGTGCATGGATCTCTAGGAAATTTTACCATAAGGTTCAATACCACAAAAGGAAGGTTGGGATTGATTTTGGGGGTTATGGTACCAACAGTTAAGGAATTAGGGGCCAAAAATAAGCATTTTTGTAACTTCCAGACAATAATCTATGTGTAAGTGTATGGATCTCTCTGACATTGTACCACAAGGTTCCATATCACAAATGGAATGCTGGGATTGATTTTGGGGGTAATTGCCTCAAAATTTTAGGAATTAGGGGCCAAAAAAGGGGCAAAAATAAGCATTTTTCTAGTTTCAGGACAATAACTTGTGTGTAAGTGTATGGATCTTTCTGAAATTGTACTACAAGATTCCATATCACAAAGGGAAAGCTGGAATTGAGTTTGGGGGTAATTGCCCTAAACGTTTAGGAATTAGGGGCCAAAAATAAGCATTTTTCTAGTTTCCAGACAATAACTTGTGTTCAAGTGTATGGATCTCTCTGAAATTGTACTGCAAGGTACCATACCTCAAAGGGAAGGCTGGGATTGAGTTTGGGGTGATGAATCATAAGGGGGTTCAAAAAATTGGGGGATTTTTTTTTTTTTTTTTTTTCTTTAAAATTTTCCATTTTAAGTTGGTTATTTCTGATTTATATTTAAAAGCAAATAATAATGATATGGCAGGAGATACAGGATGTGTAAATTATTATATAATAAGTATTGTGCAATAGCAAGAAATTTTCAATTGCACAGTATTGCGCAATAGCAAGAAATCTTCAGTTGCACAGTATTGTGCAATAGCAAGAAATATCCAATAGCACAATATTGCACAATAGCAAGAAATTGTCAATTGTACAGTATTGCGCAATAGCAAGAAATATCATTCAGTTGCATTGCAGAAATATTGTGCACAGTAAGAAGATACTTTGTATAAATTGCTTATTTCTTGACCAATTTCAATGGGGTTTTATTCTTGAATTCTTGGGGTTCTTTAATATGCTGAATCTAACCGTGTATTAAGTTTTTGGATTTTGGGCCCCGTTTTTAAATTGGTCTACATTGAGGTCCAAAGGGTCCAAAATTAAACTTTGTTTGATTTCATCAAAATTGAATTTTGGGGTTCTTTGATATGCCGAATCTAACCGTGTATTTAGATTCTTAATTTTGGTCCCGTTTTCAAATTGGTCTAAATTAAGGTCCAAAGGGTCCAAAATTAAACTTAGTTTGATTTTAACAAAAATTGAATTCTTAGGGTTCTTTGATATGCTGAATCTAAACATGTATTTAGATTTTTGATTATGGGCCCAGTTTTCAAGTTGGTCCAAATCGGGGTCCAAAATTAAACTTTGTTTGATTTCAACAAAAATTGAATATGTGGGGTTCTTTGATATGCTGAATCTAACCATGTATTTAGATTCTTAATTTTTGGTCCCGTTTTCAAATTGATCTACATTAAGGTCCAAAGGGTCCAAAATTAAACTTAGTTTGATTTTAACAAAAATTGAATTCTTAGGGTTCTTTGATATGATGAATCTAAACATGTATTTAGATTTTTGATTATGGGCCCAGTTTTCAAGTTGGTCCAAATCGGGTCCAAAATTAAACTTTGTTTGATTTCAACAAAATTGAATATATGGGGTTCTTTGATATGCTGAATCTAACCATGTATTGAGATTTTTGATTTTGGGCCCGTTATCAACTTTGTCCACATTGAGGTCAAAAGGGTCCAAAATCAAACTTTGTTTGATTTCATCAAAAATTGAACTCTTGGGGTTCTTTGATATGATGAATCTAACCATGTATTTAGATTTTGGATATTGGACCATAATAGGTGAATGTCCAATTTAAAATTTTTAAGTTCTTAGACCACATTCATTCTGTGTCAGAAACCTATGCTGTGTCAAATATTTAATCACAATCCAAATTCAGAGCTGTATCAAGCTTGAATGTTGTGTCCATACTTGCCCCAACTGTTCAGGGTTCGACCTCTGCGGTCGTATCAAGCTGCGCCCTGCGGAGCATTTTATTAAAATTGGAGTTATCTTCCTTTGTACATGATTATAGTTGAATCAACTACAATCAATGCTTTATACAATGCAATGTTTAATTTTGCCTTCCACTGATAAATTAAAGCAATTTTTACCCTCAATTCCTAAAAATATTTCAAAGTCTTCTTTGAAAATTGGAGTTATCTTTCTTTGTGCATAATGGTAGTTGAATCAACTACAACCAATGCTTTATACAATGCAATATTCAATTTTACTTACTACTGATAAATTTAAGCAATCTTTACCATTCAGTGCTTACAAGCTGTTTGATAATTGTTCTAGGGATGCCCCTTTACAAATGAAAAAAATTGCTGAATTTTTTGTTTCCATTCTCACTTTAGTTTGCCTCAACCAAATGTTTTAAATTTATACACAATGCTTATTACTACATAATACAGATTAAGTACGAAATTTGGTGGCATCACTTTTACCATTCTTGAGGTATGTCCCTTTATAAACATTAAAATTGTTGAATTTTTTGTTTCCGTTCTCTAACTTTAGTTTGTCTCAACCAAATGCTATAAAACATATACACAACCGTTCTAGAGTTATGCGTGTTTACAAATAGAAAAATTGCTGAATTTTTAGTTACTGTTCTCTACTTAAGTTAGCCTCAACCAAATGTTATGAGACTTGCACAAAATGCTTATTACCACAAAACTCAGATCAAGTTCAAATTTGGGTAGCGTCACTTTTACCGTTCTTCAGTTATGTCCCTTTATAACTATATGATATGCAATGCATCATCTTTGTCCACATGTCCGCGACTGTGGGTACATGTATAATGCTATGAAGAAGACACATTTGGTTCCCGGACAATAACTTTAGTTTAAGTGTATGGATCTCTATGAAATTTTTTAGGAAGGTTCAATACCACAAAAGGAAGGTTGGGATTGATTTTGGGGATGATGGTCCCAACAGTTTAGGAATTAAGGGCCCAAAACAAGCATTTTTCTAGTTTCAGGATAATAACTTGTGTATAAGTATTTCGATTGCTCTGAAATTGTACCACAATGTTTAATACCACAAGTAGAAGGTTGGGATTCATTTTGGGGGGTTAATGTGCCAACAGTTTAGGAATTAAGGGCAAAAAACAAGCATTTTTGTAGTTTCCTGACAATAACTCTCTGATATTTTACGACAAGGTTCCATATCACAAAGGGAAGGCTGGGATTGAGTTTGGGGGTAATTGCCCCAAACATGCAGGAATTAGGGGCAAAAAAAGGGCAAAAAACAATCATTTTTCTAGTTTCCAGACAATAACTTTTGTTGAAGTGTATGGATCTCTCTAAAATTGTACTACAAGGTTCCATACTACAAAGGAAAGACTGGGATTGAGTTTGATGGTTACTGCTCCAAGGGGGGATTAAAAAAAGTTTTGGGGGTGTTCAAATTTTTTAAGGGGTTCATAATTTTTTTCAAGTTTCAAGAAGAAATCTTCAATTGCACAGTATTGCGCATTAGATTTGTAAGATCTTTGACCACATTTATTTTGTGTCAGAAACCTATATTATGTCAAAAATTTGATCACAATCCAAATTCAGATAGTATCAAGCTTGAATATTGTGTCCAAATTTGCCCCAACTGTTCAGGGTTCGACCTCTGCAGTCGTATCAGGCTGCGCTCATAGAAGCATTTTATTTAAATTTTTTTTCATTCAAATTTTATTAATGGAACTTTCTCTTCATTTTTGTGATCTGAGATATTTCTACATAGAGATATTTGGTCAGATGATTTTAATATTTTTCAATGATGTTTGATGTTGAAATTTATTGGAATATTTTAACATCCTATTACCATAAGTTGATCATTAGCTCAGTGACAGTATATATTGTTAACATTTTGGTCATTTTATTTGAGATTAAAGCCACAGAGACAGCAATTCAACAACTTACTTCGAACAGAATAGAATTCTAGAGATCACCATACTTCATTGAACAAAAAACAATTTTTACAGCACATGAAAATACCTAAATAAAAGTTACCCTGAATAGAAGCAATTTTTGAATATATTATATATAGTGAAATAGTGAATATAACAGATGCACCAAATAGTCAATATCATTACAAAATTTTCAATGACAGCCACCACCACCACCTAACTTGGAATAGGCACATAAATATGTTGCATTGTTAATCACTTAATTTTGTGTCGCCTGTTGCAGAATGCAAGACATAGAGATTACAAACCAGCAGTGTCAGCATAAACTTTTTGTAAAAATTACAAAAAAGTTTCATATTTCAGAGGATAGTACATGTCAGTTTGGCAGGTTTCATATGACCTTGACATCATTTTCATGGTTCAATTGGTCTGTGTTTCAAATACTATATGTAAGCAAAAGGTCAACTATATTTGGTGTATGGAATGTTAGTAAGGGGTACAGGTCTGAATGGCAAGGTTCATATGACCTTGACATCGTTTTATGGTTCATTGGTCAATGTTTAGTTTCCTGGTTATGTCTGTTGTATATTATAAGCAATAGGTCAACTGTATTTGGTGCATGAAATAATTATATGATGTTCATGTCTGTCTGGCATTTATCATCTGACCTTGACCTCATTTTTATAGGTCATTGTTTGGTATGTTTTTTTGATACTTTTACTTAAAGGTATTCATGTTTGTCTGGCATTTATCATCTGACCTTGACCTCAGTTTTATAGGTCATTGTTTGGTATGTTTCTTTGATACTTTTAGCTAAAGGTCAACTATATCTGGTGTATGTGAAATGATTGTAAGTTAAACATGTCTGTCTGGCAGGGTTTATCTTACCCTGACTATTGTTATGGATCATTGATAATGTTATTAATAAGTTTAAGTGTTACTTGTAGTAAAACCTTTATCTTGAAGATTTCAGCATTAGGTATTAAGTCACGGTCAGTAAAGCAGGCAAGACATTTCAGCATGTGCACTCTTCCAGGGAATCCTTTCTTCTAATATGGAAGCTTAATTTTAGCTGACTTTGGGCCAAAGGTCTATGGGAGCTATTGCCATTACCTGGTGTCTGTCAGTAGTATAAACTTAAAAATCTTTTCTGCAACCATACATCCAATTTGAACTGAGAATACACTTAACCACAATCCTCCTAAGGGGATATAGTTTAAAAGTTGAATTTGTTCTCAAAGCAAAAAACATGGTAACTCTGGCTAATAATAGAACAAATCTTATCTTGAAAATAAGAACGAAGTTAATTGTTGCATCAAGTCATAATCTACTAGTCTTTATAGTAGTAGGGGACAACCATTTGATGTTTTGGGTTGGGGAGGGGGCAGGAGCATTTTGAAAATGAAGTCTGGGCTGGTAAGAACTGAGAATGAATAATCTTGTCTGAGACAAGTTGAACATAAATATTCTGCAACACTAATTGCAGCCAGTCATTGCCATTGTGTAGAAAAAAGAAAATAAATTTTAATGCCAAATCGTCTCCTTACTGCCTTCAAATGACAATTTTTTTGCCCATTTAGATTTTATCTTAAAAAAATATAAGAGATGTATGAAGGTTCTTAAATTCACTTTCGTTTCAAAACCTTAACTAGCATAGTAGAGGGGCATTGTATTCACAGGCACTCGTCTCAGAAAAAAAAATTATATAAAGGTATATAGGAATTTTTTTTTCTGAGACGAGTGCCTGTGATTGTATTTCAGGTCCATAGGTCCATCTGTTGTAAGTTTGTCTGTATCAGGTGAAGTTTTGGTTTAGAGTAGTATGTGGTCATACCAACTTGAAACTTTGGTTTGCATTGTACACATGTTTATTATACAATATTTATGCCAAATTAGATGTTTAAACCCAGATTCACAGTTCACTGAACATGGAAATGTAATGGTGCAGGCGGCTTATGGTGTCCTATGGACACATATTCTTGTTATTATCTTGGAAGCTATAATAAATAAAGAGAAATATTAAACATCTCAAAATTGATCCAAAAATAGTACTTATTAGTTTGATTGAAATTCTCCATGGTGTCATACAGAAGTTATTGAGCTATAAATTTGGCATATATGATGATTTTTACCCTTTTTGTTACTTTTAGAAATTATCTTAAAAACTGTAATAGATGGAGAGAAATTATAAACTGGAAAATGATTATCAAGCAAGATCTTCAAATAAGTGAGCATGACTGAAATTGTCAATAGACTCCTAAATATAAAAGTTATCATCCACATATGACTACTTTTACCATTTCCTGCTATTAATTACCTATAATCCACGGATAGAAATTTTAAACAGCAAAAATTATCATCAAGATGAGATCTACAAGATCAAGTGTCTTTAAATGACCTAATGATTTTATCTCAGCTGGACCAAAGTTCTATTTATAATATAGTCTATTGCCATCATTGCATGTCCTTGGTTTTTCATTTTAAAAAATGGAAAACTGCTGAGAGGATGGGACCAAACCAGAATCATCGCCCCTAAATAATGATTTTTTTTTACTATACAGGTATCTATATTAGATATATGATAGCCAGCATGAACAGGTAAGCTAGATCTACAGATAAGCCAGCAAAATCATCAGTCCATTCCTTATACAAATATAGGAGGACAATTCACCACCCTGTTTTTTTTAAAACATTTTTGACAATTATTAAAAAACTATGATAGAAAGAGAAATTGTCAACAGCAAAAATAATTCATAGAAAACAAGATCTACAAAATTAAACAAGACTACATGACCCAATTTGTCATGTAACCCTTTATAGGAGTCATTGCCCCTAATTGACAATTGAATTATAATGCTCATGTTTTATGTTTTTGGTTCATATATATTGAGAACTGCAATAGAGAGGGTCTGGATGGGGTTTACAGAATAGAGAATAATGGACAAACAAAATTAAAGAATTGAGAAAAAAAGGCAAAAAAGTTGAGAATAGAAATAATGGGGTGCTGAAATATAAAGAATAGAGAAAAATGGTCTTAAATATAGAATTATAGCATATTTGTTTTTGATACTAACTTTATCAGCAAGAATATCAAGCATGCCCCCAAGGTCGAGCTGATGAAGTCAGTATAAAAAAATAAATGCCATTATTCTATTTATCAGCAATTTTGTTTTAATTTTTTTTTGTTCGAGAAAATGAAATAAAATGAAATAGTAAGTAAAACTATTTTTAGGCATAGAAAATGTGATAGTTGTTCGGTTGTATGAATGAAGTGGCATGCATTTCATTGATGAATTGATGTGGATGGACATGAACATGTGATGTCATTCCCTTATATTTTCGAGTATCAGATCCTGTCCATGATATAGAAAAATATTAGGCAATAAGATCAAAGGGAAAATAAACAAATTGCTGATAAAAGTTTGAATAATAAGGGAATGAAAAACATACATTCAGACCCTTATTTAGAGAAAAAATTATCAGCAATAAAAAAAAATCTTGAGAAATAGGTGAACAAATTAAATGAACTTGTCTGTAGAAATTAACCCCCTAAATTACAATATTTGAATAATTTTAGATTTTTTTCAATTACTGGTATCTTGGAACAGTATATCTAACATATATAACTCCTTTCCAGCATTACAGATATAAATACATCATATAAGCTCTAAAGTTTGGCATTTATATTTATCTTTTCAGAGTAGTTAAAAAAAACTGCAGTACCGGTATTTGTTTCTAATATTACCTTTTTTGAAATGGAAAACAAATCCTAGGTAGGGCAAACTCTGATCCATACCAATATATTAATATGCAAAAAGAGATGTTGGGTAGACAGCAATCCATCCACAAAAAATATATATACATTAAATGCAGTATTCTTTAATAAGGTTTGCATTGACAAGATCATTGTCTGTCCTACTAAAGTTATCTCCCATTACAAAAAAATCGAATAAAAAAAAAGTTGGGATTTGAAAATAAACAATTGCAATCCTAGCTCTTATTGTATTAAATAATATATTAAACTTAAAAAAAAGTATCTTGATAATTTACAAAAGACACTCAAGTATAAAATGTTCATTGTCATAAACCTTTCTTCCAAGAGAATGATTAAACATGACAGTCTGCCATTCACTTCAGAATTTTTGTATTTTTTTGTTTTCTTTTTTTTATTCTCTAATTCCGAGAAGAAATACTTGATGTACTTTTATCAAACTTTTCATTTATTGGTTTCAGTTTACTCTCTTTTGAGTTCTGTTTGATAAAATACTACTTTATGGGGGAAGGGATGTCAGCCTGAGGTTTGGGTAAAAGTGTTTTTTTAAAGCTTTAAACATTCATTTGTTAGAGTATATCCTTTTGTTATAATTTGAAGAAAAAAATCCTTAATGGAACCAGTTCAGCTTTAAAACAGTGAAAGTACAGTGGACCCCTCACATGGGAGATTAAAATATGTCCTTCCAAGTATAACAAAACGAACAACCCTTGAAAAGTCTATGTAAACAACTTCCTTGATACTTGTACATGGCAGAACAGGAAGCCTGGGAAAAAGGACATTTGCCTTTCCCCAATTTTCACTAACTGGTAAAAATCAAAGTTTTTTTTAAAAAGGCTTAATTAACCTCATTTTCACGGTTTATTAATCACCATTACGAATTCATGATTTGGTCAGTTTTCAGATACTTTTAGTTATATCTATGACTTTGGAAGGGTAATAAGGTGAAAATATTATACTTGACTTTGATTTCTGTCTTGGTTTACCAATCTAAGTTAAGTTTTTTTCTGATTAGGTGAGTTTCTCAGATATTATAGATGGATCAAATAATTATTTGACATTTGAACTTATATTTATGGTTCATTGGTTAATGTTAAGTTTGGTGGTTAGATCCTAAATTCTTGAAAAAAAATAATTGTTTCAGAAAGGATGTGGAAAAAGTAGTTTGTTTCCAAAGAAAATAATGGAAATAGTAAATTCACATTTTGTTTTAAAAAAAAAATTCTTGTTCCTGTATGGTATTGAAAAAAATCTCATACTTAACAGTTTTTGTCGAGCTTGCGAAATTTATTTCGCAAAAGCAAGACATAGCGATCCTAGATTCTGTCGGCGGCGTCAACATTTAGGTTCAGTATGTGGTTAAAGTTTTTTTGGACATCAATAACTTTGTCAAACATGCATGGAATTTTATGAAATTGGAACAGAAGCTTCTTTATGACCAAAAACAGTAACCAGGGCAAAATTTTGAAAATATTTATTTTCATTTTTCCGTATTTCACTAATAAATGGACATAGTTTTTTTACAGTTAACTTCAGATTTTTTCAGTCATCAATAACTTTGTCAAACCTTCATGGAAATTTATAAAATTTGGACAGAAGCTTGTTATTGACCAAAAGACAGTATCCAGAGCAAAATTTTGCAAATATTTATTTTCATTTTTCCATATTTTACTGATAAATTGACTTAGTTTTTTTACAGTTAACACTTAGGCTCAATCTAAAGTTAAAGTTTTTCAGTCATCAATAACTTTCTCAAAGCTTCATGGAAATTTCTGAAATTTGACAAGCTTGTTTATGACCAAAATATAGTATCCAGAGCAAAATTTGGAAATATTTATTTTCATTTTTCCGTATTTTACTGATTAATAGACTTAGTTTTTATACAACCACAAATAATTTTTGTGGTCGTATATTGGTATGATGTTGGCGGCATCGTCGTCGTTGTCGTCATCTGAAGACACATTGGTTTTTCGCACAATAACTTTAGTTGAAGTGAATGGATCTCTATGAAATTTTACCATAAGGTTCAATACCACAAGAGTAAGGTTGGGATTGATTTTGGGGGTTATGGTACCAACAGTTATGGAATTAGGGGCCAAAAAAGGGCCCAAATGAGCATTTTTCTAGTTTCCAGACAATAACTTGTGGAACAGTGTATGAATCTCTCTGAAATTATACCACAAGTTTCCATGCCACAAAGGGAAGGTTAGGATTGACTTTGGGGGGTTATGGCTCAAACCTATTTGGAATTAAGGGCAAAAAAGAGGGAAAACAAGGGTTTCCTGGTTAATGGACAATTTAAAAGCAGTGTAAGGGAGGTAATCCAAATACATTTAAAGTATTAAAAAAAAAATTTGGATTACCTTCCTTACATTGCTTTTAAATTATGTATAAAGATGTATTGTCTTGAGGTGATAAGCTGTCAATTAATTTTTAGAAGTTATTATTAAAGGAATATTAATTTTAGCCATGATTATGTATGTCATTTTGTATTTTAAAACTTTTGTATTTAAATTGGTAATTATGGTTGCAAACTCCATTGGAAATTTGAATTGAGATTATGACCATATCTTGAGGGAAAGAATTTTTTTGGAAAAAGGGGTGGGAGGTGGAAATTGTGGGGGGGCAATCTTTTCTCATTTCAGATTTCAGAAATTAAAAAGAAAATTTCTTCAAATATCTTTTTTTTTTCAAAAATAAAAAGGGGGGGGGGTTAATATGCAACAACATGGTGTATTGCACAAAGCAAAAAATTGAATATAAATTCATATCATATAACCAGTTCTAAGTTTTTTGACTACAGTTATTCTGTGTCAGAAACCTATTATGTGTCAAATATTGAATTACAATCCAAATTCAGACCTGTATCAAGCGTGAATATTGTGTCCATTTTTGCCCGAACTGTTCAAGGTTGGACCAGCTGCGCTCAGCGAAGCATTTTATTGGACATTTAACAAGTAGATACAGTCTTGAGTTAAAGTTTATTACACATAAATTACTTTGTCAAACCTCATAGAGTTTTATGAAACTTTGGCAATAGCTTTTTAAAGATTAAGAGATAATGTCTGAAGCAAACCTTTGAAAATATATTTTTTTCATTTTTTACAGTTAACAGTTAAAGACAGTCTGGGATAAAAAAAAATTTTACATGATAAATTTGTAAACCTTCATGGATTGTTATGAAACTCGTACAGAAGCTCATCTTCAACACCAAAAAATAGCATCTACAGAAAAAGTTTGAATTTTTTTTTAAATTCTGTATTTTACTGATGAATAGACTCACTTTTTAAGTCAACATTACACTTTAACACCGACAGCAGCAATTGCAGGTGAGACACAGGGTTCCACGGAACCCCTTACAAATTTTTCTGACTAGGCATGGGGTTTTTTTCTGGGTTTTTTTCTTGTGATAAATAGTTTTTGGGCTTAATGCTAATTTTTTCAGACACATACTAGCCTTGAATCATAAAAATTGTTTGTCCCTAGAAAAAAACCATGCTCAAACTGACAACACACACAAAAGATGAATGGTCAGTGCCTTAGTTAACCTGAAATTTTGAAAGAACCTTTTAGCCTGAGGACCCAATTAACATTAAAAAATAGAAATAATATAATAAAATCAGGAAATGTTTTAGTCAATTAAATACAATCTTTTTCCCGGTTTTGTACTTGCATGAGTAACATGATGGGTGCCACATGTGGAGCAGGATCTGCTTACCCTTCAGGAGCACCTGAGATCACCCCCAGTTTTCAGTGGGGTTCATGTTGTTCAGTCTTTAATTTTTATGTTGTGTTTGTTTACTGTTTTTTGTCTTGGGTCTTTTTCTTTTTTTGCCATGTCTGTTTATTTTTGAAATATGAGTTTGAATGTCCCTTTGGTATCTTTTGCTTCTCTTTTATAGGGATATCATTCATATTATTTACCTGTTCTTTAAATTCTTAGTACCAGTAATTAAATTCAGTAAAACATTTCTTTAAAAGATTGAACTGTAATCATAGTTTTGAATAATTTAGCAAATATTTTTTTCAAGAATCTTAATGATTATTAAGTTGATGTTTGGAAGATAACTCATGATTATTTATTTTCTATCCTGTGGGAACTAGCAAAATGTCTGCCAAGTGCTGAGTCAGAGTTTTAGGTTTACAGAGGCAGATTTAGGGGAGCTTCTGGCTTATTTGCATTTAGCTGCATTATCTGGCTAAGTTGTAAATAGTTACATTATCTGGTTTATTTATATTTAGCTACATTATCTAGCTATAAAGAAATTCCCAAAAATAAAATTTTCTTGCATATTCCATATAAATTGTATTAAAAAAAGATACTGTAAATTTGTCTTGATTCTGACAAAATTTAATAGATATACCCTATGAGTATACTTATTTCATTACTGTTTATGTTTCATGGTTTTTGTTGTTAAAATGCATTCTGGAGACTGAAGAAAAAATTTTGATCTGAGAATGAACACATTGGCAATCTCCTATAAACACATAAGACTGGAAGACTAAATTTGTTTTTGTTAAGGATGCAGACTTCAATTGTAACTTACCAATGTTCTGTCAAATTTTTTTTGCTGGTAAATAGTGATAACACTCCATCAATAAACAAATCATATTATTAAATTATTAATCACTTTCCTGGTGTCAAGACAGGGGAGATAATCCACTGAATATTTGTAAGTTTTGATAGAATTCTGTATCTAGGTTCTGGCACCCTAAGGCATAGTTGACCTTTGACATATAATGTCATTTTTTTATAATTCCATTTTTATATGACCGCAAAAATATTTTGGGATCGTATAATGGTATGATGTCATCGTCGTCCGAAGACACATTGGTTTCCGGACAATATCTTTAGTTTAAGTGAATGGATCTCTATGAAATTTTTTAAGAAGGTTCAATACCACAAAAGGAAGGTTGGGATTGATTTTGGGGATGATGGTCCCAACCATTTAGGAATTAGGGGCCAAAAACAAGCATTTTTCTAGTTTCAGGATATAAACTTGTGTATAAGTATTTTGATTGCTCTGAAATTGTACCACAATGTTTAATAATACAAGTAGAAGGTTGGGATTCATTTAAGGGGTTATGGGGCCAACAGTTTAGGAATTAAGGGCCAAAAAAGGGCCAAAAACAACAATTTTTGTAGTTTCCGGACAATAACTTGTATGTAAGTGTATGGATCTCTCTGACATTGTACCACAAGGTTCCATATCACAAAGGGAAGGCTGGGATTGAGTTTGGGGATAATTGCCCAAAACTTGTAGGAATTTATTTAAAAAAAAGGGCAAAATACAAGCATTTTTCTAGTTTCCAGACAATAACTTGTGTTTAAGTGTATGGATCTCTCTGAAATTGTACTACAAGGTTCCATACTACAAAGGGAAGGATGGGTTTGCGTCTTGGGGTAATTGCTCCAAGGGGGGTTTCCAAAAGTTTTTTTCGGGGATTTTTTCCAATTTTTTTAAGGAATTCATATTTTTTTCAAAAATTTTCAAATTTCAACAAATTTTTGAAAAGTTTAAAGAAGAAATCTTCAATTGCGCAGTATTGGGCAATGGATTTGTAAGATCTTTGACCACATTTATTTTGTGTCAGAAACCTTTATTATGTCAAAAATTTGATCACAATCAAAATTCAGACAGTATCAAGCTTGAATATTGTATCCAAATTTGCCCCAACTGTTCAGGGTTGGACCACTGCGGTCGTATCAGGCTGCGCTCAGCGAAGCATTTTATTTGCTCTATTTTGGTGAAGCAGGTCCCATTTAAATTAACTGTTTGTAACTGCCACTTCCATTCCATGTTTACCTCATTGTTCTGCCTTTTTGGCAAGTCTGGCTTGTCTTTGAAATTAAAAAAAAAGGATCTCGAGACAAATTTGATTTAATCATTATCTGGTGAGAATATATATAGTGTTATGTCTATATACATGATAAACATGTCCATCTGTCTGTGATCACTTGTATGTGTGGTACATCTGTGAATTGATATATATATATAGTAAGAAAACTGTGTTGCTTTAATAGATCTCTTAGTAGTTTTTACATTATCTGTTTGATACAGCAAAAAGCTCACTTTGATTTAAAAGATTTTCTTAACTGTTTTGACAGACTTAATAAACTTAAATTGTAAAAAAACAAAAAAATGGAAATGAGGAGCATTTCATCTTCTATATCTCACTTTTATATAAATATTTCAGAGTTTCCTGGACCTTAAAAAATTTAGCAACGTACTTATAAGCTATAAACATATTAATGTAAGATTTAGTATGATACACTTGTAATTTATTTCTCTTTTCAGAAAAATGGTATGGGAATCTTTTATAACATGAAACAAACATGGACTTCAACTTTAATATTCCAAAAATCAAAAGACAAGCTACAAAGGGTAAAGTCTGTTTTTCTCTGATTATACCTCATGCAGTGCCCCAGACTGCCAGAGACACAACCTTTGCAGTACTAGAAACATGTTTTTGACTGTGTCATTGTATTGTGTAGTATGTTTTCACAATTGAAATACAATTACATGTACCGTAAACACTATTTATAATTGAAAGTAACTGAAATTACTGCTGTTTGTTTGATAAAAAAGATAACAGGAGGACAAAACAATCAGCTTCGTTTAACTTAAAACAAGCTGGGCAAACTTTTGTTTCGCTTAACTGCAAATCATGCGGCACTTTTATATAAAGTTTAAAAAAAAACAAATAGATGATAAATCCAAAACGGAGTTTCAAATTTAATTGAAAACAAGGAAGTAATTTCAATTATTAGAAATGTATAAACTTCATTAAATTCTTGATGGATATTGAAGGATCTGTAATATTGCAATTTTTTTAATGGGATGTTTTTGTTATTTCAGATAATTTAAGAAGTGTAACAGTAAAAGGTAGAGATGCACAAGATGTGTTGGATAATTTACAGAGATCATACCTGGACAGGAATTTCAGAGCAAACTGGGAGGTTACATCGGTCTATTTGGTGGAAAATAAAACTTTAGAGGATGCTTATAGGTATAAAAAATGAACAATACTTTTAGGGTTCATGATTGTGCAAATATTGTAAGCATAATTTCATTCTGTTGTGTAGAACTTCCAGTACACAAAACACACTAAAGTATTTTTTCTTCACACTAGTGTGTTTGTTCTGTTGGAAATGAAACCTTAGGGAAAATTTGTCAGGGAGTTTTTACGCCAAAAGGAAAGAGTATATTGCCGGAAAAGATCCACTATTACACAATGGTAGGTTTATTTTAAAACTTTATGATACTGGTAACTGCCTTCTTACAGATACATGTAGAATATAATATATGAGACTATTTTATTGCATAACAATCCCAGGAATTTCAGTATGAGTCATGTCAAAGACCCACATAGAAATTTTTCTGGAACAACCCAGTTCAAAACCATTTTATATTGTTATAAATCAGAAAGGGATATATTTCAGAACCAAGAGAAATGAAATGAAAGATGATGGAAGACATTCAAGGGAGTTGGCAGAACAATATGCATATGTTAGTATGAAAGATCCAAAGATTGCACAAAAAGTCGCTCAAGATGGATTAAAAACAAGAGAGTTAAACTTCAATTCATTGGGTAAGATTTTAATATTCATAAACAAAAAATGAGCAGGAATATTTTTTCAGAGATAGATGATATAGACTTGTTGCAGGAGGAGTAAAAACCTCAGTTGAAGTGGCATATAGGAGTTATTGTCCTTAAATGATGTAGAGAAACTTCAAATTATACAACGGCAAAAAATTTGCGGTCATATATTGGTATCACGTCATCGTCGTCCGAAGACACATTGGTTTCCGGACAATAACTTTTGTTTAAGTGTATGGATTTCTATGAAATTTTACCATAAGGTTTATGACCACAAAAGGAAGGTTGGGATTGATTTTGGGGATTATGGTCCTAACAGTTCAGGAATTAGGGGCCAAAATGGGGCCCAAAATAAGCATTTTTCTAGTTTCCAGACAATAACTTGTGAAATGGTGTATGGATCTCTCTGAAATTATACCACAAGTTACCATATCACAAAGGGATGGTAAGAATTTGCTTTGGGGGTATGGCTCAAACTGTTTAGGAATTAGGGGTTAAAAAGGGGGAAAAACGAGGGTTTTCAGGTTAACGGACAATTACTTAAGTACAAAACATAGTTTTAAAGCAGTGTAAGGGAGGTGATTCAAACACATATTGTCAAATTACCTCCCTTACACTGCTTGTAAATTATTTATAAAGAAACTTATTGTCTTTAGGTCATTACCTGTCAATTTATTTTTAGAAGTTACTATTTTAAAAATGTTTAATAAAGGTAATTTAATTATAGCCATGATTATGTATGTGAAGGAATTTTATTTTTAGATGTTACTATTTAATGTTGCTGATGGAGGCTTTTTAATTTTAGGCATGATTATGATGTCATTTTCTATTTTAAAATTATTTAATTTTAGCCATGATTATGTGTGTGAAGGAATTTTATTTTTAGATATTACTATTTAGTGTTGCTGATGAAAGTGTTTTAATTTTAGGCATGACTATGATGTCATTTTCTATTTTAATACTTTTATGATGCATTTAAATAGATTTTTATGATTGCAAAGTCCTAGCTGTCAATTTATTTTTAGAAGTTACTTCTAAATGCTGATGAAGGAATTTTATTTTTCAGATATTACTATTAAAAGTTGCTGATGAAGGTTTTTTTAATTTTAGCGATGACTATGATGTCATTTTCTATTTTAATACTTTTATGATGTATTTAAATGAGCTTTTATTGTTAAAAAAAAAGCATTTTTCTAGTTTCCAGACAGTAATTTGTGATTAAGTCTATGGATCTCTCTAAAATTGTACTACAAGGTTCCATAAAACAAAGGAAAGAATGCAATTGAGTTTGATGGTTAATGCTAAAAGAGGGATTCAAAAAGTTTAGGGGGAAGGGGGGGGTTTCCAATTTTTTTTAAAAGGATTCATACTTTTTTTTCAAAATTTTCAAAATTTCAAATTTTTGAAAAGTTTCAAGAAGAAATCTTCAATTGCACAGTATTGCACATTAGATTTGTAAGATCTTTGACCACATTTATTTTGTGTCAGAAATCTATATTATGTCAAAAATTTGATCACAATCCAAATTCATATAGTATCAAGCTTGAATATTGTGTCCAAATTTGCCCCAACTGTTCAGGGTTTCGACCACTTGGGTTGTATCGGGCTGCGCTCAGCGAAGCATTTTATTGTTTCTGGGAAAAATTATAGAAGATAGGGAGAAACTGTAAACAGCAAAAATAATCAGCAAAACATGATCAATGAAAAAAGAGATTTAAGTCATGAATTATAGAGTTGCCATTGTTGAAGATGCACATATAGATCCAGGTGATCCATACAGGCTCTTTATAGCTACTGGTTTATGCTTGAAGTAAGATGTTGACAAAAACTCTTTCGTTATATTATTCAATCTTATAGGTTGCACTTTGTAAATACAGCTGTTTCACAAACCACGCCGCTTTTGGGGAGATATATAATATTCATAAGTATTTTGTGTTGTTTACGTACTGGTTCCCAGATATGATCTTTATGTTTCATTTCATAGAGACACATCTTGGGAATTTTTCCAGTATAAATACACATGGATGGCAGCTAAATTGAATTCTTAGGAAGACGCGAAGTTAAAGTAGGGGTTGTACAGAATTTTAGTATAAGTTTAAACTCTTAGAAGTTCGGGGCATATAAATGTTGAAAATATGCCGCACAGCCCTATATTTAGACCTTTGAAAAAAATAGTAGTGCAAATAAACTTTCCATTCTAGGATATAATTTTTTAAGAAACTTCATAGTCAAAGTGACACAGTTTTAGTTATAAAAGGAGTTTCTATTGGAAATTGCATTGTCTATATTTAATAATTACAACCTATTACTCAATCTTATAAATGAAACATACGAGACATTTCTCTGTGTTGATTCTTGTTAATGAGATTGGTGATAATCTATTTCTTTGTCACAGTGTGTAACTGAACTATAAGGTGCATAAATGCATGAGCGCTTGAGTTATTACATAATATTAATATAATGTGTTATAAGAACAAAGATAATTTATTTCAATGATCAGTTTTACACTGCGGTTTGTCGATATCCTTCAGTTACAAATATATTTTCTAGAGATGTTACACTAGTTGTTGCATTTAACCTTCCAACTGAAAGTGAGTGTGCACTTAGATTTCTATCTGAACTTATTGTCATGTTTTTAAAGTTGTTTCGCTTCAAGTCGCTTAATGATTTTGACATTGGCATTGATTTTGTTCTTGCATGTCGTGATATATGTGTATCTGGAGTTGAAGTTGAAAAATCTTCTACTGTCCATATTACATTTGGATTACTTTGGGCAGTTCTAGTGTCCTCTTCACTTTTAATTGATTCTACATCAGAACTTTCATCTCCATTTTCAGTTTTTGTACCATTTTCAATTTCAATTTCATGTTTTGAATCCTTTTTAGAACTACAGCATTTTTTACAGTTGTACTTATAGCACATATTGAATATACAGTCACTGCATGGTAAACATAACACACAACTACACACATATCTGCCTAACTGTTGGCAGCAGTCTGGACAACGTCTTAATCTATTCCATAGTCTGTGGAAGAATCCATTGTCTGAAACATGCCCTTCATTATCATCAGACCTAAAAATACACAAAACAAATTTAAATAAAAGCACAAAGGTAACAAAATAAAATTTGTAGGGAAGAAAATCAAACATTTGCAAAAAAATGTACTATTATATATTCCTCAGGTAAATACCATTTTAAGCATAAAAATTTGATTAAAAGGTGTTCATATTAACCTATAGTTACATAGATATTTGGTTTAAGTTTAACATAATTTTTTTCCATTCCTTATCAAAAATTTTAATGATTGAGTAGTGTAGATACATGTAGTTTGTCGACAACAACCTTTCAGATACTGCCTCATTGGTCTTCTGGTAACATGTTTGCCTTGAATTTGGAAGGTTGTGTATCAAATGATCAGGGTCAACAAAACCTTGTATTTTCTGTAATGGTGGACAAGTATACAATATCATGTAAACAACTAGAAAGTCATGTTCATCCAAAACAAACAAATACCTAAATGATTACAAAGAATATTCTGTTGTACCAGTTTTATTTGCGAGAATAATTATATATAAAAATGTAAAATTAATCTACACGCTGTGAACAGCTCTCTAAAAAAACAATAATTGAAAAGAACAAAAACCTACAAAACAGATGAAAGAATGGCAAACAAACAAAATATGGTTGAATATGTCTCTTTTTATCAAAAAGAAGTCTTTCTGAACATTGAACATGAAAAGAAATGGTAAAACTTACATTTTTTAGCCCAATTAAATCATAAATAACTCCTTAGAGACCACCTAGATGTACATGTATAATTGAGTGTAAATCTGATTCACAGGATTTCAACACTTGTATGCTGTGTTGTTTACTCAAATTTGAAGTACATAAAAGGAAGTGTTCATATATAGATTATAATTTTGCTTTGTTAAATAAAGTCAAAAATATTTTTTTTATCAGTCTGAGATAACATTTAGTTCAGGAAGTCGTATCCCACATAATTATTTTAATTAGGAAACCTGTAATATATTAGTTAACACTTATTTTTGGGTTGCATCCAGATTTTTTTTATAGATTTTAAAAATGAATTATTCCTAGATATTAATTTTCCTTTGGTCTTAACAAGAGCCAAACTAAGAATATGAACACAAATCAACATTTACCAATTGCAACTGGAATCGAACTGAGGTTTTACAATTGTAAAAATATTGACTCCACATATCAATATCAAATGTATGCCTTGTACATTTATTTACTTTGAGAACAGTTCTAGTATATATAAGTTTTGGACTTTCAAATTTTTTTTGTCAGTGCATTTTCATACAAAAGGTTATCCTTATTTTGAATAATTTAAGTATATCTGAAGTCTTTAAATTATTTTCTGTAAACCAAGTTTACACATAATTTTTTTGTTACTTAGTTGATTAATGCCATTAATCACTAGCTAATAGAATTTTGGGAGATTAACTCACAAACTGAATAAAAGTTCTCAATTGTATAACATCATGTTAGCCAGGACGTAAATGCATCAAGATCATTTATGAAATTTCGCAGAATCTTATTTTAGGTTATTTTTATACATATTCCAAGCTGGAATGCATTATTTCTTTTTGGTATGCATTGAATAGAAATAACAGTTATGTATTTGTTTTTCAATCTCAATTTTCTCATGCATGGTATAGGTTATGAAAGTAGTTGTTGCAACATGGTCTATCAAAATGTAAACCAAAAGAATCAATTCTAACTAACCAATCCAATTCAAGTATTATAAGATATGCAAATCATTTAAGAATTGTTGTGTAATATTTGACCAACAATATATTTTACAGGTAACAGTAAATTTGGTGTGTATCTCTGTAAACATGCTGATGTTCAGCTCGGTCTGTTTGACACTTCTGGTCAAGAAACTTGTCAGCTGATGATTTTTAAGGTAAGATTTTTATATACATTTAAGATATGAATATGCAGCAATACAGGAATGTTAGAGTTATCTCCCATTTTATATGTTATACTATTTATGAATTCTATAAATTATTTGAATTAAATCTTTAAAAAATTAAGGAAAGTTTGAATATTTAATAAATGACTTAAAAAAAAAACAGTTTTTAAGAGGTTAATGAGCAGATACTACAACTGTTGCTCACCTTTTGTATATCCAGTTGAGATAATGACATCAGGAGAATGGAAAGCAAAATGTTGTACATGGGATTTACCTGATTTTATTTCAAGATGAAATTGTGGCATTTTGTAGTAAAATTGTTTAAATATATAGAGCTAAATTAATTGATTTTCCTAAATTGATAATGTCTTTTCATTTTGAAATAATAGTGAATAGAACTAATGATGACATAACATATAACTAAAACAATACAATATTATCTCCAATGACATAACATATAACTAAAACAATACAATATTATCTCCAATGACATAACATATAACTAAAAATATACACTATAATCTCCAATGATTTTACAGTGAAAGCTGTACGTGTTAACACATTTTTTCATTGGTCCATTCAATCTGAGTTTATGAACAGTAACACATATTTGTAAAGTATTGAATTCAAACTTGTCATTTATTAAAGTAGTTATGGTAAAATTAAAATGAATTCAACACATCTTCTGTACTGTTAATACTATATACAAAATCTTTTGTATTGTTTATACTATATAAAATAAATATTTACATTATGATATATAAGGTCACCCTGGGGAAAAGTAAAGTGATGAACTTACAACACACAATGAGTGTAGAACCAACTCCAAACTATGACTCACATATCAACCAACTAAAGCCATCTCCTATGGATTTACTTAATATACAGAATCACAGGTCACAGGTAGGTTACTTTTAATATAATATATGTTACTATTATAAATGACATTTGTTAGTGAATTCTAATTTCTAGTAAAGGAAATTCTCAGCTACCCTTATAAATGACAAAGTTCAGTTATCCATGTCAATGACAGCTTTTACTTATCCTTGTCAATGTTGCATTCAGATAGGGTTACCCAATTAGACATTTATTTGCTTTCATTTTTTTCCTGTTTAAAAACTTATTTTTTATTTGGATTTTGGCTGCTTTGATGGTCATGAGTCAGATAATTTTAAAATGTCAGACTCATGGGCAGGTATGAAAAGAGTCCTATCTTTGAATAATTTACTTCCAGTGACAAATGATTATTTTAAGAGCAACTTAAATATCGATATATATTTGAGGCTTTATACCATATTCGAGCAGTTTTTTTTTGACAAGTACGTCTTTGCAGCATGTTCTGTCATGCTTGGCATGGTCTGTCTCAAGGGCAAAGGATACTTTGCATATACTTTGAATTATGAGTGGGGGTAAGCTCAGTAAGACAATGTGTGCAACTTCTTGTTCTGTTTGAAATTTGGGGAAAATATCTCTGATGAAGATAATTTGACATAGATACTAACCAGGTCATATTGCTTTTAAAATGGAACAAAAATGACATAAGAACTTGGCAGAAAACCTGTCAAGAATGAAAAAATATTGATAAACTGAAATGAAAAAAAATATAATGAGTGCAGAAAGCCATCAAATTTGTTTTAAATGTTTAACATATATATTTACATATGATCTTTTTAGATATACCTGTATGAATATGATGATGACTGTGAACCAGTACAAAGACCACGGCAATGTCTTCCATATGCTCTCATCACATATAAAAAGATTAAAGATGTCCCTCAGACTGCACAGAGTGGAGCTAGTGCCAACAAATACAACAGATCCTTTAAACCTACTGAAGTCAAAGTCACTGAAACAAGTGAACTAACCTCAATTCCTGTACTCCTTAACCGTAACATGAGTGAAACAGCTGCTTTAAAAATTCCCATTAGTGCATCATTCACAAAAGATACACATCGTCAGTTAAGTAAACAAGAGAGGAGGGAATTATTTGAGAGACAACATGCTGAGTCACTTAGACGACAAGCTCAGGAAAAAAGGCCAATAACTGAATCTTATGAAACAAACAAAATCTATTATACAAATACTGATTATTCAAAAACTCAAACACGTCAAGATCCAAGAATGAAAAATATACCATTTGCCCCACCACAGCCTACAAACATTGTCAAACAACAATCATCAACAAATTCCATGGATCCTAGGAGATTATCAAATGAGAGACCTAATCGAGGGATGGGGTACCAGAAACAACTATCTGTTAATATTCCACGACAACGCCACATGTCTGGTGGCAGTCCATCTCCTGATGGTGATAGTATAATAAGTGATGCTTTAACAGATCTTATTGTTAAAAATCAAGTAAAAGTTGATGCATTTGGAAGACCTGTTTTGGCTATTCCTAGTCCTGGTAAATCTGAAGAGGAAAAAATGCAAGCAATTAATCAAAAGTTTGCGGAAGAAATTCAAAAACATTTGCAAATGACTGGTCCTATTGATGTACCTAAAATGGCAATGGAGGAGGACTACACTCCTCAGCCAATGGAAATTGAGAGTTCTGAATCCCTGGACAATAAACAGGATAAAAATGATATGTTAGAATTTGACAGTAAAATTTCTGAACTTTTAAATGAAGCTAGCTTAAAACCTATTGAAAATGTGGAAATAAAGACCCAACAGGTAACTGAAGTCAACAAAGAAAGTGGAAACGAAAAGCCTTTAGATGATTCTGACGATGAATTGCCAAAATTGAAAAGGCCAAAAGCTAAGACTGTAGATATTTCAGCTGTAGAGGAAGATGACGATGATGAAAAGTTAATTATTGCTGAAATGGATGTTGAAAGTAAAAAACTGGAAGTGCTTGAAAAAAAGAGAAAAAGCCATGAAGGATCTCTCGAAAAAGATCTTCTTACTTTTGTCAGTCGAGAAGACATTAAGAAAAAAGATAGTGATAAAGGCTCAGATAATTCAAAATCACAAGAAGAGCAAAGTAAATTGAACAAGAAAGAAGAAAAAGACAAAAATATAAATATAGTTGTTGTAAAAGAAGAAACTATGAGTAAAGAAGAGCAAATGAAGATGCAAAGGGCAAAAGTACTTAAAGAAGTTCAGAGTATGTTGGAAAAGACCAAAGAAAAATCTGTTGATAAAATTGATGATACTACAAAAAATGACAATGAAATATTGCAAAATGATTCAAGTAAAGAGGGAGAAAAAGGGACTGAAGCGAAGAAACAGATTGAGGACAAAAAAGACATTTCTTCAAATAAAGAAGCAGGAAATTTATCAAGTGAATATATAGACTATGACTTAAGTACCTTCAGTTCTGATTCCGATAATGAAAGTGTTAGATCTGATGATAGTAGATCAAGTCATTCAATACCTCGAACATATTCAAGACCATCACCAATTTACAATGAGAGCCCAATGAAAGAGGATCAAAGAGGTCCATACAATGTGCAAACAAGTCCACATAAAATGCAATCCAAATCGGACTCCTGGGTTTGTAGAGATTTATATAATGCTTATGGGGATCGTGTCCAACAACCAGGATTAGACAATAGACCTGAAGATAGAAATCAGGATTGGTCACAACAACCAATGCACAGAGAACAGATAAATCAGCAACCCATATCTGGACATCAGAGTCAACCACAAATAACCAGACCCCCAACTCAGCAACCACATCCCAGCCATCATCATTATCAAACACCTGTTTCTAGTCAACATCAGCCACCCATACCAGGCCAGCATCAAACACCAATTTATAGTCAACAGAATCAGTCATCTATAACAGGTCAACAAAATCAACCACGTTTTACTGGTCATCAAAATCTGCCACCTTTTCAAGGGCAGCAAATGATTAGGCCACCAATGCCTGGCCATGAAAACCAGCAATTTTTTCCAGGTCAACAGATGATAAGGCCTCCAAAGCCAAACCAATCTCCTGTACCTAACCAACAGACGGTAAGGCCGCCAATGCCCAACCAATCTCCTGTACCTAATCAACATATGATAAGGCCTCCAATGCCCAACCAATCTCCTGTACCTAACCAACAGATGATAAGGCCACTAATGGATCCACAGCACTTTGATGGACATTCCTATCTACCTAGGAGACATGATGATCCTAGAAATTATCCATCACAGTTTCCTGTCAAATCCAGATCAGACTCTGACATGGTATATCCACCACATCATACACAGAATCCTCAAGGTCATCTCCCAAGTCCTTTTATGCAGGATACAGACTACAGACAACAACCAAATATGAATTTTTTAAATGTTCCAGACATGGATCATAGGCAAAATTCACTCATTGATGTGAACCCTGAAACTGGTGATGTTGATTATCGTAGATTGAATCCAGTAAAACCAGCACAGAGTCAACCACAAAATACTACGGACATGAGGAACCAGTTTCAACCAAATCCTAATATGCCATTTAATTCACCACCATTACATGTAAATATGCCTCCTCATCCTTCAAATCAGAATTATAGTCCAGAAGGAACCAATCAACAGTTTAATCCTAATAATCAGAATATGTTGAGTCCTCCTCGTTCATCTAGTTGGGGTAAAACAGAAACTATTGGTTTAACCTCTCCTTCCAAAGAGAAAAAAATTTCATTAACAGCCTATAAAGCAAGGAGGAAAAACAGTCCAATCAGAGATGGTAGTTTTGAAGGTCAATTCCCAACCTTTGATCTGGATGTTAATAACCTGAAAAACATCTTGCAAACAGTAAATGTTGTTTCTGCTCTAAAAAAAGACTTCGGTGAATCTGAGAGTGGGGATTCTATTGATGGAAGAGCACAAAGATATATTGATGATGTCACAAAAGTTAGTCCCTCAAATGTTAAACATACAGGAAAACTTGCTTTTTTAAATGATGTTCAGGATGATGATGGACTATTTAATTGTTATGGAGGCGAGAAGATACCAGGGATAGATATATCACCTCAAAATATCACTACAGGAAAAATAAGCATTTCATCTATACTTGGTACGAATGTTGATATGAAGAAATTTGATGTGGATATGAGACAGGACCAAAGACCTGAAATCCTGGATGCTCAAGGAACTCCTTTAAAGGTATAATTAATGTAGTTTATAATTATCAATGTTGTACAAATTATATAGGCTTTTTGTATACCCGGTATGTTGTTGTATGAAAGATAATGTTTAACCATGTTGCATTGAGGGCAGATCAGAAGTTGAGTTTAATAGATTATAGGCACTAGAAAATAAGTAATTAGTATGAGATTATATTGTGGTCCATCAAAAAACACAGCTACTATGGCTTAAGTAGAACATGAGGGTAAAATACAGGAAATGTCTATTATCTTGAAAACCATAATAAAAACACAAAATCTGACAGAGTAAAAATGTTTGATATGTGTAGATCTTTCTCAACTCAATCTCTACCAAAATTTCAAATGACCCTTTATCTGAGTTATGGCCCTGCAATGACAATTTCAACCAATTTATAAACTATAACAGATACACAAAATATGTTAAGACAAAAATGATCGGCAATACTAGATTTATGCAGATAATTAAAACAAGTTTGACATGACAATAAATAGAATAGATTGGTTAAAAAAAACCAACAGCAAAAAATTGCAGTTACGTATACGCAGTCTAGGACCAAATTGTAGGGAAATAACCATCTGATGCCCTTCCCCCTTCTTGATTCTGAAAAGTACTACTGCAATCCAGTCTTCATTGCAATGATAATTTGACAAATGATTAGGATTATTATATCCCCTATTTCTGAAGCAGGAAGGGAATCCCATGGTCCTTCCATCACACATTTGAGGTCATAACTGCTCATGAACCTTTGTGTACCAACATTTTTTTTCTATCCACATTATTTTGGGGATTTCCTTAGGCACAACATAAATTTTGCATTTCCTGTATGTGGCGGCTGGGGGTATCATATTGTGAGCTTTTTTGCTCACAGTATCTCTAGTTTGAACGAGTTTTGTCAGAAATATTGTACTTAATGTCTGTTCCTACATTAATGATGTTCACTCAAGTTATAAATGTGCACATTAAAATTGAATTAGTTAAAACTACTGAAACTTCTTTTCCTGTGAAATGGTTTTATACCAGAAATGAACTTAATCATTGTAAGGTTGTTTGAGACTATAGATTTACATTTAGTGCTACTTACATTTAATCAGTATTATGTATATATATTCCAGGTCAGCAAACCTCAAGCTGTAATGTGTTAATTAACATTCACCAAGAACTTTGTTAATATTAAAAAAGCAATTAATTCACTTAAATTTTTGACAAACCACAAAGACACAGCCTTGCATTCATTTTCTAATCAAATAAATCATATGTTAAATGGTAAATTCAAAGAACTATTACTATAAATGTCATTATGTTGCAGTGGTTTTTTTTTGTATTGTTGATATTATTGCATTTCAGAAATATTACGGCAAATATCCATGGGAAGAATTGCATGTATGTACATGGGTACCACAACACATCTCACTACTAATACATATCTGGGCTGAAGACACTCGCTCTTTATATATATACCTAATGTTTCTCTTACTCATTTTATAGTATAATCTAGAGCTATGAGTTTAACACCCTTTACTAAAGTGGAAGAGGAAACTTTTTTAACTCCACAATATTTCTCATGAATTTAAAAGTATTGGACCAGTTATTTTTATTACATTTTTTTTCTTTAATTTCAAACTGTGGCTAAAATTTTTATACATGAAATATATATGTAGATTTACGTTGCCTCATCTGTTATTTAATGAATGGCTATTATTTATTTTGAATTTATTGAACCATAAAATTAATTTTTGACTCTTCACATTGAATAATCCGCAAAGCGGATTATGTAAAATGTGAAGAGTCGAAAATTAATTTTATGGGTCAATAAATTCAAAATAAATTATTGCCATTCATTATAAATAAATTTCTATCAAAAATAAGGCTCAATGAACTTTTTATATTATTTATATTTACAATAACAATGTACACACATGTTGGCGTATGAATACACAACGTCAGAGTGGGCGTGTCGCCATAAAAATTGACAACATTGAAAATAAAAGTAATACTTCTAACCAATCAAAAGACAGTAAATACACCAAATTTATTTATTAGTAAATATTGTGATATTTCCTTTCATTGACTCTTCTAAAATTTGAATAGACACTTGGCAAGATAGATGTTTGTGATATTCTACATGAAAAGACCCTTATACTTTGAATTTCCGAAGTAGAGCATTTATTGAAATTGCTATTAATAAGTAATTGAATTTCTTTTCATCTGGTCACATTTCTTGAATTTAATGCAGGATTTTAAAAGATTTCATGACATGTTAGTTTGTTGGGTGGTAAATTTAGAGGAGGCATTTTCAATTCTGTTAAGGTATCACTATTTTAAGTTCAGATTGAAACCTAAAGATTTGAGCATTAATTATACTTTTGATTAAAAAATTAAGGGAAAGTGGAAATATTAATTTTGGATAGAAAAGTTATTGAGGGCAAGGGTATTGTAGAATTTTATTATGAAGAATGATGATGGTACACTTATTAAGTTTTGGACCTTAAAAAAGGATGACCTCCTTGCGTTATTTGGAAGCGTAAAATAAGTAAGAGAGGTTAGGTTATGAGGTAAAATTCCGTAATATTTTCTCATTTTGATTTTTGTTTTTGAGCCAGCCAATCTGACACCATATCACCACTCCAGATTTTAATATGGGACAGGATACTGAATAAAAGCATATAATTACATCATAGATGAGTAAATGAAGAAATTATAAGACACCATTTTTATCATTTACCAATAACTATTCACCTGTAATAGCCCTTTATTAAAACATTATTTTGAAGTTAAGCGGAATGACTCAATTTCAATTTAATTCAGTTGCTTAAAGTTCCATCTTTTATAACATTTTGGTTAGAAATATGATAGTTATACTTGTGGAAGTAGTTGAATATAATTCAGTAATAAATATAAAAATGAAACAGTTGACATTTACATGTTGATTATGCATTTGTTAAATAACAAAATTCTGCTAGAATAAAATCTTTAAAAGTAAGAAACTTTTGAACCAAGTTCCAACTTGATCCCTTTCAATACTTAGTATTAAAGAGGGCTTCCAACAACTGCTTTAGATTAAACAATTGTAAAGAAATTCTTGAATTTAATATTTTCTATGTATTAAAATGCTGAGTTTGATGATTAAGAAAGATTGACTGGCTCACAGCATCAGCAGCGCTTTGATTAATACCATGATATTTACAGGCAATATGACTGAAGGGTCATAGTATTTACTTAGGTTTTGATGATTTCTTGTTTGAGTTTATGAATATAATACTAATTATACTTGAAAGTTGGGCTTTTATTAGTGGTGGAAGTTTTTAAATACATTTTCTTATTGTATTATCATGATCATTCTCTTCTGTCTTCAAATAGGTCTTTTACCAAAGATTAACACAATGTACATCCTCATTAAATCATCATTTGTCTGTCTCTCCTTTTTAGTTCAATTTTTTATTTTAAGTTTGTTTCCAAAAAAGGTAGACTGAAATATTAATAATATTATGGCATTTCTAACCTCTTTGTTAAGTCTTGTATAGTACAACATGATTCAGTATATTTAAGTCACTTATGCTAGAATGACTTTTTTATATTTCTTTTGTTTTCATTTCTTCCCCCTTTTATATTTGAATGATGTTTCAGTGCTGTAATTCTATTAGATAGTACAAGCCAATTCTATAACAATTTATATGCTATTGCTATCTTACACTTCAGCAAATTTGGTTTAAAAAAAAAAGTCAATTTCTCCAAAAAAAATTATAACAATGTGATATTTCAACCTTTTAATCCCCTTCAATAGTAAAGAATTTGAATGGGCATCCTTCACATCTATTATTACAGGACCCTTTCATTGTAACGTCACAGTACCCAAATTGCACCCACTTAGAAAAAATAGCAGCGGAAATCTTTTTCTAAGTTTTCTTAGAGACTAAATAATTTTTATTTTTATGATTTGACATTATGCACACCTTTCAGCATAGCGAAATATATTTAAATATATGCAAAATGTTCACAGTATCTACCAACAGAGGAAATATTCAATGGAAAAAGTCAAATCTACGGAAACGTCTCAATGCCACGTCTACAAAAAGTCAACTTTTAAATATGAACAATTAAAATATTTTACAGGCTTCCATTTCTTAAAAAATAAACACCGAATGGAAACTTTTATCTGGATCTTAAAAAAACATAGGTGCAATTTGGGTACCCTCACCTTACACTGTTTTTCAATGGATCAATCATCATATATGATTGTACCTCAAGCTGCAAAATACTCGGGTATATATATAGGTTTTTACTTGTAAATCTGTCCATCTTGATTGCAGAAACAAATCAACCACTTTATTTTGGATAACAACCACCCATATAATGAAAGGATGATTGCTTTTAATTTTGAGGTCACAGGTCAAGATCATATACAAAAAATAGACTGTTATCAGTATAGATAGGGGGTTTCATGGTTATAAATCCAGATCATTACATGGTATTGCAACTAACTTGGAAATAAGGTCACTGTCCAAGGTCAAGGTTATAGCTATTTAGAATAGACTGAAATAAGTGCAGAAAAGACTTTTCTTTATTATAACTCCAGAACCTTCTTGTAGGTTCATTTTTGGCTTTGGGCTATTTTTAAGGTTTAGATTTAGGATTGATTTATTAATTTTCTATATATTTTATGTCTCGTTTTGCCATCCATGTCTTAAGGACACAATTTAAAGCTCCATTCATAAATGTCATACATTCAAAATTTTAAAACTGGATTTTTTCAAATGATCTATCAGTACTAATGTCATTTAATATCATTATATAGAAAATATAAGATCTCTATAAACTTAATTAAAAAAATATGCATCCTAAAGAATAAAGTCAAGATTTTAATTAAAATCTATACACTGAACTTTATTAATATAAAACTTGAATGAACAAATATAACTTTCATAAGTTGAGGAATGATTTAACTAGTGCTTATCCCAAAATATCCTGAAATTGAAGTATTTATATATAAATAAAGTTATTACACATGTATTAAAAACTATAATGACTGACATCATCCTTGTATATATACTAGCTAGATACTTTCTCCTTTTTATGCTTATTCTTATATTTATGTTATGCAGTATAGTTAAGCCTGTCACAGAAAAAAATAATTCACATCTTTTAAATTAGAAATAATATAGCTGAATAAGATATAAACATTACTTTCATATAGAAAAAATTATAATTTGAAAAGTTTTATCAGTATTAGTATTTGCTTTCAATATCCTTTATGTTACATAAGATAATTAGGTACCAGTAGATTCAAACAAATTAGATAATTAGGTACCAGTAGATTCAAACAAGTTCATTTAGTTCAAGCTTTATAGTATTTATTTATTCATTTTAGTCAATGTAGCATAGATCTCATTTGTTTTTGTTTTAGTTTTAATTTTCATTATGCATGAATGCTAAATAAAGCACTGCAATTCTTACATATCCACCCCATTTAAAATACACCTAACACTTTGCACAAGATACTTGTGTATGATGTACACTAAAGCCTAATTTCTCTTCAGCAGGTAACTACACAGGCTCATGATGGAGAGAATGATCCTTCACCAGTTAGCACGGCTTCTGGTAAAATGACACCTCCATCAAGCTGTTCATCACCGAGGGGAGGAAAGAAGAGAAAAGTTAAGGCAGGAATGATGGGATATGTGAAGAGAAAAAGAAGGAAAAAAAAGAAAAATTTATTTGACAATGTATCTGATATAACAGGTGAAACTGGTAGTGTTGCCTCATCTGACTGGCGAAGTAGTATAGAAGATTTAGGACGAGTTAGAGTCATGTCTCTAGAGGAAGTTGGTCTAAACCATTGGACTGATGCCATTAACCACCCATCATTTCAACCCAGAGTAGTACTAAAAAGGGTAACATCTTTTTTATGTTTAGAGTTATACAGTTATATATATCTTAAAAATTAATGATTACTAGAAAAATTGAAAACACTATAAGAGAACTCTTTAAGGAAAAAGAATTGCATTGCCAAAGTTGAAGCGTCAACATTTTCTGTAGCTTTTTAAAAATTGACACCACCAAACAAGCTGTTCCAAAAGAATTTAATTAATTTCTACTCTTTATTCATATGTTCAATTTAAAAAAAATAATGTATCTGTTATGGAGTAGAAATCCTTTATAATATTAGTTCCAAAAGAAAGAAATATTCTGGAATATTATTTCCACTGGAATAGATATTATAGAATAAAGGATGTAGAATATGTGTTCCAAAAGGAACGTATATTATAGCATTTTTTTTAATAAAGTTCCAGATGATAAAAAAATTTCCAGAGGAACTTCTGTTAGGAGGAACAATCATATGTTGACAAAAGAAGCCTCATTTTCAATGTTATACTTTCTCCATTTACATTTCTCCTTAATCTTTGATTTCATTAAAACCTGATTTAGAAAAGAATTATATTGCCTTCATCTGAATCACTGACTTATGGTCACTTACAAATCTATAGTTCTCTATAAACATGATTAACAGAATAAAAAAAAGACTTAAGGCAAATAAATATGTGTGCATGAAATTTTTTTAACATCTATTTCAGGAAAAAGAAGCAGAAATTGGTGCAGCAAAGATTGCAGAGAGCAATGAACTGAAATCCGAAAAAGAAGCTTTAGATTCTCAGCCGGAACAAAAGAATACTATGGTTAGACAATGGGTAGAAACCTCACACAAGAAAATTAAACTTATTACATTGAAACGAACTAAAGAGGAAGATACAACAAAGAGTGAAAAGTCTTCTATTCTGGAGGATGTTATAGATATTGATGGTTTAGTGGAGAAACAAATAGCTCAAGACATGGCCAAAAGTGATGATGCCATGTCAATCTCATCATCCAGTGATATTATTTATCAGAAACCTGGACCAAAGTGTAGTAAAAGGCCATCATTGGCTGGGACACATCAGTCAATACCAGTTCTCAATAAGAGAAAAGTCTTACCCACCCAACCAGTTAGTGATTCATTGTTAGGAACAATACCAAGAAGTCAGGACCATGTGTATTTGCAGTCATCTCAAGGCCAAGGCCATAGACCAGTGCCACCATATCCAATAGTTACTGATATTTCTGTGCCGCCACCAGTTGTTTATAGTACATCCTATCCTCCACTGTCTTCTTATCCAGTGCAATCATATTCTATTCAAAGTCTCAGAACTCGAGGTCAAGGACAAATGAATTCCCCTTTGCCTGTGGTTCCACCATTTCAGTATCCAAAGTCATCCATGAGTAATCTTGTACCCCCGCATCCACTTTCAGCCTTTGGCCAAACAGATTTTAGTCAGCCACCACCTCAATTGCCATCTGCACCATATCCACCAAAACCTGCGGTAGGGACACATGTAAGTAGTACTACTCCACAATCCACGCTTCATTCATCAGCACCTCCAAGTCATCCATCATTGACAACAAATCAACAAATGCAGCATCCTGTTAGTCATCATCAACCAACTCATCAATCAACAACTCTTAGTCATTTGAGCATAACTCATCCTGCAGAAATTCGAAATCCATTGCAAAATCATCCAGGACAACCTCGTATACTTTCTCCAGGCATCCGTCCAATTGTGGCGCAGGCAAATTTTCTTAATCGTCCAAGATTGTCACTGTACACACCACAATCTGTGCCGGGATCAAGTGAACCACAGACAACAACAGTAGTTACTACCTCTGTGTCATCAAACTTTGTAGATGTGTCTACTACAACAGGTTCAAAGAGACCATCAGATTTAGCAGATTGGTTTGCAGATAAATTGAATCCTAAAGCATCTCAAGATACTGTAAATGATCCAATTACAAAACTAGAAGGCAGTACTGTTATGAAGCCAAAAGAAGGAACCTTAAGGGAAGAACTTGAAAAATTGAGAAAAAACAAGCTTGAGGAAAAAGAAGACTCCAAAAAAAGAAAATCTAGATCTAAATCAAAAGAAAAATCACCACAGCTAAAAACTAAAAAGAAAAAAAGAAATCAAAGCAGTGATAATAATAGTGACATATTTGAAGATTCAGAAAATGATTCAAAACGGAGCTTGTCTAGTTACTCTCCAAGCAGTAGAGGAAGCAGCAGAAAAAGATCTCCAGAATATAGACGTAGGTGGCCATATGATTCTCCAGATTTTAGAAGAAAATACAGTTATTCACCAAGAAGGAGAAGGTCTCGCACAAAATCCTATTCAAGGTCACATTCTAGGTCAAGATCACGTTCTAGGTCAAGGTCATACTATAGAAGATCAAAATCAAGATCAAGATCAAGCTCACAAAGCAAAACTGGAAACAAGGTACGGAAATCTCCAAGAAGAAGAAGTAATTCAACAGACGGAAACTCTAAGGATCTTGAAAAAGATGTAACAACCAATAAATCTATCGATGGAGTAATAAATAAATCTGATTCTGTTAGAGCAAAAAGGAGATCTAGTACATCACCTGATCGCTCTAGAAGGAGAACTCCAGAATCATACAGATCAAGAAGATCAAGTAATTCTCCAGAAAGGTGGAGAAGAGGAAGGTCACCACTGAAGAGGTCAAGTAGTTCTCCTGATAGTAGACAAGGGAAACAATCTCCAGAATATAATAGATTTAGAAACAGACAGAGAATCAGCAATTCACCAAGAAGAAGTGTCTCGCCTAGATGCAGAAGTATATCACCAAAAAGGAGAACATTTGAATCTAAGCGTAGAAGTATTTCACCTCAAGTCAAAAGTAAATCGCCTAAGCGTAGAAGTATTTCACCTAAAGTCAGAAGTAAATCGCCTAAGCGTCGAAGTATTTCACCAAAAGTCAGAAATAAATTGCCTAAGCATAGAAGTATTTCACCCAAAGTCATAAGTAAATCACCTAAGCGTAAGAACATATCACCAAAACGTAAAAGCATCTCTCCACTGATTCAAAGAAATCCTTTGCCAAAACAAATTAATACTACCGAATCAAAATCATCAGGAAGTACTGAGAAAGTATCTAAAGAAAGGGAAATAGTGGTTGAGATACCTACGGATACTAATAATGAGGTTAACAAACCAAATGAAGCACTTTTAAAACCATTTTTAAGGGGTCCTTTAACACTGGCCAGTCAACATGTACAGTTATCAACAGAAGATAATAAATGGACAAAATCTAACTTTACAGAATACACTATTGATCAAATTACAGAAGAAGATCAAAAATTGCAAGAAGAACTTGAAAGCCTTGAGGAACAGAAGAAACTTCTAGAACAAGAAGATAAAAAAATGAAGGAAGAAATGATGAAAAAAGAAGATGCAAGAATTAGGAAGGAATTGATTGAATTAGAAAAACAGAAGAAAATAGCAGAAGAATTGCTTGAATTACAAAGGCAGAGAGAATTTGCAGAAGAATTAGTTGAATTAGAAAGGCAGAAGAAACTTGCAGAAGAATTAATAGAATTAGAAAAACAAAGAAAAATTGCAGAGGAACTTGTAGAATTAGAGAAGAAGAAAAAAACAGCTGAAGAAATTGAAGAACTAAATAAACGAAAACAACAACTAGAAAAAGAAGTTGAGAAATCAATAATGGTAGATATATTGGCAGAGGAAAAGATGGATGTGTCAATTGATGATGACAAGATGATATCAGATGAGTTAGACGAGCTTGCTCAACAGAAAGAGAAGCTGCAAAAGGCATTAGCTGCCCTGGAAAATACAGATAAAGATTCTGACGTTTGTGAAATTGATTCATCAGGTTTGGAAGATGGAGAAATTGAGGATGACTCAGAAGATGAGGAAAAGAAAGATGAATCAAAACCTGGAGAGGATAAAAACAATCCCATACAAATAAGCTCAGTAATAGATTTAACTGACAGAGCACCTTCAAGAGATAAAAGATCATTGCCAAAGGATTTAAAACGGTCTCCTTCAAGGGAGAGACGGGAATCTTCAACTGAAAGAAGATCATTAAGAGATTACAGAAGGTCTCCGCCCTATAAAAGAAGGTCATCTTCAATTGAAAGAAGACGATCACGTTCTAGGGAAACAAAAAGAACAAGCTCAGTTGGATCAGATTATTATGATGAGTTCAATGGTTGGTCTTCAGATGATAAGCATAGACAATCCTTGGAACACTCTGACAAAATTAAAAGGCAACATGCCAAGGAGATTGGAAATGTATGGGGAGCTATGATTTCTCACAACGATACTAGGGTTGAACGCATCAAAGGTGATCCATTTTTCAAGAAGACACCAGAGTCTAAGGAAATAGAAGATGATACCTCTATTGTGCCTAAGCCTAAATCCCTTGCTCAGAAGATCAGATGTAATGAACTCATTACAGCCTATGATTTGAATCAAGAGCAACAAAGGTCTGTCACCAAAACTAGGCAAGAATTAATTACCTTTGCTGATTGGTTAAAGATGGAATATGAAATAAGTGACGAGGAAATTGGTAAATACCAGAAATATATTAATTGTGTCCAATTAGATTCCAGAATTGATGAAAATAGTAAAAACAAAAGAAAAACACTGAAAAAAAGATTACGTGCAGAAATGGCGTCTGCACAGGAAATTTTGAAAATTGAGGAACAGGAGAAACAAAACCAACAAAGAATGGATAAACCTTCTCGTAATATTGTTGTTAGTGGTGTTAAAGAAAGACTTGAAAATGTAAAAGAGGGGGACAAACGTATCGTTTGTGACAGTGGAGTTCATCAGTTATCTGAAATTGAACATCTTCATCAGCCTTTTGATATATCTCGTCAGCAACTTGTATCAGAACTTGAAATGGTTCGATCAGCATTAAAAATGTCCTGGAAAACACCTAAAGGCAAAGTACCAGATGTTGTCAAAAATGAATCTCTTGGTTTTGGAGAAGGGGATTATGACCATGAGTTTTTAATGAGACATGATCTTCAGCAGTTAGAAGCAGAAATTTTAATGAGAATCAATCATTTTGAGTTTCATGGTGTGCCAAATAGAAGGGTACCTGAAATTCTTCTGACTAAAAAAGAAAAGAGCTTGCATTTTTCAGAGGAGGGCCTATTTTTAGTAATGACAGCATCGATCTCTAACAAGGCATATCAAAATTTATTGTCTCTAAAGAAGAAGTTAGAACAAACAGAAGAAGCTGCAGCAACAATGAATCCTGTTACCCATCATGAACGAATTCTTAAACATTTACAAGAAATTGAAGTTCTACATCAGTCACGAAAGGCTGTCATGCTTACAATAGCTGGATACCTTACAAAGAAGCGTTTTTCCAAACTATCAACAAGACTAAAATACTACAAAAGATGTATTCAGTACTTCAGTGACTTAAGGAAACCAGAACTGGTGTATCTGAAGACTACTGTTGCTGATGTTGAAGTTCATCTAAAGCTTGGTGAAAGACTTCTGGTAAGCTTTAGCACTTTATATTAAAACAAAGATAGATTCAGGTTATGAAAAAAGAAAAAAACATTATAAAAGTAATTATCTCTGTACAGTTTATAAAAATAATGCTTTTTATACCCTGATCTAGTCAAGCAACAGTTGTAGTTATTTATTTGATCTTTGCTTCATCTGTTCTTTTCACTATAATTTACCCTAATGCCTAGAACAAAGCAATTTCATACCATTTAGAAGAACTTTAAGCTTGGTTCCAAAGATTCTTGTTCTTGGTGAGGCTTTGAACAAAGGACCAGATTTTAGAAGAATAGGAAAGGAGATGAACTGTGGTTTATTTATTGCTCCACTTATATAAAAAGGATGTGGGTTTATATACACAATATTGCAGTAACCCCAACAACACAAAAGTCAAAATAAATCTAAGCTATATAAACATGTAGTACTCTGCAATAGACGAGTCACCACAGTATGTCAAGGTCAAAATGGCATGAGTTTAAAAAAGTTGTAAAATTAACATAAGACTTTAAAAATATGTTGTCAACATCAATTTCCTATAGAACAACAAACCTTAAATGTGACTTAAGACAATGACTGACAAGTATCCTTACTTGGACAGAAACATTAAACTCCTTCATACATGTATGTGTTTGGGGGTATATAGGAATCAGCCAGTTTGTTTGACTTTCTTATCAAACTAACTTTTTGAGTCCAATTTAAACCAAACTTTGTGCAATTATAGATAATGATGTGTCAACCTTGTAGCAAGAGTATTTTTTTTTACATTGGGTATTTTTCTGAATTATTCCCATGAAGATAGATAATTTAAGATACTATATATAGGGTATTTTTTGCGTGTGTCTAATTTTCGCTTTGTTCGTGGTAGCTAAAGAAATGCGAAAATTTGACACTGCGTAAATTTCACTGCGTATTCCCAAATGTATCATTGTTTAAAAGTTTCATACATTACAAACAATCTGTTGATTGTCGAGTCTTTTGTGTTGTTAGGTAGATCACAAGAAAGTGTATAATAAAGATCTCTGTTTATATAATAATTAAAATGACTAATTATATATGGCACACCTTTTGACAACACAACAATCAGTGACGGGTTAAAAGATGTTGATTAGCGACGATCTATTGATTGGTGTCATAACACAAACATTTTGCATCTGATGTAAAATTAGAATCAAAATAAATCACATTTACACGGACATTTGTTTATCTGTAATGATAAAAACCTTCAAATTTTAGCATGCCCCAATGTCTTTACATATTTTATGTTCCTTGAAAGTTCACTGAATTATGTGTATTTTCGTTTGTAGTACTCATATTTATTTGCAATCGATTACCTGTCAATCAATTAAGTTTATGTTGTTAACAATACTATACAGTTATTTTTTCGCATGTATTTTCCCATTCAGTGAAAATTGTACACAGTGAAAATTTAACCTGCCCATTTTGTCATCAAATCACGAAAAAAAGCTGACGTGAAAAAAAAACCGATATACGGTGTTATAAAGTATACATTTTGTGGACACAACTCTTTATACATGCTTCATCAGATATTTCATGAACCTTAACATTGTAAGATCCTGAAATGAAGATGCCCATATAAGAAGAACATCTTGGTATTTGAACAAATCCCAGAATTATGGCCCTTTGAATTTAGATATTGTTTTTGCTGTTCAATATGCACTTTGTGGTCCCTTGTAACTCCTCTTTATACTTCCATCCAATTTTCATGAAACTGTACCTTGCACAATTGTTACAACAAGATATGCATTTTATTATAGCGTTCTCTCCTGCTTCCACTTTTTACTATCAGTTCTAGTAGTTTTTATCAAATTGCAATCATTTTTCAGCAAGAGCAAGAAGGTGGGAAACCAAAATCAATAACTCCTCGTTTAATATCATTACCCACACAATCCACAGTTTCTGGCCAAATATCAGCTTTAATGTCTGCTGGGCAGACCAATGTAACACAAAGAACAACAAATATACCAGCTAACACAATTCATGTCAATCGGAATGTGGAGCTAAAAGCATCAGAAACACCTAGAAATATACCCTCACACACTACCAGCCAGACTACTCAGAGGTAATTATATTTATAGAAAGACTATAAAAAGCATAATACAAATTTCTTGTCAACCTTTAATTGCTGCAGTCATTTTATTTCAAATTTACTGGATTGATTGATTGTTGCTTGTTGAATGTGCAGTAGCACATATTTCATGCATAATCAGGACATGTTTTTCTGGAAAGTACATAGATATATATGTGATTTGATACTGTATTGCTGCTTTCTTTTAAAAACTATTCAAATTATTTCAAAGTTTAACTTTATTAAAGGATGGTAAAACCTTGACCAACTAAATGATTGTCTTATTTTTAAGACAACAAAAAATTATAGAGCCTTGTTTCATATTCTCTAATTATACCCCCGCTTTAAAAAAGTGGGGGTATACTGTTTTACCTCTGTCTGTCCTTCCGTCAGTCCATTGGTCAGTCCATCCGTCAGTCCATCCGTCAGTCCGTCCGTCCCATGAATATTTTCGTCGCATTTGTCTCAGGAACTACTTGACAATGATTTTTGAAATTTGGTTTCAGGGTTTATATAAGTAAGTTACACCGTGTGATGAGTTTTCAGATTCATCACTCAACAACTTCCTGTTTACCGAACACTTGTATTATTTTACACATGATAGCCTAGTTGAAAATTTTTTTCACATTTTTCTCAGGAACTACTTGACAAGGATTTCTGAAATTTGGTTTCAGGGTTTATATAAGTAAGTTACACCGTGTGATGTGTTTTCAGATTCATCACTCAACAACTTCTTGTTTACCGAACACTTGTATTATTTTACACATGATAGCCAAGTTGAAAATTTTCGTCACATTTTACTCAGGAACTACTTGACAAGGATTTCTGAAATTTGGTTTCAGGGTTTATATAAGTAATTTACACCGTTTGATGCGTTTTCAGATTCATCACTCAACAACTTCCTGTTTACCGAACACTTGTATTATTTTACACTTGATAGCCAAGTTGAAAATTTTCGTCACATTTTTCTCAGGAACTACTTGACAAGAATTTCTGAAATTTGGTTTCAGGGTTTATATCAGTAAGTTACACTGTGTGATGTGTTTTCAGATTCATCACTCAACAACTTCCTGTTTACCGAAATATTTTGGCGGGGGTATCATCAGTGAGAGTAGCTCACAGTTTTACTTGTTAGTTTTACATGTGATTGAATATGTACCCATGTGATGATGCGTTAATACTTCTTGATCTAACTTGCTTTTCATGTCAAAAACGTGTGTGACAGGTTGCCAAATGATAACTTGACATGACGTTTGGTTCAAACAGTGACAAAGGATCTGAAAGAACTTGCCATAGTGATTGATTGATTGATTTCTTAATGCCACTTTCAGCACTAGTTTTTTATGCATCTGTCTATTTTGAAATTTTCTCTTTGAAATTGAAGTCACTTTCAATGAAATGTCAGAATGAAGAAAGGTTTGTATGATCACTACCATAATTGTAATTCCTGTGCCTGACTTTTGACCACACTTTAGAGAGTATGGGAGTCATTCGCCAACTTGCAAATAGTTGATATCACAGAAAAATACAATATATTATGCAGAAATCCAGTTTGTATTTGGGAATTTTTATTTTTGTGGAATAACTTAATTCAAATGGTCTTATCTAATGGTAGTAACTTTTTCCTAACAGAAACAGGATCTTTTTATTGATATTTTTTTCTTTATTGTCACATAAAATATAAAAATATAAAAATAAGAAGATGTGGTATGATTGCCAGTGAGACAACTCTCTACCAGAGACCAAATGACAGAAATTAACAACTGAAGGTCACTGTATGGCCTTTAACAATGAGCAAAACCCATACTGCATATATAGTAAGCTATAAAAGGCCCTTAAATAACAAATGTTTAAACAATTCAAACGAGAAAACTAACAGCCTGATTTATGTACAAATATGATACTGTAAATTCAGAAATTATTGCAATTTTTCAAGAATGGACAAAAATGCAAGTTAATTATTGCGATTTCGAATAAATCTGCATACAGATCTATGTTTCAGTTATCAGAATTCGAGTTATTATTGCTATACTCACACAGTCGCATGATTCGCATTAATTAAAACTTGGAAATAATTTCTGAATTTACAGTATGCAGAAACAAACCACAACCACTGAATTAGAGGCTCCTGACTTTGGACAGGCACATACAGAATGTGGTGGGGTTAAACATGTTCGCTGATGCCAAACCCTCCCCCTAAAGTGTTTTTATACGACCGCAAATTTTTTTGCGGTTGTATATTGGTATCACGTCGTCTTCAGCGTCGTCCGAAGACATTTGGTTTCCAGACAGTAAATTTAGTTTAAGTGTATGGATCTCTATGAAATTTAACCAAAAGGTTCAATATCACAAAAGGAAGTTTGGGATTGTTTTTGGGGGTGATGGTCTCAACCGTTTAGGAATAAGGGGTCAAAACAAGCATTTTTCAAGTTTCAGGACAATAACTTGTGTATAAGTATTTTGATTGCTCTGAAATTGTACCACAAGGTTCAATACACAAGTAGAAGGTTGGGATTCATTTTGGGGGTAATTTGCCCAAACCGTTCAGGAATTAGGGGCCAAAAAAAGTCTAAAACAAGCATTTTTCTAATTTTCAGACATTAACTTGTGTTTAAGTGTATGGATGTCTCTTAATTTGTACCACATTTTACAAAAAGAAAATTTCTTCAAAATTAATGTTTTTAGAAAGGGGGGGTAGGGTGCAATTTTTTTTCCTCAAAAGAAAATTCTCTTATAATATTATTTTTTTTGAGGGGTTAAAAAATTTGGGGGTAAAACAAATTTTTTTTGGGGGTAAATTTTTTTTCCCTCAAGATTTAAGAAACTGTCAATTTTCCAAAGAAAAAATTTGGGGTCACAATTTATTTTGCTAATTCTTTGTATATAGTCTGAAAACAGATTTACTAAGCGCAACAGTGTATTGCACAACAGCAAGAAATCTTCAATTGAATATAAATTCAAATCATACAACCAATTTCAAGTTCTTTGACTACATTTATTCTGTGTCAGAAACCTATAATGTGTCAAATATTTAATTACAATCCAAATTCAGACCTGTATCAAGCTTGAATATTGTGTCCATTTTTGCCCCAACTGTTCAGGGTTGGACCTCTGCATTCGTATCCAGCTGCGCAGCTCCATGTATAATGCTAACAAAAAATGGATATTTTTATCAGCCTCTAGCTTGAAAACAAGCACTGTGACCTATACTTTTTGTAATATTTTTGATTTAAAAAAGTTTGATGTCTACCACATATGTAGACATGTAATAGAAGATGTTTTGAAACATTTGTATGTTTTAAATAGGATTCCAGTAACTTCTACTCAGACTTTACCAACTACAGTTCATTCTGGATTATCTTCGGGAAATTTACGACAGGTTCCTTTAGCTACGGTAAAACAAAAACAAGCAAATAAAGAATCCTCTGGAAATTTACAACAGATTCCAATTCCAACTATCAAACAAACAAATCAAGAGTCCAAACTTGTGGATCCTAGATTTAAAAGGCAAAATTCAAATGAAAAAGTCAGTGATCTGCCAAACCCTAGATTTCAAAGACAGAACTCAAATGAATATGTAAATAGTCCAAGAACTGTTGATCAGTCAGCTAAAGTGGCTATAGAGCAACAACAGCTGTCAAGAGGACAGAACACTCTAGATAATACTGAAACAGGGAGGAATGTTCAATATAATCCTAGATATGGATCAGTTGAAAAAGGAGATCCCAAAGAAGAATCTGCTGCCATATCATCTCCTTATACATTACCTCCTGCCAGGTACCTTCAACAACCAGTACAGAAACCCCCTCAGTGGGGCCCTAGAGATACAAATCAAACAAGATCACAAAATGATAAAAAATTAGAATCAGACTTAATGACTGTCAGAGATAAACTTGTACGTCTGTCACAACAGTTAAACCATGATCAGAGTGTTCGTATGAGTGTACAGTCAGTTTTACTGTCTGTGACGGAAGCCCTAGATCTTCTGAGAGAGGAGTCCAGTAATCTACCTAAAGTCAAAGACATCATTTTGGAATGTTTAGCAAGATATAACGCTGTCAAAGAATTAATGGGTAAGTTAGGGCAACATATATTTGTCACAATACTTAACTTATTTCAGCAATTTGCCTATTGAACACTCATCCAAAACTGTTTGATCATATATTTTTTTAATTTATTCACACTAAAAACTGCAATTTAATTATTTCACCAAACACAAAAAAAAAATACACAAATAGATTTTAAAAATATACATAGATAAGAATGAATGAATGGTTTATTACAGTGCAACCTGTATATATACAATAAATACATATTAGTACAATATTACATTACAGCCAGCCAAATAGGCTTACAATGCACTGTGATATATTTAAAAAAAAATACATAAGATAATGTCTTATCCTGGATTGAAAAAAAGATGTTGTGTCTTAATCTCTAAAACCTTTGAAATCATGAAAATTTCTTTAAGCAGACTTTTATTGTCATACATTCAAAAACAAATCTTCAAATGTTATATAGATGTTGCTTAACTTTTGATTCAGATTAAAATTAAGATGTGTTACTGGATCATTTAATGGAGTAGACTGAATTTAAGATCTCATATTGTTTAAATTGATCAGTATAGATAATCATTAACAATTTTTTTGATTTTTATTCTTGCAGAAGGTTGAAGAACTTTGAAAGGCTGATGAAAAGAATGAGAAAACATGCTGGCATTATTTTGTTAACATTGTGTCATTTTTTTTAGATGTGCAGTATTTTGAAAAATGTAAAGTAAATGTTGTTTTGTGTATTCAGTTTTACACAAATCTGTATATCAGACATGGAAATATGAAATCCAGAAGGCATAAAGAGTTTATGAGAGTCAGAATTATTGTGATATATTTGTTTTCATTTAGAAATTCAGTCAAGTGTTTATGCGAGAAAAATGATGTATGTAAGATAGGTTTTTTGAATAGTTTAAGTAATTGTGGATGTAAGAAGTAAATTAACAATTTAAAGCATCATTTATTGCTGGATGATACCTCTTTATCATATACAATAAACTTGTATCTTACTGAGTGAAATGACATCACAATTGGTTGTACATTTTTATAATGGTGCTTTTTACTTTGTTGTATTTTACATTGATCATTAATTAGTGCTTATTGTTTGTGGTATATTGCATACATTGTATTTTTTCATTACTTCCATTTGAATTGTGAGTCCCTTCATAACATCATATTTGAACAGTAATTCCAATTTTTAAAAATTTCCCTGCTGTGTATGTATATAACTGTTGTCATAAAAAATGTTAGGAATGTTCTTGAATGCGCAGAGATTTGTGGTAAACATTAATTAGACATCAATCCAACAACTATATTTACAAAAAAGACATTTGAAGGTCACCATACATTTAACCACACCAGACAAGCATCCATATTATATTTAGAACTTTAGATTAATATTTAATTTTCAAAATGGCCACATAAATATGTAAACATTCAAACGTTTCACAGACATTTGAAATGTAATAGAATATGATATCTTGATTTAGTTCTTAGTGTCAAAATTCATCCATTGACACCCATTTATAAACTATCTGTTGGCTTCCATTTCCAAAACAAAATGGCATGGTTTTACAAGTTTATATAATACATTAAGATTCAACGAAAAACTAGTTCATTAAGCAACAAATTTCATTTTTCGCTGATAACACTTTCAATTGATACCCTAGGAACCATGTACTGCTTTGTTTGCTTCAGTTTTTGTCTCGCCTTGACGGAGTCAAAAAGCAAGACATAGGTATGCTGTTTTCGGCGACGGCGGCGGCGGCGTCAACAATGTATTAGTTTGTGATTAGGTCTAGTTCATAGTGAACTACTAGTGGTAGGTCAATGATATTTGGTATGCAGTTGTATTAGCATTAGCACATCTCATTACCATGGAGATTATTTGGCCCTGCCCCCTCAGTCAAGGTCTATTGACTTTTGAAACTTTTCATAGTTTACATGTATTAGTTTGTGATTAGGTCAATTTATGGGGAACCACTAGTGGTAGGTCAATGATATTTGGTATGCAGTTGTATAAGCATTGGCATATCTCATTTCCATGGAGATTATTTGGCTCCGCCCCCTTAGTCGTGGTCTATAGACTGAAAATTTTGCTAAGTTAACATGTATTAGTTTGTGATTAGGTCAGTTCAAGGGGAACCATTAGTGGTAGGCCAATGTTAATTGGTGTTCAGTTGTATAAGCATTAGCACATCTCATTTCCATGGAGAATATTTGGCCCCGCCCCCTCAGTCATGGTCTATTTACTTTGAAACTTTTGCTTAGTTTACATGTATTAGTTTGTGATTAGATCAGTTTAAGATGAACTGCTAATGTTAAGTCAATGATATTTTGTATGCAAATTTATTGGCATTTGCAAGTATCGTTTCCATGGAGATTATATAGCCCCACCCCTGGTCATGGTTCATTGACTTTGAAACTTTTACATAGTTTACAAGTTAATGTTTGTGTTTAGGTTTGTTTAAAGGGAACGACTTATAATAAGTCAATGGTATTTGGTATGCAGTTGTATTAGCATTGGCACATCTCATTTCCATGGAGATTTTTTAGCCATGTACCTTCAGTCATTGTTCATCGACTTTGAATATTTGCATAACTTACATGTTAAAGTATTGCTATTTTAATTTCAACATTTGCATTATCAAAATTACAAAAAGGCGAGACATATCTCTGTGATAACAGTTTATTATTGTTTGTATCTGTGCCTAACATAAAAATGTGCAAGCAGGGTCCTTGCTGAAATGTAAGTTTTTACGTTAATAAAATTGTAAACTTTGAATAAGCTTCTGTGCTATATTCAAACTTTTTATTAATACCAATCAATGACTTTCTGCATTTTTCAGTAATCATACAGATAATTTATTACTATTAGGTCACATAATATGATAAAAGCAATACAAAAAAAAATTGTAGCATAAACAAATTCCAAGATTGAACAAGTCATTGGTTAAGAAGCTGAATTTTTGCTGTTTTTTGCTTCTTGTAAATAAATATTTTGATCTTTAAATGAATTATGGTAAAATCAATATTTATCAGTGTGTGATGATGTTATATAAGAAATTCTCTTTTTGTTTATTATGGTCTGCAAAACTGAAATGAAATATTAATTAGAAATAATTTTGAAAACGACTGAAATTAAATGGTAGAATGACTGTAAGTGTATATTTTCCATTTTTATTGATAAGACAATCATAAACTGACTTTTACTTGAAAAATGTTACTATAGAGATAGAAAACATTATAATGATTAATTTTTAACATTGTATCTCTTGCTGGTACTAGTAGAGTCAACTCACTTTTTATCACATTTGAATCATCTCATTGAATTACACAATTGTTTGTTATTTTTAAGCATATATATTGTTATTTTAAGCTGTTTGTTGTAAAATTCTTATAAAGAATACAGCCAGTATAAAACATTTTTGAGTTTCTTACTTCAGCCATGAGCGATTTATCAGTTCGAAGGTAAGAAACGTTGCATGTTGAGGGAGTTTATGCAGTAACTGCATAAAGCAAGTAAGTTGTATTTCAATCTGTGCAGCTATCTGTCAGTCCAACAAATTTGTCGATGGGATATTAGATTTAATTTATTAACTTGAAGATGGAATAAGTCTTAATTTAAACTATCCTAAATTAGGGTCAAAAGATAAAAAACAGTGAAAATTGTTGAATTTTTGTTTTAAGTTTTGGTTTGATGAAAAAGAAAATACCAAGGGTTCAATAAATATTACTAAGTCACATCACAGCAAAAAAAAGAGATTAACAAAGAAACAGTTTATGAAGAACCACAGTGAAAACTTTTGGTGATATGTAATAAACAAGGAGAGAGGGAGCTAATTGTGGCTACCACAACAAATTGAACAAATCCAAGTTAGTCTTGCCTAGGACAAATTTCACAGAATACTAGACATAGGAATGCTAATTCCGTGGCAATGACAATGTAAACTATTAGTATAAAGCTTATTATTTCAGAAGGTAGAAGACCAGGATGATACTTATCTTGTAAAATGGGGTCTTATGTTCTAAAATTTTCCTCTGGTATATATCCATTGTCGTTCAACCAACTTGTATGGTTAAGCAACTGCTTTTAAAACCCGTTAAGTTTTTTATCACATGTTATTTTTGTTGAGTTGGTACAAAGTCAATCTTTGCTTATACATGTAATAGGATGAATGCTGTCAGGACATCAACATTTCATGCAGACAAAATCTTTCAAGGCTGCAAGGAATATCTTTACCAAACTTAGTTTGATAATGCCCAATACAGGGAGATCCTACTGATTTTGGGGTCAAAAGGTCAAGGTCAGCAGCTATTTTCAGACTGAAATGTTTGCCAGATATTGGTTTTCTGATGTTATTTTTTTAACCGTAATTTAAAATTTTACACTGGGTTTGGTAATTCCCAAACAGGCGAGGAAATCCATTGTTAATCTTGAGCTAAAGGTCAAGGTCACAGCAGCTGGAATCAGATTGAAATTTTGGTATAATGATGAGTTTCCAGATGGCATCTTTTAAATCGTATGAAACTTTTACCATACTCAAGTAACTCTGTGGGATTATGACCCATTGAATGAGGGAGATCCCTATCAAATTTTGGAACAACACGTCAAGGTCATAGCAGCTATTGATAGACTGATGAATCCTTCACACTTCAATGAATATCTTAATTACACTTAGTTTGATAAATGCCAATAAGAGGAAGACATCTATTGATCAAAGGTAAAGTCCATATATCAGCTATTGAAAGACTAAAATTTTCTTATGAGTTTACATGTTCAACTTTTACCAAACTTGATTCGATAGAGTCCCAAAGGATGAGAAAGACTTCTTTTGATGTTGGAGTCAAAAGATAAGGTCATCAGATATTAAAAGCCTTAAATTTGTTATCGTTTTTGTCTCGCCTTGACGGAGTCAAAAAGCAAGACTTGGGTATGCTGTTTCCAGTGGTGGCTGCGTCAACAATGTATTAGATTGTGATAAGGTCAGTTTATTAGGAACCACTAGTGGTAGGTCAATGATATTAAGTATGCAGTTGTATTAGCATTGGCACATCTCATTTCCATGGAAATTATTTGGCCCTGCCCCCTCAGTCATGGTCTATTGACCTTGAAACTTTGCTTACTTTTCATGTATTAGTTTGTGATTAGGTCAGTTTAAGGGGAACCACTAGTGGTAGGTCAATGATATATGTTTTGTAGATGCATTAGCATTGGCACATCTCATCTATGGAGATAATATGGCTCTGCCCCCTCAGTCATGCTCTACTGACTTTGAATGTTTTGCATAGTTGACATGTTAAAGTTTGTGATTAGATCATTTAAGAGGAACAACTTATGTTAAGTCAATGGTATTTGGTATGCAGTTGGATTAGCATTTGCAAGTCTCTTTTCCATGGAGATTGCAAGGCCCCACCCCCTATTCATGGTTCACTGACTTTAAAAATTTTACATTTTTTACAAGTTTAAAGTTTGTGTTTAGGTTAGTGTAAAGGGAACCACTTATGATAAGTCAATGTTATTTGGTATACAGTTTTATAAGCATTGGCATTTTTCATTTCTATGGATGTTATTTGGTCCTGCACCTTAAGTCATGGTTCATTGACTTTGAATGTTTTGCATAGTTTACATGTTTAGATATTGCCATTTGGATTCAATATCTGCATTATACTATCAAAATTACAAAAGGCGTGACATATCTCTGTGTCAATAGTTTATGGTTGCTGAATGATATCTTTTAACCTTTGTCCAACTTTTACCAAACTATGTTTGTAAATGCTGTATGGGTTGGAGAAGACCCTATTTCTTTTGGGATAATCAGTAAAATGTCTAGCTGTTGATAGAATGATATTTAGGCATAATATTACTTTGATTATAAAAAATTATGTCCACCATTTACATAATCTGATTTGGTGATGCCCCATGAGATAACAAACACCCCTATTAATTTTCGGGGTAAAGATTGCATTCATGCAAACAAAACCATATGTGACTGGCTTGATAGTTATCATTTTTCAGATTCTTATCACTACTTTTAAGATAAACAAAACATTTCAAAACATAGTGCATTGAGCACAACATCCATGAACATTTCAAGAAATTTATCAAGAAATATATACACAGATATTCAAGTTACAAAATGATGTGTATATACTTGGTCAAGAAAATTACAAAAAAATCTGTATGGTATTTAATCTAAAAACCTCAAAAGTAATATTAGGGATTGGAGTTATCTTTCTTTGTCCATAATTGTTGTTGAACTGATACGTAGTGCTTAATACAAAGCATTATTAAAGTTTTAGTTCCCATTGCAAAATGAATGCAATTTTTACCCTTCAGTATTCCCAAGGACCATTGAAATCTAGTCATCAAATCGTAAAATCTCGTTTGCTGTGCTTGCTTAGTCACGAACATGGTCCTTATTGTCTCACCTTGTCATAGAGTGCAAGACATACGGATTACAATCGGGCGGCGGTGTAAAATAATTGTATAATGCTTTAAATTTCAGAGGGCAGAAAAACCTGGATGCTTCATAACTTGCATATAGATGCCTAACGTTACGAAGTTGCCTTCTGTCATGTGTCATTTGTCCGACTCCCTAGACCTCATTTTCATAATGCAGCGACAGCTTAAAAACGGTTTATTTGTGATGTGAATTTATTACTTATTATGGGAAACAGGATGATTATATTTGGAATATGGGTTCTTTGCAAGGGATACATGTACGTCAGACAGCGTTCACCCGACTTCGACCTCATTTCATGGATCCGTGATCAAGGCTATATTTATTTACGTGATTATATCTGTTTCTCAGATATTATAACCAGTAGGTCAACGTGGTAAATGGAATGGTTGTAAGGTATACATGTCAGTCTGATAGGTTTCATCTGACCTTGACCTCATTTTCAAGGTTCATTGGTCAATCTGATTTTTTTTTTTTTTGGAATGTTTTTCAAATACTGTAAGCAATATGTCATCTATAGTTAGTGTATGGAATGATAGTAAGATGTACATGTCTATCTGGCAAATATCATCTCTCCTTGGCCTCCATGATTTTCATGGTTCATTGGTCAATGTTAAGTTTCCGTAGTTTGGTCCTATTCTCAGATACTATAAGCAATATGTCAACTATATTTGGTTAAGGAATGATTGTAAAGTGTGCATGTCTGTCTAGCAGGGTTCATCTGACCATGACCTCATTTCAAGACCATTCGGAAAAATCACAACCATATATGAGGGGAGTGACACACTTTTGGGATGTGGGATATAGGGGGAAAAAAAAGTGGGATCTGGGAAAAAGAAGGGAAAAAGAAGGAAGTGGGATATGACCATAATGTGGAATGTGGGAAAAACCCACAAAAAAAAAAAAAAAGAATGGTGACAGATTTGTTACTCCAGATACACTTGAATTTGCTGTTTCGTTTTCTTCAGTATGTACAGAACTTATGAAATAAACCACATCTTTGCCATATCTATACTTCACGAATCCAGATTCTTACTACAAACGCCCTGAATTATTGGTGCCTTTTAAGGTAGTTGTGAAAATACCAGATATCAAAGAAATCAAAATCACTCAAGCTGATAGAATACTCTTGGATGATTATAGGAAGAAATATCTGCAAAGCGTAAAACAACTCTCTATCAGACAACAGAACATCAAATTCAAAGCAGGAACACTTCCATTGTATGCATATCAGAAAGAGACACAAAGTGTTGATACAATTGACTTTGAACTAGAGGCTCTCAAGAGCCTGTGTTGCTCTCCTGTATCTACTGTGTTTTTGTCATGTAAAATAAGGTTAAAATCATAATAGTATTAGATAGCCTAATAATGATTGAGGCCAAGTTTGGTTTAATTTGGCCCAGTAGTTAAAATAAAAGAAGGTCATCCTATTTTAGTCTTACAATAGTTACTGAAGACCCCTTATCATTATATTAAAATTAGTTTTCAAGTTGTGACTATTTGAAATTGTTTTTTTTACAATTTTACCTTAGACTTCTATAGAAAACCCTATGTTCTATTTTTAGCCATATCGGCCATGTTGGTTGGCAGGCGGGGTCATCGAACACATTTGTTAAACAAGTTACCCTAATGATGATTGTGGCCAATTTAGGTTAAATTTGGCCCAGTAGTTTCAGAGAAGAAGATTTTTGTAAAAGATTACAAAAATTACGACAAATTGTTAAAAATTTACTTTAAAGGACAATAACTCCTAAAGGGGTGAATTGACAATTTTGGCCATGTTGACTTAATTGTAGATCTTACTTTGCTGAACATTATTGCTGTTTACAGTTTATCTCTATCTATAATAATATTCAAGATAATAACCAAAAACTGCAAAATTTCCTTAAAATTAACAATTCAGGGGCAGCAACCCAACAACGGGTTATCTGATTCATCTGAAAATTTAAGGGCAGATAGATATGATGCACATTTTTACCCGTTGTCAGAATCGCTCTAATTGCTTTAGTTTCAGAGATATTAGCCAAAAACTACATTTTACCCCCTATGTTCTATTTTTAGCCATGTCGGCCATCTTGGTTGACAGGCGGGGTCATCCGACACATTTTTTTAAACTAAATACCCCAATGATGATTGTGGCCAAGTTTGGTTAACTTTGGCCTAGTAGTTTCAGAGGAGAAGATTTTTGTAAAAGTTAACGACGACGGATGACAGACGACGGATGCCAAGTGATGAGGAAAGCTCACTTGGCCCTTTAGCTCAATTGTTGATTGATGAAAAAGAAACTGGTGAAAAAGCATCACTTATAAGTTGAAGTGTGGAATCGAATCAACAATAAAAAAGAAAGAAGAGTATGCGACTTAATAATATGCAAAACCACTGTATAGAAACACCTGTTGTACGGACGATGTACGTGGGGATATGTTTGTAAATTCTCCAGGAAACCCCTTTATTTGTAAAACTATTAACTGTATGACAATTAGCATAGGCCATGTGGTGAAGGAACTACATCTGAATTCACATGTACATGTTAAATCAAATCAAATTAGTATATCTGAACTTCTTTACGATGAACTTATTGGAAAATCTCAGGATAAAAACAGCAGTGGTGACGAACAGGATGAAGACATCAGCGCAGTTATGGGGATAACACAATCTTCCGAGACACGACAAAGACAAACACCAATTATTTAAAAGACTATTTTGCTTAAAAAATAATCAGTAATCATCAATCAATGTTTTTTTAAATTTATTATTAGCCATTTCAGATCACTTTATTTATTATCGTGTCCTGGAAGATTGTTATATCTCCATATCTGTGTTGCTGTCTTCATCGTGTTTGAATTTACTGTTTTTTTTTTTTTTTTTTGTACAGAGTATTTCCAATAAGGAGTCAATAAGTTTCTTGAAAAGAATTTTAGAAAAACTAACAGTGTTTCATTTGAATTCACATTTAGCTTCACATTCAGAGATAGTTCCTTCACCACATGGTCTATGCTAATTGTCATACAGTAAATATATTGTTACAAACAGAAGGGTTTCCTGAAGAATTCACAAACTTCGTTCGACCTAAAAGGTGTTTGTTCCATGGTTTTGCATATATTTAGGTGGCATTTTCTATGTTTTTTATTGTTGATTAAACTCCATACTTCAACAGACAGTAGTATTAACGTACCAATTGGAATCATTATTGGTCATGCTTGTACACCTGTGGCTCTTTTTACAAAAAATTTTAAGAGTAAAAATACTCGTAAGTCATACACATTTCAGTATAACTTACGATCAATTTTAATTGTAAGAGTTTTTGTGAAAAGAGTCACAGTAATTCTTGTTCATCAATTGTATAACACTTTGTGTCTGATATAAAGATTCCCTGCTTTGGGTTTTGTTCCGTTGGTTTTGTGTTCAGTTAGTTTTGTGTTCTGTTAACTAAACGGGAGTTGCTTTAAGCATTGAAGGCAATTATTTTCATAGTCATCCAGGAGTGCTATATCACCTTTGGTGATTTTTTTTTCCTATTATTTTTTTCACATGAAAAAAAATGACATTGTTTCTTGAGGTTGTAGTAAGAATCTGGACCAGTGAAGTATAGGTAAGGCAAACATGTATTTATTCATAAGTTCTGTACATACTGAAGAACAAACAAGACAAGAAGACAGCTGTGGATGGCTCCAAATAGGGCATTATGGAAAACCAAAATCTGGAATTTGGGAGAATTGGAAAAAAAGTGGGAAGTGGGAAAAATGGTCTTATAAAATATGTTATTCATTGACCGCTCCCGACATGTGTAACTTCAAGTAGATATAGGAAGATGTGGTGTGAGTGCCAATGAGACAACTCTCCATCCAAATAACAATTTATAAAAGTAAACCATTATAGGTCAATGTACGGCCTTCAACACGGAGCCTTGGCTCACACCGAACAACAATAAAGGGCCCCAAAAGTACTAGTGTAAAACCATTCAAACGGTAAAACCAACGGTCTAGTATATATAAAAACGAGAAACGAGAAACACGTATAAATTACATAAACAAACGACAACTACTGTACATCAGATTCTGACTTAGGACAGGTGCAAACATTTGCAGCGGATTAAACGTTTTAATGGTACCAAACCTTCTCCTTTTTCTGAAACAATAGTATAACATCACAACATAGAAAACACACGATAAAACATCAATTGGAAGGCTTAACTCAATCAAAACGTAAATTAACACACTATGAACGAATAAATTCGATCTGTGATACCTGAAAGTAAATACATAGTTAATAAAATATTAGGGACAAACATTCAAGGCCAAAAGCAAACAAACAAGTCCAAATAAAGCCATGGCAAAACACTACCGCGAAATATTAAACCCTTAGAAAATAATCACTTTTGAAAAACCGGTTTTCATAATATATACAGGTAAATGAAAATAACTTTGTCGTTTTAGGTATACTTTTCTGTCTATATAAAATCTTCCAATAATTAGGAATACCAAGAAAGGTCTGTCATATAAATACAGCATATTTTAGCGGCGATCGATGTCTTTCAAAATTACTTTATTTTTATCAATAGTACCGCTTAAGTCGACGCTAGGGGCCGTCTTGACCTTGTTGTAGGGTATGAATGATTTGTTCATTGTTGAAGACCCTGCATCAACTGTCAAGATGAAGAACAGGAATAAAAGCCCTGTTCATTGATAATTTTCTATGTTTTCTATGTATTGTGTGCGATTTTGTCCCATGTACATTTACTCCATATCCTTTCATTTTCTAAAAATTTGGGAAGTGGGAAAAACTTCCCCAAAAAAGAAGGATTTGGGAAATGAACACCCTGTGTCACCCCCTCATATATATATATCTTCCATTTAATATTATCTATATTACTAAATGAATAGAGTTGAAATTGGGTGTCGCGTTTTCTTCTTTCACATAAAATCCACGAATATTGTTTTATACCACAAAGGGGTAATGACCAACGTAGTTTGTTATGTGTTCATTTCAAGATCTTATGGGGGGGGTTAAAATCGGAAAAAAGCCAGTTCGGATTGACCGTACTTCACGACGTTCGGCTCTGAAATATACGTGCAGTCATCATTTCCGTCATTGCACGTCTGCCCGGCAAAATTAAATTTTATTTCGTAGCAGATACGGTTAATATTTAACTTACACTGAAACACTTTGTGATACACATTCCCTTGACGCTCTCAGCAATTTAACATCAGATTTTTACACGTCAAGAGCTTTTCCTTCTGGGGAACCGCATCAATTCAACGTCAAAAGGGTGGGGGGATTAGGGAGCTGCCATTTGATTTTTATGGGGGAGCTAGGATGAAAAATGTTGTCCTGCATTTTTTTTTAGTTGTAATCTCTGTCCTATATATAAAAAAGAAGATGTGGTATGATTGCCAATGAGACAACTGTCCACAAGAGACCAAAATGACACAGAAATTAACAACTATAGGTCACCGTACGGCCTTCAACAATGAGCAAAGCTCATACCGCATATTCAGATATAAAAGGCCCCGAAATGACAATGTAAAACAATTCAAACGAGAAAACTAACGGCCTTATTTATGTACAAAAAATGAACGAAAAATAAATATGTAACACATAAACAAACGACAACCACTGAACTACAGGCTCCTGACTTGGGACAGGCACATACATACATAACTGCCTTTTTATTTTTCACTCTATTTGGTCCTGCCTTTTTATTTTTTTTAGTTTATCCTGCATTTTTTTTACATAAATTGTCATCCTGCCTTTTTTTTTTTTTGCAAAGTGTCTCATCCTGCCTTTTTTTTTTACTCAAAACTCCTGTCCTGCCTATTTTTTTTCAAATTAAAAACAAATATGTAACACATAAACAAACGACAACCACTGAACTACAGGCTCCTGACTTGGAACAGGCACATACATACATAACTGCCTTTTTATTTTTCACTCTATTTGGTCCTGCCTTTTTTTTTTTTTAGTTTATCCTGACTTTTTTTTACATAAATTGTCATCCTGCCTTTTTTTTTTTTGCAAAGTGTCTCATCCTGCCTTTTTTTTTTACTCAAAACTCCTGTCCTGCCTATTTTTTTCAAATTTCATCCTAGCCCCGCCCCCATAAAAATCAAATGGTAGCTCCCTTACTTCAGTTTTCGTTTAAAAATTGGTACCGAAGTGCGACTGGAATGAACCCACCCCCATTCATATATTAATGCATAAAATTTTCAGGTGCGGATCCAGGATTTAATGTAAAGGGGGGTGCAAAAAATATTGTTCTGCGGAACGGAGCATGTTGCGAAATATTTTTGGGTAAATTGGCAAAATTCACGTGCCGTCATCATTTCCGCTTTGTCTGCAAGTATTATGGTCTGCTCAGCAAAAAGTATACCCTAAAGGATGGGGGGTTTAAGATCTTAATATCGCCTTACACCAATTATATATATCTTCAAATTATAAACCAAAGTATATTTCGCGGGTATTTTCTAGTTCTTTTCTACATCACTTTGTTTGGTTAAAAATGGTTGTAATCATATCCATACTAAATAACTGAGGGGCCTGATGGGTTATTTTCGTTCTTCGTGATCGGCGCATCTTCGCTATCGTGATCCGTTTTTCTACAGATTTATTTTTCTTTTATATTTTCGTGATTCGTGATCATGGAAATTTATTTTCTGTGAATCGTGATTGACAAACAAATCAACTCGTGAATCGTGATGAGACCCCCATCAGACCCCTCATAACTGGCTATCGGGACGCCAGATGTTTAAGGAATGACTGTAATATTTTTTCCATCTATGAAGAAATGACTTCAAAAATGTGGTGCACACTGAATAACTCGAGTAGCAGGTTATTTAAAAGTGTGCTCCACATTTTTTAGGTTATTTCGAATTGACAGAAAACATATTACAGTCATTCCTTATAATTTAATTCTAAACTCCATTTTTAAGGAGTAAATCACTACAAAAATGTTGATGACGTCACGGTCCATGACAAAATTATGTCTATGAGCTGATAGACAAAAAACTTTCAGCCAATCAGAAGACGTGTTACATCCAAAATTAAATTATATCGTAATAACTGGCTATCGGTATGGCAGATACAATTATTAACACATATCAAAATCTGCTGTACACGTTTGTAAAATCCATTGTATTGCAATGGCAATCGGAAACGCAGACAAAAATCTGCTGTACACGACAGCCAAAACGATTGTTTTCAGTAGCAAGTGAGAACACAGATCCTAAAGGCTTTTTTATCTCACGTATAGCAAGCATGACTATTTCTTCAAACGAAAACAAAAAAATGTAATCGTTTTAGCTTGTTATTGTTGCAGCAACATCACCAGGGACATTATTTTTGGGGTATTTTAAGACAAAATGTATTAGTTCCTCTGAGAATATACCATTTGAAAAATAATAATTTTCACAAAGGCAATTATCGTGTCTGGCTTAGATATCAGCAAAGGTTTGTGTCACAATGTGATGAGATGTCAAATAACCTAAGAGCAAATTCAGATTACAAAGTCCTGGAGGAACTAAAACTTTTTTCATTAATGACATTAATACCTTTGATACACTCCAAGTGACAAAACAATTATTCTGATAGTATTGATAGTTCGTCCTTTTAGAATAAACTTTCTGAAGTATTTGTGGAACTATCTTTTGATAATATGGCAATTGGATGGATGAACTTTATAGAAACAGATAATAAACATTGTTTCATTGGAAAGTTCTATAAAGATAGTTTCACTTCATTACTTCAATCGGTAGTTGAAAAGTTTACTTAAGAAGATATTTGCGTCAAATGACAAACACAAATCTTTTCACGTCATGCTACATTTTTGATTTTTGATATACTTCTCGAAAGGGCTGATTGTAATTATTGACTTAATGAATTCAAGTATACAATATATAATTCAACGCAGACTGTGTAAGTGTATAAGAGGCAAGCCTGATAAAATCCATGTTACAAATATCTGCAACATTTTGATGCTTTTATAACATTAAGCGATCAGGATATTCACACGTGACTTTGAAGACAATGGATAAATATTGAACCGAAACAGCCAAAATCCTAATGAAACTATACAAATAAATACAATGGCAAACAAACCAAAAACGCGACACCATGACCGGTGCACTCTCCATAAATTTATATAACACTCATTGACATTTAATGTTGTTTGTGCTACGGGTCATTTTCTGGACAATTTGAGTTTCATATATGAATCGATTTCACTAGTACGTTAAATGACATTATGGCACCATTTTTTAAAAGAGGACAAACAATTATAAATCTTGCAGATCTAACATTTGTGATGATAAACTTTGGTTCACCGCCCAGTGTAAAGACCTTTATCGCCGCTATATAAACTGTTTGAATATATTTAATATATTAAAATCGCAACTAAATCATAGTAATTTGATCCGATGTGAAAAAGGATTATAAAACACTAGATTATAAAACAATAGAACGCCGCTTGAAACGTGAATATATGCGTACTGAAGGAAACATGTTGGACATGATGAGACTTACAAACCCTAAATTATTTTACAAGAAATAAAATTTAAAAGGAAAGCGTCTTCTAAACATGCTATACCATTAAAGTTGTTCCATGAACATTTTAAGTCATTGTACTCATCAGACACAGATGCTGTGTTTGACGACAGCTTATTTCATAATACTAATGGTGAATGCGTCTATGAGGAACTTGATAGAGAAATTACAGAAAATGACATTTTGAAAGCTATTCGTAACCTAAAACGAGATAAAAGTCATGGAGTTGATGGAATTCTTAACGAATATTTTATTGAATACAAGGAAGTGTTTATGCCTGTATTACTGTACATTTTTAACGGAATTTTACAGTCCAGAATTTTTCCTACTGATTGGGCTAAAGCCATTCTTATACCTATATTCAAGAAGGGTAATGTGCTTGACCTGAACAACTACAGAGGGATTAGTTTAGTCAGTAATTTTGGAAAGTTATTTACGTCCGTTCTAAATCAACGTTTAATAGACTGGTCGGAAACGTTTGATATTGTAACCGATACCCAGTTTGGCTTTTGCCCCGGTATGGGTACAGTAGATGCTATTTTTGCTCTTACATCATTAATTTTCAAGTCTTTATCAGCCAAAAATCGTTTTTACTGTTGTTTTGTAGACTACACGAAAGCTTTTGACACTGTTCAAAGATATATGTTATGGTATAAACTATCAAAACTTGGTATTCAAGGTAAATTTTTAATGGTAATCAAAGCAATGTATTCTAATGTCAGCACTTGTGTAAGTGTTGATGGGTTCAATTCTGACTATTTTACTAATGAAGTAGGTCTGATGCAAGGTGAAGTATTATCACCTATATTTTTTAAATGTATGTCAACGATTGTGAATGGCCTTTATAAATAGTGACTCTATTCCTTATGAGGTGAAGGAACTAAATTTATTCTTATTAATGTACGCTGACGATATGGTTACTTTTTCAGAAACTGTATCTGGTTTACAAACGTTACTTGATACTTTGTATGATTATACCTCCAAATGGTCACTTAGTGTTAATATAGCAAAAACGAAAATTGTTGTTTTTAGAAAGGGTGGAAAAATACATGACAATGAAAAATGGTATTATAATAACCAGGAAATAGAAGTTGTAGATAAGGTTAGTTATCTTGGTATTTTGTTAAATTTAATGGTAAATATAATCTGTTACAGCAGAAACTATCAGAACAGGGTAGAAAAGCTGTTTTTGCCTTAAGGAGAAATATAAAAGATATTTATTTGAATTTTGTAACTTTACTTTCACTTTTTGATAGTTATATTAACAGTGTACTTTGTTATGGTTGTGAAATTTGGGGTGCTCATAAGGCACCAGCTATAGAGAGGATACATCTGGGCTATTGTAAAAATATTATGAAAGTGAAAAGCTCTACTAGTAATGTCATGGTGTACTGTGAGCTAGGTAGATTGCCATTATTGCACACCAGAAAATGTAGAATTTTTAAATACTGGTTTAAGCTGTTATGTACCACAAACTGTGTTTTGAAAAACTGTTACTGTTTTTTATATGATGATTTACAAAAATGTCTAAATAATAAGACAAATTGGTTATATTTTATTAAAAATGAGTTGCTTAGTTTAGGTTTAGGTGATATTTGGTATAATCAAGGTTTATTTTTTGATAGTAAGCTCTCCAGTACTTTTTACTTGATAATTAAACAACGCCTGTTTGATTGTCTGAAGCAAGATTTTGACAGCCAATTGAATAATTTAGTTAAATATTCAAGTTATAGAAGACATGTATTACCAAAATAAAACTTAGTAGTCATGATTTAGCTTTAGAATGTGGACGCTATTCTGCAATTCCAAGAAGAAATAGACTCTGTAGTTTTTCTAAAAATGACATTGAAGATGAGGTGCATTTCATTTTAAAATGCCCCACTTATCAAGGTCTTAGATCTTATTTTATCAAACCTTATTATTGGAGAAAACCTTCTATGTATAAATATATACAATTAATGAGTTCTAATAATCTTAGAGAATTATGTAATTTGGGTAAATTTATATTTCGTGCACAAAAATTAAGATCTAACATGTTGTAATATGTTTCACACTACCTTCTGCTATCTATGTATACTTTGTGTAGTTTATATGTTGTATGCCTATAGTTGTTATGACTTTGGTAAATAAAGATTAGATTCAATCCAATTAACTAATCGGAGTTCAAGATCCTCACTGTCTTTAGCTGCCTTCCTTTGAATATATTTGGAGATTCTAAACAAACGATATTTAACAAGGCGTCATGGTTGCAATCAGATCGGATGTATGACTGCATATTTATACACACCGCGTAGGTGATCGCCTATGCAGATGGGTTCCTGCATATGTCGGTTCGAATGATTCCATATAGGAAAACCTGAAAACACGGACCAGGACAAAGGATAGAGCAAAGTAAACCAAGTAAGACAAAGCAAAAATGGAGTTTAACTTTATATTGGTCGTTTCTATTTAACATCATTACTTTTTTTACTTGTTTATATGTAAAACTATTTTGCACTTAGAGAGATTAGTTGCTTTCATATTGGTTAAAATGAATTGCCACTTTTAAACAGCAACCAGTTCTATTTTTTACTATTAACGCTTTTAAACGTTATCCCTATTGACAATAATTTGACATAAACTTTGCCCAAAGGGAATTCTTTTGAGATATTAATTACTAGATGACATTTCACTGACATTTGAAGTCCTAGTTTTCAATTAGTCGTATTTCTCATTTTGCTAATTTACAGCACATGAAAAATGTTTTTGTTTATCCTTCGTAGCTTAAAGACATCCGGGTTATTGTCCGAACATCGTTGAAAGTGAGAAATTTTGGTTCTGGCGAAAAGCCGCTTTTAGCAATTATCTCTGTATACGTCAGCCTTTACTCATTTCAGTCTGAAGCGTTTCCGCTTCAACAAAATGTGTTACATAAGCATTCCATTCTTAAATAAATAACACAAAAAAGTTAAAAAGAACCCGGTTATTACTATATATCTTGGTTTTCCTCTGGCATTGGATAATCTCTGGATTTCGCTGCAAAAGTGTCATATTCTTTCACATCTAAAGGATACTTTAAAATGTTGTCCTTTTCAACAGCGCTATGTTTGAAACTGTTCACTGTTCTCTGCATATTTTGTACCTTGATTTTCCAAGTCATTTGGTTGGTTTTTCTGTTCCTTTACCTTATTTGTAAGTTCTAGAAATTGTTACGCCTGTATGATTAATGTTTCCTCAATAGTCTGTAATGATTGACTTTGGAGAGATACGAACTAACTATGTCTACCTTCGGTGTTTACCTACGGTACAGACGCACTTGCTACAAAAAGCAGCCAAAAAAGTCAGTTCAATATAAACCTTTCCATGATCCGCATCATTTATCTGACAGAAGTTCTGTATTTGTACCTTTAAAGATATCTTTTTAATAAGATATAGTTTTATAGACATATAATATTTTTTTTTAATTCTCAAAATTCAGGTACCAGTTATGTCGGGAAAACCTTAGGAAGCCAAGAATGGAACAGAAAGATAACAAATTTTACCAAGTTTCATACCGGTACAAAAGTCTAAATTGACTTTTAAGGTTCCGCATTTAAAAGGTTCGATGGTTCGATACAAAACAAAACTGCGCAGTATATAATACAGCACCTATTACAAAATATTCAAAGATTTTTGAAGAACAACCGTAAATGTACAATTAACGTTTTGAATCTGATAAGGAACGAGAAAAACTAATGAATGTAAGTATGGGGTCGTGCTTGGGTCAACTCTACAAACTTTATGTTAATATGTGAAATACTTGTATTATGTTATCATTAAGAATTGCCTTATTTGTACTCATCAGCAATTTTCACGTCGGCAGAGACATATAATAGATCTACATTACATGTCTCTGACATCGGTGAATAAACCCGTTGCTTAAGATCGCTTAAAATCAAAATGTAAAATTAATGATAGCTTGCACATGACAGTCTTATGTGATGTGATGATATTCCTTTTAAATAAATTAATTCCGCCATCTCTCTCGTGGGCACCCAATACATGCTTTTCTATTGGAAAACTATACAGATAACAGAGAAGTTGTCTTTATTGATTATAGAATATTGTATCACTGAAGCAATGTTATACAGATGATGAGTTCCACAACACAATCTATCGAGAGTATATCTGCTATTACTCTGACCTGTCATAATCCATAAACAGACGTGTTATCTATTTCAATAACTGACCTTAACAACTTACAATGAGATTTTGTTCCGTCTAACATACATAGCAGTCATGCTTGATTAAAGGTCATCTCCTTATCACGGCGTATCGCCGCGATATAACCTTTTTGTACTGATGCGGCGTAAAGCAATCACCAATCAATCAACCTATCACGGCGTCACGTAAGAAATCAACCTTGATATAAAATATGCGATCATGTTAACTGAAGGCTAACATATTTCACTCTATGTGATAAATTAAAGGGTACACAACATACAACAAAACGGTTAAAATGACGAAATAAAATGTCTTGTCTTTTTAAAAAAAATATAGGTGTTCGCCTGCCATTTTTCTGTTTATTCACTTGAAATTGTTAAAAAGAATCCGACTTCAACTCAGAAAAAGCTTTGTTTTTTCTCTAAAAAAAAAAACTCATTCGGTTGATAAATGCCGGCAATGTTTAAATATTGTATAAAAACATCTATCGTACTTTCAACATATCACAAGGGTTAAATGCAAATGAAAAGCAAACTTCAAAAGCGTAGAATTCCCCAAGCCAATATTTCTAAATTAATTATAGACCTTTTACGCAAACATCTTCAACAAAATAAATGTTCTTTTTTTGTGTTTATTCAAGAAATGTTTCTGCATTTAAGCAGAAACAGAATTGACACGAACTGTTGATAAAATATAGATGAGCATTATTTGTTTGATTAATAATTTTAAAAAATGCATGTAAAAGCCAACTTAGGATTTAGGAGTTGTTTTAACAACTTATAAATAATAAAAGGCAAAAACTTAATTCCAGAGAGTTTTAAGAACTAGTCTATCGTTACATTTTAACATAGAGGAATCTGAAAATCAATAAGATTTACTTTATATGAAATAAGCAAGATTTACTTTGTATGAAATAAGCGTTAGATTGAAAAAAATAATATTACGTTAATCAATCGATTCTTTACTCAAATGCTGCAGATTTCTCTTTATTAAGACTTGATTAGGATTTTGTCTTAATTTTTTTATGACGATGGGTTATACTTTAAAGAGAATATTATGTAAAGATGAAAGGATATGATGGAAACATATAAGACAATAGGAAGATGACACTACAAAAGCTATTAAAAGAATACCGTTCGATATTCAAAATTCAACATTTAAGTTCATTTCGAGATTCAGTATTCGAAATGGTCAATTAGAGGACAACTTTTAACTGTTTATACGTCCAGAGAGCGCAACTCCAGTTCTTAATGGTGTTCTTGTTCAATTTTCTGTCTAATGGTTTGACGATTATCGCTTCTTTTCGTCTTATTTTCTTAGCCATTGTGTTGTTTGGTATTTTTCTTTTTCTCACGATTTTTAATTGCCCCTTTGGTATCTTTATCCTCTAAGCTTTAGAACTATTCTGAACAATGACCAATATTAGAGATGTTTCCTGGTTGTAATATAATGCAAACAGTAGAAATTTGGTAGTTTTTCATACTTTTTAATTAATCATATATCATAATGTTACAGACTGGAACGTTAGCATGATATTATTTAAACTGTGCTTTTATCATAAGTTCAGGAAGTTGCTAAATGAAGGGTTCTCTATTGTAAAGTTGATGTCATCACCTCGAGTTTTGGTATTATAAGCGTCTTCTATAAAGCAACTTTTGGCGCCACTGAAACGGTAATTTTAAAATTTGAATGAACGATAAGTTCTAGAATTACGATTTGGAATTTTCAATAAAGTCTTCTATAGAAATATAGTAGAATACTGAAAGACTTCTATCAATGTCTCTATATTTCTGAATACATCGGAGATGATTTTGTTTTTGCGTTTTTTTCTCGTTCGATTAATAACTTTCTTTATTGCTGTATCTTGAAATATATAAAACAATTTATACAAACTATCCAATATGTTTTAAAGTAATAATTTAAGTCAAAGGAGTAGATCCGGTAAGGGTCGATTTTTGCCCCAAATTTTAGGTTCATCTGATGAAAGATTTTGGACACTTTTTAAACACTTAAGTGTCTAATTTAGTAGATTCAATTAGTTTATGTGAAAGATTTGAATTGATTTTGTCAGTAAAGACGCTCATATTCAAGCTCAAATGTTATACATCTATCAAATATGCCACATCAGATTTCAGATCCGTGTTCATCCTCAACCTTATACGTACTAAAATTAAGAATGAACACAAATGCGGCCACATCCATTTCAGATGGAAACCGTCTAAAAATTAACTCAAATGCTAAAATTATGAAGATTTCAGTAATTTAGCATGACTTAATGATGCTAGTACCCGATACATATGCATTGTATTGTCAAAAACAGCCCATATGAATGTAACAGAAGTATTCTCCTTTCCAAAAAATAGCTATAAGTTTACATTTTAGCAATTTTGTAAAACTGCTATATTTTGGGGCCAAAAAGGGATCTTACTGAACCTACTCCTTTAATAATTCTTATAGAAAATAATATGATGCATACTCATATGAATTTCTCATTCTTTTATACAATGTATAAATAACACATAGCTGAGAAAGGTGATAGAGCAGATTGTTACCCCGAGAAAACATTGTCAACTGAGGCGAAGCCAAGGTTGACAATGTCTTTTCGAGGGGTAACAATCTGCTCTATCACTCTTTAGGATATGTGTTATTTAATTTATTATACTGAATGTTCTGTTATTACTGTCTATTAAATTTCAAATCCAAAGTAATAAACTATGACGTCTTATACATAACAACCATCCGTTTAAAAGCGCACACTTGATCAAGCGTCTCCGTGAAGGATAACAGAGTATTTGCCATAAGATAGAGTAAATTGTCTCCCTCGTATTAACCAATCAAAATCTGGCATTTTGACATGAAGTATAATAATCACAAATACAACCCTATTTAACAGAGCATCCGAAAAGGAAAACCAAATTCAAAGTTTCTATTGACAAACATCTCTATACACGTGAGCGTATTTATTTCGTTAGCTGATCCCTCACTGGAAGAAATATACACAATCGACTCTCGTTGTCTCTATTTTGATCGATCTTACATTACTATTTGAGATAACTGGAATGTTGGGTAGCTTTATTGGTCGAAAAATGTGAGTATGTTATGTTTAAGAATAAAGAATTGAAACAGCCACCTAATAGCAATCATCCGACTAGCGATGTAGGTCGATTATTATATTTAAGTTTGAAGAAGATCGACACTGACGAAGGTAATTTGTAGTGCTGAAATATTTGACTTTCAACACGATATAGTTTCAACGTATTCATATAGATAATTTATTAGTATCGTTGCAGAAATCTTTTTTATATTTATAAACATCTACAATTTCGAGGCAACTGCGTATCTTAGAACAACGAACGAACTTCGTTAAATGCTGGCGAGCTTCAGGAATGGGATATAGCTAACACAAAGCAATGCCAGGATAATCATTCAGATACGGCGAAAAAAAGTACGTAAGAGCAATATACATTGTACCAGTGCATTTCTATCTGTATCTGTATGAATACGTTGTTGATGTTATTTAAAAGTGTGCACCCTATTTTTTTTAGGTTATTTCGAATAGACAGAAAAACTATTACAGTCATTCCTTATAATTTAATTCTAAATTCCGTTTTTAAGGAGTAAATCACGAAAAAAAACCTTGATAACGTCAAGGTCACATGACAAAATTTTGTCTATGAGCTGATAAACAAAAAACTTTCAGCCAGTCGCAAGACGTGTTACATCCAAAATTGAATTATTACTTTATATAAGGGCGGGGAGATCGCCGTCAGTTTATTGAAGGTGCGTAAAAGAAGTTTGAAAAGCTCTCAATGCTCGGTGTTTACACTACAATGTCTTCTAGATGAATCCAATCGATCACTCTTTTCGCAAACGTTCGAAAATTGAGGTGTTGATTGTTGGGATGTCAAAACACTTTGCATTGTATTTTACTTTTTCACAATATTTGTTGAGTGGTAATTTTATAACTTAGTGACAGTATTTATTCTCTTATGAAGTGCTTTCTTGAGATATTTGTCTGGTTCTATAGTAGGAACCAGCCCCTCGACCACTTTGTATAAAATATAAGCTTTTGGCTTGAGTGTCTTGTCTGGAGTTCCTGAGGTTCCAGTTTGGCAAGCATATAGCTAGGAGTCACATCCTTCTTTTAACGATTTGTAGTATCCTGATATGAATGTTACGGTCTTTCCAGCTTGTTTGTGTACGAGTCTCTCACTATTGCTCTATACTCTATTGTAGATATGACAACTAAATTAAGTGAAAGATGTCTGAAATCTGTAAACGATCAAAACTCTCTTACTAACAACATAGTAGAAGAGTACCTAAAACAGCAAAAAGTCAATTTTGCCTGAAGGAATTGCAACACTATTTTTTTTAACAAATTGACAAAATTTAAAAGTAACAAGATTTAAAAGCTACAAAAACTAATAAGTTGTTTAACTCCAGAAACATGAATGGTTTTAATGAAATCAGTCGACCCGGTTTTTTGTCTTTTGTTCGAACGAGAAGAAATAATCGCTTCACTCGGGTTTACGGGCGTATTTGTTAAAAAAACATTAAGCCATTTCAGTGACTTGTATTGTATATGGCAAACCGTGATTAGAAGATTAAAAAGTATGTACTGTGTACCTTTGTAATTATCACAATAACATATGTAATGTGCTTTTTGAACTTATATTGATTTCTAAATGTTCTACTACTTTAAGTTGGCGAAGTGAAAATGTAACAAAAGTGATTTCCCCAGCTGCTTTCTTGAAAAAAAAAATCGAATATGGTGAATGTTTATTATTTTTTAGGAATGATTTCCTTGGTTTGTTACAAGAAAAAATAGATTAAAAATCATTTGTATAATGGAAGTACTAAATGACTTCCCAAACGTATACATAGCGTATCCAGGTATACTCATAACCTTACGTAACAAACTACATGTTTCTGGTATAAAAATAATTAGTCTTCAGAGAAATACAATGCAGATAATGCACGATACACAAATGTCAGGAATTCGATTGGTGGATTGGTTGGTGGTACATGTAGGGTTTATCGTTACATACAGGAATAAACAAATGTATGGATGAGATTCAAAGATGAGTTTATTTTTTGAGGCTATGAAGTATTTGATAATGTTGGACATCTCACCTGGGACAATTTAAATTTCACCTGGGATAAGTGTTGAACACTTTATCTGCGCTTATAACTACAATGTGGCAAATTAATGCTTGACTGTATGTAAATATGACTAAGATAATAAGTTATACAAAAATATAAACTATTCTTCCGACTTGCAGGTAAACCTTGCAAAAATGGAGTGTCCTTTTGGTTGTGTGGGATGTATAAATACACAATGACGTCCAGTCAGAATGGGGATATTAAATCCGATACCTAGTGTAGAGAGATTGGCACGCTCTCTGCACGTTGAGAACCCATGCAACAACCCTTTTAGGGGTCCGTAGGAGGCCTGTTGCAAGACAAAATTTCTGTCCCTTTCCACTAAACCCTTATTTTCCAGTGGTAGTCCAAATTTCCCAACACTCATCCCGGACGACCCCTAAAACAGGACATACTTTTTTTTTATTTATTGTTGATTTGTTCTTGTCCTGAAAATGCATGAAATATTTGCCACCGGACGTTAAGCAAACGCCAATTAATCAATCAATTCATCTTTTTATGAACAATCTGTTAAAAAATTTGGTAAATTGTCTGCATAATCACCAATGATAAAATAGAGTGAATGATACAAGGGTTCTATATTTTTCTCACGGGTTCTATATTTATCTAAGTTAAAAGATTTTACAATACGAGATGCATACCGTGAATTCTTTAAACAACTTTGTAGAAGCCTTTTGTTATTAATTTCATTTCTAACCTGAATATTTTTTGGAAAATACTTCTTTATACTGTAGACAAGGGGTATAAAATGTGTAATAATAAACACTCTTAGTATCTCGATATATGTATACATCGAATTTTCAAATATCTCAAGCCTTTCCATGATGACTTTCGATCTAAAGAAGTTCTGGCAGATAACAAATAAATCAAATATTACACATACAGCTCTTTATATATATATGTATGCAGTTTCGTTCATGGCTTATAAAAAGTCACGATAGAAGAGTGACAAAATTTATGTCTTGCATTTACAATTTATGCACTTTGTTAACATTTTTAAATAACAAAACTTTTTTAAAACAGACGAGTGACCGCATGAACTACTTACAAAGTTTAAAAACAGGGACCGCATGGACTACTTACAAAGTTTTAAAACAGGGACCGCATGGACCACTTACAAAGTTTTCAGGAACCGCATGGACTACTTACAAAGTTTTCTAACATATGTAGCGTTGACATGATATATGTAAATAAGAAAATACAAGCCTGTCATTGGTAATCCCATTTTAAATGAGACATACATGTTGTAATAAGCTGTAAGTGGTAGCGCACTATAAATCTATTTGTGCTTGCACACGAATATTATAAAGTTATTTTATGAGAAAAGCCCCCCAATAGATAAATATAAGGTTAATAATTAAGGTTTTTTATACACCGCTTTGTAGAATATTTCAGACAAAAAAAAACTTCTTCCTTCAACTAGACCTTCTACTGTAAAACAATAAAATCTATGGCTAAGATTATCCAATGTGGTGTGTCAATCTAATTTTACTCTAGACATAACTAAAGACATATGAGACAAAACTTCCCACTTGGGTTTCTGGAAGAACACTTTTCAGAATAAATTAATTATGGTAATTTTACATTTAATTTTCTTACAGTACGTTTCAGATACTTGTAATGTTGTATTTAGCTTGTACGTATACATTTGTAGCAAAATAACGTTAATTTGAATTACTTGTAAACTATGGCGCCGTTCAACATGTACTCATGAAGTATGTTTTATTAATTGAAAATGTGGGCAATGCTTAAATGAGACAGCCACACAACAACAAACTAAAACGCTCAAAAGACATCCGAAAATCAGAATGCTTACAAATACTTTCCATCACTAGGCAAGCGTCTGAAAATAAATTACCTTCCATGTTTGAGTATTTCAACAATGACACAGTCGATAAGGAAAAGAGATAATCTTTATCGCGGGGCGTAAAGTATAAGAATGGTAGCTTCTGTCATTCTTCTTCAAAATCCCATGTATGAAGGGTGCGTCATACGAACAAAGAAACCATGAGGCCAGATTAGTTTGTTCCTATAGGATTGCCGATTGCCTGCTGAAAAATACGTCAACTAAACGTATTAGAATGTTGTAAATATAAAAATCAAATACCCTGATGATGTCAATTTCACAGAACATATTGTTTAAATCATATCTTGTTTAATATTTCATTATTATGAATTGTTATGTAAAACGATATTTTTCTTACGTTGCCCAAGATAAATACAGAACTGAAATGACTGTCGTACAAGTGTGTGGCTTGGTGCGGTTTAAAACTGACTACTTTTAAATGAGGAGTAGTGTGTTAACGTATGTGAAAGTCTGTTAGAAAGTCCACAAGAGCTGATGTTTTGATTTGTTATCATTTACATGTATTGCTGACTCTAAATAAAATTTACTATTAAAGAGAGGTTTTCATAAGTCTATATCTGGTATGCGTGGAGATTTTTGTAGAGTTTGCATTGAATTGTGGGTATTCGTTATTCCATTTTCTTATGGAAACGTGTCTTTGATTTTATACCATTTCATAAAAATATGTAGTGAAAAGATCAACAGCAAATGATTGTGTCCACCAACGCTATCTCTTATCTCTATTTAAGAAACTACGTTAGATTTTTATGAAAAAATCGTGATAACGTCGATCCAGCCACTGATTCCGGGAATTTGCTTACAATGCATGAATGAATTGCTGTTTTCTTTATAAAAAAAATACCAGGAAATTCTTTTCCTTGTCGTGTCACATATATTTTAACATTCTGTGTAGATTGTATCTGCAAGGAGAAAATAGAATCCATAATTAACTTTGTAATCTTCACACGTAAAAAGCAAAATATAATTTGAGTAATAAAACGCATTTAGCCTCTGTGTAATGTACTGCAGTGGAAAGTTGGGACAATTTAAATGCAGTTTCATCAATTAGTGCTTAATTTAACCGAGTAAATACAAGTTTTTAATACACATGTTAAAGTACATGGTTGCATCAGTGAAAGAAGAATAAAAGTATATCACCTAACTACCAAACTGAATGCTTTAGAGCAAACTATCATGATATGGGTTATGTTCTTCTCATATATTTTATGATTGTATGATACTAAACCCCTAACGGGAGGGATTGTACTTGATTTTCATATGATGAAGACATAGTCTTTCAATCAGTTTAATTAAGGTCTGGAGCTGGCATGTCAGTAACTGCTAGTAGTCCTTTGTTAATGTATGTATCATTGTCATTTTGCTTAGTTTCTTTTGTAACCTATTCTGACATCGGACTCGGACTTCTTTTAAACTGAGTTTTACTGTGCGTATTGCTATGTGATTCTTTGTTCTACATTGGCTAGAGGTATAGGGGAGAGTTGAGATCTCACAAAACATGTTTAACCCCGCCGCATTTTTGCGCCTGTCCCAAGTCAGGAGCCTCTGGCCTTTGTTAGTCTTGTATGTTTTTTAATTTTAGTTCATTTATATGTTTTGGAGTTTAGTGTGACGTCCATTTTCACTGAACTAGTACACAATTTTATTTAGGGGCCAGCTGAGGACAACCTCCGGGTGCGGGATTTTCTCGCTGCGCTGGAGACCCATTGGTGGCATTCGGCTGTTGTCTGCTCTTTGGTTGGATTGTTTTCTCTTTGACATATTCCTATTTCCATTCTCAATTTTATCAAATATAGATTCCTTGGAATTTAATCTATGAAATGAAATATATGATGTCATATCTTAACTGTTCGTACCTTGAAAAAAACTATAATTATGCCGATCTTAATGTAAATATTCACACAAAAACTTTAACATTGTGCTTAGATTAAATGAACCTACATTGTACCAGGTAAATGCAAACAATGATAGAACATATCGAAACTAGTTCAACTGTAAGCTACTGCTCAGTAATGATACCCCCGCTATACTGAGTCAACAAGAGATGATGAGTGATGGCTGTGAAAACGCCTTAAACGGTAAAACATGCTGACATTAATGTTGATACAAAACTTCATGGTGCTCGTATTCGTAGTTCCTGGGAAAATGTGATTAAATGTTCAAACATGGTATATTTTTTTTTGTAAAAAATATATAATTATTGGTGCACGATTAACGCGATTAACGTGTAAATGCAAATGGAAGTTGATAAGCCAATGATAAAATGCATTACATAGAATAGCATGCTCACATAAAGCCTGATACAAAATATCATTAATCTCTGTTTGGAGTTCCTTAAAAAAAAACGCGACGGAAATCTTATGAGACCGATGGACGGACAGGCAAGGGTAAAACAGTATATCCCTCCTTCGGAGCAGAACAAAACATTAATCGATATTGGTTTAATGCCGTGCAGGCATCACACTTGAGGTTTGTTATTGCGAACGAAATCTGAAACACTGAAACATTATTCAACGTCGGAAAAGAGACAAGAAACAGAAATAAATTGTTGTCACGTCGAAACTTTTTTAATGGCATAGAAGTTTAAAACATTAAATATTTAAAATATTTGAAATACATATTTGACGATAACTTAAATCGGAACCTCATTTAATGACTATGATTTTTAACATTAAAATTTTTTTAGCTTTGAACAATATCAATTGTCCATCAGGTTGGTCATTATTTTTATTCTTTGGATCTTTCCAGTTTTCGTGGAAAGACCTTTTGCTTTTGTTCTGATTAGTTTTTTTATTCTTCTGCCGTCTGAGATATTTTTTTTTTTGGTTTCAAGACATGTTGAAAGGATTTTTGGTCCATGATATCGTACAGTGATAAAGACTTTCCCATTGACCCTGCGTAAACGAACACTTTTCTTATAGGAGTTATCTCCCTGCGTCCCCCTTTCTTGTTATCTTTATTTCTCTGTAACCGTAAAAGATATCGACAAAATGTTTTTCTTTCCAAATTGTTCGTCTTTTCTTAAGGATGCTTTGGTTAAATTTAACCGAAGTAATCCAATGACATCTTAAGGGAGTTATTTCCCATTTCAAATCTAACATAGGTGATCTGTTCTATTAATTTACACACCATAAGTCATAGAGACCTAAAATCTTTTGATATGAAGTCCTTTGTCAATTAGGAGGAAATTATTTGGTTGTACCTGAAGGAAACTTATTTCAAACGGGATAGCACATCTTAATTTTTACGGAGATGTTGTTTACCGAGCCCGGAAATTTATATATCGATCCTTTAAATAAACTTATTCTAAATGTTACCAATTCAACACTGTAAATAGATCTTTGAATACTAGTATTGTTTTTATTGGTATAAATATTGATTTTGTTATCATTAAATTAAAATCAAACTAAATATTATTGTTATATACATATGCACATTCATTGCTATACAATCTGTCGATACCTGTATCTTGGCATTGCACAAGGTCATGTTTTCTCTGACTGTCAATGACGTCTTTACACCGTAAATCCATTGGATGTTGAATGTGTACTGATTGATATTTTAGTCTTAGATGCATGTTTTTTTTTATTAGTTTTTTTTTCTGGCTTTGAACTAGCTGTCAGTAACTGTTAGTACTCTCAGATGTGTACTTAATGTCTTTTTTGTTGTGGGGATGTATAAATACCCTGCCACGTCCGGTCTGTGTTTTTGTTAGATGTTTTTTCTGCTTTGTATCGATCTGATGAGTTAAGCCCTTTTCAACTGATTTTTATAGTTTGTTCTTATGTTGTACTGTTACACCACTGTCCCTGGTTAGGGTGGAGGGTTTGGTGCCAGCAAACTAGTTTAACCCCGCCATGCACATTCTGTTTGTTCCTGTCCCAAGTCAGGAGCTGAAATTCAGTGGTTGTTGTTTGTTGCAGTATACCATATTTGTTTTTTTATACAATATTTTGTACATGAATCAGGCCGTTGGTTTTCTTGTTTGAATTGTTTTACATTTGTCATTTGAAGGCCGTACGGTGACCTATACGTTGTTAACTTCTCTGTCATTTGGTCTCTAATGGAGAGTTGTCTCATCGGCAATCCTGCCACATCTCATTATTTTCATATTGACAATGTCCATGACAAAAAACGAAAAACGACAGAAAGACGAGCAAATATTACAAGATGTATCGCATCAAATTTTAATTATTGAATTTTTGTGAAGGAAAACAATCAGTTATCTGTTTTCCTTCAAATATTTTCATCAAAGACATCTGCTTTGTTGTGCTGTAATTTTCAAATGATTGAAATACATGGTTTATAGCATTCCCTTAAGGGATGGGACGTATTAATTGGTCGTTTAACTGACTTCAGAGTCATTAAAGTGTTATTTCTTATTTTAAAGTAATTGTTTTGGATATTAAATCATGAATATGATAAAGATTCTTTGATAAAAAGTCATGAAATTTTCAATCTAGAGTGGTAACTTGGTAGCAATTTAAATGGAGAGAACATAATTTTATTAATAAAACATCTTCATTTTATTCATTTATTACAAAAGGGTAGTTAACCAACCTTACACAATCCTCAAAGGAGAGCTTACTTTAAAGTATATTTATATTCGGCTATAGCTATATTAGCAGAGTTGTTTTTTTTTTTCTTTCTTCGGTATAACTTTAATTTACTCAATTTTCATTGTAATATATGTACATATATTATCATGTATATCATTTTGGGGGCACTTTATAGCTTGATGTTCGGTGTGAGCCAATGCTCCGTGTTGAAGACCGCACTTTGAACTATAATGGTTTACTTTTACAAATTATGACTTAGATGGAGAGTTTTCTCATCGGCACTCATACCACATATTCTTATATCTATTATCCTGCTCATTATTAGTTAAATAGTAAAGCATTTTACTTTGCAATGAGTACAAAGAAGATAAATTTTAATATATGCAGCCTCCTCCATTAATAACTGCTGCTTCCTTTGAATCTTAAATAAGAAATAAGATAAAACAAATGTTTGCGTTATTTCGCAAAGGTTTGCGTTATATCGCAAATGTTTGCGTTGTAACGCAAAGGTTTGCGTTATAACGCAAAAGGTTTGCGTTTAACGCAAAGGTTTGCGTTATAACGCAAAGGTTTGCGTTGTAACGCAAAGGTTTGCGTTATATCGCAAAGGTTTGCGTTATAACGCAAAGGTTTGCGTTATAACGCAAAGGTTTGCGTTATAACGCAAAGATAGGGAAAAAAAAAAAATGTGTGGCGCTAATACACTTCCGTAGAATCATCCGAAATTATTCAATTTTATGGTTGTATCCTGCGAATTAATTAGGTTAAGTTAAGTCTGGTACAAGTATAGTGTAGTTAACTGTTTTTTCGAGTTTTCATTTATAAAAAAGGTACATTGGCTTTCATTTATAAAAATGGGAATGTCGCCATCATCAAGTATAATCTACTAGACCTATTTCTTTCATATTGTTGTATTATATCTATTCCACTTTACATTTTGGTGAGCTGTTGGAAGGATTGCTTAATTAAGCAATCTTATGTTCATTCAAAACACATTGGAAAAAAAAGAAAAAGCTCTTGGTTATCTCTGTAAAATATTTCGCCTCATTGTAGATAAAGACTACGATGTATGATTCTGTTATTTATATAATAATTTGAACTACATGGTATATTTTTCACCTTGTCAGAACCGACAACAAGGTTTTTTTTTACTCGTTATACAACATATTCTGACTACATCCTCGGTATTTAAAAACTTCTTATGGAATGAGAATCGATACACAATATCCTTTTAGAATTGAAAAGGGATGTCCCGACTTTTATGCATGGTTTCACCCACTCTGTGATGTAGATGGATTTGTAATTACCCTAAAAGTAACGTGTAGTCAATTTCTCTTGTTCCAGAAAGGAACCACACCTCGAAGCAGTTTTTTTTTTTTTTTTTTTTTTGTAGTTGTGTAGAATCTATTATACGTTGTTATGTTAAGGAGATTGCTGTTAAAACTCTCTTTGAAAATAAAGAAAGCTTTTAAATACTCGTCTTTCCATGTTTACAATGACCTTGACACTGTCATGTACTATTTTGATCATTGATGAAAGAAGTTTTTTTTGTACATTTTTCTTCATTTTTTCTAGCGCGGAAAATATCAACACACTACTCAATGGAGCATATCGTCTTATTTTAATACGTCATTGGTTCATAATAATGTATTACAATTCATAATGTACGTTACTCAGATACTTAGTTTTTGTCAATGAGCTGAAAAAAAATTCGTGCATTCTTGAAATGTGATTAACAAATAGCTGACACTTTGACATTTGCAATAATCATTATTCTTATTCCAGTAATAGCTCAGTCGTTAAAACATCAGGAATAGCACAAAAGTTCGTTTGGGTAACATATAAAGGTTAGATGAAAGATGTACAACTATAATAAAGACGAACGTAAAACATTTAGACATGCATTGTTTCTTAATCAAATATTTATCATCCCAACAAAAAGTGGTAATTTGATTGAACTCCAAATAATCTTTATTGCTGTATAGACGAACGTTCGCAATCAATGAGTGAGGTTTACATCGTACTGTCACGTTACTTCCTTGCGTTTTTCTGAAGATAGAATATGTAAATTTAATCAAGAAGAAGTTTTATTCCAATTTTTTCGATTTTGGTAAGCACTAACATTAGAGAAATGAATAACAATTAACCAAATTCTATAATAAGGTAAAAAAGTATCACAAAGATAGTCATTAAAAACCAATAAGATAAATGAATCTACGGAGCTATAGTGTACATTATTAAAGAAAATAATTCACACATTAAAGTCTTTTTATGGGCACGTTATTGTAATTGTATCACTAGTAATAAGAAATCTTGAGCGAGATAAGGCTTCAATAAACACACCCGAGTCTAAAAATTATTTATAAGAAGCCCACGAACATCCCAATTACTATAGTTCTGTAATCCAGACCCATCAAAACCTTAATTAAAACAACTTCAGAATAAAATAGAACCGACTGTGTCAAAGGAACAAGAGGCTCTCAAGAGCCTGAATCGCTCACCTGTAATTTTTGATCTTTCATCAATGATTATTTTTGCTTTTTAATATATATAAATGAGTGGCTTAAAAATTCCATTGAGATGTTCTTTGGATCTGTAATATCTTCTTCATAAGCAAAGAAATACATTTTACCCCTATGTTCCATTTTAGTCATAGTGGCTATGTTTCTTGACGTACAAGAAAATAAAATACAAAATTTATACTAGATACTCTGAAACTCATTCAGCCCAAGTTTGGCTGAAATTGATTCATCAATTCTCAAAGGAGAAGATTTTTTAAAGTAAGCAAACTAGATGAACAAATTGTGAAAAATTGTCTTTAAAGGGCAATAACGCCTTAAGGACACATTTGACAATTTTGGTCATATTAACTTATTTGTAGATCTTACTTTGCTGAACATTTTTGCTGTTGACAGTTTATCTTTATCATTAATAATATTCAAGATAATAACCAAAAACTGCAAAATTCCTTAAAATTACCAATTTAGTGGAAGCAACCCAACAATGGACTGTTAGATTCGTCTGAAAATTTCATGGCTGATAGAACTTGGCCTAATGAACATTTTAACCTCCATCAGATTTGCTCTAATTGCTTCAGTGTTTGAGATATATTAGCCAAACACTGCATTTTACCCGTATGTTCTAATTTTAGCCATGGCGGCCATGTTTTTTGACGAAACAGAAAATAAAACACAAACTTTATTCTTGATACCATAAGGATCATTCAGCTTAAGTTTGGTTGGAATTGGTTCAGTAGTTTCAGAGGAGAAGATTTTTTAAAGTTAGAAAACATGATAAACAAACTGTGTAAAATTGTCCTCAAAGGGCAATACTCCTTAAGGGGTCAATTGACAATTTTGGTCATATAAACTTATTTGTAGATCTTACTTTGCTGAACATATTTGCTGTTTACAGTTTATCTTTATCATTAATACTATTCAAGATAATAACCAAAAACTGCAAAATTTCCTTAAAATTACCAATTTAGTGGAAGCAACCCAACAATGGGTTATTAGAATCATCTGAAAATTTCAGGGCTGATAGAACTTTGCCTTATGAACACTTTTACCCACGTCAGATTTGCTCTAAATGCTTTGGTTTTTTAGATATAAGCCAAAAACTGCATTTTACCCCTATGTTCTATTTTTAGCCATGGTGGCCATGTTTTTTGACGAAACAGAAAATAAAACACAAACTTTATTTTAGATACCCTAAGGATCATTCAGCTTAAATTTGGTTGGAATTGGTTCAGTAGTTTCAGAGGAGAAGATTTTTTAAAGTTAGAAAACATGATAAATAAACAAATTGTGTAAAATTGTCCTTAAAGGGCAATAACTCTTTAAGGGTTAATTGACAATTTTGGTCATATAAACTTATTTGTAGATCTTACTTTGCTGAACATATTTGCTGTTTACAGTTTATCTTTATCATTAATACTGTTCAAGATAATAACCAAAAACTGCAAAATTTCCTTAAAATTACCAGTTTAGTGGCAGCAACCCAACAATGGGTTATTAGATTCATCTGAAAATTTCAGGGCTGATAGAACTTTGCCTTATGAACACTTTTACCCCATGTCAGATTTGCTCTAACTGCTTTGGTTTATGAGATATAAGCCAAAAACTGCATTTTACCCCTATGTTCTATTTTTAGCCATGGCGGCCATGTTTTTTGACGAAACAGAAAATAAAACACAAACTTTATTTTAGATACCCTAAGGATCATTTAGCTTAAATTTGGTTGGAATTGGTTCAGTAGTTTCAGAGGAGAAGATTTTTTAAAGTTAGAAAACATGATAAACAAATTGTGTAAAACTTTATTCTAGATACTCTAAGGATCATTCAGCTTAAGTTTGGTTGGAATTGGTTCAGTAGTTTCAGAGGAGAAGATGTTTGAAATAGTTTACACCAGACGGACGACGACGACGACGACGGACGACGACGGACGCCAAGTGATGGCTAAAGCTCACCGTTCCTTCGGAACGGTGAGCTAAAAATGAAAATGTCGACCAGTATTACGTGTACCGAGAGAAAACAAAGAAGATAAAGATATTAAGCATTCATCGACCACATAGACATTTATGATAGAATAAGTTTCGTACGGTTGTTGGAACTGATAATTCATTCGACACCAGCAACACGGCTCTCAGTCTTGCTTTCATTTATTGAGTATGAAAAAGACACGCACGTCTCTGGTAAAAGTATATAGCTGGTTCTCTAAAGTGTCCAAAGTTGTCAGTATAATAGAATTTGATGGGACTGTCATACAAGTGAGAGGTTTAGCTAGCTATAAAACCAGGTTCAATCCACCATTTTCTACATAAGAAAATGCCTGTACCAAGTCAGGAATATGACAGTTGATATCCATTCGTTTGAGGTGTTTGAACTTTTGATTTTGCCATTTGATTGGAGACTTTCCTTTTTGAATTTTCCTCGGAGTTCAGTATTTTTGTGATTTTACTTTTTAGTTTCTTTCTAAATCCAGACCATCTATATATTGTAACCACGTACACTTTTGTTTGGAGGGAATCAGATGTAGCTCCTTACGGAATCCAAAAGAGTTAATAAAATATTTAAAATGTTTCAAAAAAAACTAGAATTCACCCTGCCTCAGGTCAGGAACCTGGCCAACAGTTGTCGTATGTCATATCTTAATATTTATCGTTATTTGCGGCTGGGTTTTAATGGCAGATCTTTGATTGTTTCAGTTACTGTTATAGACTCAGAACGATTTAGAGCTTGAAATATTGGATATACACCATGCCTATTGTTTTAGACTTTATGTTGCCCTCTAGATGTCTTTTTGATAAAAAAAAATAAGGAGATGTGATTGTCTATATGAGACAGCTGTCAACTGGAGACCAAAGGACGAGGATGTAAACCATCATAAGTCAATGTACGACCTTGAGCAATGAGAAAAAACCCATGTGTAGTTTTACAGTTTGTTCTTATATTGTGCTGATGGCTGGTCAAACTGTAAAATTGGCTAGAAAGGACTTCACTCATCAAATCGGTACGATACACAACAAAAACCTGAAAAAAATTACAAAAATGCAAAGTATCGACCTAAAAGTACTCGTAGTTACTGAAAGCTAGTTCAAAATTAGTTTCAATTAAAAGATAGACCATATATTCCCAGACTAAAATATCAACACAAAAATATTCAACTAAAGAAAAGCATTACCTTGTGTTGTTTCAAGATATCAATATCGACAGGATGTAGGACCATTATTGTTTGCGTAGGTCATATAAGTCCCCAAGTATTCAAGTACTTGTATATGATTGGTTTTCATTACTTGTATATGATTGGTTTTCATTACTTGTATATGATTGGTTTTCATTACTTGTATATGATTGGTTTTCATTACTTGTATGTGATTGGTTTTCATTACTTGTATATGATTGGTTTTCATTACTTGTATATGATTGGTTTTCATTACTTGTATGTGATTGGTTTTCATTATTTTTTTGTGGTTTGGACGTTCCTTATTAAGGTAAATCCACAACAGTGCTTCGGACACACCACATTTATATTTAGGTAAATCCTCAACAGTGCTTCGGACACACCACATTTATATTAAGGTAAATCCTCAACAGTGCTTCGGACACACCACATTTATATTTAGGTAAATCCTCAACAGTGTGCATTTATATTAAGGTAAATTCAGTGACGCACCACATTTATATTAAGGTAAATCCTCAACAGTGCTTCGGACGCACCACATTTATATTAAGGTCAACAGTGCTTCGGACGCACCACATTTATCTTAAGGTAAATCCTCAACAGTGCTTCGGACGCACCACATTTATATTAAGGTAAATCCTCAACAGTGCTTCGGACAGATTCCATTTCCTCAGCGGGCATTTATATTAAGGTAAATCCTCAACAGTGCTTCGGACAACACAGTGCACATTTATATTTCAAACTACATGATAATTGTTCGTTCATGATATCAGCCCTCGAGCCTGCGGCTCTTGGGCTGATATCATGACCTAGGGCCGATAAAGGGTCTGATATGAAAAATGCCATGTAATAATCTATACTTATTATATACTTAGTAGTAAATACAGATAAATTGTATGTGTAATACAATCATTGGCAAGCGTGCTGTATCAGCCACCCGTGATGATATCGATATTAGCACGGTTGTAAAGGCTTTATCACACCTTTAATCTGTATGACGTCACGTCATCGATTGCAGTCACTGTTGCAAACAGTCGGAAAGCAAGCCCTTAGAAACGACCGTTGTTGCTACTTTCTTAAGACAACAATGGGACTGATATTAAAACCCGCCATTCTGAAATTGCGTTAATTTCGCGGAAAAATAATTCGGTGCCAATTTGGAATTTTTTCTTTTTCTGTTTCTTACTTGCCATTAGGGTTTCATATTGTTGTATTATATCTATTCCACTTTACATTTTGGTGAGCTGTTGGAAGGATTGCTTAATTAAGCAATCTTATGTTCATTCAAAACACATTGGAAAAAAAAAGAAAAGCTATTGGTTATCTCTGTAAAATATTTCGCCTCATTGTAGATAAAGACTACGATGTATGATTCTGTTATTTATATAATAATTTGAACTACATGGTATATTTTTCACCTTGTCAGATCCGACAACAAGGTTTTTTTACTCGTTATACAACATATTCTGACTACATCCTCGGTATTTAAAAACTTTTATGGAATGAGAATCGATACACAATATCCTTTTAGAATTGAAAAGGATGTCCTGACTTTTATGCATGGTTTCACCCACTCTGTGATGTAGATGGATTTGTAATTACCCCAAAAAGTAACGTAGTCAATTTCTCTTGTTCCAGAAAGGAACCACACCTCAAGCAGTTTTTTTTTTTTTTTTTTTGTAGTTGTGTAGAATCTATTATACGTTGTTATGTTAAGGAGATTGCTGTTAAAACTCTCTTTGAAAATAAAGAAAGCTTTTAAATACTCGTCTTTCCACACTACTCAATGGAGCATATCGTCTTATTTTAATACGTCATTGGATCATAATAATGTATTACAATTCATAATGTACGTTACTCAGATACTTAGTTTTTGTCAATGAGCTGAAAAAAAATTCGTGCATTCTTGAAATGTGATTAACAAATAGCTGACACTTTGACATTTGCAATAATCATTATTCTTATTCCAGTAATAGCTCAGTCGTTAAAACATCAGGAATAGCACAAAAGTTCGTTTGGGTAACATATAAAGGTTAGATGAAAGATGTACAACTATAATAAAGACGAACGTAAAACATTTAGACATGCATTGTTTCTTAATCAAATATTTATCATCCCAACAAAAAGTGGTAATTTGATTGAACTCCAAATAATCTTTATTGCTGTATAGACGAACGTTCGCAATCAATGAGTGAGGTTTACATCGTACTGTCACGTTACTTCCTTGCGTTTTTCTGAAGATAGAATATGTAAATTTAATCAAGAAGAAGTTTTATTCCAATTTTTTCGATTTTGGTAAGCACTAACATTACAGAAATGAATAACAATTAACCAAATTCTATCATAAGGTAAAAAGTATCACAAAGATAGTCATTAAAACCAATAAGATAAATGAATCTACGGAGCTATAGTGTACATTATTAAAGAAAATAATTCACACATTAAAGTCTTTTTATGGGCACGTTATTGTAATTGTATCACTAGTAATAAGAAATCTTGAGCGAGATAAGGCTTCAATAAACACACCCGAGTCTAAAAATTATTTATAAGAAGCCCACGAACATCCCAATTACTATAGTTCTGTAATCCAGACCCATCAAAACCTTAATTAAAACAACTTTAGAATAAAATAGAACCGACTGTGTCAAAGGAACAAGAGGCTCTCAAGAGCCTGAATCGCTCACCTGTAATTTTGCCTCTTTCATCAATGATTATTTTTGCTTTTTAATATATATAAATGAGTGGCTTAAAAATTCCATTGAGATGTTCTTTGGATCTGTAATATTTTCTTCATAAGCAAAGAAATACATTTTATCCCTATGTTCCATTTTAGCCATAGTGGCTATGTTTCTTGACGTACAAGAAAATAAAATACAAAATTTATACTAGATACTCTGAAACTCATTCAGCCCAAGTTTGGCTGAAATTGATTCATCAATTCTCAAAGGAGAAGATTTTTTAAAGTAAGCAAACTAGATGAACAAATTGTGAAAAATTGTCTTTAAAGGCAATAACGCCTTAACGACACATTTGACAATTTTGGTCATATTCACTTATTTGTAGATCTTACTTTGCTGAACATTTTGCTGTTGACAGTTTATCTTTATCATTAATAATATTCAAGATAATAACCAAAAACTGCAAAATTCCTTAAAATTACCAATTTAGTGGAAGCAACCCAACAATGGACTGTTAGATTCGTCTGAAAATTTCATGGCTGATAGAACTTGGCCTAATGAACATTTTAACCTCCATCAGATTTGCTCTAATTGCTTCAGTGTTTGAGATATATTAGCCAAACACTGCATTTTACCCGTATGTTCTAATTTTAGCCATGGCGGCCATGTTTTTGACGAAACTGAAAATAAAACACAAACTTTATTCTAGATACCCTAAGGCGAAATTGTCTGTTATTTTTTCTTTTTTTCCAGATAAACAAAGAATATACAAACTATATAAACAATTTAAATTAATAATAAGTATCTCAAAGTTAAAACAAAAATCAAGTCTAACGTTCTATCACCCTTAGGAAACCCTGTTCGAACTAAATTCCAAACGAAAGACATTTTTGACATTGTAGTTTTTTTTATCTTACACATCGATGTCAATTTGCATCTTTACACAATGTACACACATTTATTGTAGATATAGGAAGATGTGGTGTGAGTGCCAATGAGACAACTCTCCATCCAAATAACAATTTATAAAAGTAAACCATTATAGGTCAATGTACGGCCTTGTGTTTGTTTGAAAAAGCAATGGCGAGTTCAGCTGTGAATATTTGACTGGATTAATTATTCTCTTTAAGTCAGTTAATTGTTCGACTTAACTAAAACAAGGTAAGGAAATCGTATACTGTCTTTACACAACCTTAACCAAAACGCATTCATTGTTTATAATATTATAAAAAATTGTGATGAAGTAATCCTGCAAAACTGCCAAAGGTAAATGAAAAGTCTTATCCTAAATATGAACTTAAAACAATCTCTTTCAGACTAGCATTTTAATCACTCTTATTCAATTATGTTCATACTGACATGAAGTGTAACTTACTTATGACTTGTGATCTAAAACATAATATTGTTGACTTAGCACTCAGAATCTGCTCTGATATACTTTTATATAAATATAAAAATGCATAGTTGTTTAAAAATTAAATAGAAGAAGAAAATATTAGACCCAGTCTTTTTGTTCTTATCTATTTTTAAGTTCATGATTAGAACCATTTATTTATTGGTTTAGTGCTTTTTTATAATTTGAGTCCATTCATTAGAATCTGCATGGTATCAGTGAGACAAAATTTATTGTTATATTTAGTTTGTTCATACAAGAATTGCAAACTAATTTCCTTTTATTTCAAATAACGAAGAATTTACATTCAGAATACTTTCATTATGGTCTCGTTTAAGTTTAGATGAAAAGGTAGGAACAGGTATCAGTAATGAAAAGGAGTTCCTGTAGTTGATCATTTTAATCTTGTCTTGATCCATTATTCATGATTATTTTGGCTACCCTTGTATGATTAAAGTAGAAATTTATTTTTGTGTTGAAATAATTTGGTTTCAGCAGTATAAATACTTACCAAAATATAAATATTAAATTAACTCTTGAATAATAATATTATGGCACATACTGACATAGCCTAGGGCCTATTTGAGTATTTCACTGAGACTGAGTTCTGAAAAGTGATAAAATGTGTTTCGCTATTTTTTTTGCACATGTCTTTAGTATAAAAATATATTCAATAAAATTATTTTAATAATATCCTCATGTAAATAACAGCATATGGTGCTTAATATAATAATAGTTTGATCATGAGTGTGTCAAACAAAGGGACGTAACTCGTAAATTACTATCGGCCCCGCTTCGTCAGAAATATCGACACATCGAAGTGGCACATTTGCGTATTACAGCGTATTAAGTGGCAAAAATTTGGCATATCATAGTCAAAGTTATGTTACATAACATAATTTAAATTCAGCATAGCTTCCCGAGAAGTTAAGAAAGAAAATTACGATTTAAATTTCCAGTGACCGATTTTTTGGTCAACACCTAGACTTTGAAATTAAAGACACATTTTTAGAGAAAATTAGCTTAATTCATAATTGTGGATCAATATATTTCTTATATACTCAAGAATGTTCACTTAAAAGCAAATTAGTTTTAATTCATGCAAAAACTATAAATTCAAAAACGGGCTTCACTTTTTGGTAAAAAATGCCCATATATGGTAATCACATGACTTCCATTGTTGCTTTAAGAAATGGGGTCAAACCTGGGTCAGCTTTCCGACTGCAAAGGCTTTGTCAAACCCCTAATCTGTATGACGTCATGTCAAACCTATAATCTGTATGACGTCATTTCAAACCTCCTTATCTGTATGACGTCATGTCACATAAAAACATCTATGTGAGGTATATGTATATAATAAAGTGTACATGATATGGCTTTTTCAATATCACACACCGTATCAACCTCAACCAATATAATCCTCGAGCTCTTGGGACTATATTAATGTCTCGGTTGATACAGATGTGATATTGAAAAGCCATATGATATTCTCTATAAATCCTCAACAGTGCTTCGGACACACCACATTTATATTAAGGTAAATCCTCAGCAGTGCTTCGGACACACCACATTTATATTAAGGTAAATCCTCAACAGTGCTTCGGACACACCACATTTATATTAAGGTAAATCCACAACAGTGCTTCGGACACACCACATTTATATTTAGGTAATCCTCAACAGTGCTTCGGACGCACCACATTTATATTAAGGTAATCCTCAACAGTGCTTCGGACGCACCACATTTATATTAAGGTAAATCCTCAACAGTGCTTCGGACGCACCACATCTATATTAAGGTAAATCCTCAACAGTGCTTCGGACGCACCACATTTATCAAGTGCAATTTTCACTGTATTGCTGTTTATACTAGATTTATTTAAAGTCAGTTCCCTTGTGTCCGTAGTAAAATTATAGAGAAGTTAGATTATTTCAAGCAAAACATATCATCAAGGTAACGGTAAGTGTTATAAATTGTTTATTGGGTTTATTTGTGGTAGGTTGTTGTCTCATTGATGTATACACAAAGACCGTCAATATTATAAACATTTTCTTCGACATCCTACAGTTTAAGCACCTTCCTGATAATATGTACGGTCGTCTAAAAGCCTCAATATTTGGTTCTAGGAACTAAATATACTAAGCAAAAGGTTTATTTTTTCAGAATAGTTGAAATTTTAATCAATTGAATCTTCGAACACCGCATGTAACAGGTGCTTTGGACTCTGTATTGACTAGGATTGCCAGTTTTCCTGCCGAAGGTTGGTGGTTCTATCAGGGCACTCCGGCTTCCTTTACCAATAAAAACTGACCTCAACGATATAGACAAGGGTACTGAAAGTGGCATTAAACACGAAAAATCATTAGTATGTTTACATGATAGAAAGGATAAAAAAAGGCTGGTCTGCTTGTCCTCAACAAAATCGTCATTAAAAGAAAGTAATCACTGTCATAAAACTGCTCCGTCAAGGTTATGTCAAGGTTATGTTCAACCTAAATAGATTTCGTCACGAATTTGTCGATCGTTAGTTATCAGATCAGCGTGTCATGATTAATTGCAAAGATTTGGCCCCGAATGCTTCATGTTCTGTTACAGATTTGACCATTATATATTTGATTCATTTCCGCCGGTCGAAAGATAAGTGAAGAAGAATATCCTCACCAATGTGGAGAGCCTGATACCACTATCGGTTTTAAGATCGGCATAGAGTTCAATTGTCTAAAGCATTTTTTTTTTTAAAGTTTTTCCGTATGATAGCTATTTGTGTTTGTCTGTAAGTGTGTTTGTCTGTACGCCTGTGTGGTTGCTTTCGGTGATTTGATTTGGTTTGTGAACAGATTTTATGATCCCCCTGTTAAACTGTTTCTAAGCTAGTTATCTGTAAGTATTCTTTAAAACTTTTACAGTGTTTTAGCTATTTAAGGTCCAAATAAGCAATCAATTACCAATCTGTTTTATTTCAGTATCATATATCTTGATGATCTTCTTTAATTTAAGTTGAAGTAATCACATACTTCTTATATACCTAAGACAACCTAAAATTGAAATTAATTAAGAGACAGCTTAGTTTCTTATATATTTAGTAGATCTTACTTCGTTTTCTTGAAATCAACACTGAAAGCTATATCTATGACAAACGCGATGATAGACAGCTGTCAACTGGAGACAAAGGACGAGGATGTAAACCATCATAAGTCAATGTACGACCTTGAGCAATGAAAAAAACCCATGTGTAGTTTTACAGTTTGTTCTTATATTGTGCTGATGGCTGGTCAAACTGTAAAAATGGCTGAAAAGGACTTCACTCATCAAATCGGTACGATACACAACAAAAACCTGAAAAAATTTACAAAATGCAAAGTATCGACCTAAAAGTACTCGTAGTTACTGAAAGCTAGTTCAAAATTAGTTTCAATTAAAGATAGACCATATATTCCCAGACTAAAATATCAACACAAAAATATTCAACTAAAGAAAAGCATTACCTTGTGTTGTTTCAAGATATCAATATCGACAGGATGTAGGACCATTATTGTTTGCGTAGGTCATATAAGTCCCCAAGTATTCAAGTACTTGTATATGATTGGTTTTCATTACTTGTATATGATTGGTTTTCATTACTTGTATATGATTGGTTTTCATTAAATCCTCAACAGTGCTTCGGACACACCACATTTATATTAAGGTAAATCCTCAGCAGTGCTTCGGACACACCACATTTATATTAAGGTAAATCCTCAACAGTGCTTCGGACACACCCATTTATATTAAGGTAAATCCTCAACAGTGCTTCGGACACACCACATTTATATTTAGGTAAATCCTCAACAGTGCTTCGGACGCACCACATTTATATTAAGGTAAATCCTCAACAGTGCTTCGGACGCACCACATTTATATTAAGGTAAATCCTCAACAGTGCTTCGGACGCACCACATTTATATTAAGGTAAATCCTCAACAGTGCTTCGGACGCACCACATTTATCAAGTGCAATTTTCACTGTATTGCTGTTTATACTAGATTTATTTAAAGTCAGTTCCCTTGTGTCCGTAGTAAAATTATAGAGAAGTTAGATTATTTCAAGCAAAACATATCATCAAGGTAACGGTAAGTGTTATAAATTGTTTATTGGGTTTATTTTGTGGTAGGGTTGTTGTCTCATTGATGTATACACAAAGACCGTCAATATTATAAACATTTTTCTTCGACATCCTACAGTTTAAGCACCTTCCTGATAATATGTACGGTCGTCTAAAAGCCTCAATATTTGGTTCTAGGAACTAAATATACTAAGCAAAAGGTTTATTTTTTCAGAATAGTTGAAATTTTAATCAATTGAATCTTCGAACACCGCATGTAACAGGTGCTTTGGACTCTGTATTGACTAGGATTGCCAGTTTTCCTGCCGAAGGTTGGTGGTTCTATCAGGGCACTCCGGCTTCCTTTACCAATAAAACTGACCTCAACGATATAGACAAGGGTACTGAAAGTGGCATTAAACACGACAAATCATTAGTATGTTTACATGATAGAAAGGATAAAAAGGCTGGTCTGCTTGTCCTCAACAAAATCGTCATTAAAAGAAAGTAATCACTGTCATAAAACTGCTCCGTCAAGGTTATGTCAAGGTTATGTTCAACCTAAATAGATTTCGTCACGAATTTGTCGATCGTTAGTTATCAGATCAGCGTGTCATGATTAATTGCAAAGATTTGGCCCCGAATGCTTCATGTTCTGTTACAGATTTGACCATTATATATTTGATTCATTTCCGCCGGTCGAAAGATAAGTGAAGAAGAATATCCTCACCAATGTGGAGAGCCTGATACCACTATCGGTTTTAAGATCGGCATAGAGTTCAATTGTCTAAAGCATTTTTTTTTTAAAGTTTTTCCGTATGATAGCTATTTGTGTTTGTCTGTAAGTGTGTTTGTCTGTACGCCTGTGTGGTTGCTTTCGGTGATTTGATTTGGTTTGTGAACAGATTTTATGATCCCCCTGTTAAACTGTTTCTAAGCTAGTTATCTGTAAGTATTCTTTAAAACTTTTACAGTGTTTTAGCTATTTAAGGTCCAAATAAGCAATCAATTACCAATCTGTTTTATTTCAGTATCATATATCTTGATGATCTTCTTTAATTTAAGTTGAAGTAATCACATACTTCTTATATACCTAAGACAACCTAAAATTGAAATTAATTAAGAGACAGCGTAGTTTCTTATATATTTAGTAGATTTTACTTCGTTTTCTTGAAATTAACACTGAAAGCTATATCTATGACAAACGCGATGATTCTTTTCGTGCTGTCTTCTTTCTTTTCTTCAGTACTAGTATACAATCTGTTATAACCTCCTTGGTGTCTACGTTCATCAATTGATACGAAATTCTTAAGATAATTTTCAATATGCTGATTTTACAAATATCTACCTTAATATTTTTTCAATACGAAATAAGAAGACACTGTCTAAATGATTACTAAATAAGGTAAGCATCACTAAATGGTCAATGGGTACAGAGTTAAAGACACTGTCTAAATGATTACTATATAAGGTAAGCATCACTAAATGGTTAATGGGTACAGAGTTAAAGACACTGTCTAAATGATTACTATATAAGGTAAGCATCACTAAATGGTTAATGGGTACAGAGTTAAAGACACTGTCTAAATGATTACTATATAAGGTAAGCATCACTAAATGGTTAATGGGTACAGAGTTAAAGACACTGTCTAAATGATTACTAAATAAGGTAAGCATCACTAAATGGTTAATTGGTACAGAGTTAAAGACACTGTCTAAATGATTACTATATAAGGTAAGCATCACTAAATGGTTAATTGGTACAGAGTTAAAGACACTGTCTAAATGATTACTATATAAGGTAAGCATCACTAAATGGTTAATGGGTACGGAGTTAAAGACACTGTCTAAATGATTACTATATAAGGTAAGCATCACTAAATGGTTAATGGGTACGGAGTTAAAGACACTGTCTAAATGATTACTATATAAGGTAAGCATCACTAAATGTTTAATGGGTACAGAGTTAAAGACACTGTCTAAATGATTACTATATAAGGTAAGCCATCACTAAATGGTTAATGGGTACAGAGTTAAAGACACTGTCTAAATGATTTAAATGATTACTAAATAAGGTAAGCATCACTTAATGGTTAATTGGTACAGAGTTGCAGCTTGAAGTTCTTAACTTACTTTACATACTTTCGGTGATTAAGTTTAATATAGATACACGTGTTCACTTACTTATATTAGATCATTTGCTTTTTACTGAATACAATGGCATTATCATTCTTTCACTTCAAGTCTACATGGTCACTTTCGTTCTTGTCATTTATTATACCAATGATGATTCACAGTGAAGTAAGCAAATCAACGACACAAAAGCTTAAAGGCATCTAGACATAACCAGCTTTTCACGTTTCTTGAAATGACACTTGACATTTATATAAAAAAGTAAAATAACAAAAATGCCGAACCCAAAGGAAAATTCAAAACGGAAAGTCCCTAATAAATAGCAAAATCAAAAGTTCGAACACATCATACGAATGGAAAACAACTGTCATATTCCTGACTTGTGTCACATTGTGGTCGCAAAGTAGGTGGTAAAATCACATTAAACAGTACAAATTTAACTACACAGATGCACATTTCGACAATTAATGTCTCTTCAGTGATGCTCGAGGCCAAGCATGTTATAAGATACTTATCCTGTCGACGTAACTGGTTTCAGTTCAAACAATTCCGATTTTCTCTCATTGATTGTTCTTTTTTTTTTCATGGACTTATATTGCAGCAAGCCAGCATCGATAAACAATCTTCATAATAAACTTAATAAGGGGCAAAATGTGTCGTTATTTTGTTTCTTATTTTATTTTGATGTTGTATATTTAATTCAAGAAGAGAGCAGTTAAGGTAGTTTAAGCTCCTATTTAGTAGCTTTTAATTCTATTATCATGAAAAAAATATGAAAACAACACCTCATAAACTGTATGCGTCCGAAGCGCTTTTTTCTGGATTTACCTTCATCAGTTACGTTCAAATTCGAATATTTGAATGCCAAGCATGTATAAGAACCGAAACAGTTGAAGAGCTATATGACCAAAAAGGACATACACAAATAGCCAAATCCATCTAAGCTCAACTTTGCCTGAAGTGTAAAATATTCTTTTACAGAGTGGGCCATATAAGGGAGCTACCATTTGATTTTATTGATATGTTTACAGCAGAATATGTGTTAGGATTCTTCGTTCACTGACAATAACGATTATCGGAATGGACATTTTGCGTGTATTATTTGTAATTAAAGTATAAATGAGACACATATGGTTCGTTTGTTGCATTGTGACGGTAAAAATATAGAGGAATAGTGACCAGCGTACAATACATTTATTATCAGACATTACTGTTTAATTATTAATATTATCTTGATGACTGCTGAATAGGTTTGTAACTATATTTGTGTTAGGAGAGTTTCCACGCAATGGAGATGGCATCATGCAAGTCATACAAATACCGACTGGTGATAACGAAGTGAAAGAGGAAATGAAAACGAATATTAATTTAGCGCGTCCGAACCGATTTTCTGTGTTGACATACATTAGGAACGCTCTAAAAGAAAAAATAAATCGGGGATGTTTAACTACTTGATGATTTCTCTGACTAAAGGGAACATAACAAAAGAGCCAAAACCATATAAAGCCAATTTAACTATAGAAAACATCGTCATCCTGGAATGTTATATAATTTATTGATTTTTTTCTATTTAAAAATGAAGGTGATATCTTTCGGATACTTATATCGCTGTTATTGTCTCATTGAGGTGTACCCCATATCTTCTATTATTCAAGACGTAAATGTACAATTTGAAGCCCAAATATAGGACCTTGACATTAAACAACCTAGTTTCCAGTCTCTCATTGTCAGGTCCGTTTCCTTATATTAAAATTTGCTCAGACATATGTATGTTTGACAAACATGTAGTTATAGGACAAAATACAAAAGTAAAGAACAATCAAACAGTACAACCTCGAAGTTTAAAACACAAATTTAGCACTGAAAAGAAAAAGAAATAAACACACGCACACACAAAACAATAAAAGAAATCTTAAATGAGAAAAGCACCTTGCAAAAAAAAAAGGGGACAGAAGATGCAAAGGACACACAAAAAAATATCAAGTCGAAAAATAACAGACAATACCATGACTAAAAAGAAAAAAAAAGATAATCAACAGCATGCAAAGCACTACACGAAAACTAAAGACTAGGCAACACGAAACCAACCCGAAAGCCGGTGGTGATATCGGGTGCTCCGGAAGGGTAAACAGATCCTGTTCTACTAGTGGCATCCGTTGTTGTGCTCATGGCAAGAAAATAATCGATGATACGTCGCTTTCTGTGATGTCAAACAATCAAGGAAACGAGGACGGGATTGTATCTTTGACATATTTGGAACAAATCCGAGGTAATCTGTGACACAGATATTCAATAACGGTTAACCAAATCATATTGGCGTCCTGAAAACTTTCGTATCAATGACTTCAGCGTTACCAATAGGAATCTTTGGTTCAATAGCTCCACTGTAAGAATCAATCCTCTATCAAGGAAATCCCAATATACCGTATTAGGTCACTAGCACACTATGTAACTAATAAGCTCTATCAATCGTATATTTTTGAAAACGTTATGACCCAAATTTCGACATAGAAAGAACATTTATAAAATGAATATGATTCAAATTTTGGTGAATTTCTTTGAACTCTCTCCGAATATTATAATGATTTTGAAAAACTTCAAGCAACTATATATTTTGGGAAACATTATGACCCAATTTTTTGAGATGGAACAAATGAATTTGCAAAGTATGTTATACCAATTTGGTAAATTTTCTGAAAGACTCTCACACCCCACAATCTTTAAAGGAAGTTATCATGCAACCATATATTTTGGAAACATATTTACTCACCCTTTTATATGGAACAATTTCTTACAATCTTAAATTTGGAAAATTTCATGAAAGTCACTCAAATCAACAATTTGTGCCTCACAATGTATTTTTGGAAACATATTGACCAAAGTGTTCATATGGAACAATATTTTTTTTAAGTATAAAATAAAATTTTAGTCACGACCCACCAGCTAGTGGCGACAGCTGAACTAATGAAAGTCGTTTTTTCTCACCTTGACCTTATGATAGCAGTCATATAATTATTAACTTAAAAAGAGAGAAACTGAATTATTGTGCTTGATATATATTCTAATTTTAAGTTGTCGTGTGTCAGTGTAAATTTCATGTAAAAAAAGTCAAAATACTGAGAAGGCATTGTTTTCTATGTGATATCCAAAAGGTTAGTTCAATTGGATAAACAAATGTACACTAAATATTTGCATTTACAAAACTATATATAAGCAGTATATAGACCCAGCACTAGTCCATGAAAATAACATTCAAAATAGTTAACAGAGCGGAACATAAATGTGAAAGCGAGTTTGCGCGATGTTTTTATGTCTTTTAGAAGTTTGATTCTGCTTTACATGAAACGAGAACAATTCGTCTCAGTTACCATTAAAATACAACCTGTATGTTGGATTATTTATCTACTATGATCCAAAAGTATGTTGCAGATTAAGATATAATTCGTTTAGAAGGTATCCGCTTCCACCTATTTGCTACTGGAATCAATGTAGCACTTAACAAAGAAGATTTTTTTTCTGACCTCGACAAGCATAATAATGTTTTCTTCGATTACCATTTTTCTACAGTTTAATGAGAGAGTGTAGACGATTCATCGATTAAAAAAAAAATGTGAACATTGAAAAATGACGAAAGTTTTACTATTTTCTCACAATTTCAATTGACGTGATTGAAGGGATTTAAGTCAAACTTCTGAATTTTTAAATAACAGGAATATATGCAAAACTCGACATACAGTTTTCTCAGTTGAATTGTTTCATATTTTTCATGTCGGGGCCTTTTATAGCCGACTATACGTTATGGGGTTTTCTTATTGTTGAAGGCCGTACGGTTGCCTATAATTGCTTACATCTACTTCATTTGAACTTTGGTGGATAGTTGTCTCATTGGCAATCATACCACATCTTCTTTTTTTATACATATACAAGTATATCATAAGTATAAGATGGCCAGTAATGATGTTCATAAAAACTGGAAGGTTCGTTGGCTTAGAAATAATTTTAAACCAAAATTACCCTTTTATGCTTTGTAACAATCTTTTGTTTCGAAATCAACCATTCTAATTCCGTAAAACGATTCACTTAAATTCGATAATTATACGCCTCAATCATGTTACTGTCTTTAAACATCAACTTGTGTGATGTGTTTTTCCATTTCTAAAGCTCAAATGTTGGAATAATTAAACAATTGTTGTCAGGAAGTCAATCATCTAGAATTTTTTTTATGAAAAACAAACATTTTCAAATTCCTTCCACGTATTTTATTTTTGAAATGATGAATGGGCATTTCAAAATAGTGCAATAAAGACCTTTCAAAACTGAATAATTGTCATAGCTCTTCAACTGTTCCGGGTTTTGTACATCCTTGGTTTTCAAATATTTGTCTTTGAGCGTTCCTAATGAAGGTAAATCAACAAAAGCCCTTCGGACACATGAAGTCTATTAAGTGTTGTTTGCATTTTTACAGCACTGTGTCGATACCGCTGGTGGTGGACTATCGTCTTCGAGGATATCATCAGCTCAGTAATCAGTACTTCGGTACTGACATGATTTATAACAAACCTTTTAAAGTTTTCCGTTTATATATTTAGAAATTATTAAGGTTTCAATGTGATGTTGATGGATGGATGGATTAATGACTAAATTAAAACCCTGCTGTGTACAAGGCCGACACGCTGAGACGGATTTTAAAGTGCTATCTTACAAGGTAACAGTCCACAGGAAGACATGTCATTCTACCCGGATACATTATTCTGACCCCGTCTTCTTTTTATCCTAGATACTGCGTGCTTAGCGAAAACCAGCACATACCAATTTCAAGTCTTGATGTTAATGGTACATCTTTAATAGTCTCTATCAAATTTGCATCTTTTTAGACTCGGATTGATTTAGAGTCTGACATATTGCAAAGGTCTCATATCTAGTGTTGAAAGCCGTATGTTGATCTTTATATGACTTTCTATTTGTTAGTTTGGGTTGTTATCTCAGTTGAAATCCTTTATTACCCTATTTTTAACATTTTACTGTCGATGTAGTGGAGTTTTGTGCGGCTGTCATGCAGGTGGGAGTTTGGCTGACTAAGAGGTTGGTTTTGTCCACCATTTCCTACATAAGGAAATGCTGTACCAAGCTAGGGATATGACAGTTGTTTTCCATTCGTTTGATGTGTTTGAGCTTTTATTTTGCCATTTGATAAGGGACTTTCTGTTTGAATTTTCCTTGAAGTTCGGTATATTTGTTATCTTACTTTTATTGTTATCAACAAGATTGATTGTAATAGCATTTTTATCACTTTCGAATTTCCGTCTACCTTTTGTCATTTAAATGTTAATTAAATCTTTAGATATAAACACTGCTATCAGAAGTGACTGTCTAATATTTGTTAAACTACTCTTATCAGGATAGACTACTTATTCCTCTAAATGAACTGTAATAGAAATGTCTGAAATTCATTTACCTATAACATATCGCACTACACATCTTTACCATCGGCAAAACTCGGCAGATTCCGCTACCCTACATCTGTCGAGGTGTGACGAATGCAAGACATGCGAAACTCTGTTCTACGCATATGCGCAAATTATTCTTACATGTCTGGATATGCAATATGGGTGTGCGCTTTATATTTGTATCATATTACTCACGTCCTTCAGAAATGTTCAGTTGTCAAAAATGTAAATCTTCAATATCAAATGTAATTCTAAGATAACTCTCCATTTATTATACAGAAGCGTCATTGTTTTTGTTATTGCACATATGCTACTTATAGCTCTTCAACTGTTCCGGGTTTTGTACATCCTTGGTTTTCAATTATATATCTTTATATCTTTGAGCGTTCCTAATGAAGGTAAATCAACAAAATCGCTTCGAACACATGAAGTCTATAAAGTGTTGTTTACATTTTTTACAGCACTGTGTCGATACCGCTGGTGGTGGACTATCGTCTTCGAGGATATCATCAGCTCAGTGGTCAGTACTTCGGTACTGACATGATTTATAACAAACCTTTCTTAAATTTTCCGTTTATATATTTAGATATTATTAATAAACCAAGGTTTCAATGTGATGTTGATGGATGGATGGATTAATGACTGAATTAAAACCCTGCTATGTACAAGGCCGACACGCTGAGACGGATTTTAAACTGCTATCTTACAAGGTAACAGTCCACTGGAAGATATGTCATTCTACCCGGATACATTATTCTGACCCCGCGTCAATCAGTCTTCTTTTAATCCTAGATACTGCGTGCTTGGCGAAAAACCAGCACATACCAATTTCAAGTCTTGATGTTAATAGTACATCTTTAATAGTCTCTATCAAATTTACATCTTTTTTAGACTCGGATTGATTTAGAGCCTGACATATTGCAAAGGTCTCATATCTAGTGTTGAAAGCCGTATGTTGACCTCTATATGACTAACTGTTTGTTAGTTTAGGTTGTTATCTCAGTTGAAACCCCTTTATTATCCCTATTTTTGACATATTTACTATTATGTCTGTTTGTTTTGATCACACATTGTTGTCGATGAAGTGGAGTTTTGTGCGGCTGTCATGCAGGTGGGAGTTTGGCTGGCTAAGAGGCCGGGTTTTGTCCACCATTTTCTACATAAGGAAATGCCTGTACCAAGCCAGGGATATGACAGTTGTTTTCCATTCGTTTGATGTGTTTGAGCTTTTGATTTTGCCATTTGATAAGGGACTTTCTGTTTTGAATTTTCCTTGGAGTTCGGTATTTTTGTTATCATACTTTTTATTGTTATCAACAGGATTGATTGTAATAGCATTTTTTATCACTTTTGAATTTCCGTCTACCTTTTGTCATTTAAATGTTCATTAAATCTTTAGATATAAACACTGATATCAGAAGTGACTGTCTAATATTTGTTAAACTGCTCTTAACAGGGTAGACTACTTATTCCTCTAAATGAACTGTAAAAGAATTGTCTGAAATTCATTTAACTGTAATATATCGCACTACACATGTTTACCATCGGCAAACCTCGGCAGATTCCGCTACCCTACATCTGTCGAGGTGTGACGAATGCAAGACATGCGAAACTCTATTCTACGCATATGCGCAAATTATTCTTACATGTCTGAATATGCAAGATGGCTGTGCGCTTTATATTTGTATCATATTACTTATGTCCTTCAGAAACGTTCAGTTGTCAAAAAATGTAAAACTTCATTTTTTTTCAAATGTAATTCTAAGATAACTCTCCATTTATTATACAGAAGCGTCACTGTTTTTTATTATTGCACATATGCTACTTCTACATTGTACTAATTATACATGTAGTGATAACAGGAAAAGAACTTCGAAGAAAACATCTAAAACATAGCTAATCCATTTTGATAAGTGAATTCTAAAATTTTCCGTTAATAAACTTTGAAATTATCAGAAACTATAAGGTTTCAACTCCCTCAGGCGAAGTTGACCTTAGATGGATTTGGCTATTTTTAGGTCCTTTTTGGTAATATAGCTCTTCAACTGCTTCGGTTCTTATACATCATTGGCTTTCAAATATTCGGCGTTGAGCGTTCCTGATGAAGGTAACTCCAGAAAAGCGCTTCGGACGCATGAAATTTATAACGTGTTGTTTTCATTTTTGAATAGAGTTACTAAATGTAAAAGTACAAAGCAAAAAATCGTCAAATGACACTTGCTGCAAGGTCAGGTTGTGTATTCTCTTATTATATTTTACTTATCTTAACGAATAGACATGCATTTTTAGTATATGTGACACGTTATTTAATTTCACTTGTTACTGCAGTATTTCGTGGTATTTGTTCTTCTAAAAAAAGTATAACAAAATCACCGAACTCCAAGGCAAATTCAAAAGGGAGAAGTCCATAAAAACTTACAAAATCAAACATCAATTAGTGGAACAAGTGAAAAACAACTGCCATATTCCTGACTTGGTACAGACATTTTCCAAAGAAAATGGTGGGTTAAACCTGGATTTATAGCTAGCTATACCTCCCACTTGTATGACAGTTGTTATATTGACAAAATTGAAACAATTCAGAAGATTGGGTTAGACTTATACATTTTACTTTTCATAATACGAAACGATGCTGTCTTTATATCTAACCAAGGTAGTTTTTCTCTTATACCCTCTGTTTTGCTCAATATTTCAATTATCGTAGTTTTTTATTTAGTATTTTTTCGTTTGTATGAAGCGAAAAGACTCGTGCTGGGAAACGTCCAGGGAATCAGTTGACATTCCCATGAAAAACTGGAATATTGATTCAAGTGAGAACAGGAAAACAGGTGTAAAATGAAAATCAACACTTTCGGAATATCGTGGATATGGTCTCACATATAAAGAAAAACTTTCACACACACATCAATAAAGTTGATCGATAATAATAATCTCTATAACTACCAAAATGTCATCATTGTTATCAACGGCGATTTCTTCATTTTTTATCGCTTGAGTGGCTAAAATTTTTTTGTGAGATCTTATCATATGCCTCAATTTTCTTTTAAGCATTATATCTAATTGTTTAATCTATTAAGTCAGGTTTTCTTTTAACTTGATGACCCGATTGTTTACAGCCAAGTTACGTAGATGGTGTTTAAATGAAATATCTATCAACATATTCCCATTTCACTTTTGTTAATTTAAAGTTGGTTTCGGATTTTGATCTGATGAAAGTCTACAAGTATACAACCAGTATGTTTGAACAGTATAATTCTTACTTAAGTTTACACAAAAAGAGTTCACCGCCGAATTTGGAGAGGGTTCGTGTCGCTCGATCTTTAGTTTTTGAAGAGTGTTTTGTGGACTTGTTTGTCTTTCCATCGTATTGTTTTCGCCATGATATTGTCAGCTTTTCTTTTCTTTGAATTGATTTTTGATTTTCCACTTAGTACCTTTACCCTCTCTTTTCTAATAACAATCTAGTTTTTACAGTGTATAAGCAACGCAACTTTTTTTTGCAGTAGGTTTACTGTTTAATGATCCCTACAAGATGTTCTGTATAGATAATGCGCACTACAAACTGTAAACTTTATATTAAAGAAACCTAACAGATACTAATACAAATTGTAAACTTTGTATTAACGAAAGCTAACAGATATTGTGTTATATCAATATCTATAGCCAAAGTTATTGTAGGTAACAGTTGTGTTTTATATGTTTATGTTGCAGTTCATCTGTATCAACAATTAACGTTGGTTTATTTTGTGAGTACGATATTTGTTATCATTTGGTATTTACGTTTCCAGCCCCTAGATACGTCTGGTAGATGTCAACAAGCAACAGTTGATAATTTTGTGAATCATTTATTTTCTGTGTTATATTTTTGCCACTGATTGTTTATCTTTCAGACATTCCTAATTAAAAAAAAGTGATTGTGAGGTTTATTTTGGAACTAAATACTTCAATATATAGAATATATTCTATAGCAGGATTTTCTGAATAGAAATTAAAGCTTAAGACGAAAAATATCAGAAACACTCTTAAAGGGAAAACTTTGCTTTTAATTGCCCAAATTGAGATAATATTTCAGAAAATGTATCTAAGATTGAAAGGAATCATATATAGAATTCTTGTTAAGGTGTTAATTCCCACAAGCTTTCATGACGGCTTAAAAAGAAAAAGTCTGTATGAAAATCTCATAATGTGTAGGTAAAGGTAATTTGTGTTTTTATGATAGTTTTTGTTAAATGATAACACAGCAACTTATTTAAACTTAACTATAACCTTGGCGTAGTAATATTCAAGTGGACTGCTGAACAGCTGATGACTCCTGTATAAAATGAGAAGATGTGGTACGATTGCCAATGAGACAACTATCTTCCAGAGATCAAGAGACCCTATGCTATCTGACTGCCATATGTGCTATAATATTCGAACAAACTGTAGTTCTGTTGACTCCTCATTATGCATTGATGTGAACAACGCTACTAAGTAATCCTATCAAATTTTAGTAATTTATCGTTTACTCTGAACTCTATGTGATGCGTTTAACATTTTAAAATGGTCATTTGATATGCAAAAAAAACAATCCTTATTGAGTGTTACTGCTTACAAGTAATCTGTTTAACCAGGGTTTCTTACTGGTAAAGTTGAAAATTTTAGGACGCTTTCATGATTGGGCTAACAATTCTGGAATGTCTATATGGAACGCCACAGCTGTCTTATGTGGAACTCTGATATTACGTTATGTTGTTTTATTATTACTTGATGATATTTTGTCTTTACATAATATGGTTTTGACATTACGTAATGATGTTTTGATATAACTCAATATGGAATAGTCATTACTTAATGATATTTCGATATTACACGATATGGTTTCGTATTGACTTGATATAGTTTTGTCATTACTTAATATGGTTTTGTCATTACTCGATGTGGTTTCACCATTATTTAATGTGGTTGTGTCATTAGGCAATGTGGTTTTAACATTACTTGATGTGTATGGGACTTACCGTAATGTAGTTGTTTCATTACATGATGGGGTTTTGTTATTTCGTAATGATGATTTGCCAATTCTTTATATGGCTTTAACATTACATAATGATGTTTCATAATTTGACGATTTTACACTACATGATGTGTTTGTTTCAGTATTTGATGTGGTCCTGTCATTCTTTGGTGTGGTTATCACATTACTTGATGAGGTAAAACCACGTGACCATTTCGGAAAAAATATGTTCTATTTTTAAACCGATGTCCATGTGTGCTTTGGATGAGTATCGCTATCCATTGAGTTAAAGTTCAAACTAAAGTTCGAGTTGTTGTTCAGAATTATTTGGTATGAAAAAGGGAACGGCAGACAAAATAAGAAAAAGTACTAAAAATTAACAATATTTCGGACATAAGGGGATATCCGAAACCACTTGGTCCTGCCGTTTTTATGGAAGCAGTATTATAATCAATTCGTAAAAGATTCCACGGAACCCTGTGTCTCGCCTGATATTGCTGCTGTCAGTGTAAAAGCGTAATGTTGACTGTACATTTATCGGTACATTTATCGGTAAAAACAAAATTAAAAAAAAAAAATTTCTGTAGATGCTTTATCTTGATCTTGAAGAATAACTCCTATACAAGTTTTATAACAATTCATGGAGGTTTACAAATTTATCATGTCAAAACAGTTTAATTCGGTAAAATTTAATGCAAAAAAACTTTATATAAAAAATAAGAAAATGTGGTATGATTGCCAATGAGACAACTCTCAACCACATACCAGATGACGTAGAAGTTAACAACTATATGTGACTGTATGGTCTTCAACAATGAGCAAAACCTATACCAAATAGTAAGCTTTAAAGGTCCCGAAATGAAAATGTAAAACAATTCAAACGAGAAACCTAACGATCTAAATGATGAAGACGCCGACGCCACTACTGACAACGGAATATAGGTTTGTTGTGTCTCACTGCCGCTACATTAATGTCGCAGGCTCGACACAAATCAAAAGACTTGTACTTTATTGTCAACAAATGAGACACTTTAAATCAACTCACACTTAAGTTAAAGGGAAATTTGGGGATCGGACTAAGCGACAAAGCATCAATTCTATAAAATAAGAATTTGAGCATATACGAATATCAATCTTTTTTTTTATAAATTGCATTCTCTGATATACCTCGCACTAATTGAAAAAACAAACTTTTTGGAATATCTGTTTCACAGGTGACGACGGATATTTTCCAGTTGTCGTAACCACAATCCGTCATCTTTTCCTCGAATGTGAGCTACCAAATACTGCCAAATCAATGGATTTGTACTTTCACGAATAACACGACGGGTGTCACACGTTGAGCAGAATCTGCTTTCCCTTCCGGAGCACGCGAGATCACCCAGATAGATTTATATTATGCCCAGTAATACCGATCTGTTGAGTAAAGCTAATTGAAACTGTTTTTTACATTTTTTTTTATATTGTGCTGTTACATTAATACAGTCTGAGGTTAGGTTAGGGTTTAGCGGTCACAAACATGTTAAACTCCGCCACGTGCACTTTCTTTATGTGCCTGCCCCAAGTCAGGAGCCTGTAGTTCAATGGTTGTCGTTGTTTCATGTGTATCATATTTGTTTTCGTAGATTGTTTAGTTATAAATTAGACCGTTAGTTTTCTCGTTTGAATTGTTTCACATTTTCACGTGGTGGCTTTTGTAGCCGACTATACGGTGTGTTGAAGGCTGTACGGTCGCCTATGATTGCTTACATCCACTGCATTTATTCTCTGGTGGATAGTTGTCTCATTGGAAATCACACCACATCTAACTTTATTTCAATTTCTATGTTGTGTTTGTATACTATAACATTGTTTATCTTTTGTACGCATACCCTGAGCCCTCTTTTCGGAAGCCCGAGCCAAAGGCCTTGATCCGCGATAGAAAATTTAAATACGAACTCATATTAGATAACTCAATTTCTACTGAAATCTTAATCTAAATGAGACTCAAATTCGAGTCTAACTCGAACTCTACCTCAAAAGGTGACACAAATTCAAAGTTGAAGTCGAATTGTAACTCGAACTCTACCTTTATATGTGACTCAAACTCGAAGTTCAACTCGAAACTCAATGCTAACTAGAACTTTAATTCTAATAATGACTTGAATTCTAACTCGAAATCGAAGACTAACTCAAAGTTTAACTCGAACAGTAACCCGAACTTTAATTTGAACTCTAACTCGATGGATGGCCACACTCATCCATGGCACATAAAACATGGAAATCTATTTAAAAATAGAACTAGTTTTTTCGAATTGGTCACGTGGTTTTACCTCATCAAGTAATGTGATAACCACATCAAAGAATAACAGGACCACATCAAATACTGAAACAAACACATCATGTAGTGTAAAATCGTCAAATTTTGAAACATCATTATGTAATGTTAAAGCCATATAAAGAATTGGCAAATCATCATTACGAAATAACAAAACCCCATCATGTAATGAAACAACTACATTACGTAAAGTCACATACACATCAAGTAATGTTAAAACCACATTGCCTAATGACACAACCACATTAAATAATGGTGAAACCACATCGAGTAATGACAAAACCATATTAAGTAATGACAAAACTATATCAAGTCAATACGAAACCATATCGTGTAATATCGAAATATCATTAAGTAATGACTATTCCATATTGAGTTATATCAAAACATCATTACGTAATGTCAAAACCATATTATGTAAAGACAAAATATCATCAAGTAATAACAAAACAATATAACGTAATATCAGAGTTCCACATATGACAGCTGTGGCGTTCCATATGTCTATGTCACAGATTGTTATAGGTGATATATGATTAGTCATAACCACAGTTCCGCCCTCCTTGTATAGTTAATGACAATCATGAAATGAAACTTTTTACTGGTGTTTTACATGACATGAGCAACACGACGATTGCAACTAGTGGTACAGGAGAAACTGAGTTTCGCCGCTTGGTTTTGTTGGGGTTCATTTTGCTCTTATCTATAGTTTTCTGTTGAAAGATTTGTAGACCAACGGGTTTTTTCGTCTGTTTTCTTATTTGCGATGTCTTATTTCGACTTATTTGACCCCCTCTAGCATACTTTTATATTTTATTTTACCATTAGGATTTATTTTCAAAAACACTTACACAAAAACCACATTTCTATAAATAGATGCATTGTTTACTTTTAACACACATTTCAGTAAAACATACATCAGGTACGCTCCAGACAATGTAATGTTTGTGATTCTAATTTATAAAAGTTTCATGAAAACCAAAAGGCTAAATTAATCAGTCATATCCTCCAAAAGTCGACATAATCCGAAGGACGTTGTAACTCAACAAAACAGTCAATACCTTCCCAAGTCAACATAACCAAAGGACGTTGTTACGCAATAAAACAGTCAAATCCTTTCAAGGGAAATTGTAAATGAACAAAACAGTCAAATCCTTCCAAAATCAACATTACCGAAGGACGCTGTTACTCAACAAAACAACCACAAATCCTTTCAAATTCAACAATACCGAAGGACATTGTTACCTTAACAAAATAGCCAAATCCCAACAAAAATGGGAGGTAACTCGGGAAATTTTAGTTGTCGAAATGCTAGCGTTGTAGATTATATTATCACATCTGTATATCTGTTAAGGTTTGTCTGTAACTTTTTTTCTGCACGATTTTTCTGAATTATTTTCTGATGTACACGCTCCTATAACAGTTTCTTTTAAGAACACATACCAAGAACATCCTAATTCTGGAAATATTCCACAAAACACAAATGAAAACGATGAAAAAAATTAAAAAGTGGAATTGGGATTTAGTAAATGATTTAAAAAACAGTATTTCACAAGAAAGAAAAGACATGAATTTTGAAAGTCTAAATCAAATAGCAAGTGATAATATAGACCAATTGAAGGTTGATACGATTAATTTTTGAGGATGTTTGTAAAATTATGCTAGATTCAGCTAGAAATACGTTTGGTATAAAATTTCGAACCAAAGAAATGAAAGAAAGTAAAACCAGTAGATAAACCTTGGTTTGATGAGGGGTGTAGATTTGCTAGGCAAAATTATAGGAAACTAAAGAGAAATATTTCTTCAAAATCTTCTGTTCAACAAAAGCAGAACTTACGACTTACTGAAAAAAAATATAAAAAAATCTTAGATAAAAAAAATAATTTACATAGAAAAAAAATGATGAAAGAAATGAAAAATTTAAAATCGAAAAATCCAGGAGAATTTTGGAAACTATTAAATCAAGGGAAAAGAAAACAACAACCTGATATACTTATAGAGTCTTTATTTAATTTTTTTAAAGGACTAGATTATGTTGATGTTGAGACAGCTACCACAGATTTGCCAGGTATTGACCCAGATCAACATGGGGCAAACAATAATGATATAAATCTCCATATTACAAGGGATGAAATAATATTGTGCATTAGAAAAATGAAAAATAATAAAGCATGTGGTGAAGATATGGTTATAAATGAATATATAAACTGTTGATGTATTTTTACCATTTGATGAAAAAGTGTTTAACATGATATTTTACACAGGTATAATACCTAGCAAATGGTTGATTGGCAATATAAAACCAGTATACAAAAACAAGGGAGATTGATATAATCCCAAAAAATTTAGACCGATTACTATTCTCAGTTGTATGAGTAAATTATTCGGAGTGGCTATTTGTCCGGCTAGCCGGACGAATAGTGCCAGGGCTATTTGTCCGGCCATTGCAATGCGCATGTCATTTTATGTACGTACGGAAGTGCGTGTAATATTATCTTCAGTAGCAACAGGGGGACGCGTGTAATCCGATCACTGATTTTCAATTTTAAGATCATGGCTGAAAACGGCGATATCAATATTTGTGATAAATTTTCCAGTTTTCAGAATTTGACAATGGAATCCGATAGTATGAACTTCAAAGAATGATATAATCTTATAAAAGGGGCTAAAAAATAATTGAAATCACAGGGAAAATGGGAAATAAAAGGAAATTGATCGGAGAACTATAGTTTTACCAAATTATTCGACTCGCTACAGCTGTATAAATGGTGGAAAAGATTTTCAAAACAAGAGTAGTTGAGAAAGGCCTTTAACATTGGCATGACTGTCTAACTTAATAAAATTTAATCATATTCCGAATCTTGCAAGTAGCCCTCGAAGTGGGATATAGGGGGAGGGGAGGTTGTTGAGGTTACAAAAAGTGGGGATGTTGGATAAAGGATTATAAAAAGTGGGGTAATGAAATATAGGGGACAACAAAGGTGGGATCTGGAGAAAAAAAGAAAAGAGGAATTTGGAAAAGGAGCACACCGTGTCAACCCGACCCCCTCACGTAAATAAAATAAAATCCCACCTGGAATTTCTGAATAAGATTTTTACAGTGTTGTTTACTTTTTTTTGGGGGGGGGAGGGGGGCATTATAGAAAAATCTCCCACCTCTCACTCAAAATATGGATAACTTTATGTCAAGGGGTCTATAATTCTCTTTGACAGCTTCAGACATAATAATTTGGTACCTTTTTCAGCTAGACAAAATCCTTTACGTTAACTTAAAATGCATGAGTCAAACACGACCCGAGTTTGTTTTACAAGTAATTTCTTCTCTCTTCTTACAATGTTAAGCCATAGATGAAGTAATAAATATGGAATATATTTTATGTTTAAGAAAATTAAAACTTAACAAGATTTTACAGTGCACTTTTTCATTCCTCCAGAAGGTGCCAAAATAAACTAAGTTGTGAAAGAGGTTTGAGAACTTCCCACAGGTAATAACTGAGTGAACTGTATTGATTGACATGGACAATAGATGGACAATAGATACCTGACAATAATTGGTGATTTAAACTGTGTACCTGAGTGGACCATATCAAGTGAAACTCAACTGTTTGTTAATTTTATCATCTTCTGCAGGGACGAAAAAAGTGCACTGCAAAATCCAGTTAAATTTTAAATTTTCTAAAACATTGAAAACGCAGCCATTTTAGCCAAAGGGTCTACATGAACCTTAACACAAATTTTAAAACATACATTAGGTACGCTCCAGACAATGTAATGTTTGTGATTCTAATTTATAAAAGTTTCATGAAAACCAAAAGGCTAAATTAATCAGTCATATCCTCCCAAAGTCGACATAATCCGAAGGACGTTGTAACTCAACAAAACAGTCAATTCCTTCCCAAGTCAACATAACCAAAGGACGTTGTTACGCAATAAAACAGTCAAATCCTTTCAAAGTAAAATAACCGAGGAAATTGTAAATGAACAAAACAGTCAAATCCTTCCAAAATCAACATTACCGAAGGACGCTGTTACTCAACAAAACAACCACAAATCCTTTCAAATTCAACAATACCGAAAGCCATTGTTACCTTAACAAAATAGCCAAATCCCACCAAAAAGGGAGGTAACTCGGGAAATTTTAGTTGTCGAAATGCTAGCGTTGTAGATTATATTATCACATCTGTTATCTGTTAAGATTTGTCTGTAACTTTTTTCTGCACCATTTTCTGAATTATTTTCTGATGTACACACTCCTATAACAGTTTCTTTTAAGAACACATACCAAGAACATCCTGATTCTGGAAATATTCCACACAAACACAAATGAAACGATGAAAAATTAAAAAGTGGAATTGGGATTTAGTAAATGATTTAAAAACAATATTTCACAAGAAAGAAAAGACATGAATTTTGAAAGTCTAAATCAAATACCAAGTGATAATACAGACCAATTGAAGGTTAATACGATTAATTTTGAGGATGTTTGTAAAATTATGCTAGATTCAGCTAGAAATACGTTTGGTATAAAATTTCAAACCAAAGAAATGAAAGAAAGTAAAACCAGTAGATAAACCTTGGTTTGTTGAGGGTGTAGATTTCTAGGCAAAATTATAGGAAACTAAAGAGAAATATTTCTACAAAATCTTCTGTTCAACAAAAGCAGAACTGACGACTTACTGAAAAAATATAAAAAATCTTAGATAAAAAATTAATTTACATAGAAAAAAAATGATGAAAGAAATGAAAATTTAAAATCGAAAATCCAGGAGAATTCTGGAAACTATTAAACCAAGGAAAAGAAAACAACAACCTGATATACCTATAGAGTCTTTATTTAATGTTTTTAAAGGACTAGATTATGTTGATGTTGAGAGAGCTACCACAGGTTTGCCAGGTATTGACCCAGATCAACATGGGGCAAACAATAATGATATAAATCTCCATATTACAAGGGATGAAATAATATTGTGCATTAAAAATAAAAATAATAAAGCATGTGGTGAAGATATGGTTGTCCATGAATATATAAAATTTACTGTTGATGTATTTTAACCATTTTATGAAAAGTGTTTGACATGATATTTTACAGGTATATTACCTAGCAAATGGTTGGTTGGCAATATAAAACCAGTATAAAAAACCGGAGATAGATATAATCCCAAAAATTTCAGACCGATTACTATTCTCAGTTGTATGAGCCTAAATTATTCACTGCACTTTTGAATGAAAGAATTAAGACATTTGTGGAAAATTTTGATGTTTTGAATGAAAGTCAGTGTGGTTTTAGATCTGGATACAGTACGACAGACAATTTATATACATTGTCGGTTTTTTTTTTGAAACAAAAGAAAAAAAAGTTATTTGCAGCCTTTATAGATTTCGAAAGAGCTTTTGATACCATTTGGCGTGATGGACTCTGGTTTAAGTTGCTTACTCAACATATAAATGGGAAAATGTATAATGTAATTATCCATTTATATGAAAATATTAAATCAAATATTGTATATAACAGTAATGTTTCAGACTATTTCATTTGTAACAAAGGTGTCCGTCAAGGCGCAAACTTGTCCCCTATATTATTTGCATTATACTTAAACGACCTAGAACACTTTTTGGAAGACAAAAGCCTACGGGAGCTTGAGAGTATTTCTGAAGAAATTGATTCCAAGCTTCAAATTTATTTAAAACTGTTTGTTATCCTTTATGCAGACGACACAGTACTATTGGCAGAAAGTACTGATGATTTACAGAAACAGCTGGATTCTTTCAGTGAATACTGTAATGTTTGGAAGCTTAAAGTTAACGTCACGAAAACTAAAGTGATGATTTTTTTCAAGAGACAGAATGCCGTCAAATTTACATTTTGATCTAGACGGCATTGACATTGAAATTGTTAAAGAATTTAACTATTTGGGCATATCATTATCTAGAACTGGTAATACTAAAATAGCACATAAACACCTAGCAGAAAAAGCCACAAAAGCTATGATTAATGTGTTGAAATCGGGCCGCATACATAATCTTTCCATTTAGTGTCACTTAAATCTTTTCGATAAAGTTGTGAAACCCATACTATTGTATGGATGTGAAATTTGGGGGCATGGTAATGTTTATATTATAGAAAGAATCCATCTGAAATTCTGTAAACTTCTTTTGAAACTAAAAAAATCCACACCTAACTATATAGTATATGGAGAACCTGGTAGATATCCTTTGGACATTGATATTAAATTAAAAATAGTATCTTATTGGTGTAAATTAGTATCTGCTAAAGAGACTAAGTTATCTTCTATCGCATATACACTATTAAAAACACTATTTACTGTTAATAATGTAATACATTTTTTGTAAGTAAGGTTAAAAATATATTAGATGAATGTGGTTTTTCAAATATTTGGATTACTCAATGTTTTGGTAACGATATATGGTAAAACAAATGCACTAAAGTTGCGATTACAAGACCAATTCAAACAGTTGTGGAATACACAATTGTCTCTTTGACACATTCCCCATATCCATTCTCAATTTTATATACAATACAGTGGTTTCAAAATAATATACATTTTAGCCAGGAGGACCCACATGTTTATTTACACACTTTATGAACTTGCATAATCTTTTTAGCTCTGACTTTTTGTTTAATTTGCTCATTAATTTTCTAAATTTTAGTGTATTAACACGAGCCAAATAGTATTTTCAAGGTATTATTTTCTACTGTCTTTAAAAAATGGACATTCTAGCAGATAATGAAATTCGTCTCCAGTGCTACCAATATTACAAAGATGACATTTTCTATCATTTCTATTAACATTATTCCACCTCCCTGTCTCTATTGGGAGTCTGCAACCCGACCAAAGAGCAGAAAACAGCCGAAGGCCACCAAAGGGTCTTCAACACAGCGAGAAAATCCCGCACCCGGAGGCGGGCTTCAGCTGGCCATAAATGTTTTGTAAATAGATGCATATTCATGTACATATTTTGCGTTCTCTCTGTACCTATGTATCTGCAATGGTTATGAGAATAAAGATATATCTAATATAAGTTCCAAGCTTTGGCTAATGAACTGAAGATCAATCAGCTGCGGCGCCAAGCTACACTAGTAATATACTAGTAAACGTACACAAACGCTATACCAATTCCATTATGCATACACCACTTGTTTCACGAGTAATTGTAGTCATCATGTTCGATAAGGAGCAAAAGTTTGTGACACCAAATATAGGAAGCAAGGCCTAAACTTTTTCGCAAAATCCACAAAAGTTAATTACTCTCTCCGATTAGTTTTGGTAGATTTAGTAATACTGACAATCACAATGTAGTAATTTAATCGTGCAAATACCAAAGCAACGGCTTTTGAGTGGATGATAACCGTAGGGTCTGTCATTTCGTTCCCAGCAGAGGTAAAGCGACCAAGCTGTAGTAAAATAAACCTATGATACCGATTACAGTGCGCACGACATGGGTTCTGGAAAAACTTTCACCAAGTATGCTCCGAGGTCGCTGTGGTTGTACACCATCACTGGATACCTTAAGTATAGAAAGTGAAATGCATGAAACGTTTAAAAATATCAAAACCGAAAAGCTCCTTATATAACAGAACTGTCATATCCGGCGAAAATTTTGTCCGATTTAACCAAATCGGAACTAACATCTATCTTAGTACGATAATTTCGTGGATAAAAAGTGTATCTTAAAAAAAAAAACATTTTTATCATCTATATGATTTATATTTTTCCGGAGTTATATTTTGGTATTTACGGTTTTCTTTTTTTTTTCACTGAAGTTAAACCGATGAATTTTATATTTTCAGAAAAAATAGTTAATATCTTGTTAGTTTTTTAATCCTTTAAGTGTATTGAATATTTCCATAGAAACGTTAATTAATCATCTTTTTTCTATTTAGACTAAATACATAAAATTACAATTTACATACCACAAGATCATATTTTGCTTTTCACAGGAAATTTCTTTGCTGTTAAGACAGTTTTTGAAGGAACATAAGAAGATATAAATAAAGTACTTTAAGCCTTGCGTCAAGTAATTATGACATAAATACTAAAAGCTTACTTTCAGGAACTATGATTATTCTTTATTACAATATTATTTGGTGCTGAAAACGTGTGCCTGTGTTTTTAAGTCCATTTAAGTATTGAATTAAGTACTTTTGTCTATGTACAATTTGTTATTTCACTGGTGATATTTTAGTTCCCAAACACTTTGAATCCGTCAATATATTTTTTTACCTGTCCTTAACATGTGTATATGCCTGTCGTGATCCCTCTAACATGTGTATATACCTATCCCTCATGAAACCCCTAACTTGTGAATGTGCATGTACCTCCTGTTCCTCTAACATGTGTATGTGTCTTTCCCTCGTGAAACCCCTAACTTGTTTATGTGCATGTCCCTCGTGATCCCTCTAACATGTGTATGTTTCTGTCCCTCGTAGTTGTTTTAGGTTTATATCCTATTGTTGATTTCTTTTTAAATTTGAGTGTACATGGGCAATCTCTATAAAATTTATTCACTACTTGTCTAGTAGTAGTGGACCGTCTAGAGGTATCGATCTTGGTTGGACATCTTTGTTTAATATTGTGTCATCTTGGTGCTGTCTCAATGAGGCATCTTTGTTTGATATGTGTTGTGTATCAATGAGGCATCTTTGTTTAATGTGTGTTGTGTCATCTTGGTGCTGTCTCAATGAGGCATCTTTGTTTAATGTGTATTGTGTCATCTTGGTGCTGTCTCAATGAGGCATCTTTGTTTGATATGTGTTGTGTCATCTTGGTGCTGTCTCAATGAGGCATCTTTGTTTGATGTGTGTTGTGTCATCTTGGTGCTGTCTCAATGAGGCATCTTTGTTTAATGTGTGTTGTGTCATCTTGGTGCTGTCTCAATGAGGCATCTTTGTTTATGCGGCATCTTTGTTTAATGTTGTGTCATCTTGGTGCTGTCTCAATGAGGCATCTTTGTTTGATGTGTGTTGTGTCATCTTGGTGCTGTCTCAATGAGGCATCTTTGTTTAATGTGTTTTGTGTCATCTTGGTGATATCTCAATGAGGCACTCCCCTCTTTCACCTCCTTTGTTATAATTTACTCTGTCATTCTGTTTCTTCCGGAAACACTTTGCAGCTTGACAGGAAATTGATTGTTAATTGTGATCTGGGATGACAGTCTATGGCTTTGCAAAACACAAGGTAACTGAATCCTTGTGTCGTGAACAAGTATGTTTGATACTATACATTAGAGAGGTCTTTTTGTCATCATATAATGTTGATCCTGCAAACTGTATGGTGGTGCAATAAAGTTTAAAATTGACCGGCAAGAGAGTTACTTATTCGGTATTCTTATTGATTTATTTCAGAAAACACGAAATATATTCATTCGTAAGTTTTACGAGCGCTATCATGATTTGGTTGTCCGTTATTAAATACCTCTATCACAGATGACCATGAATATTGTCCAATTGTCGTAGCCGCAGTCCCGTTCACTTTTCCTCGACTGTTACATTACCAAATACGATTTGTCACTTGAAATATATTTGGTATTAGAAACACAACGGATGGCACACGTGGACCGGGAACTGCTTGTCCTTTCTAATCACCCGGATATACCCCCTTTCCTGGGGTTGGGTTCTTGTTGCTCAATGTATTGAGAATACTATGTAGTGTTTTGAGTAGTACTGTTGTTTATTTGTTGTTGTTTTTTTTTTGGCGAAATTGTTGTTGTTTTCTTTTGAATTATGTTTTTTGGTTGCCCCTTGGTATTTTCTCCCATTTCCTTTTTGTAGTAATTGTATAACTAATTTCAAATGGGAATTTAATTGCTCCTCTCATAAATTTTACACTTTAAAAGAGCAATTTCGTACTAGTTCCGAACAGATTCGTTGGAATTGTTTTACATCTTATTATGTCGTAGCCTTTCATAGCTTGCTATGCAGTATGGGTTTTGCTAATTGTTGAAAGACGTACTGTAACCTTTAGTTGCTATCATCTACGGCATTTGGTCTCTGGTTGATTGTTGTCTCTTTGGCAATCATACCACATCTCCTTATTTTATATAAACAACATATTACGTAATTACGTAATAAACGCTCTGTTTTATTTCACTCTTTGACGTTTTCATTAAATGCCTTCTTTTGAAACATATATTTAGTAAAATGTTTGTTGTGATATCATATGTTGCAAATTCCAGACTTAAGCTCAATGTGACATTTTAAAGCAAACAAATATAGTGGTATTTCTTAATATGAAGTAGAAAATAATTATTGCACCTGCTAGTTCTCCTATCAAAATGACTTCTATAATATTCCCATTTGCTCAGCTTCTGTTTAATGTTTAATAATAACATGCAAGCATGTAGATAAGTTCGTCCTCTTGACCTTTCCGCTGTCGGGCTAATATTGACAAACGTAATTATTGTTCAATATATAGAAAATTAATCCCTATTTTCTACCGAAAATGATATTTTGATATAGGAATAAATGAAATACAGACATTTTAGTTACATTATCGTAGAACTCATGTCAATAAATTTATTTTAGGACATGCGACAACCAATATTAGTTGGTTGCAATTGATTAAGTTGTGCATTGATGAAGTCTCGTGATATTCTCGTTACCAAGCTGACAAATTCATTGTTATATAATTATCATTGATGAATGATTCGGTTCGATAAGATTTATTATTTATTTGATAACTCTGATTATAAAACGCAAATTCTGAAAAGCAACATCAGTTCAGGTGTGTTGTAGCTACAGTAAGACAAGAAAGGGATCAATAACGCGGGGTTATTTCTTAACTGAGATTGATTGTCTCTGGTCATGTGACAATTTTTTAATGCTGTTCTATAAATTGAATTTTTGTGTTGTTTTAGATCTTGCTGTGCTGGAATTGGTATCTGAATTTAGATGATAGTGATATGGATTAAAAAGATTACGAACTATGTTTAGTACATATTAACCGTATTATGACTATTGGATATTTGTTTGGTACTTAGACAATGCAGAATGAATGTCTACTCCTGTTACTTAGCTCAGATTTTATTATTTTTATTCTATGACGCTGGTAAGTACTCAATAAATACAAAAAAATATATATATTTTATAATGTCTACTTTTTAGAGAAGATGTCAGCCTCAATTCGAGAATTATGAAAACTACTTCAGGAATATGACAGTTATTTTCCATTCGTTCTGTTGGTTGATATAGTCTAACGTTTTATGGACTTCCTCCTTTTTGAATTTACCTTGAAGTTCGGTCTTTTTGTTAAAAGTTTTTCAATTATCAATGATATTAACATTACGCTAAAAAATCGTCTTTATTCTGAGTGTGCTACACTGTTGAAACAATTGAGCGGAATGCTTTTTCTTTTCTTTCATGCTATGCATTTTCTTTTTTGTTTTGTTTTCATGTTTCTTCAAAACATAACCTTAATAAATAATCAAACGAAAGTTCTAGCTTACAGAAAAAAAAATTTGATCAGATTTAGGTCACTTTACTATGTTAGTCTTGCATTTATATGGCTGTACTTAGAATCGTTTTATTATAAGTATATCTTAGAAATACATTTATATTTATAATCTATTTAATGTATTGTTTAGAACATACTTGTGACTGTTGTCAACATATTTTTCACTATTAATGGTAAGAGTATATCCTCTTAAACACGGGTAACGATAATAGTATATCAAATTAAAATGGTTCAAGAAAAAGAGCTATTTACAAAGAAGAGCAAATTTTTTACTTGGATGACGTGCTATTCATTAAGTTTGTGAACTGTTAAGATGACAGAGAATAATACAAATAGAGATGATTATATTTAAAAAAAAATATTATTCTTTTCATTAGAATTATTAAAAAAAAGCTTATATAGCTTTAGAATTATTTGCAGGGAATAAATAAGTGCTGAACATGCACAAACTTAAACTGCATCTTTGTTATGTAGTACTGTTTCGGAATCTTTGAAAGATTTAAAAAAAAAAAGACAAAATTACCTGTAATATAAAAATTAATGGAAGTGGTCATCACATAACATAAGACACCCAGGACCAAAAAGCAAAAAGGAACGATAAATGCAAAACAAGAATGATAAGAAGAAGAAGCAGACATCGTGCTCTGAAAATCTAATGTTATTGGTCTCAAGTTGAAGATGTTATAAGACGAGTTTTTACGCTCAGACCTACACAAATAATTTTTTTGTTGTTTTTAAGTTCATAAAAAAAAAAAAAAAAAATAATGAAGAAAATCCCCTCGAAGAATTGTCAATATTATACTCTCATATCCAAGACACAACATTTTTACACAAACTGTTCAGTTCTAGAGAAGTTTCTGACATGTATAGAAACTGAAATACTAGTTAATATAAGAACGAGAATATGTGGTATGATTGCCAATGAGACCACATTTTACCATATTCCGAATGACATGGATGTAAGCACATAGACAACAAAAGTAAAAATGTTTGTTATTGACATATACCTTTGGAAACAAACGACGAAAAACTACGTATGTCATTTCTTCCAAGGTACGTAATTTTTACGCTTGAAGTTAGCAAAATGCATCCCTCCTAATACTGTTTAACATTCATAAGTACTTAAAAATGTTGCAATGCTTTGCAATATAAAAACAAAAATATATTTAGCGCTTCTAACAGCAATACATGACAAGATGCATACGTATTGTTATTAGTCTTATTATGGTTCTACTACATTCTGTCTTATATTTTGCCATTGCACATTGTCTTGTTTTTCTATCATTGTTTATGATGGTTGTACACTTGCTCCGTTGAATGTGTACTGATTGATATTTTACCCTGGAACATGTGATCAATTTATAAGTTGGAATTGAATTTGAACTAGTTTTCAGTAACTGTGAGAACTCTTAGATCGGTACTTTGTGTTTTATTTGTGTCCTTTTTTTTTTGGTGATTCGTGCCTATTCAATGAGTCAAGCTTTTTCCAACTGATTCATATAGTTTATTTGTATATTATGTTGCTACCATTCCTCTTACAAAAGATGTTCATCCCCGAAATATTCTTTATGTACCTGTCCATGTTGTCTCATATGCAATCATACCACATCTCATTGATTGAAAACATTACATACTCCAACACACTGTCAGATATAGATCAATATTTTAAATCTTAGAACATTTTTATTGATATAATTAAGAAGTAAATTGACATTCGATATCAGCACTACAAAATCCTTTTTGTTATGCATCGATAGTCATTACTCTAATATATATTCCATTTATAACAAAGGTCTAGATGTGTTTTCCCAGGATGATTCATTTGAAACAATTGAATTATGCAAACTCTTTTTTTTTACACAAAATTTGTTGAGCATGTATCGTACATAGAGTTGAATAGTTAAATTTAAATATCAAAGGCTTATTATAAATTTAGCTCTTGGTTTGCTAGATAAATCTAGTAACTATGAAAATACGAAGTTTAAGGTAAATGGTCATTTAATGAGTTGACATCCCATATGAACGATTACTCATCCATTAAATTCCAAAAGATGCTGTATGAAATGTTGTTTAAAAAATAAAATGTATGAGCATAAGCCAACAGCAAGTTCAACGCAAAGCAAGCACAAAATCTCATGATGACCAAAGTGTTGATTGTAAAAGAATGCTAGGGCATAGCCAATACTAGTATTCAGCTTTTCAAAAAACAGGATAACAATCCTTAAACGATCATGGCAGGCGAACATCAATACTTGTCTGTTCTGTGGTTTGTTGACTAATATTTTATTTCGTCATATTAAACCGTTTCGCATGTTGTGTACCCTATACAGCTGATAATCAGTGACCTACAATGGTAACAAGGGAAATACGAATCAGAGCATGAACTCAATCCAAAATGAAATGAACTGCGATCTCGAATTTTGTTGTAACTGTCGACCTCTTTATTTCCAGCTGCAGTGTACTTTTCTTTTCATTTCGTAATTACTTGTGCTATCTTTGAAAAAAATAATACAACAGTTCGGTCTGCAAAAAGTTAACCACGACGCTTGACTTCAGATTTATCTTTAACCTTGAAATTACATATGGGTCTTCCATTTAACGTGGTTTACAAATATAAGTATTTGTTAAGACCTATAAAATCACATTAGCCTTTGTCCTTTTATCCTTAACATCACTTGGGTTGGCCTCAAGTTTATCAAAGATAGAACAAAGGGCACACGATACTGTGTGGCAAGTTTGACATAGATCCTTTTCCCTTTGGCCTTGAAAATCTAAAGAAGCAGTCTATCTTCATGTAGGTATTTGTATACCAAAGTTCATAATATTTTAAAACGTAGCCAAATCTGTATCACCTTGATTAGGTTTTTATTCGGACCCCTGAGGAAATCTTAATCTTTGACCACTGAAAATCAGAAGGGTCAACATTGAATCTACGTGTGATGATAATGTACTCAAGGTTTGCTGAAATATTTTGATAAATTATTCAAGGATATAATTTGTCGTCCATTATTTTTATTTTTATGAAAATCATTTAAAAAAAATGTCCCAGGGAACGAAATAAGCAAAAGCATACTTAAAATAAAACTATCCCAGGTATTCTGAAAGGTCAAACAGGTTTCTTTTGTTTCATTTGTCGTGTTCCCACTTTTTCATGAAATTCAAAATGACTTTTTACACAATGTACAATTCTTATTAGACAATTCAGATGAAATATACAACATATTGAGAACATATGTTAACAACAAGATCACTCTATAACGAGTTATGAGAGATAATAAAACAATTGTATATAATACAAGTCAACTATCACGAGTAAAATATACATTGTCGCTTTAATAAAATTCAATGCGAATTTTGGCAGTATAACACACCATAATTTTGGCAGTATAACACACCATAATTTTGGCAGTATAACACACCATAATTTTGGCAGTATAACACACCATAATTTCATTTGTTAAAAAAAATATCAACTTGTTATCATCATGCACATGTAAAAAAAATCATAATCAATACCATGATTAAACATCATAATCAATACCATGATTAAAAATCATAATCAATACCATGATTAAAATCATAATCAATACCATGATTAAAAATCATAATCAATACCATGATTAAAAATAACATTACGGTTTATATCTGCAGTTTATATCTATGTGTTTTTTAAAGATTTCAAATTAATGTTTTCATACCATTCTTGCTTAAAATTTTCAAAGGATACATTTTTGATATTCGTAATCAAAGTCTTGTTTAGAATAGCATTCTTACGTAAATACTTCCCAAGTATGCACCTTTTTTTTTATTAACTCTCATCATTCATTTTATGAATTTTGGCCAATTTCTTAAAACACCGGCCGTTCGGTTATACATCATAGAAATACAGAATAGGTGTGTATTTCCGGTACAATGAAAAAGTGCATAGTAGACTCCATAACTGTTTGACTATCTTATCCAATTTGTAAATAGAATATGTTTAAACTAAGCGCAGTGCTCTTTTTGTTGACTCAATTTATAATACATGAAAAACCAAGTGTTCCCATTTTGAGGCACCATAATCTTTAACAGATAATACCATAAAAATTACGGATCGTATTACTTACTGTTTTAGTATTAATTATTATTCGTGTACATGAAAATCGAGTTTTTTTAAGAAAATTTATTTAGAAACCAGTAGCATATCCTTGGATACCTATAGTAGCATAAGGGGTTTTAGAACAGTTTAGGTTTCTCATTAAACTATAAAGAAAATAACGCTTTATAAATTTGGTGCATTTAAAGCATAAATATATCAAGGTGTTTCATGAAATTGACCTTTATTATATATGAATAAAAAATAAATCTTTATTTCAAACACTGAATTGTACGATGACTGTTCATCACCTTAATGAACATTGAAATGTAAGACAAGATTTTATTCTAGAATGGGGCAATATTTACAATTCAATGATTCTTGCATTTGCAGTTTTCATATTTATTGTTCTGTTATTTCAAAAATGTTAAAGGTAAGAATTTCCAAAGCCTGTAGACAGTCAACAGTTCATATATGTATTGATCTTCTATAGCTAATCTAAAGAAACTGTATGCCTTATTGAATTCAGCTTTGAGTTTTTTTTATATAGTTACTATTTCTATACAAAGTTCGTTTTATCATTGTTAAAAAAATATGTTGACATAGTTACGTTGGCCTAAAAAAACAACTCGAAAGAAAATATATGTAAATGAAGCTGTAAAGCATGGCTAATTTACTTGATACACCAGAGCGAAAGTTTTATCTTTACTATCATAATGTTTCATGTTGACGATGCAAATTCCAGAAAGTAGATGTATATTTAATCATCTATTACATTAGAAATAAACAACTTTTACATCAGATAAAATGATCAAGGGCTAACGAAATGATTAAAACAAAAATTACATAATTGAATTTACATACGAAAATGTATATTCTGCACAGTTTGAAAGTTGGTATTTCTCTTTTTTCTGTGGATTTTTATTGATCGGACTTAAATTATTGTCAATCATAAAGGTCAACTTAAAACACAATCATAGAAAATAAACACAGAATTATTAACTTCATGGGTAGTTCAGAAATGTACAAATCTGTGTCAGCCATATATCTCGCTTTATGTGTTACATTTGAAGTACTCACAAATGTAATAAGTCATTTTGGTATTCTAGTACTGTATATATTTCAAAAGGTATGGATGTTGATATAAAAAAAAAAAAAAAAAAAAAGACATCGAAAATGTCAACAATATTTCAATTAGTAGATATAGGATTTACTGGAAAAAAAACTATAGATGATAATGCAAATGTTGAAAATTCGTTCTTATTCTATTTTAAAAATATTTTCAAAAGGGAATTCATATTTATATCAAGTTAATCAACTTCATTATCAAAAACCCTTAACTCAATCTAGAATTAGTGCACATCAGTTAGCTATTGAGAAAGGTCGATTTAAAAATCGATAAAGATAAAAGATTGTGTGGGCAGTGCAAAAACATGCAGGTTGAAGACGATTTCATTTTTTTAATGGAATGCACTGCATATAAAAAGGAAAGGAATTTTATTCTTGAGGAAGCATGTACTCAATGTCAAAACTTCCCTTATATTTCAAAGTGTATTTGGTTAATGTCCAGTGAGTCCGAAAATGTTAATATGTCAATGTCAAGATTTATTAGTTCTTATTTTAAAATAAGAGAAAATTTGCATACCAGTAACTAAATATACATGTAGTTGTTATGAAGATTATGTTCTATGTATTATAAAGGGTTAATCTTCTACTTATTTATTTTTTTAACACCATCTTGTATTGAGGATATTTATTTATTTATTTATTTATTTTCAATGTTATATAACTTTAAAATTACTGTTTAATTAATACTATATATATGTATATGCTCGGAAACGGGCCGTTTATTTGGATTTAATAAAGTATTCGTTCTCGTATTCGAAGTGAAATGTATGCCATAGTAGTTGTCACATTTGCAGGAACTGCTTACCCTTCCGGAGCACCTTAGTTTTCCCCGTTTTTTAATGGGGTTCTTGCTCGGTCTTTAGTTTTCTTTGTTTTGTTTTGTGGATTTGTTAGTCTTTTCGTCGTTTTTTGTTTGTTGCCATGGCATTGTCAGTTTTTTGGTTTATTGCCATGGCATTGTCAGTTTTTCGCCGAGTTTTTAATGTTTCCTTGGTATCTTCCGCCTCTGGTTTGAAGTGTAATGTATGCGATACTTGTAGTCAAATTTACAATTATAAAAAACAATTCTGGTTGATTTGAGTATCCCCCCAAAAAATATTTAAATTGCCAGATTAGACCGTTGGTTTTCCTGTTTGAATGGTTGTGCACTAGTCATTTTTGAGGCCCTTTATAGCTTGCTGTTCAGTGTGAGCCAAGGCTCCGTGTTGAAGGCCGTACTTTGACCATAATGGTTTACTTTACAAATTGTGACTTATAAGATGGAGAGTTGTCTCATTGGCACTCATACCACATCTTATATCTATAAAGCAAAGAAGAGGAAAATACTGGTCTGACATGATATAGAATATTCTGTTATTCTAGTTTTACAGTAACACAATATGAATGTGTAATGTATATTATTCTTGAAACTATTGACAGTCTCTTGAATATACACCCTATCATAACAAAGTAAGAATTTGCAAGGAGTTTTAATAGTAGGATTACAAAAATCCTTGGAAGTGAATACATGTTGTCTATTCCTTAAATAAAGAAATAGCACCGAAACTAAAAAGGCATATGTATATAGCGACTTATGGTTAAAGTCAATTATATTAGCACCTAGTACATAAATATTATGCTTAGTTTCTATGGCAATAAAGATTGTTCTATTAAGTAATATTAAAAGTGAGAATTAACAAACATAAAAAAAAAAAAAAAAAAAAACGATTTGTCTATGTTCAATTCAAAACATTTAACTACATAACAGAACAGTTAATATCCTGTTTTTCTGGTCTGAAATTACATTCGTTTGCTGTGTTTGAGCTTTTGATTTGCCATTTGATAAGGGAATTTCCGTTTTGAATTTTCCTTGGAGTTCGGTAATTTTGTTATTTTACCTTTTACATTGTTTTCTATCATGTCACGACGATTTCCTGCATATTTTATAACATATAGCAGTATACTTTCTTCATTGATTGCTTTCAATTGCTGATTGATGAACGTGTTTGTCAAATGTGTATCAAAGACTTACACATTAAATTCACTTTATTTAGATAAAACCGTAGAAAATTAATTTGCATGGTTATATGTTATACATGTAAATATATTATTATAACAAATTTATTTTAAGTCTAATTTAAAAGTAGTTTCAATGCTAGTGAATTCAAACTGATACATAAATGTCTCATATCTCATAAATTCAAACTTTTATTACAAGCAAATGTTTTATCTGTGAATATAAGTAGACGCAGGGTAAAGGTCAAGGAGACAGCAATTCACCGACACGTATTCCCATAAAACATCTAGTATGTATTGAAATTAATGTTTGAAACCAACTGTTATGCAGAAAAAATAATTACAAAATCGATTTTCATGTTTGTGTGGTAATTTCCGTTACAGGTTCAGGTTGCATTTCTATTTTATACAGTCCTTATCGTTACAAGAGTTGACATATTGGAATGTAATTGTTGCAGGACCTCAAATCTTATTTATTTTTTGGAAAATGGATTTTGAATACTAGGATATTCAAGAAATTTGTTGGTTGGTCCAATTGTGGATTATTGTAAAAGCATTCACCTAGATAAAGATGAATTATAAGCTGAGACAGTCTTAAATCACCTTAGAAAAAGCCTTAGAGTGACAAAAGCATCAAGACACAAACGATCAATGATAAGATTCCTAACTGTTTAGACATGCAGTTAAACATGTCAAGGGTGAAACTAACTTTCAGTAACTGGGAAAACTCTCAGATCTGTACTTTGTGTCGTCAGCGTTTTTGTTAGTTGTTTTTGGGCTGTGTATCGATTTGATATAGCTGATATTTATAGTTTGATCATGTGTTGTGCTGTAAGACCATTGTCCCAGGTTAGGGGAAGGGTTTGGGTGCCCGCAAACATTTTTACCCTGCCACATTCTATAAGTGCCTATCCAAAGTCAGGAGCGTGTAATTCAGTGGTTGTCGTTTGTTACTGCATATCATATTGCTTTTCGTTTATTATTTGTACATAAATCAAGCCGTTATTTTTCTCGTTTGAATTTGTTCACATTGGTCATTTCGAGGCCTTTTATATAGCTTGCTATGCGGATGGGTTTTGATCATTGTTGATAGCCGTACGATAACCTATAGATGCTTACTTCTACGTCATTTGGTAGGGGTTGTCTCAATGGCAATCTACCACATCTTCTTATTTTTATATTACTGACAACCAATAACACAACTGCATGAAATCCGTAGCATATGACCGTACTAAAGAATGATTACTGTCTAATATTTGATGTATCATTTCTGTTATAAAAAGTAAGATCAAAAGTGCTTCAAATCACAGTGAAATTATGTTTTAATTCTAATAATTTGATATCGGTCTTGTTTTCAACATAGACGATGTAAGAGTTGCATTTCATTTTGCAATTTTCATTTTTTATTAATACTGAAGAATGTAAAATACCAATTACAAAAACTGATTTAGTTTTGTGACCATTATCAAGCGAATCAGTACTAATTTTTATTCTTTATCTTGTTTGTTTTATTGAGGAAATTATATTTGAACTTGGTGTGGAATATCGTTTTCATCAGATTCTCGCAAGAGTGGATTCACACACGTCCATAACATGTCCACGTACTTGTGGTACATTTCAGTCAGAATTTTTATCAATTTATGATAGGACACTCCTTATTTTTTTGATTAGTTTAAGGCATGATAATATTACAAACTTTATTTTCAGTTAACCCTAAGTCTCCGCTACAGACACGTGTATAACAATCAAACTGAGAAGAACAAATCACATAAAGGTTGTGCAGTTGCAGTTTCAATGACGAATACCCTCATATTTTTGAAATTTATTTTGATGGAAAAAATTCATGGAACATTACCACCAAGGTTATAAATGTTTCCAACATGGCAATGAGGATCACACCTAGTTTTTGTTTTGACACCTTCGTCATATATTTGCATAATAAGATTTCTTTGTCGTATACCCTGACATTTTTAAAATTTATTTTCATGAGAAAAATTAAATGGAAAATTACCACCAAGGTTATAGATGTTTACAATATGGCAATGAGGATCCGTTCTCGCATTTGTTTTTTTACGTCTTCGTTATATATTTACGTCAAAAGATTTCTTTGACGTATACCCTGACATTTTTTCAATTCATTTTCATTACAAAAATCAAATAAAAAATTACCACCAAGTTTATAAATGTTGACAATATGGGAATGGGAATCACTCCGCTGTCATATTTTTTTTTTTCATTTACTACACCTCTGTCATTTATTTTCATAATAAGATTTCTTTGGGAAAATCTTGTGCGAAGATTTATAAAATAATAAATAATGAATTATACTGAAATTTGATTTATTTATAATAATTGCAAATTTATGTGAGTAAATGAACTTGTTTGTATAGAATCTAATGTCTGGTATAAAGCAAATAAATAAAAGGAGTATTATTGTTAACTAAATATTTGTTTAATTATATGTTCCCCTGTGATAAATCAGTTTGTTTATTTTGATATAATATCTATTGTTAAGTAAAGTAAAAAAGTGGGAAACAAATCAACAAACATTATAACAGCAACCATCCAACCAACCTGCAACAACAAATAAAAATACCAAATGCAAGAAACACTTTATAAATTGTGCGCGTCCGAAGCGCTTTTCTGGATTTACCTTCATCAGGTACCTCAAACAACAATTTGAAAGTCAATAATATATAAATACATGAATACGTGAAGAGAGGGACCTAAAAAGAAGAAACAAATCAACCTATGATCAACTTTCCCCGAGGGAGTTAGAATTTCAGTTTCTTAATAATTTTCTTTATTTGTCAACTGAGATCAACTGAGAATTTAAGACAGGTATGTTATAAATCATGTCGGTGCTGAAGCAATGATTTCTCTGCTGGTGATACCCGTTTTTCCCACATCACGTTTTAATCATACTTATTATAAGTTATAACCTGCTCACATGCGCTTTTATATTGAACAAATAACAGAAGTATACATGACACATATAGAAACAAAATTGTTCATCAGTGACATAACACAAATTTTGAAGACAATACCCGTACATACGTATTATCCTCGTATATATAAACATACTCGATCTGTTTTTTTCGCATATTAAAAATTTCCATTTTCTCTGCAGTTAACAAAAATCTGCTGAAACAGCTTTTAAAATAAAGAGCTTTTCATTTTCAGAAGATTTACCATACAACTTTTTTTTTAGTGAAAAAAAAAAAAAAAACTATCCTAGACTAAGTACACATCTTTTAATATATTGTATATGTTTAATAATCTTGATTTGTTGACATTAAAACAATCATATCCTATATTATAAAGATATTGCATTGTGATCGGCTAGAAATGAAATCTTTCTTGATATCCAGTACAAGAGTTGCTGCGAGTCAACAGCTTTGTCATGCTGCTTTCAATTATTTATTTATTATTGATTTGTTTTTCACTGATGATAGAAAGAGAATAACCGATAGATATTTTTTGTTTGTATGGAGATTTGGTACATGCAAAATATATTAAAGTTACTGCGTATTGCATTTTGTATACGAGCCATTGGGCAAAATTCCAAATTGAGAGATAACGAAATATCGAAACAGTTAAAAATATTTGACTTTCAATGTAGTGGTTTTTCTTTGTTTTGATTCCTTATAATTGTGTATATGTACCAGATGAGACAATAGAATAAAGGATGACCCATTATTCAATATTTCCAGAAAAGATAAATATCGCAGACCAACTATATTAGATTTGGTGATGAACATTGTCTGTCTTTTTTTTCGTTGAAAGTAATTTATTGTTTACATATTTTTTTCATTTACCAAAGTCAAAACACCTGTGGGCATTCATGTATTTCGTGTCTTACTATCTGGATCATGTGTTGTTTATTATTGTTTGTACGTATATTTTTCGGATAGGCAGGGTGTTGTTGATTGTTATAGTTATTGTACTGTCCAGTATTGAGGTCATTTCTATGCCTTTTTTGTATTATGTAAAACTTTTCATTTTTAATTAAGGAATATATATTATGGAACGCCATAGCTGTCTTATGTGTCTTTTTTATTATACGAAGGTAGTTTTCTATTATACGAAGGTGCTTTTCTGCTATACGAAGGTGCTTTTCTATTATACGATGGTGGTTTTCTATTATACGAAGGAGGTTTTCTATTATACGAAGGTGGTTTTCTATTATACGATGGTGCTTTTCTATTATACGAAGGTGGTTTTCTATTATACGATGGTAGTTTTCTATTATACGAAGGTGGTTTTCTGTTATACGAAGGTGGTTTTCTATTATACGATGGTGGTTTTCTATTATACGAAGGTGGTTTTCTATTATACGATGGTGGTTTTCTATTATACGAAGGTGGTTTTTTATTATGTGATGGTGGTTCCCGTGATTAACCGGAAGTGTGGCGTGTCACATGATTTGAAAACAGGGACGGGTCAATTGCTAATAGAATATGGAAAAAATCTTAAATCAAGAAATCAATTAAGTTTTTAAAAGTTTTTATGGATTATTATGTTTGAAATAAAACAATCAATTAATTATAAGTGATAAGTGAATTTATCAAATATCGGAATTCCACCCGCTGACCCTGCATTGTTTTCGGCGATATATCCGGGTTGCACTAACGACAGGACGATTGCCCGGATTAGGACAGGATATATTGACCGGATGAGATATAAATAGTCTTAACTTTTTTGTTATTTGATAGATTATTTCAATATTTAAAGACCTTTTAGATACATAACTTTATTTTATGAAAATCTAACAAAAAAAGTTGAAATGAACGACCGTGAAAAAATGTCAATATAGCTTTTGTTTTACAACATTTTAGACAAAACTAAGAAATCTGTTATGCGATATTATTATATATGAAAATGTAAACTTTAGAGTAACAAAAATGTTTTTGACCAAAAAAGTTGACACGACAATTTTCAAAATCGCCGAAAAAACGTTTTTAATGTTTTGAACTGATCGACAAAAATTGTTACTATCTCGTTTGTTTAACAGTTAAAATTTCATGAAAAAAAAAGAATCTTGGAGACAAATGAATAAATTATACAAAAAAATTAACTTTAAAGTAAAAAATTGTTTCTCTACAAGAAAAGTCCCGTCCCTGTTTTCAAATCATGTGACACGCCACACTTCCGGTTAATCACGGGAACCACCATCACATAATAAAAAAACACCTTCGTATAATAGAAAACCACCATCGTATAATAGAAAACCACCATCGTATAATAGAAAACCACCTTCGTATAATAGAAAACCACCATCGTATAATAAAAAACCACCTTCGTATAATAGAAAACCACCATCGTATAATAGAAAACCACCTTCGTATAATAGAAAACCACCTTCGTATAATAGAAAAGCACCTTCGTATAATAAAATAGACACATAAGACAGCTATGGCGTTCCATAATATATCTCCCTCATGCATAGTTCCGATTCCTTTTTTTTTGGTTTGACTTTACTTTCGTCCTTTTTGGTTTTATCAGCCCATCATCCTTTATATTAGGTTTCGGATTTTCAAATGGTTTGGTCTCGAGTATCGATCACTGTAGGAGAGACATTTAAAATTGCCAAAATGCGCGTATGGTGCTGTAAAATTGGTACCGTTAATACTAGTCTCCTTTAAGGTTCACTTATATTGTTTGACGAGTTACCGATTCCTGCACTGGTTACGCATTCACACATATATCATCAATTGACTGATTGCTCCAGTAATATGGCGTTATCATATGATCTTACCTTTTAAACATTTGATAGTCTGTTCGTCGATTTCCTTTTTGGTAATGGTGTTGTTTGTTTTTAATTGGAGTTAAGTTTTTTATTGTATCCTCGATAACTTCTTGTTTTTAATTAAAAAGACAAGTGATGATAATTAAATGAGCATGAATAAAAGAAGAATTTTGGTCTACATTTCATGTTTCAGCAATTCTTGATGATAAGTTGACTTAACGGTCGTACAGTGCCCTTTATCTGTTTACATCCTCGTCCTTTGGTCTCTGGTGTATATAATTGTCTTATTGGCTATCATAGCACAGCTCCTTATTTTTATATAAAAAGAGCCATTAGCTTAGATGTTAAACCTATTACCTGTATATAATGTCTTTTACAAGCAATAGCTTTATTATATACAACTAGCAATTCTAATTTGTGACTTCGGTAAGTGCTTATTCTGTTTTCAATTTGATGTTTACGTACCAATAATCTTAAAGCAATTTCCTTAATTTCGCCTTCAACTTTCATAATGTGAAAAGCAAATCATAAAAATACAATTTAGATTTTACTGGAAATGATAACACTCTTACAGACTACTAACAGTGTTTGTCAACATCATTCACGAATCATTCGTCAAATTTCTGAGAAGATGTCATGGATATATTGTCAGAAAGTTCTCATTACGTGTCTAGACATATTTGATTATGATATCATTTGCCTAATAATGCAAATTGAATGACAGAAAATTTAAATATTTATTGTAAATGAAAAACATTTCTGAAAAGTAATCCCACTGACATGTGCATATATAACTCTTTCGAGTTTACTATTTCAAAAGTCATTATGTTTGTACTTTTCATTATGAGTTTTGTAGTTTATTTATAATTTTTAGTATGGTTTTGATATTTGTTCAGTTGTCAATATGGTCGTTTTGTGTAAAGTTTCCTGGTTGTGTTCTTAGATTTTTAATATTACAATGTAGCATAAAGTGTAAGTCAATTCCATGCACTTATAGTCTGTTAATAGATATATAGATATAAGAAGATGTGGTATGAGTGCCAATGAGACAACTCTCCATCCAAGTCAAAATTTATGCATGGATTTATTAAGTTATTGAAGGATGGTTTGTTTGTTTGTTGGTTTGCAGGTTTAAGTTAACCTTTTTGCTGTTTATTGGTGGTTTAGTTTTCAAAATGACGTTCTGAATTGTTTTTCTTCTTCTATTTTTGAGCAATGTATTGATTGCTGATAGTTTTGTTTTTCATTTAAAAGATAGAATATGTTTATATCAATTCAATACGAAAAATCAATACGGCCGTGAATAAATATGAAGATAAGGAGCATGGCTTTTATTGCTGTTTTTCATCTCAAAGTCACAGTGAAGTCTTCATCAAAGAGACCAAACTACAAATTCAAGATGGCACCTTGAACCGGTTTAGGCTGAATTCTTTACTAGATGTCGATGTAAAAATATAAAAGCATACACCATAAGCTCGGGAAACTTTCTGTCACCATACAGCGCGAGAGACAAACTATTTTAAATTAAAGTAGAATGGAAAAGACATTTCTTATCAAATCATGACGCAAAATCACTACGCGCACATTAAAATAAAAGCTATAAAAATGCGCTTTTATTGCTTTTGTTCATTTCCAAGTTGTTATATTATATTGTATATATAAATAAGAAGTTGTGGTATGAGTGCCAGTGAGACAACTCTCCATCCAAGTCACAATGTGTAAAAAGTAAGCCATTATAGGTCAAAGTACGGCCTTCAACTCGGAGCCTGGGCTCACACCGAACAGCAAGCTATAAAGGGCCCCAAAAAGACTAGTGTAAAACAATTCAAACCGGAAAACCAACGGTCACATATATATAAAAAACGAGAAACAAGAAACACTTATGAACCACACCAACAAACGACAACCACTAAACAACAGACTCTGACTCAGGACAGGTGTATAAAATGCAGCGGGTTTAAACGTTTTAACAGGCGCCAACCTTCACCCTTACCTGAAACAATGGTATAACATTACAACATAAAAAGACACACAATAAAATATCAATTGAAATGGCTTAACTCGATCAAAAAGACAATACACAAAAACAAGTAAATATACATTGTAACGTTTAGTTATGTCAACCCAGTCGGGTGACATATTGCTTTTCCTCTGTTTCTTTGTTATTATGTCACCCGATCGACAATGTCGGGTGACATATTGCTTTTCCTCCGTTTCTTTTTATTATTATTATTATTATTATTATTATTATTATTATTATTATTATTCCACCTAATTTTGTCCGGGATTTTTCTCAGAGCCAAAAGGAACCAATCTTCAGGGCATACGATACAGTTTTGATCCCGTAATGAAATTTTGATGAAAATTTGCATACAGGCTATTTTTACCTGATTTAATCAAATATGTAATAAAAAATATACCTTCATGTGCTACTTTTTGAGTAAATTGAGGTCGAAATTTCAGATATTTGCTCAAAATTCGGATTTGTGGACGTATTTTTCCCTTCGACAGAAATACATAACTTTTTATGTTTTAAAAGATAAACACAATCTGTTTTTTGTTAAACTATTTTTAAATTCTCTTTTATATTAATGTCCTATAAATTTGTGCATTTTATTTTTTACAAATAACTCATATTTATCAAATGTTCATGAATGTAGAAAAAAATTTGCTGTATATTTATCAAATTTAAAAAAATTGCTTTATTGACTTTTTCATGAAAATTGGTACACATAATCTTCATATCGAACCAAATGTGATTTTAAAAAAGAGGGGTCCATGAACTCGTTTTCAAGATAAATCAGTTTGAATGATAACAAACAGTCGAAAACTGTATCTTTTCCCGATATGTCACAGTTTGACGTCGCGAAAATAACAATTTACGTTAGCAACGTCATTACCTCCCCTGTAACTGTATCGTATGCCCTTGATGGTTGTTCACTATAACGAGGAACCCTGATTTTAGGGTTGCAGTGCAACTTTGGAACTAAAAAATGGCTGCCATCACCATGGAAACCGAAATAAGGTGAAAAAATTAAATTTTAGGGTTTGGTGAATTATTTGGGTATGCTTAAACTTAAAATCATTAAATTTGATACAATGTAAATGTCCACTATATACAGGTTTTAGATGATTTTGACAATGATTGGTACTACTATGTTGCCATGGAAACTGCAGCAAAAATTTCAAAAATTTCAAAATGCTTTAAACTTTATGAAACCTCACAGTAATGATGAGCAACATTTGTAGACGTGGTGTTTGGCGTTGGAATTTCCAAAATGGCTACCGTTACCATGGAAACAATGCAAAAAAGGTCAAAATGTGCAATTTTTGAAAATGCTTCAAATTTTCTGAAAATTTACAGAAAGAAGTATTGCCATGCATATGTGTGCATTCTCTGTTTAAAAATTTTGAAATGGGTGCCACTTAGTGGCAATGGGGGAAGGGTGACATCCGCTATTGCTTGCAATGGCAAATCTAGTTATCATTATTATTATTTCAATGATTGTTTACTATAATGAAGAACCCTGACTTTCGAGTTGCAGTGCAACTTTGGAACTAAAAATGGCTGCCATCACCATGGAAACTGGAAAAAGGTGAAAAAATAAAATTTTGGAGTTTGGTGAATAATTTGAGAATGCTTAAACATAAAATCATTAAATTTTAATACAATGTAGTTGCCCACTATATACAGGTTTTGACTGATTTTGACAATTAATGGAACTACTATGTTGCCATGGAAACTACACCAAAATTTTAAAAATTCAAATTGCTCCAAACTTAATGATACTTCACAGTAACGATGAGCGGCATTTGTCGATGTGGCATTTGGCTTTGAAATTTCCAAAATGGCTGTCGTTACCATGGAAACAATGCAAAAATGGTCAAAGTGCTCCATTAACCTTAAAGTAGCATTTCCTCTCTTAAAATGGTAGGTCAAATCCATTGAAACTTTGATGGTATGTTCCCTCCCATGTACCAATGTGGCATCTGTAATTAAAATTTTTGAAATGGTCTCTGTTACCATGGAAACCAGCAAAAATGTCAAAAATTTCAAAATGCTCCAAATTTAATGAAACTTATTATGATTGTTAACTGGCAAGTATTGATGAGACTTTTGACCTCAGAATTTTTAAAATGGCCACCGCTGCCATGGAAACTGCAAAAATGTCAAAAATTTCAAAATGCTCCAAACTTAATGAAACTAAATATGATTGTTAACTGGCAAGTATATATGAGACTTTTGACTTTAGAATTTCCAAAATGGCTGCCGTTGCCATGGAAACGGCTGAAATGTGAAAAAAATCAAAAATGCTCTAAATGTACTGAAAATTTACAGAAAGATGTATAGCAATGCATATACGTGCATTCACTGTTTTAAAATTTTCGAAATGGCTGCCGCTTAGTGTCAATGGGGGAATGGTGACATCCGCTATCGCTTGCAATGGCAAATCTAGTTTTCATTATGTTTTGTTGGTTGTTCGTAGGTATTATGTTTTTTTGTTTGTTTAAGTTTTCAGTATTTCCTGTCTGCATCCTCATTTTTGTCCCCATTTTGATAGATATGTTTTTATTAGTGTTGCCTTAAAAGTCAACCTCTAGTAAAATAATTAAAATTAACCTCTAGTAAAATAATAGAAATGAGAGATTAAGTTCTATGAAACTTTTTTGCTCAAAGGAGAATACATTTGTAGATATTAATTATTGATTAAAACTACCTTGGAGTGTATATAGTACATTTTTTTTCTACTCTTATAAATCAGTTATAAAAACCATTAGACACCTCCAATACGAACAACTCGGTTTCTATTAAAGGAGAGAAAGTTTGTCTTCCGCCTTTCTCTTAGGAATTTTCAATATGCTTTCCAGAAGAAAAAAAAAATGTTTGTAAAAAATGCCACACAAAAATTACTATATTTTCCCTAACCTTTGCAGAATTTACCATTCTCAATGGTTATTCTACAGGTATTAAAAAGTATATAGGTGAAGGAATTGAGTAATGACTATGACACAATATATATTATAGAAATATTGCAAAAATTAAAAACGTAAATGTTTGTACAATCCTTTCAACTTGTCTCTAAAAAATACATGGTACAAATAAAACCCTTCTCTTATTTATAATAGATATTGTCAATTGACTATTTCATAATGGAATCACTCTCGATAATATTTCAATCTGAAGCATTGCTAGTTTACCAATTATTATTAAGAATGCGAATAATGAAATTACCCACAAGCCGAACATTTCGAGAAAAATCTTTTCTCTGTAGTTTTTTTTTTGTATACAATTTAATCAATTAGACATGAGTTTTTGCTCTTCTGATTTCCCCCGACTATTACTGTGTGAGCAGAACAAACTGACTTATAGTGTTCTGCACGCTAATAATCCCAATATGCTTCATCGTGTTTGTTGGGAAAATCTCGTTATATCTTGGACATTCAATATTTTGTATTCGAGAGAACTATTCACTGAACACTATTTTTTTTATAGAATTGTGGAAATGTCCTTTGAAGTCTCTTTTTTGTTAGGGGTGGGGATGGGGTTGTTCTAATTGTGCATCGGCCTGTTTTCTATAGTTACATTGCTTTGTATGTGGTTTGCTTTCCAAACTTTTGGTGTCGAGCAAACTTCATGAAGATTATTCCAAAAACACATGTTGTGCATATCAAATTTGATATCGTTACACACGTAAATGCAAATTGTTGTTAAAGACAATGTGACAATTCAAATATAAGAGATAGCAATAATAAAAACAAAATCGAAAACATAAATTGAATATCAAATTCTATATCAAATAATTTAATTTTACGATAAATAACAATTTCTATTAAAAGATATAAATACGAGATCTGCTAGGAATGTTCAAAAATATCAAATATGTTTAATATTGATACATAAATACTTTTCATGCTCGTTTTAAACTATACATTCTTTGAACACTTGTTTGATAGTACACAATGACACGCTGAAATTCAAATTGTTGTTCATTGTGAAAAAATATGTTGAAATCCTACATGTAAGCAACATCTATAGAGATAACGCATTTACCTCTCCCACAATTAAAACTTCTAAAATAATGGCAAAGAGGTAGAACCATGCATATCGCCGTCTATCTAAAGTCTTTCAATCACAATATCGTATATTCATACGTGAACTTTTTTAGTCATTTTTTCGGTGTATTACCGTACATGTGACCAAAATACAAGTGCCTTAATATACAATGTAGCTGCAGACTAAAATTTTGATAGATTTTAACAAAATTTGAGTAATTATCCAAAAAATGTAAAATAAGAATATTTTTTTTAACAAAAAACCAACATTGTCATCCAATTAATTATGTTTCTTGTCTTTCGGACGTAAATAAGTTCATTTTGGTTAAAAAACGATGTTCTACAAGATAAAATTGTTCAAAAAACATGTAAAATAGGAATATTGTCTGCAACAGCAATATGTAGCGCTGAGAAACATTTCAATTTTTAGGAAAATATGTTTTATGGTTGATCATATTTTAAGTATTTTATAAACTTGTTATTACTCGAATTTTAATAGGTTTTTACAACTTTCTGATTTTGGCCCTTTGAGTGTCACTAGATTGGCTCTCGCTCTTGCATGTGATGAGATATGAGTTTGTTTTCTAAAGAACGAACAACCCTATACAGCCTTACTGACAAACGAATTATACTTTTTATACCAATAGCATACTGGAACATTATCCTCATACATACAAATAAAACGTCACAGAATCATCGAAAATTAGCGGAATAAATTGGCAAAACCAGAACAGACAGCAATATTGCAATTCAATTACAGTTCATGTGACAAGGGTATTAAGTATGATGTAAAATCAAGATAAGAGAATATAAATAAGCGCTTTCTGAATCGTCTATGATCTATAAGATTCTATAAAGTGTACACTTTGAATATGTTGCACACAGGGTTTCCGCTGGCGGTCGCCATTTTCGCATTTTGCGAAAAAATAAAAATTGTGGCGATTAAAATTCGTTAATGGCGAAAGAATTTGGCGAAAGAAATATCACTGTTCGACTGCGTCCATCTTGTTTACTTTTTTTCGTGTTTCTCGGACTTTTTCCCTGATCAGACAATACTGGGAATTTACCTTGAACTCGTTACGACAATAATCATCTGATTGCATTTTATAGCCATCGGTAACAAAGGATTATAATTAATAAATGTGTTGATTGTATTGTTTCGTGAAATGGTGTGATTAAATGGCTTCACATGTCACTTTAAGGATATTTTACAACTTCGATTGAAATAATTGTTTTGAAGTGGGTACTTTACAATCCTTTTAGCGACGCACATTTTACGTCTCCTCTGTTTCTTTTAACGATGGTCTGGAAAAAATCTTTTGTGACAAAATGTTCAAAAGTAAGAAAATCTCTGACTTTATATTTTATCTTATAACTTTTGAGAGTAATAATTCTTTTGAAACTGGTAATTTACAATCGTTTTAGCAACGCACGTGTTTGAGGCATAATTTTACGTCCAAACTTTTTAATGATGGTCCGGAAAAGAAATCTATTAAGAAAAATATTCAAGTAAGAAATATCTCTGATTTTATCCTTCATCTAGACGGAAGTATCTTATAAACTATTATAGATGAATCCCGTGCTCCCTTGCAGAAGTCAACATAATGATTTCATGATGATATTCTATATTGCAATTTTACAGTATCTTTTAAAAACTAAATGTTTGTTATTATTGAGTGTTTACTTATGACAATGGGATTAAAAATATATATTTAGAATTATAAAAGACATATTTAGTTTTCTCGTTTGAATTGTTTCACAATTGTCATTTCAGGTAATATAGTAAGATAACACAATAAAAAACTTGTATTTAATCAAATAAATATACGTGTTATATGGTCAAAATAATAAGCTCATATGCTACTCTCTTTCTGTTTGAAAATAACGCCCGAAAAAGCAACTTCAGTGCCCCTTGACTTCCAAAATCACAAATCATTATACATCTGTCGAATATCATCCTTCAGGTTTTCACAAGAAAGAAGTCTTTCAGGAATCAGCAGTAATATATTTCATATTTTTCTTTTTCAGCTTACCAAATATCCTTTATTTGAAATAAAGTATGAAACGGAAGGCTATAAATGACATTTAACGACTGCGCTTAGCTCCGCCTACTCGTGTAAATATACTTTTGACTATCAACAACAACTGTCGAAATAAAGAAATTCAATGATGATTGACTTTCCTAATAGGAGGCATAATCTTAGCGAATACTATAGCCATATAAAGAACAATCCCTTGCACATAGAAGTAAATCACGTACACGTGACCAGGAAAAGTACTGTTACAAAAGAATGTGTGGCTAAAAAGGACTGTCTTGTCGAATACCCATGACACAAACAGCATGTAGTCGAATTAACACCCACGTAAGAAAATCATTCAGCTTTTAACGGCAATATCATTAATAAAGCTAACAAGTTTAGATAATGTCCTCCAAATAGTTCGTTTTGGCTCAATAGATTTATTTCTAAAGGTCATGATTATAACGTTGTTTTTCAATCACTGTGTCTCGTAATTTTGGGGATAACCACAAATCAACTAATTGATAGCAATACTAAAGAATATTTCTTTCGGGCATTTTTTGCATTGTAATCTGTATAGTTTATTAAAGGGCATTGCACAAGATTGTGTCATTATGTACTCATTATGAAATCTCCTATAATCCAGTAACCAACAGAAGAGTGTAGGACGCAATGATTTCGTATCAGCAGGTTAGGTAATCTGAGATCTCTTTCAATAAATGCTATTCAGTCAGATCTTAAAATGTTTTCAATATTTGGAGAATTTCGTGTTTTTGGCAGAGCATTCGTGGTTTTTGTTTAATTCATTCTCAAAATCTATAGACTCGGGACTATACAGCACTCGACATATTGTAAAGACACCTTTACTGTCTGTTGTTGAAGACTGTTAGTTGCTCTCTAGTCGTATCTTGTCTTTAGATTGCTGTATAATAACACACCTCCATTGTTCATCTCAAAATGGGAGACGCAATAGGCTATTTTCATACTTCTTTCTGTAAACAAATTATATTATGTGACGGACATTAATCTAAACTTTCTACTAAATATTAAAATATAATTCCTTTAATGCACAAGTACAGCTGACTTACTAGATATAGTCCGCCAATTGACGTCAGCGGAAATAAGACACGGTATTTTCATATTATTTTCAGCTTAAAAGTAAAATTTATGGGATCATTATGAAGGTAAATGATGAAATCATTATCGTTGGAGGTCATTAAAAACATTGAAAACGGAACCGCTTGCTTCATTAATAATTTTTATTTATATAACTTGTTAACACCATCATCCATGCTGATGACTTTTCGGTTATTAAAATAACTTGTTCCTTGTAATATAATTCATTGTAGGATACATGATGCTGATGGAAGTCACCTATTCCCAAACCAAACAAAATACTTTTGTCTGTTAATTGGAAATCAATATTTTTCAACTGGAAATCTCAACCATAGACTTACTTGATAAAGTACTCATAAAGATAAACTATTTAACGGCATATTGTTGTAAATTATGTTACAACATTATCTTTTGTGACGAAGGTATACTACTTGAGTGATATATTTTCTGCCCAATATTTTTCATACAAATGTATGGTCACACAAAGCTTCCTAGCAGGTTTCATATAACCAACATATGTCAAGATTTGGAGTACTTTGCTAATTTGCATAGCGGCCATATTGCCCCAAAAATAAATATGCAAATATGCCAATTCCTAAGCCACATCAATTTGTTCGCATATAAGTGTATTGTACATGTGTTTTGCCTTCTGTTCGTGTACAAATGAACATAGTCTACTTTGAAAACTTTTGGCCTTTTCAGTTTGAAAATCGGAAGCGTAACCGTAGTATAATTGCTATATAAAATATGATAACAAATGACATATATTTCTAATGTTTCTAATTTTTCAAAATATCTATTTATTAAAGGCTATAAATGACATTTAACGACTGCGCTTAGCTCCGCCTACTCGTGTAAATATACTTTTGACTATCAACAACAACTGTCGAAATAAAGAAATTCAATGATGATTGACTTTCCTAATAGGAGGCATAATCTTAGCGAATACTATAGCCATATAAAGAACAATCCCTTGCACATAGAAGTAAATCACGTACACGTGACCAGGAAAAGTACTGTTACAAAAGAATGTGTGGCTAAAAAGGACTGTCTTGTCGAATACCCATGACACAAACAGCATGTAGTCGAATTAACACCCACGTAAGAAAATCATTCAGCTTTTAACGGCAATATCATTAATAAAGCTAACAAGTTTAGATAATGTCCTCCAAATAGTTCGTTTTGGCTCAATAGATTTATTTCTAAAGGTCATGATTATAACGTTGTTTTCAATCACTGTGTCTCGTAATTTTGGGATAACCACAAATCAACTAATTGATAGCAATACTAAAGAATATTTCTTTCGGGCATTTTTGCATTGTAATCTGTATAGTTTATTAAAGGGCATTGCACAAGATTGTGTCATTATGTACTCATTATGAAATCTCCTTTAATCCAGTAACCAACAGAAGAGTGTAGGACGCAATGATTTCGTATCAGCAGGTTAGGTAATCTGAGATCTCTTTCAATAAATGCTATTCAGTCAGATCTTAAAATGTTTTCAATATTTGGAGAATTTCGTGTTTTGGCAGAGCATTCGTGGTTTTGTTTAATTCATTCTCAAAATCTATAGACTCGGGACTATACAGCACTCGACATATTGTAAAGACACCTTTACTGTCTGTTGTTGAAGACTGTTAGTTGCTATCTAGTCGTATCTTGTCTTTAGATTGCTGTATAATTAACACACCTCCATTGTTCATCTCAAAATGGGAGACGCAATAGGCTATTTTCATACTTCTTTCTGTAAACAAATTATATTATGTGACGGACATTAATCTAAACTTTCTACTAAATATTAAAATATAATTCCTTTAATGCACAAGTACAGCTGACTTACTAGATATAGTCCGCCAATTGACGTCAGCGGAAATAAGACACGGTATTTTCATATTATTTTTCAGCTTAAAAGTAAAATTTATGGGATCATTATGAAGGTAAATGATGAAATCATTATCGTTGGAGGTCATTAAAAACATTGAAAACGGAACCGCTTGCTTCATTAATAATTTTTATTTATATAACTTGTTAACACCATCATCCATGCTGATGACTTTTCGGTTATTAAAATAACTTGTTCCTTGTAATATAATTCATTGTAGGATACATGATGCTGATGGAAGTCACCTATTCCCAAACCAAACAAAATACTTTTGTCTGTTAATTGGAAATCAATATTTTTCAACTGGAAATCTCAACCATAGACTTACTTGATAATGTACTCATAAAGATAAACTATTTAACGGCATATTGTTGTAAATTATGTTACAACATTATCTTTTGTGACGAAGGTATACTACTTGAGTGATATATTTTCTGCCCAATATTTTTCATACAAATGTATGGTCACACAAAGCTTCCTAGCAGGTTTCATATAACCAACATATGTCAAGATTTGGAGTACTTTGCTAATTTGCATAGCGGCCATATTGCCCCAAAAATAAATATGCAAATATGCCAATTCCTAAGCCACATCAATTTGTTCGCATATAAGTGTATTGTACATGTGTTTTGCCTTCTGTTCGTGTACAAATGAACATAGTCTACTTTGAAAACTTTTGGCCTTTTCAGTTTGAAAATCGGAAGCGTAACCGTAGTATAATTGCTATATAAAATATGATAACAAATGACATATATTTCTAATGTTTCTAATTTTTCAAAATATCTATTTGCATGTTTCCGTCTCATGTGTTTAATACGGGGTCCAAGATGTCCTCTGTTTCTTTTTCGCCTGTTTCAAGAGACCCTATCCAACGTGTTTAATTAATAAACCAACCAGCCAACCAACCAACCAACCAACCAACCAACCAATCAATCAGTCAATCAATCGTTCCATGCATGTTTCCGTCTCATGTGTTTAATACGGTGTCCAAGATGTCCTTTTTTTCTTTTTCGCTTGTGTCAAGAGACCCTATCCAACGTGTTTAATTGATAAATCAATCAATCAATCAACCAACCAATCAATCAACCAACCAACCAACCAACCAATCAATCAATCAATCAATCAATCAATCAATCAATCAATCAATCGTTACATGCATGTTTCCGTCTCATGTGTTTAATATGGGGTCCAAGATCTCCTTTGTTTCTTTTTCGCTTCTTTCAAGAGAACCTATCCCACATGTTTAATTAATTAATTAATCAATCAATCAATCAATCAATCAATCAATCAATCAATCAATCAATCAACCAACCAACCAACCAACCAACCAACCATTCATTGTATGCATGTTTCCGTCTCATGTGTTTAATATGGGGTCCAAGATTTCCTTTGTATCTTTTTTTCGCTTGTTTCAAGAGACCCTATCCCACGTGTTTAATCAACCAACCAACCAATCAACAAATCAATCAACCAACCAACCAATTAATTAATCAATCACTCAATAAACCAACCAACCAACCAACCAACCAACCAACCAACCAATCAATCATTCATTGTATGCATGTTTCCGTCTCATGTGTTTAATATTGTATTTACATCTCTCCTGAAAAAAAAAATCCACATGCTTGTTATCAGATGTTCTCGGAAACTACATGTCCAATTGACCCCAAATTTTGCAGTCAGCAGGGTATACATGTATTACATCTTCATAAAACAACGTGGTGCAGATATCTCTCAAGAATTTTCCTAGAGAAAAGAAATTGCAATGCCGTAAAATCGCTTCCTACTTCCGTAAATCTCAGTGTATTATATATATTTTTTAATAAAATGAAAGATTATAATACCGACCTTTTATTAATCACTACAGAGCTTTTAAAGGTTTCGTTCGATTGCTTATGTACAAAATGTACTGCAATTAAACTGTCAAAGAATTAAAAAAAGACTACAATTGAACTAAGTTATAAAACTATGTAACCTATATAATCTGGCCAGATTCGTCATGTTGTGTTGTTCCAGCTACGGATTACCTTGGTACTTGCAGTTTGTTAGTTTTTTACACTGTTTTCAGAAATCCGTCGATTTTTGCTTTTTCTGTAGTTTTTTTATATAGTAATTTCAGACTATATCATTAAAAAAAAACTTGTGTGTTCGATTGTGCTTATTTATAGTGAATAAGCTGATGGTATTAAAATGTGTTTGGATAGTTGAAACTTCACTGTTTTTATGGGAACACCACAGAATCTACTATTAACAATAGATAAAAGGGATAACAGTAAATACCAAAATATTGGTCAATACAACAAACCAAACCAAACACCCGACTCCTCCGAGATAATAGACGAACAACACATGGTCTAGAAAGCCAGACTTCGTTCATTCACACAATGGTGTGGGTTTAAATCAGTTTTACGTGCTCACAAACTTATCCCTTTGTCTACTTTAAACATGTACCACTGTATATTGCCTTACTATATTGCTAACCTTGAAATAAGTGATGCTGGAATATAAACGTTCGTTCAATCAGAGAAAATAGTGCGTTTATAAACTTAGAGAAGAAAATTATTATTAACTCAGCAGGTGCGTCACAAGTAAAATTCAAAATGTTAAGATACAATGGTAAACACAAGACTGCATCAGCACAACACAAGGAAACAGACAAGCAGATCAAAATTATGCACTCATGTAAACAGCCGACAGCATTTGACATATTTAGCCTGTAAATTACTTAACTTAAAGGCATATTTGCTTTCACACCTTATCCCAAGAGGATTGGGTAGGTTTAATTTTTCAAATACTTTAATTATGATTAATATGGAACATTAGCCAAATGACAGGACAAGATAAATGTGCCTTGGATATTACGTACCATTCTTTTCATAGACAATTTGCTATCAAATGAATCCAGACTAATTAATATCCGGAACATAAAATAAACTGTGGTATAGCGTCTGAGCATTATATTATATTGGTTTAATGCTAGGGAGGTGTCAAGTATAACCTAATGGACGATACCTAACAACTTTAAACAATTATCCTGAGATCACTAAACTGTTTTAAGTGTATATAAAACATTAGTTGTCTCATCGAAGTATTGGGTTTAAGTTACAAATGGGACCAGCTACACCTATGAAATCGAAATTATTTTCATCTGAGATTTTGTTACAAAATATTAGGCTATTTGTACAAAAGTATTCTCATGACAACATAAAACCCGGTGCTATAGTGACAAATATCAATTTTTGTCCCGGACAGCACTATAATAACAATAATAAAGACTAAAATATGTTGTCAGTGGCTTGAAACGACTTGTTTGCAAATTATAAACAACTTTCATACAAGTGGGGGAGTTTAGCTAGCTATACAACTAGGTTTAGCCCATCATTTTCTACGGAAAATGCCTGTACCATATCAGGAAAATGACAGTTGTATTCCCGGTATTATCCATTCGTTCTGTTGATTGATATAGTCGAGCGTTTTATTTTGTAAGGTTTTATGGACTTCATTCTTTTTAAATTTACCTTGGAGTTCCGTGTTTTTGTTAATACTTTCTTGCACACGTAATTATTTAAAAGAGTTTTAACTCATTAATAATTTAAATGTATTTCTGTTCCCTCAGTAAACTTATTAGTGGTAGATTTGTGGTTTAAACAGTGTTCCATTGTGCAGCCTTAACACCAAAACTCACCTATTGTCTTTATTAAATCATATGTAATGTTCATATACAGGTTGCAATATGGTAAAAATATGGTTCTACTGCCATAATGATTCAGTTGACCGCTATAGAAAATCTTTATCATAGATGACTACGGTTATGTTCAACTATATATGATCGTAGCAACAGAGTTTTCCTCTTTTCCGCGTTTGGGACATAACTGCATTAGACCAGTCATTCAAACTACGGGTGCCACTAGTGTAACAGAAACTGCTTAATTATCCGTCTGTGTCACCAGATTTCGTGCACTGTTTTTGCTGGTGTTTTCGTTTTATCGTTAGTGTAGTATTTTCTAGCCTTTTCGTCATTTTCTTTGGACCATATTTATTTTTCTTAATGTGTTCTAGTGCTCCCTCGATATCTTCTACTCTTTTATATTAATAGAGACTAAATGTATTATTTAACCATTTGATTGTATTCGTACTTTGTCTTTGAAAAGGGTATTTGAATTGTGTAGTATTGCTGTTCAAGATCAGTTACGAATGTTTCACGTTGTGCTGTTTGCTAACACTATTTTCAGAACACAGTCTATTATTTCTTTTATTCAACATATATACCGTTTAATTTATATGTACAACGTGTTCTCATAAAGAAAAGCATGTTATTCACGAAAACGTCCAACGATAGGAGCCAATAATAGAAACTCTAAATACATTTTATTTTTTATTTGTCAACAGTATGTATCTATTTGGACGGTGCTTGTGCTGGATAAAAAACAATTTCGAAGACAAGCTTGAAAGACAGAAAAATAATATGAATAAACTCATCATAGATACCAGGACTAAAATTTTGTTCGCCAGATTGTGTTTTGTCTACAAAAGACTCATCAGTGATGCTCGAATCAAAAACATACCTGTCAAATACTCCATAGATTATACCAGCCTCTTGACTGGCAACATAGCATATATCCTTTCTTTTCAAATATTACAACATGAACAATTTAAAAAGCAAGCACACAGCATCATTTTGGTAAACATTTTATACTTGAGCACTAGATTTGAATCAATACGAGCGATCTTCTAACTTGATAAGTGTTTTAAATAAAGGAAACATATTAAGCTTGCAGTCTCTTATATTCCAGAAGTAAAGATAACCACATAAACGAAGTTGTACATTAATGCTTTAAACAACTAAAGGTAATTCAGATTCGTCGGGGATGTTGAACATTTATTTTCTGTAGACGTAAGCCGCGTATTTACAATGGAAGAGGTCGTTAAATGGTTAATGGATGAGGTATAATTATTTATAAGGCACGATAGAGGAAGCTGGTTTTCTGGAAACGTATCAGTAAAGTTTTGGAACGTTACTGTTCGAAAAAAACTATCCAAAAAAAAGGAATGATCAATCAATTTTAGAAAGCACTTGCCATAGATCTAAATAAGTTAGGGAATACAAATAAACGCTACCAATGTAGTAAATTTTTCTAGCTAGTGACAGATAATTTTTTAAAGTATTAAAAGTTATGAATTTTCGCCAGAAATTGTTGAGGAGGAAGATAGTTTGATAGCCTGTGTAAATTGAACTGGAGTTTATTTTTAATTTTCTCTATACTAGATGCACATATCAGTAAAATTACATTCAAAAGGATTAAGTATAACAGCGTTTACCAGACTATTAAGAAAAACACAAACCTATTAAACATCATAAATCAAACAAACATCTGCTGCATAAAACAGGAAGAATCTAAAAGTAACAAAAAATCAAGTTTTGGAATAATTTCTATTGATGACAAGAAAGGGAACTCACAAGCTTTATTCCTACAAGGTTTGGTTTAAATATCTATGGTTGCTACCTTTGGAAAAGAAAGTTAAGTATATCTTTACAACATAAGACGGACGCAAATTAACTTTAGGCAGCTAAAGTGAGAAATTTGTATTTTTAGATACAGCTTTGTCATAATTTTAATTGGCCATAGATTACCAATTGAATCATCTATAATAAACCTATACAAAACCGTATTCTATTCTTTGTTATTCTTTTCAGATTGTTTAAGGTATTTATTACTTAAGTCTGAGATCATAAGTTAAAACTCTTCCACAATTTATTTCAAACACAAAGATAACCGAAAGGTTTTACAAATCGATCTGTTGGTTGTATTCACACGGTTTAATGACTTTTATGGTAATAAATATCAACACCAAAGAGTCCTCTGAATAGGCTTACAATGAAGGTACTTGATTTGGCAGTTGACAATGTTCTTACGACAATACTTTTATTGGTCTTTTAAAGTGCAAAACTGTACATCAGTGTAATTACTCGATAATTCGTAGACCAATACAGACATGTCTTCGATCTCCGCTTAGAATCCTCTCAATTTTAGGGTCAATTCGCTGTGAAATGAAATGAAAAAAAAAAGAAAATATTTGTGTGATGGTTAATTAAGGAAACAAAACCGTACACTGATTTGTTTATGTCTGCATGTTGTCACTTAATGTTCTCTTTACACTGGAATACATCCGAATAAAACGGCATACAATTGCATCATTATTTTAAATTCTTAAAAGTTACACTGTCAATTGATAAACTACATGTATAGAACTCGTTGATTTGAAAGAAGTAAACTATTTTCGACAAGTTCAATTGCTTTATTCCGTTTGTCATGTGTTTGATTGGCTGTTCTAAAACTTTTTAAATGTCATTTAAGGACGTTGTTGTTTAGAAGTTTTGGGCTGTTTTTGAACCAATATTTTTTTTATTTTTATAATTATTTAAAGGATATGTTTTTGGTTTTTGGTCAGATCTTAACTGAACATGTGGAATGGGACACCGATTATTTTTTCTTTTTGTTCAATACTACATGGAACTAAATATTTCATAATTTCGGAATTTGACTACCACATTCGTTTTCAAACTTATATTTGAAGTCTTTTCATAGTTTCTGAGATAGTTTTTGACGTGATGCATTTTAGAGAACAATACTGTATGAGTTTGGTAATTTTATTCACTTCCTGGTTAAAATCGAGGACAGAATTTGGACTATTTACTTATATATTCTTCTACCATAGTGTATACATTTCAGAATCACACATAATCATAAAGGAGATGAAAGTTAGATGAATAGCCTTTTGAAAATCAAACTGTACACGAAGACTTTGCTTCGATCATTTAACAAATTAGGAGTTTCTGATAAATAATATACTAGTATATAATACAACATATTTTTATTTATCTTTTCAGTTGATGCTATAGACTGCTATGTGTGCACATCGCTAGATAAAGATAATCCACTATGCATGGACAGATTTAAAAGAATCTAGCAACATCGATATATATATCTCGAAAATGTGACTTCGATTTTTCAAGGCTACTCATTGTATAAAGCTCAAAGGAGTGAGAGGTATTTTAACTTATTTTCACCTTAACGATAATTATATTTATGTTATGATACTGTTAAGATACAGTTAAGTCCAAAATGTTTGTTTTTAAACAATTGACGCCAAAACTGAAATAATTGAAATGGTAATGATATTTATAACTTTCATTATCAAATTGACTTGATCAATGCACATTAAGCGAAAGAGAATTCACGGTTATAAAATATAAAAAGAAGATGTGGTATGATTACAAGCTTGAAAGACAGAAAAATAATATGAATAAACTCATCATAGATACCAGGACTAAAATTTTGTTCGCCAGATTGTGTTTTGTCTACAAAAGACTCATCAGTGATGCTCGAATCAAAAACATACCTGTCAAATACTCCATAGATTATACCAGCCTCTTGACTGGCAACATAGCATATATCCTTTCTTTTCAAATATTACAACATGAACAATTTAAAAAGCAAGCACACAGCATCATTTTGGTAAACATTTTATACTTGAGCACTAGATTTGAATCAATACGAGCGATCTTCTAACTTGATAAGTGCTTTAAATAAAGGAAACATATTAAGCTTGCAGTCTCTTATATTCCAGAAGTAAAGATAACCACATAAACGAAGTTGTACATTAATGCTTTAAACAACTAAAGGTAATTCAGATTCGTCGGGGATGTTGAACATTTATTTTCTGTAGACGTAAGCCGCGTATTTGCAATGGAAGAGGTCGTTAAATGGTTAATGGATGAGGTATAATTATTTATAAGGCACGATAGAGGAAGCTGGTTTTTCTGGAAACGTATCAGTAAAGTTTTGGAACGTTACTTTCGAAAAAAAAACTATCCAAAAAAAAAGGAATGATCAATCAATTTTAGAAAGCACTTGCCATAGATCTAAATAAGTTAGGGAATACAAATAAACGCTACCAATGTAGTAAATTTTTCTAGCTAGTGACAGATAATTTTTTAAAGTATTAAAAGTTATGAATTTTCGCCAGAAATTGTTGAGGAGGAAGATAGTTTGATAGCCTGTGTAAATTGAACTGGAGTTTATTTTAATTTTCTATACTAGATGCACATATCAGTAAAATTACATTCAAAAGGATTAAGTATAACAGCGTTTACCAGACTATTAAGAAAAACACAAACCTATTAAACATCATAAATCAAACAAACATCTGCTGCATAAAACAGGAAGAATCTAAAAGTAACAAAAATCAAGTTTTGGAATAATTTCTATTGATGACAAGAAAGGAACTCACAAGCTTTATTCCTACAAGGTTTGGTTTAAATATCTATGGTTGCTACCTTTGGAAAAGAAAGTTAAGTATATCTTTACAACATAAGACGGACGCAAATTAACTTTAGGCAGCTAAAGTGAGAAATTTGTATTTTTAGATACAGCTTTGTCATAATTTTAATTGGCCATAGATTACCAATTGAATCATCTATAATAAACCTATACAAAACCGTATTCTATTCTTTGTTATTCTTTTCAGATTGTTTAAGGTATTTATTATTTAAGTCTGAGATCATAAGTTAAAACTCTTCCACAATTTATTTCAAACACAAAGATAACCGAAAGGTTTTACAAATCGATCTGTTGGTTGTATTCACACGGTTTAATGACTTTTATGGTAATAAATATCAACACCAAAGAGTCCTCTGAATAGGCTTACAATGAAGGTACTTGATTTGGCAGTTGACAATGTTCTTACGACAATACTTTTATTGGTCTTTTAAAGTGCAAAACTGTACATCAGTGTAATTACTCGATAATTCGTAGACCAATACAGACATGTCTTCGATCTCCGCTTAGAATCCTCTCAATTTTTAGGGTCAATTCGCTGTGAAATGAAATGAAAAAAAAAAAGAAAATATTTGTGTGATGGTTAATTAAGGAAACAAAAACCGTACACTGATTGTTTATGTCTGCATGTTGTCACTTAATGTTCTCTTTACACTGGAATACATCCGAATAAAAACGGCATACGAATTGCATCATTATTTTAAATTCTTAAAAGTTACATTGTCAATTGATAAACTACATGTATAGAACTCGTTGATTTGAAAGAAGTAAACTATTTTCGACAAGTTCAATTGCTTTATTCCGTTTGTCATGTGTTTGATTGGCTGTTCTAAAACTTTTTAAATGTCATTTAAGGACGTTGTTGTTTAGAAGTTTTGGGCTGTTTTTGAACCAATATTTTTTATTTTTATAATTATTTAAAGGATATGTTTTGGTTTTCTAGCAACATCGATATATATATCTCGAAAATGTGACTTCGATTTTTCAAGGCTACTCATTGTATAAAGCTCAAAGGAGTGAGAGGTATTTTAACTTATTTTTCACCTTAACGATTATTATATTTATGTTATGATACAGTTAAGATACAGTTAAGTCCAAAATGTTTGTTTTAAACAATTGACGCCAAAACTGAAATAATTGAAATGGTAATGATATTTATAACTTTCATTATCAAATTGACTTGATCAATGCACATTAAGCGAAAGAGAATTCACGGTTATAAAATATAAAAAGAAGATGTGGTATGATTGCCAATGAGACAAAGTCTAGTTTTGAAGATTCGTCTTCCTGTCTAAGGCGTATAACGTCCATTTCGTCCTTTATTAAGACATATTACATTATAACCCATTTATTAAACTGACTATATGATTATAAAAACAAAATTATATTCGCGTAGAATTGACATTACAGCAGTGCATCACGGTATCTCTAATTATTCTTCAATAAGTGGAAACAGCGTGGGATAAATGAGGGTTTGACATTACATATTTTAATGGTTTAAAGGGATATATAAGTATGCGATTTTGACAAAATTATGACCAAGTTTCAAAGCTGCTTAAATCAAAGATATGTACTGAAAATTAACAATAAGATCGCTGAAATGTTTATATAAAGTACAGAAGTGCTAATAATTGATAATTAATATCGTGTAGCGTGCCTTTTCATTTCATTAATTATGCATCGGGTTTACTTCCCGAAGAACATTGCCGACACAGCGAGTGAGATGACCAGGATATAAATAAATATGAACATGTGCTTTTGTTTTCTTACGTATTTGATAATTTCTTTAAATTAAACGTACATATTTGAAACCATTTATCAAATTATGTAAACAACAAAATATACCAAATGTCTGGATATTATTCGAACGCAATGTTCTCCAACAATGGCGATATTATACACTTGTATTATATTTGTTAACTCGAATAATTCAAGCCCTTTCCGTGTCCGATTTTCTCCACACGAGGTCTTCGTAGATCAGCGGAATATAACGACTGAATTATTCGGGTTATATATTTGTATGACAAAACAATGCCGATAACGTATACACGTGTTTGTGAATTGAATTGGGGCTTTCATGCAGGGTACACCGGAAGAATAATATTAAATTGTAAGAAGTTAATTTTTAATGTCTTCTAAGTTGTGAGATCACTGCTCTTAAATTTATAAAGATATTTTGGACAATAATGATTTGAACACGTCGCGATTTATTTTCATGTGATCTGGATTCGAAAAGTTCAGAAATGTTTTTTACATTTCGCAAACCGTCGTAATGTCGACTACTCATATAATGACTTTATTTGCGTGACAGGTGTTTGTAAATGATTCTAATGACCGATCTCATCGCCGTTATTTATTTCAATTTACAATAACTTGTCTGCACCTCTTTACTGTTTCTTTTTCTCGCAGAAACTGTAAACACACGTTCCATTTCCGCGATAACATTCCTCTGTTCGACATTTTCCCTTCGAGGGACAACTTGCGATTGCGCATTGGGAACTGCGGAGTTAAGGTCAACATAGGTCATATGAATAAGGGTTGGCTTAACATCGAATTTTTGTCTACAGACAGACAAAAATTAAATTCAGGTGTAAAACATTAAAAAGCTTCTAAATTCTAATTGGAAAGTAAACAGTGATGGTTTTATTCATTCTAAATAAACCTTTTGTACAAAATCCGGCATATAGATTAGAAAAATAATTTTAATGAAAATCGTAGCTACTATCCGTTTAACATTTGCATAGCGAAGCTGAAATCAAAAAATATCTAGCGTTTCCTTTCATTCATTTCAAGTTTACAAGTTGTGATTTTTCAAGATAAAGAAGTGGTTGCCATTTTCATTGTGTTTCTCTTGCAATAACGAAAGATGTCGATAAAAAAAAAAAAAAAGAAGTGAAAGAGAACGTTCATATACATTTGTACAATATTTGATTCAGGATTAGAACTTCAGGGAGAAGAAAAAATCTAAATAAGATCACCAAAAGAGGGGCGAAAGATACTAGAGGGACAGTCAAACTCATAGATTGAAAATAAACTGACAACGCCATGGCTAAAAAATAAAAAAAAAAGACAAACAGACAAATAATAGTACACAAAACACAACATAGAAAACAAAAGACTAAGCAACACGAACCCCACCAAAAACTGGAGGTGATCTCAGGTGCTCCGGAAGGGTAAGCAGATCCTGCTTCACATGTGGCACCCGTCGTGTTGCTTATGTTATTACAAATCCGGTAAATAGTCTAATTCGGTAGGTCACATTCACGAACATTCATCAAATGAATAATACCGCACGGTTTTTTAAATATTTGTGTGATGGTTAATTAAGGAAACAAAACCGTACACTGATTGTTTATGTCTGCATGTTGTCACTTAATGTTCTCTTTACACTGGAATACATCCGAATAAAAACGGCATACGAATTGCATCATTATTTTAAATTCTTAAAAGTTACATTGTCCATTGATAAACTACATGTATAGAACTCGTTGATTTGAAAGAAGTAAACTATTTTCGACAAGTTCAATTGCTTTATTCCGTTTGTCATGTGTTTGATTGGCTGTTCTAAAACTTTTTAAATGTCATTTAAGGACGTTGTTGTTTAGAAGTTTTGGGCTGTTTTGAACCAATATTTTTTATTTTATAATTATTTAAAGGATATGTTTTTGGTTTTTGGTCAGATCTTAACTGAACATGTGGAATGGGACACCGATTATTTTTTCTTTTTGTTCAATACTACATGGAACTAAATATTTCATAATTTCGGAATTTGACTACCACATTCGTTTTCAAACTTATATTTGAAGTCTTTTTCATAGTTTCTGAGATAGTTTTTGACGTGATGCATTTTAGAGAACAATACTGTATGAGTTTGGTAATTTTATTCACTTCCTGGTTAAAATCGAGGACAGAATTTGGACTATTTACTTATATATTCTTCTACCATAGTGTATACATTTCAGAATCACACATAATCATAAGGGAGATGAAAGTTAGATGAATAGCCTTTTGAAAATCAAACTGTACACGAAGACTTTGCTTCGATCACTAAGTCTTGCATTTAACAAATTAGGAGTTTCTGATAAATAATATACTAGTATGTAATACAACATATTTTTATTTATCTTTTTCAGTTGATGCTATAGACTGCTATGTGTGCACATCGCTAGATAAAGATAATCCACTATGCATGGACAGATTTAAAAAGAATCTAGCAACATCGATATATATATCTCGAAAATGTGACTTCGATTTTTTCAAGGCTACTCATTGTATAAAGCTCAAAGGAGTGAGAGGTATTTTAACTTATTTTTCACCTTAACGATTATTATATTTATGTTATGATACAGTTAAGATACAGTTAAGTCCAAAATGTTTGTTTTTAAACAATTGACGCCAAAACTGAAATAATTGAAATGGTAATGATATTTATAACTTTCATTATCAAATTGACTTGATCAATGCACATTAAGCGAATGAGAATTCACGGTTATAAAATATAAAAAAAGAAGATGTGGTATGATTGCCAATGAGACAAAGTCTAGTTTTGAAGATTCGTCTTCCTGTCTAAGGCGTATAACGTCCATTTCGTCCTTTATTAAGACATATTACATTATAACCCATTTATTAAACTGACTATATGATTATAAAAACAAAATTATATTCGCGTAGAATTGACATTACAGCAGTGCATCACGGTATCTCTAATTATTCTTCAATAAGTGGAAACAGCGTGGGATAAATGAGGGTTTGACATTACATATTTTAATGGTTTAAAGGGATATATAAGTAGCTACGATTTTGACAAAATTATGACCAAGTTTCAAAGCTGCTAAAATCAAAGATATGTACTGAAAATTAACAATAAGATCGCTGAAATGTTTATATAAAGTACAGAAGTGCTAATAATTGATAATTAATATCGTGTAGCGTGCCTTTTCATTTCATTAATTATGCATCGGGTTTACTTCCCGAAGAACATTGCCGACACAGCGAGTGAGATGACCAGGATATAAATAAATATGAACATGTGCTTTTGTTTTCTTACGTATTTGATAATTTCTTTAAATTAAACGTACATATTTGAAACCATTTATCAAATTATGTAAACAACAAAATATACCAAATGTCTGGATATTATTCGAACGCAATGTTCTCCAACAATGGCGATATTATACACTTGTATTATATTTGTATGACAAAACAATGCCGATAACGTATACACGTGTTTGTGAATTGAATTGGGGCTTTCATGCAGGGTACACCGGAAGAATAATATTAAATTGTAAGTTAATTTTAATGTCTTCTAAGTTGTGAGATCACTGCTCTTAAATTTATAAAGATATTTTGGAAAATAATGATTTGAACACGTCGCGATTTATTTTCATGTGATCTGGATTCGAAAAGTTCAGAAATGTTTTTACATTTCGCAAACCGTCGTAATGTCGACTACTCATATAATGACTTTATTTGCGTGACAGGTGTTTGTAAATGATTCTAATGACCGATCTCATCGCCGTTATTTATTTCAATTTACAATAACTTGTCTGCACCTCTTACTGTTTCTTTTCTCGCAGAAACTGTAATCACACGTTCCATTTCCGCGATAACATTCCTCTGTTCGACATTTTCCTCCGAGGACAACTTGCGATTGCGCATTGGGAACTGCGGAGTTAAGGTCAACATAGGTCATAGAAAACAAAAGACTAAGCAACACGAACCCCACCAAAAACTGGAGGTGATCTCAGGTGCTCCGGAAGGGTAAGCAGATCCTGCTTCACATGTGGCACCCGTCGTGTTGCTTATGTTATTACAAATCCGGTAAATAGTCTAATTCGGTAGGTCACATTCACGAACATTCATCAAATGAATAATACCGCACGGTTTTTTTGTATGCAAATTAAAGAAGTATTGTTTTTAGTTAAATGCAAAGAGGTAATAAATACACTTTCTGATGTTATATAACAGACCAAAAGCTTTCTCGTATAATGAATAAAATAAGATTTATTCAATAGCGTGGCCATTTACCATTCAACTAAATACTTTTTTTATATTTGTTGGTAAATACATGTACGCTAATGAGATAACAACCAACGAAACAAAAGACCTAAAGTCCTGTAAGCAGTCAATTGAAAAGGTTCCTGACTGGGGACAGGCACATGAACAATTTAACGGTGGAACTAGTTACGAGCTTTAACTCTCTTTTAATCTCGATCCGTGGAATGACAAGAAGTTCATAGATGAAAGTACCAAATACTTATGTACAGGAAAATCACTTGACTCTACAATACCAGCATAATAGATAACAAAATGTACAAGCAAAACCACATAATAGTCAAAGAATGCCATCAGTTAAAAAGACAAAATACCCGGTTAAAAGTAAAATAACAAAATACCGAACTCAAGGAAAATTCAAAACGGAAAGTCCCTTATCAAATGGCAAAGTCAAAAGCTCAAACACATCAAACGAATGGAAAACAACTCTCATACTCCTGACTTGGTACAGGCATTTCCTTATGTAGAAAATGGTGGATTAAACCTGGTTTTATAGCTGGCGAAACCTCTCACTTGTATGGCAGTCGCATAGAGTTCCATTATATTGACAACAATGTGTGAGCAAAACAAACAGACATAATAGGTAAAATGTCAAAAATAGGGTACAGCAGTCAACATTGTAATATAATCTTAATTCGACCTGTTGATACTATTTTAATACTTTTTGTTATTTTATATTAATATGGATCTTGTCTGTATACCAGCTTTGATTATTTGGAATATCTACTAATTTTCACTTCTTCGTACTACATTTGTATTAACATCAAGATTATTCTCCTTTAATCTGTACAGGGAAGTTTTATTGTTGATATTTACCCTTATGTATCTAGTGTTAAATTAGGTATTTATATGACAGACCTTTCTTGGTATTCCTAATTATTGGAAGATTTTATATAGACAAAAAAAGTATACCTAAAACGACAAAGTTATTTTCATTTACCTGTATATATTATGAAAACCGGTTTTCAAAAGTGATTGTTTTCTAAGGGTTTAATATTTCATGTAGTGTTTTGCCATGGCTTTATTTGGACTTGTTTGTTTGCTTTTTGGCCTTGAATGTTTGTCCCTAATATTTTATTAACTATGTATTTACTTTCAGGTATCACAGATCGAATTTATTCGTTCATAGTGTGTTAATTTACGTTTTTGATTGAGTTAGGCCTTCAATTGATGTTTTATCGTGTGTTTTCTGTGTTGTGATGTTGTGCTATTGTTTCAGAGAAGGGAGAGGTTTGGTGCCATTAGAGCGTTTAGTCCCGCTGCAGGTGTTTGCACCTGTCCTGAGTCAGGAGTCTGATGTGCAGTAGTTGTCGTTTGTTTGTGTGGTTTATGCGTGTTTCTCGTTTCTCGTTTTTATATATACTAGACCGTTGGTTTTACCGTTTGAATGGTTTTACACTAGTACTTTTGGGGCCCTTTATAGCTTGTTATATTTTGGAAAATAATGATTTGAACACGTCGCGATTTATTTTCATGTGATCTGGATTCGAAAAGTTCAGAAATGTTTTTACATTTCGCAAACCGTCGTAATGTCGACTACTCATATAATGACTTTATTTGCGTGACAGGTGTTTGTAAATGATTCTAATGACCGATCTCATCGCCGTTATTTATTTCAATTTACAATAACTTGTCTGCACCTCTTTACTGTTTCTTTTCTCGCAGAAACTGTAATCACACGTTCCATTTCCGCGATAACATTCCTCTGTTCGACATTTTCCTCGAGGACAACTTGCGATTGCGCATTGGGAACTGCGGAGTTAAGGTCAACATAGGTCATATGAATAAGGGTTGGCTTAACATCGAATTTTTGTCTACAGACAGACAAAAATTAAATTCAGGTGTAAAACATTAAAAAGCTTCTAAATTCTAATTGGAAAGTAAACAGTGATGGTTTTATTCATTCTAAATAAACCTTTTGTACAAAATCCGGCATATAGATTAGAAAAATAATTTTAATGAAAATCGTAGCTACTATCCGTTTAACATTTGCATAGCGAAGCTGAAATCAAAAAATATCTAGCGTTTCCTTTCATTCATTTCAAGTTTACAAGTTGTGATTTTTCAAGATAAAGAAGTGGTTGCCATTTTCATTGTGTTTCTCTTGCAATAACGAAAGATGTCGATAAAAAAAAAAGAAGTGAAAGAGAACGTTCATATACATTTGTACAATATTTGATTCAGGATTAGAACTTCAGGGAGAAGAAAAAATCTAAATAAGATCACCAAAAGAGGGGCGAAAGATACTAGAGGGACAGTCAAACTCATAGATTGAAAATAAACTGACAACGCCATGGCTAAAAAATAAAAAAAAGACAAACAGACAAATAATAGTACACAAAACACAACATAGAAAACAAAAGACTAAGCAACACGAACCCCACCAAAAACTGGAGGTGATCTCAGGTGCTCCGGAAGGGTAAGCAGATCCTGCTTCACATGTGGCACCCGTCGTGTTGCTTATGTTATTACAAATCCGGTAAATAGTCTAATTCGGTAGGTCACATTCACGAACATTCATCAAATGAATAATACCGCACGTTTTTTTTTTGTATGCAAATTAAAGAAGTATTGTTTTTAGTTAAATGCAAAGAGGTAATAAATACACTTTCTGATGTTATATAACAGACCAAAAGCTTTCTCGTATAATGAATAAAATAAGATTTATTCAATAGCGTGGCCATTTACCATTCAACTAAATACTTTTTTTATATTTGTTGGTAAATACATGTACGCTAATGAGATAACAACCAACGAAACAAAAGACCTAAAGTCCTGTAAGCAGTCAATTGAAAAGGTTCCTGACTGGGGACAGGCACATGAACAATTTAACGGTGGAACTAGTTACGAGCTTTTACTCTCTTTTAATCTCGATCCGTGGAATGACAAGAAGTTCATAGATGAAAGTACCAAATACTTATGTACAGGAAAATCACTTGACTCTACAATACCAGCATAATAGATAACAAAAATGTACAAGCAAAACCACATAATAGTCAAAGAATGCCATCAGTTAAAAAAGACAAAATACCCGGTTAAAAAGTAAAATAACAAAAATACCGAACTCCAAGGAAAATTCAAAACGGAAAGTCCCTTATCAAATGGCAAAGTCAAAAGCTCAAACACATCAAACGAATGGAAAACAACTCTCATATTCCTGACTTGGTACAGGCATTTCCTTATGTAGAAAATGGTGGATTAAACCTGGTTTTATAGCTGGCGAAACCTCTCACTTGTATGGCAGTCGCATAGAGTTCCATTATATTGACAACAATGTGTGAGCAAAACAAACAGACATAATAGGTAAAAATGTCAAAAATAGGGGTACAGCAGTCAACATTGTAATATAATCTTAATCACCATAAAAAACCAACTATTAGAACAAAGAAAAACAAAATGGCATATAGACACTCTATAGACAATGTGTATAGCAAAAATGATAGACAAGAATACAAAATTGACCATAGCACAATAAAACAAAATTAATCATAGCACAATAACACAATGGCGGGATGTATAAGTACCTAGCCACGTCTAAAGTATATTAAAAAAAAAAAAAAAAAAATAAATACATAAATGAATAAAAAAGGATTGAACAGTAAAGGTTAAAAATTTACAAGGAAAAATAAAAATCACACTATAACACTTAATTAAGATGATAAACAATGTCAGTACCTAGAATCTATACTTCAAGACCATCATGTATTATTTGTGAATTTATCAACACGATTTTGGTATCTTACAATGAACTTTTTTTAGAAAAAGTAATATGTCATTAAAAATCACAGTAGACTGAGTAAAAATCAAGCGACATTAATTTACAAACAAATCAAAACCTCCCCAAATGACCCATTCCACCCCCCGAAAAAAACAACAAAAAAAAAAAAAAAAAAAAAAACAGAAAATTTTTGATATGTTTTTTAGAGCGAAATTACATCCTAATTGTTTATGAGAGTTTGATATTTTGCATTTAACTAATAATTGCAGAGAACATGTTTTTAAAATAATAAATGCACTGTAATTCCTTCTAAAATCTGTGCATATGTAATTCAACCAATTATTTAATTTTCCTTATAGATTGTATTCAGTGTAGTTGTTTGTTTGGTAACTCGTAACATTGTCGATCAAAATATCATGTAATCGTTTACAGTAACAAAATTAATGTCAAATACTTAATTAGAAAGTTAATTATTTATAAAAACTAAGAATTATATTATTTAATCCATATCAGGCATACACGACATTGATATCAACATCTTATTTCATCTGATTCATGTCTGTTATATAACTTCTTCATGCAGAAAGGAGACACCAAACAAAACTTCCACTTTAATGAACTAATTAGACATGTGTTAACCGTCAGGTTTTATAATTTGCAAAGTTACTTTTCTTAACGAAGGAAGAAGTCATTCAAGTCTGAATTAGTGTTGTCGTTATACCTCATCGCAAAGAGTGGTCACAAAGTTTTCCATAATTAATTTCCTAAACTTCAAGTTTCAAACGTTAATAAGATAACCGTATGGTAACACTTAATTTGCTCTCAAAAAAACCCAAAAAGACACATTTCCCATATTTTTAATTGGATGTATCCCAGTTTAACCGCACAAGTCTGTGTGCTTCCCGATTCTGATTTATTCCTTTTTTCTATAAAAAAAGAAAGAAACCATAATGAAACATATTTGATGTGTATGTGCACAACGAATATTTTCTTCAACAAGTTTGGAAACCAAAGATATGTCACGAACTACCAATGTAAGAATAGCCAAAACGTCTAAGGTCTGTTTTGCTCTTCTTTTCTTGCTAGGAATGTTTTGCTACATTTGATAAATTTTCAAGTAGATATGCATGCAAATATTAAGTGTTAGCAAAAAGTAATCTCTCATTCATTGTTAAGAATTTCTTTAGAAAAAGAAATACGATAGACCATTTAACTAATACCAAATCGTTGGCATGGTATTTATATACATGCTACATCTAAACATGTGACAACTTTATGACAGACATTCACCATCGGATAACACGTGATTATACAAGGCTAACACCATAATATATTTATAACTCGTCTCAAATTTAGCCCAACAATGCTAGATCTCCAAATTCGCGTTAGCAAATTTTTGTTCTTCCCTCAGTGGGATTCGAACCCTTGCTTCTGTGACATCGTGGCAACACCTAGGCTACATAAAAATACAACTTTCGGTTGTCGATGTAATGCCTTTTCTCGTCGGCTTTATCTTAGGGTTGTAACACAGTACATGATGTATAGTGGCAAGTAGATGTTGTATCTTTCAGATCAGCTATTTTGTCTGTCGTATATATAAGTAAAGTATATACAGTAAACGTCAACGAACCAGCCACACAAACAACCAAAGATATGAAGAGATCAACATACAACACACACACACACATGCATATATATAGTGCCTAAAAAAATCAACCTAACAATAAATAAGTATAACAAAAATACCGAACTCGAGGCAAATTCAAAAAGGGGAAGTTCATAAAAACTGACAAAATCAAACGCTATCAATTAACGGAACAAGTGAAAAACAACTGTAAAATGTTAGATTAGGTCTTATTCTTAACTTCCTTTCCAATCGGGCCGGAACCTGTACTTTTCCCTCTAATTTAATGACAAAGCCGCATAGCATTGCGCAGCCGCCTTATCCCCTCCTCTAACTATAGCTGATTTTGTCAGCTTTCATTTCGGGAGGTGTTATCATCTCATAGGTATTGAAAAAAGACGATTATCACAAGTATTTTTAAATATTCAGGAATGATCTTCTACTCATCTCATTAATGTATATAGATGCTTCTTCAAGTATCGCATTTTCCGGACATTTGGGTTTTTCATTATTTCCCTAGAACAACCGATGCAAATAAACTTTAAGCTAACAAGCACGATTGACAATCAATGTATAACTAGATCTTTTTCCTGAAGATTTTCTGTGCAGGTTTATCGATTGTTCTACTAAAGCAATTCATTAGAGCATTACGTCTTACGGCAGCCTGTATGTTAAAGTAATCTCATTTAATTTGAATCCGATCACTTGATTTCAATGAAGCGGTGTGCTGTTATAACGCATCACCGTTCAGTGTCAGGAAAAATGGTTAATCCAGAATATTGATTCACTAATGTTGTGATACAGGTGCATTATCAGTCTGAAAAAAATCTCTTTTTCATTTATATAATTTAAAACATTTTTTTTAAAAATTATTGTTAGTTTTTCAAGAAAAACAGTAATATTATAATAGAATTTGACCAAATATACAAAAATTAATATGCATTGTTTTTATGATGTTTTTTTCTTATCGCTGCAGTACCGCCAGACAATTCTATTCAGTATCCCCTATTATCAATATAAAAAAAAAATCCGATACTAACTGTGGTAAGAATTTCAATAACACTTAGCTTGCAATTGCATTTTGACCTAAATATCCAATTTTGTATCTGTTCAAATTTATATCGATTTAATAAGTATGTTTTTAAAATTATAATTATACACTAATGTCATCAACTGAAGAAAAGATAATATTTTTAATGTAACATACGTTTTCCAGTGCGCATCTTAATTGGGACCTTACTTGGAAAAAGTTAAACGTCTACAAATATATGCCCTTGTGAGCTTTTAGTCGCTTAAGTTCCTAAACAATTATTCTGCAGAAAATTGAATTATGAAAATATTTGACATGTTAAATCACCAAATTAAATAATATGTCCCTAAGGAAAAATATGAATTCGTTGGAGGTTCAGTAAAAGACCTTAAAGTTTATTGCCATATATATTTTACGCACTGTCCAGACAGACTCTTGACATGATCTTTGCGTTGAAAGAGCTCGACAACAAAAGAAAGATTGAAAATACCAATCATTACCTTGTTCTGTTGTAAATGCATCGGCGTAAACCTCTCCAATCGAACCAATGCCAAAGACACCATCCATATTAAAGCAGTATATTGCAAAAACTAAAATAATTCTTTTTTATTTCGGGTCTAGAACGATGATCGTAATGCCATGTGACCTTGCATTAGCTTGTAAGATGTTTAACGTCATGATTATTACGACGCCAGGAAAGACTTTTGATATTAAATCAATGAAATGTGGCTTGAAGTCCAATTTTTATATACTATTAAACAGTATTACAACATTTGATAAGTGTTTAAAATTTTTATATATCTGTTTTAATGTCTTTGTGGAAAACTACGTTTTCCATCTAGTAGTAATTTCAATATTTCCAGTGTGCAATGTTTTGCGTTATAATTAATACCACTCCATTAGGACAGATTCTACTAAATCAGATAGATTTTTATTAGATGTTATGCAATGGGGTAATTCTTGAATTACAATAGGCGTGTTGTTTTAAATAAAGGTCGACTTCGTGCAATTAATCATCATTCAAACATTCTATAATATGGACATTACTTGAAAAAAAGATATAGACTGAAAAGTCTTAATTTTCATCAGCTGAAACCCATCGAGGTATTCATTTTTCATTTAATTACACCTGCTCTCTCGTAGTCTTCTAGTTTTTCAACATATCTTATTTGTGTTGTAACAGCACATGGAACGGTCTTTTTGCCACTTATTCGATATCTCGAAAAACATATTTAATCAATCCTGATAAGATGGTAAGACAGAAATTCCAACATTAGTATAGAAATAGGGAAATGTGGTATGATCGCAATGAGACAACTATCCAACAGAGTTTAAATGATGAAGATATAAGCAATCATTAGTCAACGTACGGCCTTCAACCATGACATGAGAAAACCACATACCGTACTTGTTTGTAGGAAGTTCTTGCCAATTATTTTGTAATTTGTTTAGAACTAACCAATAAGCACATTTAAGAACATTTAAGAACATTTGTTATTAATGAATAAAAACACCGTCCCGCTAGAGGCTGTTTTCATTTACCTGTTATCAGTAATCATCAGATTGAAACAGTATAGAACTGTTTCACTCAATGTCTCTTGATATATAATAATTCCCTATATTATTGTATGGGACGTTGCCTCACGTACCCCTTCGTCACTGTAAATGCATGCTCTAAAGGATATAATTCAACGGAAAACATCAGCCATTACCATCGACCTAACAGTATCTGCGGTATCATTTATTTGAAGTATAGTTGGACATGCGATCAGCATAGTTACTTTACCTTGAAATTTTTAATGAGAGGACATCATCTAAATTTGGAAAGTGGATTTAAGGATAACAATAGATTATTTTTATTCTTCTTTGGTTGCCCCTGTACGAGTTATGTAAAATAAAAATAGGGAACGCCATTGAGCAGAGGAGAACATTTTTCCATAGTCATGTCTAGTGTCTGTTGATATTACGTTCACTATACATAACATGTATATTTTCAATAAAAAAATCAAGTAACGTGATGTTGTCGGAATCAGATACTATTTGTTCGAATCAATATTTTTTACAAGGTACTAGTATGATTTATTCCTTTACAATGACGATATCTACGTTGACAAGACCTTTATTAAACAAAATTATAATAACTGTCTCAATCTGTTTTTATCATGAATAACAGATGCTGAGTAAACGTCAATGAGACAGCAACCCAACAGCACAAATAATAAAAATACTTCTTAATTTGGAATGCAGAATATTTATACAAACGATAGAAAAGCCAAAAGATACACGCGTTGAAGGACGTAAGAACGCAGGTTGAATAAAATTGAGAATGAAAACGGGGAATAAGTCAAAGAGACAACAACTCGACGAAAGAGCAGAAAAGAGCTCATGGCCACCAATTGGTCTTCAACACAGCGAGAAAATCAGGCACCTGGTGGCGGGCTTTAGCTGGCCCCTTAACAAAAATGTATACTGATTCAGAGAAAATGGACGTCACACTAAACTCCGAAACGTATAAATTGAAAAAACACATAAGACTAACAAAGGCCAGAGGTTCCTGACTTCGGACAGGCGCAAAAATGCGGCGGGGTTAAACATGTTTTGTGAGATCTCAACCCGCCTTTAACTCTAGCCAATGTAGAATAAACAAATACACAGCAATACGCACAGAAAAACTCAGTTTAAAAGAAGTCCGAGTCCGATGTTAGAATAAGCAAAATGACAATGATGAACATAAATTAACAAAGGACTACTAGCAGTTACTGACATGCCAGCTTCAGACCTCAATTAAACTGATTGAAAGATTAGGTCTTCATCATATGAAAATCAAGCACAATTCCTCCCGTTATGGTTTTAGTATCATACCATCATAAAAATATACGAGAACATAACCCGTATCATGCCAAGAACTGGTTTTAGAATAAATGTGTTTATTTCCGATGCAAAGACCCTATGAGTGAATCAATATTAATTCCAAAAAATGCCATCTTTGATAACCTGACAACAGTATCGTAACTATATCCCTTCAGAATAAGTCTGTTTAAAGGTTTGGTTAGCTTTTGAGGTGAATGACGACATTTTTGTGCTTTGTATAGAATATTACCATAAAAGATAGGATGTGAAATACCTGGACATATAAGATATCTGTTCGTTGATTTTATATTTACGAATGATGCCCTTGTACCGATTATAAAATTTAGTAAATGTTTTGACAAGTTTGTGATACCGGTATCGAAAACCCTGGTATAATAATTTTTCAGTAATACACAGATTTCTTTCGTTAAAATCAAATACGTTGTTACATACACGATCGAATCGAACAAGTTGAGATATATAAACACCATAAGATGGTGACAAGGACACGTCACCATCTAAAAATGGACAATTAAAAAAAATAGGAAATGAAAAATTATCTCTTTTATCGTAAATTTTGGTATAAAGCTTCCCGTTAAAGATATAAATATCAAGATCCAGGAAATGACAGTGCTCATTGTTAGTATTAGCTTTATTCAAAGTCAGTTCAGCAGGATAAATCTAGTGTACACACTGAAGTCGTCATTATTGAGAGCCAATATATCATCCAAATATCTAAAAGTGCTATTGAATTTTTGTATGTATTCTAAACAGATTAAGGAACATAATTTGTGTTGTATGTATTCAAATCAAATCAATTATGAAGTAACCACTCTAGTATCACAGTAACTTTCACCTCCGATTTTAATGCTTACAAAATCATGTTAGAAGCTTGGAAAGAGGTTTCTTAGAGATATTGCCAGACCAAGACAACGTTGTTTGTAAGGACACAATTGTGTTATTTGGGTATCCAGTGGAATTAAGGAAGACCATGTTCTTCATGTTTGGTTGAAATTCAAAAGAAACTTAAATCAGAATTTTGATTGTTCAGGATTTTCGTTTTGATGGGTGTCGTTGGAGTACTTGCAGGGGTTTCGTTAAATTTTCTAATGACCAGACATTCTAAACTAAAAGTGTCCAAAACATGAGCATATGGGGTAACTTGTTTAAACGGTCATGTATCCTCTACATTACGTTTGATTTTGTCAGTTTTTATGGACTTCCCCTTTTTGAATTTGCCTTGGAGTTCAGTATTTTTGTTTTATTTTTTTACTGGTAGGTGACATTTTGCCCATTGCAATCTCGTTAGTTTTACTGAGTTGAAAAAAAAATATACAAAAACTTCATAGTCACCTGTTGCTGTATGTAACCTTCTGCATATATGAGATTGAAACTATTATCAAATATTTTTGAAGTTAGTAATGCAAACAAGTAATCTTATAAATTCAGTTAAGAAGTATAAACGTTAATTCCCGTTAAGAGTATGAATTCTTGGTAAATCTTTTGATTTCAGAATATATCTATTCCTTCTGGATTTGAATTCAACGCTTTGGGAAATCCCTTTAGTGCTGTCAATCACACTTAAGCCGATCTTTGAAAGCTTCAACAGTAACGTTAAATTCAATCACTGATAAATTGGATAGGGGTAGCAAAAGAATTGCGAAAGTGTAGGTTTTCATTAAAACAGTATAATGCCTGATCAGCAAAATTTTATCTATAATTCCTTAAATTTGTTCAGTATACAAAAAAAAAAAAGAAGACTGATCACTAGAATGAACACTCTAAAAGCAATAACCTATTAAATGGCCAAATCGTAATCAAGCGAAAGGTTTCGGTTGTCAAGTGGCCAAATAATTAATACTGGGAAGTTTTGCAAACATCTATATGTATATAAATGTCTTCAGCCTACCATTGTTATATTTTGAGATCTGGTCGCGCTCTGGTCATTAGCAAGATGAACTCGATTTACGAGCATGCAATAGATTTCTAAGAGGTGAAATGACGTTGAACACCCTCAAATAAACAATTTCTGGAAAACTCGAATATTTCAGAGTTGATAATTATGCAACACATTATCGTCGTTTGTCATTCGTTGTATTTAAAACTAAAACTTCAGCCGCTAGCAGTTTGCGTGTTTTACCGACAAATAATTCCTTTAACTTTATAATTAACTCATCATAGATACCAGGCTTAAAATTGTGTACGCCAGACGCTCGAACAAAAATGGTTTAAAAGGCAAAATAAAAGACGAAGTTGAAGAGCATTGAGGACTCTAAATTCCGATAGGTTTTGCCAAATACAGCTAAGGTAATCTATTCCTGTTATCGTCTCAACCAATCAATTGAATGATTCGATTTCAATACCGCCACGTTTTACTTAAAATACATAAGTGTCCTTACATACAACGTTATATTGCTGGGTCTTCCAAGTCCTACACGAAACCTCTTTTCAAATTATTAACATCAATTTTATCAGCAATCAAAGCCGGGCTTGAAAGTTATTGTCAAACTACTTATTCTAGAAGCAGCGTAAATCAGATGTGGATTCTGAAAACTTCCAGAGATCTGCAAGAGAACATACAATCTAAGACTTTCATCTTGCAATAGTATTAAAACATTTCACTTCCCTACAATTCACACAAGTATTCCCCATTCCAAAATAAAAGAGAGATTAAAAGAGTTGGTCCTGCTGTTTTTCATTAAACAGAATGGCCAACGTAGATACAAGTATCTTGTCTAGGGGAAGGATTAAATAGTACTTTGTAAAAATTGCTCTGATTCAAACAATAACTCAGAAACTGACATTATAAAGATGCTTGATTTCTTGATTGACAACATGTTTGTTACGTTTGGAGATCGTGTTTTTTCAACAACAATCTGTATTCCGATGTCCCTTTGGCATCTTTCGTCTCTCATTTAGTTTATTCTGAGTAAAAATATTTCCATTACAAATTGAGCCAGAATCTAGTCAGAGCGTTATCACAAGTTTACCACAAAACGAAAGCAATCAATGAAACTTTCTACAGCCAATCACAGAGTATTGTCTGCAGGTATGCAAATGAGATAAGAATTCATTAAAATCTAGAATGTTTTTGTCCAATCACTTGACTGCATTCTGTATTGATTTAGCTTTTATTGCAAGTTTTCAATACACCCATTGTTCTTAATCGGAGATACAAAAACAATAACAGTATTAAATATAATGATGATATTGATATTGATATTGACAAAAAGAAGATCTTGAATGAAACGAAATGACTGCAATACGGTTGTCTTACTGAATCTGAAGTTATTTCGGTTGTGCAAATGTTTTTGTAGATACGTTTCTTCATTCTTATTGTTTAGAATAACGATATTTTCGACGTACGAGCTGTTTGTTGGGTTATATCAATTAGATTATACTATCGCTGTCGTCTTCTATAATTGAAACACAGTAAATTGTTTCAGTAAGTGGCTGACGGTATATTTGTCCTCACTTTTCCGAAACGCTTCCGTAGAGACTTAGAAAAATCTTATTTTATGAGCTGACGTTCCATTCATATGGATCAGTAAATTAATGCAACCTAACACGCTAATGAATATAGCAAGGAGTGGTTGTTTAAAATTAGAATTATTACTACTGTCAAAATTGATGACGAGATACGAGATACTATAATTATGTTTTTTATTTCAATTAGGAATTAGAAATTTTTTGGTAAAAAAACCTCTACTGAATTCCAAATTAATTGTGCTAAATGATCGTTAAACATTATATGTTTATTCATACCTGTACCGAGTAAGGAATATAACAGTTGTTCTACTTTCTTTCCGTTGATTGATAAAGTCTAACGTTTGATTTTGTCAGTTATTATGGACTTCCCCTTTTTTAATTTACCTTTCAGTATTTTTATGAAAAATTCTGTCCATACAGATGACTTTTATTAATTGTAAGCAACAGTAAAATAGATTTCTAGCAAGTAATTAAGTAGACTAAATGACAGACATAAAACAGTCATCGAAGTTTATACTGGGTTGGCAAAATCATTTTCGTGTGTCGTAATAATGATAGAATTGGATTTTTTTTATAAAATGACTATAAATGTTTTAATTCGGAAAATAAAAGAAAACCCAAACAACAATCCAAAACCAAAACCCAAAATACAGAAGTTTGTAGCCGTCTGACTGCCACAGAAAATCTCAATACCTAATACGGTTGGAACGAACGATTTGAATATAATATATCTTAGTCGTGTGTAGTCATTTTTCACACTTAAATTGATTTGAGACTTCGGGACTCGCTGTAAAGACTGGTTAACGCCGTCCTGTATATAAAATATAGTTCTACGTCAGCGAGGAAAGAGAACGCATTTTGTCTATGCCTGATGAAGCAAATAAGGAATAAATGATCGTCACGGGTATGGAAAGTTTGATTAATAATATGAAATAGGATTTAGAAACATAATGTATCTTGGTCATAAAATATTTAAAGGATATGTAAAAAGGATTGTCATAACTTGTTAAAAAATAAAATATACAAGACAACGTGTGTTTGAATTTCTTTCTTGCACTATTGTAACTGTTTTAAGGAGAGATGCCCATTTGAGCTAACTGCTGTAACATTTAGGCTAAAATAATTTTATGTTTGGGCTAAATTTAAAAGTCTACACGTGGACTAATCCTTCCATGTACAGATACATTACAGGTAAAATATCTAATTTTTTTCGAGCTCATTGGTCCAAACGGTTTCTTTCTCAAATATTACATCAGTTATTCCAAGTGTGCATCTCCCTTGATATTGATTTCAATATTATATATCAATATTTAAAATGTAATGAATGACAGGCTATTCATAACCTGTTCTTATTTTATGTACCCCTTCTGTTAGGCTTCCACCATTTTCTACATTTGAAAATGCCTGTACCAAGTCAGGAATATGACAGTTGTTGTTCATTCGTTTGATGTGTTTTATCATTTGATTTTGCCTTTTGATTAGGGACTTTCCGTTTTGAATTTTCCTCGGAGTTCAGTATTTTTGTGATTTTACTTTTTACAGTGTCTTCCCACTTCTCATCATTGGAGGTGAATGTAGGATTGTGAGCCAGATAAGTCTTAATAGCACTAAATTATGTTTAAAACTGTGTGCAGCGTGCAGGTTTAAAACAACTAGGTTGAGATATAAAAAACCCATTCAATTGATTGTTCTCAGCCCTGAATTTAAATCTAACAGCCTTTAAAAACTGTGATCTTGTGATGCTGCGTGATCTCAATTGTACTCTTTTCCATTAAATGGGGCTTTTCTTTTCAATCTAGCATGATTTTTCAATGATCGGATATATATATGCAGGGTTTAGCTTGTATATCTTTCAAATGACAGAAAGTTAAATTTTGTATTTTCTAAAATTCTCTTTAATTAATATCATATATCAAATATCGTATTAGGTATTGAGATTTTTTGTGGCAGTCAGACTGCTACAAACTTCTGTATTTTGGGTTGATTTCTGTAATTCTCCATATGCCATAAAACTTGGAGTAATTGATCTCACATTTAAAATTCTCTTGCAAAATTTTTCAACTAAATCAATGTTTTCAAATCCCCGTATTTCTGATCCATACAATAAGATAGGTTCTACAAAATCATCAAACAATTTTAGTTGTAAATCAATGGGTAAATGTCAATTTCTAATCTTTGTATATACAGCAAAAAGTGCTTTTTGCGACTGTTCCTCAAGTTTTTTCTTTGCATAAACAAATGACCAATTATAATTTAACAAAAGAACAAGGTATGTATAGCTATCTACAATTTCAAGAGATGAACCATTAAGTTTAAGGTCAAAATCCATTCTTACTTATCTTTTACAAAAAAATCATCACTTTAGTTTTACCAATATTCACACTAAGTTTCCAAATAGTACAATTTTCAAAAACTTTGAGAGAATTTTGCATTCCATCATAAGTATCAGCAAAAATTACAGTGTTGCATACAACAAAACAAAAATTTCTGAAAAAAAATGTAACTCATTATAACATTTTTCTTTAATTTATTCTAGAGGTAAAACATAAAGCTCTCTGAAGTAGTCTTCTAAGTCATTTAAGAATATGAGAAACAAAAAAGGGGAAAGATTTTCAACCTGACGAACTCCAATCATACATGAGAAAAAAATCTGATCTTGTATTCTTGTATTGAACACACGATTTAATATAAGTATATATATTATACATAACTTGGAAAATTTTTCCTTTTATATGTTTTTTTTGTAATTTTAACCAAAGTCCTGTTCTCAAATTGGATCAATAACCTTTCTAAAGTCTATGAAGGTACAGAACAATTTTTTTACAATAGGACAAATACAATGAAACAAGTACATGTATGACAAAAATGTTGTGTTTAGTTGAATGCCCTTTCCTAAAACCTGCTTGATTTTTTAGATCAGTTCATTAGAAAAGAAATGCAATCTTACATTTATAATCGAAATGAAAAGTTTACCCTGACAACTAATGAGTGTTGCAGTTCAGTGTTTCTATTGTTCCGTTGTTTTCCTCTTATAGTTGATGTGTTTCCCTCGGTTTTAGTTTGTAACCCGGATTTGTTTTTGCTTAATCGATTTGTGACTATTGAACAGCGGTATACCACTGTTGCCTTTATTATTAGCTCAAAAGTAGTCTGGATCTTGTGGATTTCCTTTAAACACCGGGTTAATCATACACAGGAGACAACTATCTGGGATAATACCTGTGTCTAACACAATGTTGAAAAGTTTACAATACACTGAGATAAACTATGGGGAAATATTTTAAGATATTCGTTTAAAATACTGTCAATCCAAGGTGCTTTACTATTTTTCAATTTTTTGATAGCTTCAGCAACTTTTGTCTCAGTTATAATCCCACTCAATATTTCATCATATATAGGAAAAGTTCTTTTGTTATATTAAATAACGAGGACAAGGATCTTTTATATTTTGTGAGTAAATTTTGATATGATCATTTGGCTTAAACTCTATCTTAATCTTACCTAAGATATGTATATGTATTAATTTATGTAAATGCTATTGACCTTCCTATTGACTTTAACAACTTATACAAGACAAAATTAAATAATATGTTTTTCTTTTTTTTTTGTGAGTGTCATTAAGTGCTAGTAATCAAGTAATTTTTCCGTCAGTATTGTTCTTTTGTATTTGTTAAATATGTATAATGTTATATTGTCATGTTGTCCCTGTGGGCCCTTTATTTTTGAATAAAGTATATTCTATATTCTATTCTATTCTATTCTATTCTATAGAATTGTCTTGTATGACAGCATCTATACTAATAGTGAAATCCCCAGGTTTCACATCGTCTTGCATCTCATCCTCCACATTATCAGAGTTAAGATTTTGAAATATTCTGAAAAAGTTTCGATAGATATATCCGGACTATTTTTTTTTTCAATTACTAAATTTATTCAATATCTTCCAAAATAGTTTCGAGTCGGATTTTGAATAATTTCGCAGATGATTTGCGCACTTATGTTTATATTTATTAAAAATGCTGTTCATCTGCTTTTTAAATTCTCTGGATCTCTCATTATGCAATAATCTGACATCGTACGATTTGTCATTTAAATTTTGACTTTACCTGATGAAAAGCACCACTTTTCCCTCGACAAGCTCTATGAAACCAAGGTTTATAACTATTGCTCGATTTATAAGAACAAGTATTCGAGTTGCCCGATACACTACTGGCTGTCTGGATCAACATGTGCCAAGGTCATTGACAACCTTATTCACCTGTTCAGTAGTAATGTTTTAGTTTTATCCAATTTTATCCAAGCGATTTGATAGCACCTGCTGAAATTTGTCAGCTTGTACAGGAATCCACTTAATTTTAGTATGACTTAAATCATTCATGTTTGAGGGATTTACTTGTTTCAAAGTCTAGAAATTCAAGGTAAAGTGTATTCTGTTAAGAACATCTGAGACCATCGGATCAAAATGTAGTACATTAGGACAAATTCACCCATTCTCATCCAATGGAAAATCAGTATTTTGCTTTCTTTTTTTCATAGTACATGGCTTTCCATGCAATATAAATGCTATACATGAATGACTTTTCATTGTAGATTAATTATGAAAGTAATTTTTAAAAACTGCACTAACGAAATGAACAATCCCCTGAGAGAATTTACAAAGGAAAAGATCAAAAGAAAAAAATCATGAGTACTGTTGTTTGCCAGTCTAATTATTATAAATGAAGAATAGAACTATAAAAGGATTTTAAGTTGAGATTTCACTATCGTAAACATATAATGGTATATATATAGAACAAACAAGCAAAAAAATTCAAAGGGGACAAAGGTGTAGGTAAAATTATATTTTATCTAATTTTTATACGAGACCTTAAAATCAATGTTTTTTTAAGAAGCAATGACTGTTGATATAAAAAGCAAAGGAAGTTTTGAGAAAAAAAAAAACAATACATTCATCAATAAAAAAGTCAGCATCTGATGTTGAAACGATCGTAATTTTAAAATTAATTGATAAACTTTTGTCGTTATTAAAAATTATACAATTTTAGAAAAGCTGATTTGTAAAACATTGTGTGATTCTTAAAATGAAGGAATTTTAGATAAATAAGTATTGAATTGTACCTGAAACAGAAGAAATCTCCATTTTTGAATAATTTATCCTTTTTTGTTATCACAAAACTATCTCAGTGCTATTTTCTTTCATCTGCTGAAATGACAATTAAATATAATTTACATCCCTTTTACTAACTATGTTAACACTTAAAGTGAGCTCAAGGTTTGACTATTACAATGGGAAAGGATAATCTTGTAATGTCACTGGAAGGTGTAAATGGGTTCTAAATTGGTCAAACAATACTTGGTCATGTTTTATGAACATTTAAAAAAGTATCCAAATATTGTGCTCGACAATTTGCCTAGAAAAATAACTACACTGCAAAATGTAATAAATCCATCACCAATCTCGTTACATTGACATAAATTACAATATCTATAGTTACGTTTGATTTTATTCCATCTACCAGTTTCAATGGGTAACTTGTGGTTTCCTGTTCTAAATCTACAATACGTTATTCTATCTCTATCATTTAAAATATTCAGATATTCTTTATATTCAAAATTTTGTTAAAATAATTTGTAAGCTAAACCTTTTGATGAACAGTCAATATCGGCTCTCCATTTCTGTTGAAAATTATTAAATAACTTTTGTTTTAAACTAATTCCCAACCATTTAGAATTAAAATTTCCTTGTGACAACCATATATTGCTATATCCACATCTCTATTGTATCTTTAACGTATTTCAACCAATCTGACCTAAATTGGTTTTCAGAGTTCTTCAAGAACATGTATCTGTATATTATTTTAGCAATCCTATAATCATCCCCATTTACAATTTTTTACCAAAAATTAACCATACGCAGCTGAATATATAAAGACAAGGGATAAATACCCAGTTAACCATAAATCATAAAATTAGGTGTCGACTTCTTAAGATTTAATAGTAATTTACAAAATTTTAAATGCACTCTTTCTATAATATCAGTATTACTGAAACTCCAAATCTCACACCCATATAGTAAGATTGGCTTCACAATTTTATCAAAGAGATCATATTGAGATTTCACTGATAAAGTTGTGCAACCCCCCCTTTTTCAATACTTCGAACTAAAATTTTCTTAGCACTCATAAAGTTACCTGTTCTGGAAAAATTCAACCCAAGGTAAGTCAATTCGTAAACTATCTCCAATGCATTTCCCTGATATATAAAATTAATATAATTGGGTAATCTACCACCAGAAAAAATTATGATTTTAGTTTTATTAGTGTTTACTTTCAATTTCCATGTGCTGCAATAATCATGGAATATATCTAATTGCAACTGTAGATCAGATGCGTTATCAGAAAATAACACTGTACCATATGCGTACAATAACACAAAACGTCATCCTCTATTTCACCAGTAATACAATTTAAACCACATATATTTCTTTCTCCAATATACTGCTGAAGATCGTTCAAAAATAATGAAGTATTCTGACATTTCACCATTATATACAACACGAGATTTAATACCAGTGTACATATTAAAATTTACGTTATACATTTTATCGTTAATATCATTTATAAGTAATTTATGCCAAAGACCCTTTCTCCAAACAGTATTAAAGGCATTAGCAAAATCAACGAATGCACAGAATAATTTCTTTTTCTTATTTTTAATGATACTTATAAGCATGTCAATAACAAATAAGTTATTTGTAGTTGAAAAACCTTCCCTGAAACCAGCTTGATTTTGACATAATAAACAAAAAGTCGTCAGAAAATTTATTCAATCGTGAATTCAAAATAGAAGTGAATAATTTCCCAAAGCAGTTTATAACTGTTATAGGTCTAAAATTGCTAGGATCTTGTTTGTCTCCTTTATTCTTATACAAGGATATTATATTTCCAGACAGACAAACATCAGGAATAATTCCACTGTCAAATATGATATTAAAAAGTTTCACAAACACCTGTGACATAACACTAAATGAGTGTTTCAAATATTCATTTACAATCATGTCATCACCCGAGGATTTATTGTTTTTCAATTTTCTCAAAGCCTTTTCAATTTCCTCTTCTGTAATAGGTGGGTTTAATATAACATTTAGATTTTCTACATTGTTCTGATTTTCTAAAACAATCTCATCATCTTCAGAATTTCCTAAATTTAAATTCTGTAAATAATCAAACAAAATATTAAAAGGTATACATGGAATGCTTCCCCTTATACCACCGTTCAATATCTTCCAGTATTCTTTCGGGTTAATCGATTTTAAGTTGTCTATCTTATTTCGAATTTTCTTTCTATGTTTACGAATACTCTTACTCATTATTCTTTTATAACTCTTTTCTATAGTTTCTTTGTTTCATTCATTGTGACGTCAGTATGATTACGCTTAAGTTTTCGTCTACTTGACCGAAACTTTTTTTCTAGCTTCCTTACATTCGCTATTAAACCATGGTTTTGATTTTCTCATATTTTGTGTATTCTTGTTTTTTTAGTAAAAAATGCCGAATGTAGACTTTGCCGCATTTGTAAGTAAATGATATACATCCTCAACAACAGTATTAATAGTTGAGTTTTCACATGTATTTTCAACCATTTCCGTTAATTGAGCTAGTATTTCATTCACTTTAAGTCTATCAGTGTTACCTATAAAGGTGTTCAATTGTTCATTTTCCCATCTCTCAATATTTTCCTCAGGCATGTCATCATCATGACTGGCGTAATTTAGTTTTTCATAGCAATGAATCTTTAACGAAAGCGGATTATGAATATCCGAAAATATTACACTAGAATTTAATACTTAAAAAATTTTGAACTAGCTTAAGAAAACATGGGGAAGCAATATTGTAATCAATTACACTAGTGTTTTACATGTAAATTTACCCAAACCTTTGTCTTCACACAATCTTCCATTTAAGATAAACATATTGTTATTCTTACAAAATTCAAGTAGCAAGTTACCAAAATTATTTTTTCTGTGATCCATACTTTTCCTCAATATATCTATATTTAACTCATCTAAAATACAAATACCCTCATTTTTAATATCTAGCATGAAAATTCTTCAAAATTAACAACGTCAAAATCTGGCTCCTCTGCAGTTCGAGCATTAAAATCTCCAAAAAGACATATATTGTCATAAGTTATACTAACATTCAAAAATTCATTTTCAATTTCGCTAAACGGATCACCAACACAATATACAGAATATTCAGGCGGAAAATATCGATACCACACAAAATATCTTGCTGTAGTTTAACTACACGTTTGTCAATTTTAAACCATAAAATATATTTGCTGTCTGTTTCAACAACAGAAATGTGATCAGATAATGATTCTTTAAAACCAAGTACAATTCCACCTGATTTTACTCTGTTAAGGTTCATCATAACCTTTTGGCTAATATGGCCGTATTTACACCACAAATTTTACTCTGAGTACAGACAAACCTGTGCACATGGTAAAGTTTTAAGGGGTGGCAGGAACTAGATAATCAAATGCATTTTATGTTTCAGAAAATCATAAACTTTTCTGGACCTTGCTATTCATTTTTTTTTATTCCTGCAGAAGGTGCCAAAATAAACTAATATATAAGACAAGTGAACTTCACTATATGAGAAATTTATATATAATATCTATTCTATAGTTATATCGGAACTTTTATCATTTACACCAAGATGTCATTAAATGGAATTGGATATCCTGCATTTTTCATGCTGTAAAATAAAACAAGTTCACGTTGCTGAAAGACCTATTATTGAAATCTATCCTGTTGAATTGACCAATATATATTGGTTTCATTTTATTAATTACTGCCCATCAGGCTAACACTCTCATAGACGGTTCATATACATGTTGCAGAAGGGGGATCTTTTTCTACGTTTGAAGGACATGTTTCACATTAGTATACGGAATGCCAAGGAATGTCTGCCGAGGAAAAAAGATTTTTTTTAAATGCGCAGAATTCCGATGACCAAACATTTGTTTTGATAAACGTGTTGTCCGATTGATTTTCTAATCTATTCATGTAATATACAAAATACACCCATAAAAATCTTTTTTTAAGAAGATTTTTATTTTGATACAGTCAGCATTTCAATCATTTAAAACATCAAAGTTATCTTAGGTGCACATAACTATCTTTAATGAAAGTAGGAAGTTAACTCTTCACCTATGACCTTTCCTCCGAATAGTTTATTTATGGTACTAGTTAATGGATCATTTATAATATACCTACTGCAAACGGTTTATAGGGAAAACCTTTTAACTAAAGTGAGCCTTTCTATTAAGTACAAACGACGTCTGATATAATGCCCCGGTCTTCGTATACACTTATCTTGTTATCCAAATTGATGAAAGACAGAAAGTGGTAGCCTATAAGCAATTACTTTGAAAATTTGCGTTATTAAACCATGTAATAATATCTTCATGATAGAACATTGGGTTATAAAACAACGTACAGGTACTTTAGTTCAGTTGATAAACTGTTTGTACATCAGCCTGTTTTATATTTATATAAATAAAATGTTTCCTCATATTTGATATACTAATGAAATAAATGAACGTGTTCTTTGATTATCCGTTTCTGTCATAGGTTAATAAGGATGTGTAATTTTTACCTAGCTTATATTACAACTGGGATCAGTTTTAATCCCTCTTAAAGCTTGTCAAATCATATTCAGAACCGTATCTGACAAAAACTGTTTTGATCTAGAACAAGTTTGGACTACCCTCAAACAAATTCTAACAATTCTACCCTAGAACAGTTTTGAATGTTCTACCCTAAAGAATGTTCTGTCAAGATAACCTAAAATAGATTTGGGCAGATCTACACCAGAACAGATTCTCAAACAGTTTTAGACATTCTTCATCAGGAAAACAATCAACTGTAATTTGCACTCCTTTGGAATAAATCATCAAATTGAGCCAAATTATGTTTTATACGCAATTTATTTCAATGTATCAGTTACCGACTATGGTATTGATTTTAACTATAGAAAACTGGTCAATATTGTTATAAACACTACAAAAGCTTTATGTTGGTTTCGAGAAACCATACAAAAGCTTTATCTGCAATAGAACTGCTTCTTTTCACGGCTTTTACATCTCAAAAGTGTCATTTCACTTCATAAATATTTAGTTATAAGATGAAAACAGATAATATTTTTATTGCGATCTCTTGAAAAACGTTATTGTAAATATTTCATTTTATTATCTTCAAATGGTTAAACATTTGATCACCCTCTGTGGAAACATGAAACGTTGATGAATTGTGAAACAAAACACGAATCGGTCTAAAATTATATTGTAATCCATAGTTCTATGAGGTGGCCGCTTTATTGCGTGTTAAAGAATATTTGATACATTAATTTACGAAAGTTCCTTTATAAAGATAAAATGTCAAATCCATATAACTTGCTATAACTTCCTATTATGGAGCAAAGAATTCGTACATTTGAGTTGATTCGGAGGCAATAAAATTATAAGTCATTGTAATTTACAAATATGATATATTCAAAGGCAATACAATCATTTTTTTCATCTTATTTCATGTTCAAAAAGACTGTAGCTGTATGTGTATTGAATATTACCGTGGTGTCTCAGACTATTTTACATTCAAACAAATTGAACCGTTTACAGAGTAGAGGCAATGCTTAATATGCATGTGAGAAAAGATAAGGCAAATTGTTGTGTATATTTATATCACATAACGGCCATTTTCAAAAAGTATTTCAATCTTTACTAATGCGTTTAATCTGTATTCTAACAATATTTTCACTTATTTCTAACCAGATCACTAAATTATAAACGCCCGAAAATAGTCCCAATCCGCACTTTCAACAGATTCTGAGAATTTACCCCAAAACTGATTTTATGGAAATATGTAAAATTGCGAAAAAATGTTATAAGTACACCATATTCTCTTAAATATTCAAAATCAATTTGGATTTGACAATTTTTAGATTTTGACCATGTGAGTGAAACAAGTTCAAGGGAAATTTACCCTACCTCTTTTATATTTTTGATTTATTATTCGATTATATAACGTTAATTTTGAATATAGTTGAATTATAATTATAATTTAGAAATGTCTTCGTTATATAAGTTAACAAGCTTACCCTTCCGGAGCACCTAAGATTACCCCGGGTTCATGTTGCTCATTCTTTGGTTTTTCGTATGTTGTATTTTGTAGACTGTTTGTTTTTTCGTCGTGTTTCGTTTATTACCATAATCTCATGTGTTAAGTAAAGCTATATTATAAGAGCATAAACCTGACGTCAAAGGTATATTGCAAAGAAATAAAAGAGATGTACATCACTTTAATAAAACAAAATTGCGAAAACCATGTATTACTTATAACAGTAAGGAAATGTAGTATGCTTGCCAATGATTCAACTATCCACCAGAGCCTACTATAAGCAACAATAGGTTACCGTACTGTCTTCAACATACAGCAAACCCATACCGTATTTACTTGATTGCTTCTCTGGCGAATCTTTGACGAATATCGATAGGAATGTTCGGAAAAAGATAATCACTAGAAAATTAAGTTCTTTGCACACATTCATTTTCAGGGTGTACCTGATTTCCCTAAGCGTGGTTAATTTTCCCGAAATTAACCATTAAATACTTACTTAAGTAATGACTACTATGATTGATTGATGGATGGATGGTTGGATGGATGGATGGATGGATGGATGGATGGATGGATGGGTCGTTTAATTGGTCTTAAAATGGCACAGGATAAAAGAAAAATATGAAACGCAAACAAAAAGAAAACTAGCGAACTGATATAAGCTAATAACATTAAACGAAAAAATCAGCTATGTACATTTATGTTTACTCTGCACTCGTAGAACCTTTTTAAGTATATCATTCACTCCATTTAAATAATACATGTGCCGTCCATCCAAGAACATCAACGCTAAATTTGTATAAATAAATTATCAAGCAATATAACGCTGCAAATGTAGCGATCTTTCAGGTCTGATGCTTACTAACACTGTCGGGTCACGTAATAAATCTGCATTGTGCCAGAGATGATAGAAAATTATTTTGATATCGATTTTCGTGCTTTATTTTTCCTAAATCTACCGCAATTACATATAACAATGGCTTTTCTTCATAAATAATGAGATTTCTTTACAATATTATATGGCAGCCAAATATTGGTTGATTAGAAATTGAAAGGTTGTAGCACGTGTCACTGGTCTGCTATATATCTTCAGGAAATATCCTTTAGTAGGAATTAAGGCAGGATGGTAAACATTTGATGAATTGCAGTCGTATAATGGACATTTTCCAATATGGAAAAAAGAAGATTATTTTATAGAAGTTGAATAGGTTAACAGTATAAAGTAATCAGACTGATCTAAACGAGATTGTTGTTGCCGACTTCAATTGTTTTCCTGAAAGATATTTTATTAATATGTAAAGCTGACAAAAGAATAATTTAGGTTTACTGTTCGTCTGATAAAACAGGACAGTCCAAGTGTTTGGCTAAGGATTGAAGATGACAGACAAGTACGTCAGGCTTCTATGCCAATTCCTAAACAAGTATTTGTCTAATCACTGAACTATTTGGATATAAAATAAAAGAGATACGGGGTATACCTTAATAGTACAAAACCTCAACAACACAAAACCATAAAAGCTAACAGAGAGATCCATAAACTGTTTTCAACACAAAACAAGTATCTATATTTAATATCAAGTTCTAAATCGGTGTCCGACTCGCATGTTGTGAATGAATTTAACAGAGACTACCAAATATATGTCAACAATTCCAAATTTGTTAAAGGAAAATATAATCGAAGACAATCACTCTCGAAATTCAATCATTTCTCTTTTTAACCTCTATCACAGGGATAACAAAAACCACATAAAAGAACGGAAAATGAAAACCAGAGCAGAAAAAGCAATAAAGTTCTATATCATATCGATTTTATAGACGATATGAATTGGATTTAACTGAAACAAGCCATGCAATGCAGTATAAAAATGCGCAATTATAAAGAATACTAGCATATAGTTAAGATAAATGTACTATTTTAGTCGCGTTTAATATTGTAATATTTATTTTGAAAAAGCAAACCACAATGTTTTACTACCACAGTATAACCTATGTGTCAATATTTACTTAAAGTCACAAACAATTTTTTAAGGAGAATTCTGATAACTGTTTGTCGGTCATAGCTAATATTTCCCTTTAAAAACTAAGATATACAAAAGTATCTCTCCAACTGGACAATTTGGAAAAGCAGATTCGTCTTCAAATTTTCAACTGTAAGCAAAGAGGGATAAAATAAATCCTATACATACAACTAGACTAACCAAGTCGAAGACCAAAACAGTCCTCCACTATACTCTGGAAAAGTTAACAAAGTCATGTTTGCAGTACCAGAATTTAGAACACATAACCACAAGGGAAATTCTACAAGTACGGATAACTTAACAAAATCCATAACATAAGCATACATGTATTGTAGACAAACATTTAAGTCCGTCTGAATGATTGGAAGAGCACATTCGAATAACCATGTTGACTTCTTGATGTCGTTTGTAGTTTTATTGTGTTGTTTGGTTGCTTTCACGAGCTCACTGATGTTTATCTCACACTCCTTTCAATTATATTTACGTTTATGGAGTTTATTTGTAGTACTGAAAGGATATATTATAATTTATTCCAATGCTGGAAGTGTATGGATTAAAATTTCTTAGCTTTGTTTTTCATGAGATAGCCTACTTCCATATATATTTGTTTTTAATATTTGATCATTGATAAAAGCGTATTAATGAATTTTGTAATGGTTACATTTGTCAATGATTATACACCACGTATATTTATACCCCCTCGCTGATTGTTTCTATCGTCTATTTCATGACCCGTTAATCTTCAAATCACAATTTCTGTAAGATGTCTTGGTTCGATCAATCACTTTTCTTAATTTGAGTTACACATTTAAATCAAACATTATATTTAATCTGGTTATGTCCTATCTCTCTCTCTCTCTCTCTCTCTCTCTCTCTCTCTCTCTCTCTCTCTCTCTCTCTCTCTCATACAACTTACATGCACCTTACGATAATGTATCACAACTGAATAATAATGGTTTACTTCGCCTTTAGGAATTATTTACTTTCAAACTTTAACTCAAAATCCCGAAAGGGCCATTAGCTGTCTAATGCATGTTCACCGATTCGACCTAAAATCGTATATCCAAATTACAAAAAGTCCTAAATAAACAATTTACAATGCATGGACTTGTATTGTATCTACATTTCGTGTGCATTTTGGAAAAGACACCATTTAATTAACCATTTTTTATTTCATGGCATATATATTAAAACAAAAATATATAAATCATCGTTTTACCTATATTTGAATGATTTCTTTGTGGACAGAATCAGTTAATGAAAGGAACTTCCGGGTGGCTGCCTTGTTTCACTTTTCAATGTTGACATTCTTTAGTTTTTAATATCTTTGCATGCTTAACCGATCCCCAAGTAGTGTCAAATTGAAGTTCACATTTCCGATGAAATAAATAGAATTATTGACTTGCAAGCCACTTAAACATTATCGATTTTTTTGGGCTTATTTTGACAAAATTGGTCCAAGCTGACTGCTAATATCGAAATATTATTTTACAATGCCGCTTTAATAAATGTTTGAGACACAAAAACATATTTTGTTAAATCAGCTATGTTGTTGAAATACTAATCAAATGCAAAAACGCCATCACAATTTTACATATTGAATTTGGTACGTAAAACACAATAAAGGTTTTGCCTCCTTATATCCACAAGCTTATTGGTACAATGACACAAATGAAAAAAAAAAAAAAAACCAACACTACTTTGATAAAAATTACTGCTGATAAAACATTAGCAGAACATTCTCTTTTTCTTTTCAAACTTCGATAAATGACAAAATTACAAGTCCATTTTTTGTAACCAGATTTAAGGACCTGAAAGAACTGTTCAGAACTCTGGTGATACTAGATGTGCTATTTAAAAAATACGCAAATGATTGGATACCGTTAAATTCAAAAGTTTAATAAAATTTCAGCATATCAGCATCTCAAAAAACATAGCAAATGTTAAATTTCTTGCAGCAAAAATTATTTTACAAAGGCAAACTGACTCCAAAGAAATTGACATTCGAAAAGTCAAGACATCCTGGTAACTATTGCGGCTACAAGAACTTTGAATAATACCTTCTTACTGTATGATTAGACAGGGAAACTCATCTGAAACCTCAGTTACTGAATCGTCTTCTCTTTTGAGATATTTACGTGTGTTATATACATTTATACTTCTATTTTCCTCTATATTTAGCAAATTTTTGAAGCAACTTTTTTCAATATTCATATGCAGTCCGCCATGCTCTAGTTCCATGAAAAATTTCATAAAAAATCGTGTGATCGCCCACTTACGTACCTGTTACCTTAAAAAAACCGAAAAGAAAAAAACCCGGTTGTTGGTGAGTTTCGTGTTGTTCCTTCTTTAGTTTTCTATGTTGTATTTTGTAGACTGTTTGTTTATATCGTCGTTTTTGGCGTTTTGACGTTGTAAGGTTGTCTTTGACTTATAAGTTTGGTTATCCCTTTTCTGCATCTCTTTAACGTTGATGTTTTCAACTTTTGGACCTTGATATTGTTGTTAACTTCATGTAAAGATTTTTGAAAAAAGGGGACTTTCCGGCCTAGCGTTTTTTTTTCTTGATAATCTTTTGGCTTCTACAATATCGACAGTGATATAGAATATCAACGTAATAATTTCATTACTATAAAAGCTTTCACCAACAAAGATATTAAAACTTGGTCAGAATGTTATCACAAATTTAGGGACTCATTTGGAACTATAATTCTAATCAGTGCAGAAATTTACAGAGCAGTGGTAAATCAAATCCAGAGTTTGGTATCCATCTAGAATCTGGTTATTATTGTAGATCTTTGATGTGTTATGGCGGATCTGTGGTAGTCGGTGTTAATGAATATTAGAATAACCCTTAATATACATTTAATGCTTCCGAAGTGCTTTTCTGGAATAACCTTCATCAAAAACGCTCAAAGTTATGTTCATTAACAACGATTCTTTTTTCTAGACTGAGGTCTATTATATGGACATGCATATGGTATGCTGACCTCTGAATGTATCGTTTTAGTTTAATGATGGACAAAACAACCATTCTATCCCATCATTTCAAAAAGGTTAAGAGAGAAAAACAAAATACTCATCTGAAATCTACATGAAAAGCACAGACAGATTAACAAAAGCTGCACCAAAATCTTCTTGTTTAGATTAATAAACAAAATAATTAAAAGAAGTTTAGTTCTCAGGTCCATTATATTTAAATCTAAATCCAGACAATATAAAAATCGTACATTCAGACGAAATCATAAACCAGCAACTAATTCGATATCTGCAAAAATACGAAAAAAAAAAAAAACAAGCAAATGCTTGATCCCCATTTGCCTTTTACATTTAAATTATGTTTTCAGTTCCATATCAAATAGAAATTAACCTTTCGCGTACTTTGATTTCCTTCTTCATTATTGGAATCTACAGTTCTATGTTAGAAAGTCCATATTTTCATTAGAACATACAGTTCTATGTTAGAAAGCCATATTTTCATTGGAAACTACTGTAACAGTTCAATGTTAGAAAGCTATATTTTCAGTGGAAACTACTGTAACAGTTCAATGTTAGAAAACTATATTTTCATTGGAAACTACTGTAACAGTTCAATGTTAGAAAGCCATATTTTCATTGGAAACTACTGTAACAGTTCAATGTTACAAAGTTATATTTTCATTGGAAACTACTGTAACAGTTCAATGTTAGAAAGCTATATTTTCAGTGGAAACTGCTGTAACAGTTCAATGTTAGAAAGCTATATTTTCATTGGAAACTACTGTAACAGTTCAATGTTAGAAAGCTATATTTTCATAGGAAACTTCTGTAACAGTTCAATGTTAAAATGATATATTTTCATTGGAAACTACTGTAACAGTTCGGTTTTAGAAAGCTATATATTAGAACATACATTTCTATGTTAGAAAGCCATATTTTCCATAGCTAACGTGACGGTTCTTTATTCTTGTTTATTTTATTCTATAGCTTATGAAAGTGAAACATGAGTCTACCTTTCGCATAGTAATAATGAAAAATGAATTCTTTTCATCAGATAGTAATAATGAAATATGAATTCTTTTTATCAGATGGATAATGGTTAATATAATACTGTTACCAAGCTGGTGTTTATTTATTATATTGTTACTGTAAAAAGAGTTATGCTTTCGATTAAATGAATTCCAAATCCCAAATCACCTCTTCCATTTCACACTCCCATGTCAATCCATATTGTAAAGATAAATAAGCTGTAATTCGTCAATGGCTGTTCTTAATTACGCTTTGTTAACCATGTCCGGATTTTCTTTCATATCTGTCTGTAATCGTATTCATATTTGTCATATTAGATATACTACTCGACAGGAACTCAGAAACCTCTTGGGTATCGTTAATATGTTGGGAAAAGGAAATGCATTACGGGATTGACTTCCATGATAGATGTACATCCTTTCACCCGACGAGGAAGTTCGCAGTCCATACTAGTTTCAACTATATATTTTAATTGTTCGCTTAAATTTATTGTCAAATAAGTGTTCATTTTCATTTTCGAACACGAGACATTTACTTATATCACGGTATCGAAATTTCCTCAACTTATCATAGCTTTTTACAAACAGTCTGGATACGACCTTATTCATTTGAACGCGGCACTTTAGTTTTCAGATATTTCTAGACAGAATACTTCACTTGTCAAGCCCTTCAAATTACCTTATATAGACATTAGGTGTACATGCACGCGAGCCAAAACTAAATCAGTCAATCAACGCTGCTGTATTGACCAAAACTATTCCAGTAATAACTACATTGAATACGGATACTCTCATTAACCCAGAATTAATTTTGCCTTCATGACTGCCCCAATCATCCAATGTTTTTTTTTTCCCTGCAAAGAAAGTAAGATATATCGTTTAATGATAATGAAGAATGACTGCTAAAAATAACTTACAGATACTAGCAGTGGTAACATATAATGAGCAAAATGCTTTTAAAAAAAGTAAAGCAATCGTGAACTCTAGAAGGCTGTATATTTGAACAATCTTTTTGCTGTACAGTTCTGATACTGAAACATTCTAATCATTTCAGTAGATACATATGTGAATGTTGTGTTAGACCCAGAGGAACAATGAGAAATGAAAAACACTAAGTAAACAGTAGTTAATGTAGGAACCAGAAATAGAGGTTTATCTTTAACTTAAATTATATTGAAATACACCAAATGACGAGTTAATGCATTTCACAGTGCAAATCCACAGAAAATTGGTAAAGTGGTGGTAAACTTTAAAAGCATATAAAAGTGTTGATACTTTTTATTCTATCGAAGTTTTATAATAGAAAAAATTCCGGTAAAAATCATCTAACTCTTGCAATTGTCCTTTAATTGATACGCTAACTCATGTCGGCAACAACCATGAACCATGAAAGTATTAAATTGATAATATAATATTTCCACGCTGAGACATAATAGGGTCATATCAAGCTGATGTTTCATTATCCAAGAAGTACAATATCGATTTAATATTGCCATGATCATTATCTTATTTTATTCAATCCGAGTGAATCGTTTAGATTCATTTAACTTTAACTTTGTTGGTTGAATTAATTCACTGTTAGTTGCTAATGACATAATTTTAATACACAATTCATTTGTAACAATTTAAGCCAATAACTTTTTCAATGTTAGCTGGTAGTCGTTGTACTTCAATGAAAATCAAATGCACAATATTTCATGGTTTTTAAACGTTTCAGTCTGCGCGTACAAGGACCGTCTTAAACATATATAACACTACCGTTACATCCAATGAACATTGTCGAAGCTTCCAAAAACGTCTCATATCAAATGCACGACACAAAAGTGATCCCAAAAACATGTCGTACGCTCGGAATTTGATATCGTACTGCATTTTTTATTTTTTTTTTTTTGAGAAAGATTGTTTCTTTATTCGAATTGTTATACACAAAAATGTTTGAAAGTCAAGGAAATAAGCTTTCCTCAAAGAGCTGAAACATTAAATGAAGTTAAATGATCCTCCAAAGATGAATGCGTTTTATATAACTGAATTACTAATTAAAATCCCTTATGTTATCCAAATCTATAGGAAATTTACTGCTTCTTTATTTTTGTCTTTCCGTACCTTACTCTATTTCACCAACAAAGTTTAATCAACAAATAGGTATATGTGGGAAATAAACAAGTACTACCTTTCAAAAAGATACCCGGAGCATTCAGGTGGTACCCTATGCGTAAATCCATCATTTATATGACTCTCTGATAATACTTAATTGCCCTTAATATGGCGGTTATATTCTGACAATTCTGAAACATGAGCACATGGACTTTTCCCTGACAATTTTCACGAACAGTGCATATGAAATCGAGGTAAAACAAATTATCAAACATTTATATATCATAACAACTTGAAACAAACGTTGCTAGAACTGGGAGGAAATGTCAATTATAACTATACACGGGTAAGACGTATAACCGACGGCCATCGAGTGAAGATGATCTATAACACATCTTTTAGCAGACTATCAAATTTGCGATTATTGATAAATGTATTAATCGAGAAACTGAAACTCCTTGAAATATGTCAAAGGAAAGATATGTTTAATGCACAATGTTTTGTACATAAATCAGGCCAATATTTCTCGATGGAATTGTTTTACATTTGTCTTTTCGGGACCATTTATAGGTTGCTATGTGGTATGGGTCTTGCTCATTGTTGAAGGTCCTACGGTGACCTATAGCAGGGGACTGGAATCGTACAAATTTCTATATTCTATATGACTATCATATAAGTGAGAGGTTTAGCTAGCTATAAAACCAGGTTAAATCCACCATTTTCTACATAAGGAAATACCTATACCAAGTCAGGAATATGACAGTTGTTTTCCATTCGTTTGATGTGTTTGAGCTTTTGATTTAGCCATTTGATAAGGCACTTTCCGTTTTGAATTTTCCTTGGAATTCTGTATTTTTTTTATTTTACTTTTTTCAAGACAATTCGACAAAGGTGAAAATGACTATTTCACTATCTTTATTATGTTTATCAGAATATTATATCTTAAGTTTAAATTTCCGTCCGTAAATTTGTCTCATTTTTATGACGCATTCATCTTTTTTCGTTGTTCTGAATGTATACGTTCTCTAAAACCGCGCGAAAATACAAAATGGATGGATGCGTTCTAGGTTTGTATAGAAATTCGAAATTTGCCACCAGTTGATACTGTCCAGTCTAGTAAAAAGATATTTATGAAAAAAAAAAAAAAAAAATAAATAAATAAAAAATTTTAAACTGTACAATTGTTATAAAAAAAATTGATCGCAGATCTATATATATGTTAAATTCTTTCACCTGCTGTACATCATGAAATATTTAACAAGTCTATGTTTGAACACTAACAATGACATCATTTTCGTCCAATCAAGGAAAAGATCCACGAAAAAGTTATTACTATGTTTTGTCATCATAAAGGTCAAGTGTAACAAATCGAAACTATACTGACTGAGTCAGAAAAAACTTCAAATAAATATAGCTCTATCATCAAAATAAAATCATCCTTAATATGCACTCGCTTACCTGTCTGTGTTGGTTGTTTATCAAGTTGATGGTCATTTCACTGGTCGAAATGAAAATTGGGAGGATTAAGTGCTTAACAAACTATTCAAACGTTTGACCTTTTTTACTTGAAATGCCTTAGGATTCTACGAAAAGTTTTTTAAACATACTTACTCATATCTAACGCGTCAACGGTTTTATTATGTTCTTTTATCATTTATATTATTAGATTCAGCACGTAACATATGCAGTCTTTTAATGCGACCCTTGGATATCGTAAACTGTATATCCGCTGTTTACATTTATACTTAAAAGAAACATTGTGTAACTACTGTTCCTTTGGGGACCACTGTGTTGCCAATATTTCCATATCAGATGAAACATTACGTATGTACTTATTCAGAGAAATGTCTACTTAATTTTATTAGTATGTCATAAATTTTTTTTTCTTTATAATAAACAGATAAAAACTCCAATCATATAGATCATAATGAAGATTTGCTACGAAATCCTCGAATAGCATACACAAGTTGCGGGAAACAATATTCCCTAATTGCTTAACTTTTACCATAGATCTAGTCAAGAACAAAAGTATTGAACCACATCAAGAGAGGAACATTTTATATTGTTAATTGTCTTTTTTCTAAAAGGTTTTAAGGTTTTCGTAAGTTGCTGATCAAATTTGGACATTGTATTTTGAACATAATTTATTTTAGTACATTTTCTACATCTATTTTTATAGAGCTTAACCCAATATGATGGTTTTTTTTCTTTCAATAAATGAGTGTTGTCAATGAATATTATCAGCTTCTGTATATAGGAATGCTTTGATGTTTAATCTTGAACTTTGTAGTATTGAGTTGTTATCGTTTATCAAGTGGAAATAAGGTTTTTATTTTCCAAAAAGTACCTACAAAGGGTTTTATCTTTACACTTAATTAGCATCGAATCAACAGTCATTTGATGAAATCCCGGATTACAAAGTTAGTGAACATATCTCAAAACAAACAAGAGAGTTAATTGGTGCACGCACCAAATTTTTGGGCCGGAATATGGAGGTTTTTGGTGTAAAAATAGTGCAAAATATTATATAAACAATCTGTTTATTGAGTTGACTTTAATCCTCAATTTCAGAACTGTTCCAATCCGGCAATAAGTTATGATAATGCTATAAAATATAACTTAATTGAGCAGTTGATGAAATGGAATATCATTTAATTCATTTTCAAGACTTGATTTTGAAACTCATGACTATCAAAGTTGCATCTACTGACAAAATATTTGTATTCCTCATCTCAGATTTAATCAAACGCAGTCTTTCACCTCATTTACTCATCCATGAATTTTATGTCAAGATGACATATTTTTTTAAGACCCTCCTGACTATTAAAGACGCATCTACTGACAAAATATTATTTCTCTACGAGTTGTATTTCAGATATCGACTCTAACGCAAACATTAATCAGTCACTCATATATGAAATGTAAGTCAAGATTACCTTATTTTTATCAGGACCGGTTTTGGTGAAATTTAAAGTATCAACAAACAGTCATAAAAATATGAATGTAGCTTTGTATGATATTTCACAATGAATTCTGCTCAAACCGATGTGAAGGGTCAACTTGAACTTACTACCAGTTATGAGAAATATTAATCATTGTTGAATGCCTCATGGTAACTTGAAGATGAAGGACAATAAAAACGTTCAGTTCTGGAGTTTTTACCATGTATTGATATTAATATTGTCTCATGTACATTTACTCCATATCCTTCATATTTTCATTGGGTATACGGCAGACTAAAAAAACTGCTTACATACTACCACTAAAAATCAGAAAGCGTCATACAGTATAGCAAATTATTCTCATCGTAACAGCCGAGAAATCCTTGACAAAATGTTTTCATTTCTGTTTGGTTGCAGTAAAATTGCAAAGTTTTAGCAAACACCAAGTAGATATTTGAGAGGTTTGAAAATCACTTCCAGTTACTGAAACATGTTACCTATAAAAACTCCCGAGATCGTTTACGTTGAAAGTAAAGATATGGGTCATTTTCAAAGAATGTCGAATTTTGAAATTTTGAAATTGATTTAAAATAACAATTTCAAACAACCCTCGTCATAAGCAAATCAAAACAAACAGTACGTATAGAACAACATATAAAAAGATGCAATCTTGGTAATGTCATACAAAAATATATTGAAACATTTTTTGATAGGTGGTGCAATATTTTGTCTCTCCTGTAACCTTGTTCTAAAGAAATTTCGGGTTATTTAGAAAAGGTTTCGATAAAATTTTAAGCTTGTTTTTTGAAGCCAATAAGATTGTTTTCAAGAGTTAAAACTTCTATATATATTCATTCTGTGAAATAATAGATTATTTGCCAATTTTTCATGTTGTACTGAAAAATGCCTCTAGAAATTGGTTTTCGAAGGTTATAAAAATAACCACCAGTAATACAAGTCTAAGATAGCAATTCATATTGTTCAGCATTTTTCCTCTCTTTCAAATAAATCCAACATCAAGTAAATCCCACGCAAGTTGGTTTACTTCTGTCTTTATTTTATTGGTAACAGGAACGTACGTTAATGATATATCCCTATAATAAGTTCTATCCTGTTACCTTTTTGTCTATCCTGTTACCGATAGCAGTATTGCATCTGTATATGCTAAATTGCGAAGATTAAGACGTTATAACCTTTAGATGAGTTCAAACAACGAAACATTTCATTATGTGTGCAACTATATGTTATTATAAACCCTTTAAAGACGTTTCTGTCTACTATTGTCTATCCTGTTACTGTAACCATAGCAACTATGGTAACAGGATAGACATAACAGGATAGACTAATTTCTTCATTTTTGAATGCTGTTGTAAAATAACTACTCCCTTTGATGAAGTGATAATGTTTTTCTGTTGTGATTTTGGTTTCCACCATGTTATTGCACTTTTTACAAGTATAATATTGGTGTAATTAATCAATATGTTGGTAACAACATAGACATGACAAAAAAGTACTCACTATTTTTTTCACTAAATGTCTTGAAATTTCTTTTCTCTACACTGTTATACAAGAAACGTGCTGTTTTAAATGTTTAGGTAACTTTGCGGTTTTGAAATCAACATTGATTATAACAATATCCACAGGGAGAACAATTAAACAGCTGATTTAAGTAGCGGTAACAGGATGGACATGAACTTCATGTACGCTGATTGAATTTAGCTTGTAGAAAAAATGTTACGTATAATAATGAAGAAGCTGCGATTTTTCGTTAGAGTTATTATAAACGTTTTAAAAAAGACCTTTTTGCAGATATCAAGGCGATCAGAAAATAGGAAAAAAATCATTTGAAATGTGTTACTCTGACACTGTACGCACATAAAATACGCAAAAATCGGACTTAAATATATTTTAATCAAATCAAAATATATCTAAATCGTGTATATTATTAATGTTCTGACTCATAAATCCTACAAACTTTGTTTTAAACACTTACAACTGCATTTTCCATTAGAAATAAAAATTTTAGCATGGGTGTACTGAAAATTCGACATTTTTTGAAAATGACCCATATCTTCATTATGATTATATTTCTAAATCTCTAAATGATGAAAACTGTATATATATTAATCATGATAATCAAAATAGAACATAAAATAACTATTTTGAGAAAAAAAAAAAAAAAAAGCAAACTATAATTCATTTCCTATGTTCCGACGACGAGTTGTTGTAAGAACATGGTAACCTGTTTACATTTCTAAAAATAACCTGGTTTGGGAATTCCCCAAATATGGGTCACGCATTCTGTGCATAATAAAACAATGAACACTCATTGTTATGAATATGTTTAAGTTTAATAAAAAATGTATTTATTTCAATTACCTAAAATCTTTGTTTTTGCATATACAGAAAATATTAATATAGATCCGCAGAAAATCATGTAACAATCTCAAACCCATATCATATAATGGACCGGCTTAGTGCCGGCCCATAGTCAGTATATCTAATCAATAGGTCGAACCAACTTCGCTGAATGTATTAAACATCAAAGCCATTTTTGAAAAGTCCTTCAATCTTACTTAAATTCATAGTATCAAAAATTCGTACGTGTACCTAAAGGTTTTTTAAATAACCATTTGGCATATTCTGGAACATGTGACCATACATGCCTCAAGTTGAATACACATTGCATATTTGATATATTTTGAAAAAAAATTGGAAATTATCGACGAATAAGTACAATCTTAAGCAAACCAAAATTCTACTGAAGTAAATATTGGCATTAAATATGAAAAAAAAAAATGAATTTTTAAATTTGAAATATTGTTTCAACAGCAATGTGAAGTGCTAAATAACATTTTGATATTATGGATATATCAAAAAAGTACAAACACATGTAAAATCTCTTAAATGCTCGTATTTTCAGTATCTATAAAAAAAAAACTTTTTGATTTTGACCCTGTGAGTGAAACACATACAGGAGAATAAGACAAATATTTAGATCCGTACTGAGGAGTGCTTCTCTAGCATATATTATCACAAGAAACTGGAATGTGTTCACATAATCATGATGCCTTGTTACTGGTTTTGTTTATCGTCTACTCATTGTAAGTTCTAGGAAAAAAAGGAGCAAACCAATTGGAAGTCAGTATGTAGCAAGATCACTAAATAATTGATATACAAGTGGAAATCAAATGTTAGATATTAATATATAATATTTAGTCCGTTTGGCTTTGTGCAAAATATAAACGGTAGTAAAACTATGACCCGAAGTTAATCCGGGATAAATTTAGGAAGTGTGAACGTCTTATCCCGGGTTGACCCTGGATTGAAATAACCCCTAGTTTTAGGTAAAGTACATATTTGGCGAACCCACGTAAATTGCTTTATCTATGTGAAAGTTAAGTTGAGTTTATGTGGTGTTGATACGGTGGTGACACACGATGATTGCTCACGTCATTTGAAATTACAGAAGCGAGATATGAACTATGCCAAGGCTCCGTGTTGAAGACCGTACTTTGACCTATAATGGTTTACTTTTATAAATTTTGACTTGGATGGAGAGTTGTCTCATTGGCATTCATACCACATCTTCTTATATCTATATATGCGTAGTCTTAAGATGCCCATTCAACAGCATTAATTACCCCCAAAAAAAAAAAAAAAAAAAAAAAAAAAAACAACAAACAAACAGACAAAACAAAACAAAGAAAAAACAAAACAAAAAAAAAACATCTACTTTGCCAACATATCGGTTCCATAATCGACTTACGAAAATACAATTACTCAAGCGTCTTCAACAATCAAACGTCTTGATGACATTACAAGGACAATTAAAAATCAAATGACAGCGGATATAAAATGTAAAACTTTTATATGCATCATGAATAAGTTTATGATATTTTCTTTACACTTTCCATATGTTGTTAAATAAGTATGACTATCTTATTAAAACCTGTCATGCGTTTCACAAAACAATCTTACGACTACAGTTGATCGTAATTTAAGTTAATTGAATTGTCCAAGGCTTACTTACGCAGGCCAGATGAAAATTTATATTTAAGAAAATTCGGACTTCTAGATCTACATATACAAATACTTGATATTGAATGAAAAATTAATGCAAAAATATTTGAAAACTCATGATCAAAGTAAATAAATGCTTTTTGATCAAATTTTATCCCTTTCATGATGGCAACTTTCCTTTTGGAAATAATTGTGCGAAACAACGACCTCTTTTTAAAAAATAATTAGTTCATCCACAGGATACGTTTTAACTTAATTCTTATCTCAATCTAACTCCAACTGCTATCAATTTTAAAACGTAAACTCCATTGATTCGTATGTTTAAGCTACTCAGAAAATTGACAATTACAGGCCTTAATTTCCAGTTGTCAGCTTCTAGAAACAAATATAGCAGACGTCTAAAAATCGGAAAGAGAATAATAAAAGCACCTATTGTTATTGATATAATGGATCTAAGATTTTGATATTCATCCAGGAAATGGATCATCTTTAGAAACAATTTGCACCAGTCTATCTTTTCCCTAGAATAGTTCTCACGTCACAAGCATTATTAATTGATCATTTCGATGACAATGAAAGATTATCTATTTTTCAAATCTCTTTCAGAAACTGTTAATTTTGCATAAATAAGAGCTGAGTCAGATCTTATATTATTAATACATGTTACATAGATTCAATGCTTTACTGTTATAATTTGGCAATTCCATTGATCGATTAGAATCCTAATATGGAGCGCAGAATATAAATGATTGATCGACAATGTACCAATATAAAATTAATTACAATAAAGTTAGCTCGGTCTCAGTGCATTGCATTGGAACATGTTGCTGATATATTGTATGAAGATATTGCAAATATATTTTACAACAGACGAATAAATTGAATAGGTGTATGCTCAAGTAGTACTTTGTTGTATCAAAAAAAAAAAAAAAAAAAAAAAAAAAGAAAAAACAAGAGCCAATTTGAAAAGCACAAGGAATAGATTACTTTAGCTGTATTTGACAAACCTCTCGGAAATTTAGGTCCTCAATGCTCATCAATTCGAACTTTATTTTGCATTTCTAACTTTATTAATTCGAACGTCACTGATGAGTCTTTTGTGGAGGTACGACCGCTGGGTCGATGCCACTGCTAGTGGAGGTTCTTTCCTTAGGATACCACCAGTCCAGTAGCCAGCATTTCTGTGTTGACACGAATAATAATTGATAAAGTCAAAATTATAAATTAACTGTTTACAAAACTTTGAATGTTTCGAAAAACTAAGGATTTTCTACCCCAGGAAAGATTACCTTAGCCGTATTTGTTAAAACCTTTCCGAAATAAAGTTCCTCAATGTTTTTCAACTTCGTACCTTTAAAAGGCATTTTAACATAAATACCTATGTATACGAGGGAAATGAATGCGTATATAAATATGACGGAACATATTTTTATTTGCTCTTATTATCACTGTCCACATTTATCTTTAACTCCATTTCAGTTAAATTATTCTCTTTCACAACAATGTCCCCATATCGACGATGACCGGTTATCCTCCTGGAATCTTTTCACTTATTCTACATTGAAACACACACAACACAAAATTAAAATCAATCCTACAAAGAAACCAATGAAAAGAAAAGAATTCTCCAAGGCAAAAGGTAGGACCAAATCTCTGAATTTATTTCACGCCATGCCCATATGTTTAAATTTCTTCAATCTTCACTAAAATTCACATTTTAATAGATTCAGATGTGTCAGATTTTGGACATTTACTTTTTGAAAAAAAAACCTTACATTATTCTTTAAAAAATACATTCAATAGAACTTTTCATATATATAATGTAGAGTTGAGAATGGAAACGTGGAAGGTGTCAAAGAGACAACATCCGCCAAGAGCAGAAACCAGCCCAAGGTTACCAATGGGTCTTCAACGAAGCGAGAAAATCCCACACCGGAGGCGGGCTTCAGCTGGCCCCTAAACAATAATGTATACTAGTTCAGCAAAATTGACGCCACACTAAACTCCGAAACATATAAATGAACAAAAATAAAAAAAAACACGCAAGACTAATAAAGGCTTGAGGTTCCTGACTTGGGACAGGCGCAGAAATGCGGCGGGGTTAAACATGTTTTGTGAGGTCTCAACCCTCCCCTTTACCTCTAGCCGATGTGGAATAAACAAACACACAGCAATAAACGCTGTAAAACTCAGTTTAAAAAAATGTAGACTCTGTTATATTCAAACTTCATTAATTTTCAATAATAATAAAAATTATCCACAATTTAATTTGATAACGATTTTCAACTATTACTTCTATTTTTATTTCGAATGTTATTTGACCATGTAAGCCATGTATTTATTTGTCGTTCTGTTCAATATTTCTCACATAATTTTGCGAATATTTCTAACAATTTTGGATCGCTCTTCAACTTCGCACTTTATTATGCTTTTTTAACTTTTTGATTTGAACGTCACTGATGAGTCTTTTACAGACAAAACGCGCGTCTGGCGTACAAAATTTTAAGCCTGGTATCTATTATGAGTTTGTTTTTCTATTGTAGAGGATGGAACAGAAATCTTAGTTCGGCAGTGTGGTGACAATGATTGGGGAAGCCATTGTGGTGACATCATGTATACAAATGGCGACTCGGGTACAGAGCGAATTAATGGATGTCTAGAAGCATGTGATCATGATGGATGCAATACTGCAAACCGATTGTTTACATTTCAAACATGTATATTCACTTTACTTCCTTCATTAATGTTTGGTATATTTCGATTGTGATATTAATTGGTGCATTTCAAACAACAGAGAAAAATCTTGTCACAAGTAGACATATGTTTCAGGTTTACGTTTTGAAGATATTCAAAGGATTGAACTCAGTATTATAAAAAAATGGACTATAGTATTTGTAACATTTCCTTAAAGAGGCGTTTGTGCGCATAAATACTACCATTTAAAAGTAGAATGAAGGTTGATAACACAAACAAGACAACGAAACATCGAAGAGACGTCAAAAGGCAGAAACAGAATGAGAAATTTACTTTTTTATCTTCCGAAATTTTCAAATGTATCATCTTTATAATCTATGCATTTTAGCGTTGTGTACTTTACTTGCCACCAAGTTGTTGTCCTTGTAATTTGTAATTATTTACTCATTTCACTGAAGGAGATTGTAAGCTGAATAATGTCTGATTAACGATTACCTTTAAAACGAGAGTTTACTGTATCTTATCACCAGCCACCATCTTAGAGCAGAATTGTGACGTAGGTTTGATATCCCCATTACTTTCCCTCTGCTTAGAGAAGCGGATGTGATGAGAGTTCAATAGCTGTATTACTCTCCATCAGCTTACAACAGCAGGTGTTTAGTGAATTTTCTTCTGTTCGTTCATATGTACGTCCGCACTTAACATTTGCAAATCTTCCTATAACAGTTCCATGTTTTGAAAGAACAGTAAAATATTTTTAAGACCTAATGAAACTGTGTTCCTCCTATATCGGATAGTAAATACAAATGATTTTTTGGCTTCCAATAGCAAAACATAGACCTTGCCTGATCCACTGAAGGGCGTCAGTATGGCTGTTCAAACCAAGACACTGCTACTTGAATTTTTCGTCTGTATGATTTTAGTCATTCATTAGCAAATAATGACTTTGCCATTTTAACGACAGGGGGATATGCATCTGTTATGTTGCAGGATTCGATTCTAATGAAGTTTTCCAAGACCGTTCTCTACGAAATGCCACTGTGCACCCTCTATTGCCACACGAAAACATTTCGGAAGAACGAACTTAACCTTATAGACACAAGAGGGCAGTGGTAGGCATTTGTGAGTCTTGTTACAGTTATTGATTATCACAATTTATAATTCGCTTAAATAAGTTTGTGGAAAGATTTTTTATGAATCGTCAGAAATATGGTTTTTCATTGGCAAATGAATGATTTATGCTCAACGCTGCAATATTTTTTTTAACTAATAAATACGAGTGATTGCATTTGAGCCAGAATACACTGGTCACTTTATTTATAGGTGTTCACACAATTTTCCGATGTCAAATTGAGGAAAAAAGTCAATTGTTTTGAGCTTATGTTAAGACGATCTACCTTTGCATACTGTTAGATGTAAATATGTTCAACAGGATGCTACACTACCTCGTCAGTGATCGTGTTATGCCATATCTTGTTGTTTTTTTGCTATTGGAGAATGTGTGATGATTGCGGATCTTTAATTGGTTCTGTTAACTTTATTCACTTTTTTTACTGAGACGATGATGAGATTGACATTTTGTGCGGACACCTTTCGTTGTTTGAGACTGTGTGTTACTTTCTGGGTGACGTTTGATTGCTGTCTCGTTAATATCTACCCCGTCTACTTTTATTTATTGTATAACATGTAATTACTTTATCCTACTCTTTCGATATTAGGACGACTATTTGAGGTCTTTTCATCAATGACAAAACAGTGTATTGGTAAAGATTTGTACATTAAAGAAGCCTATATGGCTGTTTGTTTCCTTTTAAAGTCAAATTCTGAAGGTCTTTTTAAAAACCCCTTTGAGTCCTATTTGACATGTACAACTGCAACAAGACAGATGAGAAAAAAAAAAAAAAAAAAAACAACTGGAAGAAAAATATATGTTTGTTGAATATCTGTTTCCTAAATTCCTACATTTATGCATCAGGTTAATGATAAATTTTGAAAAGGTTAAATGTTAATAGCTAAACCTTTTCACGTCATTCTTCTTCATATTGATGACAGAAAAAATACTTAAAGATGCACGAGACACTGACCGATCAATATATGATCACTACCTATCATCATAATATAGATCAACGTACATGTTTAACATACAAACACTACCAATACAATGGTTGATTTCTAACCATGGGTATGGTTTGTTCATTGTTAAAAATCTCACTGTTAAATGCGTCCTAGTACATTAAAAACTCCTCTCTCTGTGGTCACTCTCACATGGGTTTCTTCAATAATGTTACGTTATTACATTTTTGAAGGATTACTCTACTCTACATAATGACATTTTTTCTTTGGCGTTGTTGTCCACTGAGAAACTAAACTACTCATTAGATAGAAAAGATCCAAGTTTACCCAACCGCGACGATTTATATTTGCGTTATTTTTTTACTCGCGAAAATTGCGAAAATAAATCGCTCGCGAAAATTAGTTATTATACAGTACTTTATTCCTAGTGAAAAATCTACCAACAGTGTTAGTAAACCCCTATGTTTTTCCGTTGTTTGCATATCTTGTTAAATGTTACATTTTAGTTTTTTTGGATTACATGTTTATAATTATGACAATGTTAAAGGAGTGCCATATTTGAAGCAGGTTGAAACTTTATGATGTGTAATGGATAAAGTTTTTTTTATGTATCATCAATATATATTATCACCAGTTGTTTGTCTAATATCACTTGTTGCTTGCCGTTATTCTTATTATGATATTAAATTGCGTCAAGATTATGTGTTATTGCTTATTATTTTGTTACACTATTATGCCAACGTACACCTGTTACACGGAAACAAGGATTATTTCCTAATGAAAATAACGTTTTACTAATTTCGTCCCTCTGAAGCACTTTCTTAAGATAACCTGCATCAGGAACGCACAAACCAAAATATTTGAAAGCCAAGGATGTTAAAGCATACTACACTAATAGACTGATACTCTAAGACAATACCAAATTAAAAATTCCTAGGTACATATAACCTGATACTTGACCGATTAAGAAAGTAAATACGAACATTTTTGCATGGAATGTAAACAAGATCACGATCGACACAATTGAAAATATTTGAAAGGCAAGGATGTTTCGGTTAAAAATACTTGAAGAGCTATATGTTCAAAAGGGACCTAAAAATAGGCAAATACATCTAAAATCAGCTTTGCTTGAAGGAGTTGGAACCTTTGTTTCTTAATTATTTCTGAATTTATTAACTGACTGAGAATTTAAGAAAAGTTTGTTGAAAAACATGTCAGTACCGAAGCACTGACTTTTTAGTTCATGATACCCTCGAGGACTAACAGTCCACCAGCAGTGGTATCGACCCAATGCTAGTAAATGAAAATAACATTTAATTATTTTCGTGCGTCAGAATGAGTATTTCACGAGATTGTTATCTAATATGTATTTATCCCGTAAATAACTCCTTCATTTTGACATAACGTTTACACCATAAAAGAAAACAAAAAGGGCAAAGAATTCCACCCAGTATCGATGCATTTAAGAGTCTTAAAGTGTATAAAATTCAGATTGCACCAACTCACGTTAAAAGTACATAGGACGTAATAGAGATAAAGCATACTACACTAATAGACTGATAATCTTTTGTTTAACACTAAGACAATACCAAATTAAAAAAATCCTAGGTACATATAACTTGATACTTGACCGATTAAGAAAGTAAATACGAACATCTTTGCATGGAATGTAAACAAGATCACGATCGATACAATTGAAACTGCCCCATAAGAAGTTAATATATCACAGAAAATAACAACACGAAATAAAAAAGAAAAAACAACACAATGACCACTAAAAACCAGTGTTCTCTGGAGTAGTAAGCAGTCGCTACTCTACTAATGACACTAGTCGTGCTAACGAACAAAAAAAAAGGAGGACTATGGCTAGATTATAGCTTCGACGATAGAACATATTCTTGGTAAGACACAGGTTTTCAATAACGTCGTTCAATACGTGGTCTGTACAGATGTTGCAGTGTGGAAAAGAGTTCAATATGTTCATTGTTAAAAGCAATTCACAATAAAGAGTATTCTTATAGAAAATAATAAGGGAATATCATATAAACTAAACACACAGATACAAGAGAATAGAAAGTTTACAATAAGAAAAAATAAAAGTTTCATCAAGTCGCCGTAGATAGTTTTTTTAACGACCCTCAGTTCAATTTTTAAATGCGAGTCAATGTAAAACTATATGAATTTAGGCAACAGTAGTTTACGTATGTTTAATCTATAAGATAAAAATCAAAGTATATGACAAACTGTACAGTATCTGTGATAACCGTCATTGTTTCATTCGATAGATGTCTACTGAATTCGGTAAACAATAATCATATATAGTAGGAAGTGAGATTCACATAAATTGCTAGCTTCATTTTATTCTTTTAAAGAGCCATGTATAAAACCTGCTTCCTACCAACTAAAGAATAAATAAATGGAAATATGAGTATATGAGGTTCTGATTAAATATTGACTGTCTGTTGAAAAATATGTCCCAAATATGTAACAATTATGCTGTTTATATAAAAATCAATCATCTTGGCGGCCAGGTTTACAGATTTTTGTCAGAATCTGAGTCTATTATAAAAACGAAACTTGTCACTTGCACATAGGGGTCTATTGGACATTGTTTTCTTCTTTTAAACAAAGTTGACCTACTTATATTTTTCTGTCTTTAATACTTGTATAACTAAAATGGGAAATCAAATGTATATTGTCTTTGCATGAGGACAGGGGCTTTGTATGTACTTAAATTCATCATTCTAATTTTGATCAGAATTTACATTTATAACTCTCTTTTTTATTGGTGATAGAATAGATGCTAGTAATTTTGTTAAAATTTTCTTGACATTTTTACAGAAACCTGGCAATACAAGGGTGCAAATGCTAAAAATTGCCTGCTTGTTTGACTGACGCAATATTCTCAATTATAAATGAAATAAGGTCAAGGTTAGATAAACCCTGTCAAGCAGACATATACAGCCAACAATAGTTCTATACACTGAACAAAGTTGACCTTTTATATATAGTACGAGTACTTAGCATCTTACAAATATGACCCAATGATGAAAACTTAACACTGCCCTATGATCCATGAAAATGTTGTCTAGGTCAGATTTACCATGTAAGACGGGCATGTACAAACTCATCAACCATACCAGGCCTATAATTTGGTACGCAAAAGGTGCGTTTCGTTAACCTTCCAATGGGTATATACTAGACAGAAACCGCAGACCACGATTTTTGTTGAAGACCGTGTCAGAAGCGACATCAGTGTATTTTGAATGCAGCTATGTCTTGCAACATTTAGTTCTTTGAATACAGCGTTCAAAGACAAACTCAGCCTTTAATTCTGAGTTGTAAGTGATTTTAAAATAGGACTGGACAAGTTTTCATACCCATATAATCAAACAGACAAGATGTGGAGACCTTAGTACGTTTCATGTTTGTAACATCACAGGTATCCTCCAGTTGTGATGTATCTAATTTTATTGCGTTAATGTACATATCAAAACTTATAGGCACTGATACAAATTTTATGACACAGTTTTGTGTGAAAAATCAGATGACCTTTATCAACATATACTACAAACAACTCGGATATTTCAAATTATCATCCGACGCACAAGTACACTATTTTTGGACGCGGTCGTGTACTATTCAGGTACATGAGACTTTTTAAAAATGATTCTGAACAGAACTGTTAATTGCAAATGATCAATGCAGCGATATATACAAAAACATCTTACTTCACAAACGGTTACGATCATTTGTCTTGATAATTAGCTTTTATTGTTTACGGATTAGAATGCAACTTTTGCGTAGTTAGATTAGAGTGTAACTTTTGCGTGTTTAAATATATCGGTGAAACAGAAGGCTGGTTAGACAAAGAATTTTGTACCACAGATCAGACATCAACAGCAATGCAAATGTCATTCCAATATTTCAATTAACCTTTTTATTAGATCTCTTGAATTTGAGTTTTTACTATAACAAAACAATTCCAAAAACTAACAAAACTCGCAACACCTGCGTAGACAAACAGAATACTTCTGTATTTGGGATTTGGATATTGTTACTTCGTACAAAAAGTATAACAGAAATACAGAACTACAAGGCAAATTCAAAAGGGAAAGTCCACAAAAACGGACAAAATCAAACGTTAGGCTTCATCAACCAAGAGAACAAATGTTTGTAATGACAACATTGTTTTTCTGGATGTTTTATAGAGGCCATGAAAAAGCTTGAAGAATGTTAGTTATTTTCAACGCTGCTTCTCAGCGTGAACGCAGTCATGGTCACATATGTTACTTACATTTTACGGTGTTTCAACAAATAGTAAATGACCTTCTACCATTTATAAAGAAGCCAATCGGTATACATCACATCCACACGAAACAAATATCACAAGAACTAATAACTTTTTTACTCCTCTTAAGCAACACGACTGTTGTCATTAGTGGAGCAGGAACTGCTTACTCTCGTCACGTCCTTTTTCTAAAAAAGTTCATCGGAAGATACCAAGATCTTGTTGATAAATATTCAGTATTCAACTTCACAAATAATACATGATGGTCTTGATGTATAGATTCTAGGTACTGACGTTGTTTATCATCTTGATTACATGTTATAGTGTTCTTTGATTTGTCTTTGTAAATTGTTAACGTTTACTATTTGGTCCATTTTTGGTAATATCCTTCAGACGTGGCTCGGTACTTGTACATCCCGACATTGTGTTGTTGTGCTGTTGTCATGTTTTGTATTCTTGTGTTTCAATGTTGCGTATGTGCTTTGTCTATATTCCATTTTTTTTTTTTTGTTGTTTTTTTGACATATTTGTTTGTTTTTATAGTGATTGAGATTATAACACAATGCTGACTGCTGTACCCCTATTTTTGACATTTTTATAAAAATAAGAAGATGTGGTATGAGTTACCTAATATGTCTGTTTGTTTTGTTCACACATTGTTGTCAATATAATGGAATTTTATGCGACTGTGAGATCACCCCCAGTTTTTGGTGGGGTTCGTGTTGCTTAGTCTTTAGTTTTCTATGTTGTGTCATCTGTACTATTATTTGTCTGTTTGTCTTTTTATTTTTGGCCATGGCGTTGTCAGTTTGTTTTCGATCTGTGAGTTTGACTGTCCCTCTGGTATCTTTCGTCCCTCTTTCATACAAGTGAGAGGTTTAGCTAGCTTTAAAACCAGGTTTAATCAACTATTTTTTACATAAGAAAATGCCTGTACCAAGCCAGGAATATGACAGTTGTTTTCCATTCGTTTGATGTGTTTGAGCTTTTGGTTTTGCCAATTGTTAAGGGACTTTCCGTTTTGAAATTTCCTTGGAGCTCGGTATTTTTGGTTTTTTACTTTTTACTTATTATGAGTGTATCGCTGGTTTTTTGTTGGGTTGGTGTTTCTCAATCTAGATTTTGTTAGTTTTCTTTGTAGTGGACAGTTTTCCGTTCTTCCTTTTATCTTCTGGACGAAGTGTTGTCTGTCTTTCCTCAAATTTTTTGTTCCCTTGGTATCTTCTCCGCTCTTAACCAGAGGTCTTTAAAGTCAAATCCTAATGCTATGTTCACTCTCTTCTTAACGTCTACGGCAAAAAAAAAAATTGTTAGGTATTGCAATTCAATCCAGACTGCAGATACTAGTGAGCACAAGACGGCAAAAGAAAGATAACTTTAGGTGTACATGGGTTTACATCCCCAATTCAATATTGCAATAAAAACCAGCTATATATTTATAGAAGCCACGCCATATTATATATTCTATCTTCAGTAAGGAAGTAAAGTTGTTTCGTTAAGTGGGGACATCACACATCATTAAAAAAAAACTACATATACTAAAAATGAATGTGGCTACAGATTTCAATTGGCCTACTGATTGGCTTCGGTGTTGTAGATTTTAAAAAAAGGTAACTGATTTGTGGATATTGCCCAAATTTTTCCTGGTGACAGAGTTCGATTACACAATTTAATTTTAACCCCATTGTACACTTTTTGTTTTTATTTTGCCCTAGACATTCAGCAACTGTACTCATATTATACTAAACATCTTTTTAAAGTTTGTACCACCATTCTTTCTACAGTAAAACATGGCCTTCAGGAATGTTATGATTAGGTATCTTCATCCAGCGTATAAATTTAGATGTGAATTCTTGAAAATTCAAAGGATCTAGTCCAAAATCTTCAAACACAATCTTTACGATTTTGCAGTATCTTTTTATTTTTCTACGCTTACACTACTATTTCCAGTGCTCAATTGAAAGATCGTCTCATTAACCAAAGCTTTTTCAACAAAAATGGGAAACGTAGATATAAATTCCTTGTTTTATAGGTCATGATAAATCTTATCTTGTGTCGAACAACACTCATTTACACAACACATACACCAAAGAAGAGATCATAAAATGCTGAAATTTTTTTGCGAAAACATATATTCTGAATTCGGTGGATAGATATTTCAACAGGACACTACTACTGGTAGACTATTTTGTACCCATACGAAGCAGAATTCATCTAAAAAACAAACAGAAAAAACATCTTGCAAAGTTCTTTAACTTCACCTTCAGGTATATTGATTATGCCTGGTCACCCCAATAACCCACATTTCAATGAGTGCTTACATCTCATATATTCCAGTGAACTTGAGATTTAGGATACTACCGAAAGTAAAGGTCTGCATCATATTTTTTTTCGATATTAACACATATGGACGACTATCTATGCCAAATGTTATGATTTAAACTTTCCAATTGTCAACTTCTCGTTTATCATTAGTTACTTACCCTCTGCTCTATTGTATGTCGTTTACATATCTCAGTTAATACAATACGAAACGATCGTGCATGTTCACACTATACGGACTTTATTCATAATGATATGCTCCTTACACAAAACCTATGCCAATAGCGAAATGAAAAGGAACGACTAAATTTTACACTAAATTACGGCTAGACTGAATTAACGAGACAGAAGATATTTAAGATTTTAATAACTTTTTGGCTGAAGTGTAAAGTACAAATACATATACAATGCAATAGACATTTAACATAATACGTCACATTACAATCTAAACAGGGGGCCTTGGTGGCAGAGTGGTCTAAGTAGTCGAACTACTGTATCACTAGCCTGTCAACACTGAGATTGTGAGTTCGACTCCCGCACGTGGAAGTGCGCTGGACTCCAATCTAAATTGACTAGGATTGTCAGTTTTCCTACCGAATGTCGGTGGTTCTCTCCGGGCACTCCGGCTTGCTCCACCAATAAAAATTGTCGCCACGAAATAGCACAATAGTGCTGAAAGGGGCGATAAACATCAACCAATACAATCTAAACTCACAATAACACACTACAAAAGCGAACCATAAATAGTTTTTAAAGAGAGGCGAAAGATACACGTAAATTAGAATGCAAAGTGAACCAAATGCTGTTAATCAATCTATATGCCATATACAAATATATATTTAAAATGAAGTATTCAAACGCATGGAGGGAAATAACACAAATTATTCGTAGTGCATTAAAGACAAAACCCAATATTGCTTATGTGCGCATACAAGCGCAACAGTATTATGCCGTCAACGGGGTATGACCTCGCGGTTTCCGCAATCTGGGAACATTAATGAGAGTTATTCCTCTTTGCTCCGATGAAGGAGAATGACAATCGTTTTGAAAGGTCGATTTGCCGAGAAGAAAATGATTGTTTTCAAATAATTGACGTGTTCATTAACTGGAAAAAATGTTTAGTTTGTTTTCGATTTCGAGGAACAACATAACAAAACAGTTAAGGAAACATAAAAATATGCATCTTAAAAGAAGTATACATGGAAAAAAATAGAAAGAAAAAGAAAGAAATTTACATATAAACTGTTAACACAGAGATATGTCTCGCCTTTTTGTAATTTTGATAATGCAAATGTTGAAATTAAAATAGCAATGCTTTAACATGTAAGTTATGCAAATATTCAAAGTCAATGAACCATGACTAAAGGTACGTGGCTAAACAATCTCCACGGAAATGAGATGTGCCAATGCTTATATAACTGCATACCATATACCATTGACTTATCATAAGTCGTTCCCTTTAAACAAACCTAAACACAAACATTAACTTGTAAACTATGTAAAAGTTTCGGTCAATGAACCACGATGAGGGGGTGGGGCTATACAATCTCCATTGAATCGAGACTTGCAAATGCCAATAAATTTGCATACCAAATATCATTAACTTTATATTAGCGGTTCATCTTAAACTGATCTGATTACAAACTAATACATGTAAACTAATAAGCAAATGTTTCAAAGTCCATAGACCATGACTGAGGGGGCGGGGCCAAATATTCTCCATGGAAATGAGATGTGCTTATGCTTATACAACTGCATACCAATTAACATTGGCCTACCACTAATGGTTCCCCTTGATCTGACCTAATCACGTACTAATATGTGTAAACTATGCAAAAGTTTCAAAGTCCATAGACCATGACTGAGGGGGCGGGGCCAAATATTCTTCATGGAAATGAGATATGCCAATGCTAATACAACTGTATACCAAATATAATTGACCGTCCACTAGTGGTTCCCCAAAAACTGACCTAATCACAAACTAATACATGTAAACTAAGCAAAAGTTTCAAAGTCAATAGACCACGACTGAGGGGGCAGGGAAAAATAATATCCATGGAAATGAGGTATGCCAATGCCAATACAACTGCATACAAAATATCATTGACCTACCACTAGTGTTTCACTATAAACTAGACCTAATCACAAACTAATACATTGTTGACGCCGCCGCCGACGCCGGAAACAGCATACCTATGTCTCGCTTTTTGACTTCGTCAAGGCGAGACAAAAAAAAAAACCTATATGAAGTTTCAGCAGACGTGTTGACGGAGAAGGCCTTTTGTTTCATATGAATGAAAGGAGACGAGGGGCATACGTCAACTATATAGCAATCCAAACAAAAACACACAAAATAGACTGCCAAGAAACAAAACCGAATCTGGAAATTCGTCAACAAAATGGGTCACTCAAATTATAATGTAATGATAATTTCCTTTACTTCACACTTGTATGAACTAATCTATTCTTAAGAGTCAATCTGTATAGTATGTGTTTAATGAATTCTTCTCCACAAATCATTCAGAAATTCAATCATCTACCCCGTGGTCTAAATTCAAGGTATCAATAGCAGTCGTCTTGTATGGATATAGAAAAAATTGCACGGACATAATTTGAATGTGTATGTCGCTTGCATTTCTACACGCAATAATCATAGATTTTGGATTAACGCCAACGATACAGTAACCCAATGACGCACACATGTAAAATAAAGTACATTTATATAGAAGTAAACATTTGATCTTAAAACACTGTATTTTTGTATTTAACCATTTTGTTCCGATTTGCTAAGTTTGAACAATTGTGAAATGGGACATCGATAGGTACCATGACAATTATTTTGTATAAAACATAAACGTGTTTAGTTCATTTTTTTATATAAATCTAATAAGGGTTACACAAAGATAAAAATAAAAGTAACTCTCACATCAGCATATTTACTCGTTTTTATAAAGAATCAAAACGTTGCCATAAGTTTTACGGTCACTATCTCGAATTGGTTGACCGATATGATGTGTCGGTGTCTCAACTCACTAGCGACATGTTTTCGCGGTCTTCGATCAATCGATACAAGCATAGTCGTCTCATCTGTAATTTTACAGGTTGCGTTCCATTCTCTATTGTGACATTTTGACTGAATGTTGGTTCGCAGGGGAAAGGGGGTAAAACATGTCAAACAGGAGACGCTTAAGTTGCCGACGCACCCGGTGTCGCTCCTTTCGGAGTTTATGCAATTCTATTAGTCTTTCTTTGTTGCTTTGATTTTGTCTCTTCTTAAATTTACGAGATTTGAACATCGGTCAACTACTGTCACATTTACTTACTGGATATATTATTTTGAAATATTATTATAGCAGTTAATTGTTTGGTTGTAGCTAATGAAACGATAATCCTAACTTTAAAATCGACAAAATGAAACCATGAGAAAATATTATTTAATTTTTGCAGTAGGGTGAAATCATTGGGTAATAAAATAGGCCAGTATAACGTTTCAATAGGAGCAGTTAATGATATTTTGCGAGATATTCTGTGTTCTCTGTCAAACTATGCCATCAGACATTAAACGTTGTCATTTTGTCATAATTAGACATTATACATTGCCATTTCAATTTACTTTTAACAGTTCAAATTGTATACACATTTTGGAGCTATTCTCTCTGTTGATTTGTTCTTCTATTCATATGACATCGTACACGAACTTCCTAGAAAGAATGAAAAGAAGCTAGCATTATTCTTTAACCTCATGTTCACTTATATAAATGCCCTTCTCTCACTAAATAATTTTATGTTTGCTGACTATTTTTAAAGCATCTACCCGATCGAACTTGAAATAAAGTAAACACAAGTTTATAAAAGACTCATCAATGACGCTCGAATTTAAAAAAATTACAGAGGCCAAATAAAGTACGAAGTTGAAGAGCATTAAGGACCCAAAATTCGTAAAAGTTTTGCCAAATACAGCTAAGGTAATCTATTCCTGGGGTAGAAAATCCTTAGTTATTCGAAAATTTCCAGTTTTGTAAACAGTTAATTCATGTCAACAAAGAAGTGCTGACTACTTGGCTGGTGATACCCTCTAGGAGAAAAACTCCACCAGCAGTGGCATCGAACCAGTAGTTGTAAATAAACTCATCATAGATACCAATATAGAAATGTTGTACGCCAGACGCGCGTTTCGTCTTCAAAAGACTCATCAGTGACACTCGTATAAAAAAAGTTTAAAAGGCCAATTAAATTACCAAGTTTTAGAGCATTGAGGACCAAAAATTTCAAAAAAAAATTTGCCACAAGTAGGTCAACCGTTAATTATTTCGTCTTCACGTTTGGTTTTTATTTTATTGTGACGGTTTTCAATATTGTGTCTGGTGATGAGTCTTTTTTTTATTAGAGAACACATATATAAATTTTCGACGTAATAACTTTGAAAATTTCACAACTAGAAGATTATATAGTTCTTAACTGATATACATAAATTCTAAATAAACTGAAATACTTCCGTACATTTTTGCTTAACAACACAAACAAAATATATTTAAGGGGGTACGTATTTTTTGGGGGGAAAAGGAAGAGGGGGAAAGGGGGGTGAGGTGGTGGTGGTGGTGGTGGTGGTGGTGGTGGGGTAGTAGATAAATTACTTTGATTTTGCCGATCGGAATGTAAACTTACAAATTGTCGTTTGTGATAACTTTTACAAACAAAATATTTACCCTTAGAGATGAAGTAATATATGTTCAATAAAGGCAACAGTAGTATATCGCTGTTTAATAGTCATAAATTGATTAAGCGAGAACAAATCCTGGTTACAAACCAAAACCGACGGAAACACATCAACCACAAGAGGAAAACAACAGAATCAACAGAAACACTGAACCGCAACAAAAACAAACGCCAACACACACAGAAACGGACTATTTGACAACAACTGCCACACTCCCGACTTGGCACAGGACATTCCAAGAAAAAACGGTGAGTTGAACCTGGCCCTATGTCCAGCCAAACTTCCCGCCCATATTGCAACGCCAAAAACACCGCTAAAATGACAACACTACATGACAGGATCACAGCACAAACAAACGCAAGAACACCAAGGACAGAGAAACACACACACAAACAATACAACAGTACATCACAAAAGAGGGACGAAAGATACCAGAGGGACAGTCAAACTCATAGATTGAAAATAAACGGACAACGCCATGGCTAAAAATAAAAAGACAAACAGACAAATAATAGTACAGAAGACACAACATAGAAAACTAAAGACTAAGCAACACGAACCCCACCAAAAACTGGGGGTGATCTCAGGTGCTCCGGAAGGGTTGTCACAGAATATAAGTTCCACCATAATATTTATTCCAAAGATAATTTATTATGTAACAAAAGTTCCAATTGGAATAAATGTTATGTGATATTTATTCCATAAGCATAATAAAAGGACCGATGCCTTGGAATTTTTATCACATAAAATAAATTCCAATAGGAAGTTTTATTACATAATAAATTATCTTTGGAATAAATATTATGGTGGAAAATATTCAAAAAGCATAATAAAAGGACAGATGCCTCGGAATTTTATCACAAAAATAAATTCCAATAGGAAGTTTTATTACATAATAAATTATCTTTGAAATAAATATTATGATGGAAAATATTCAATAAGCATAATAAAAGGACCGATGCCTCAGAATTTTTATCACATAAAATAAATTGCATTAGGAAGTTTTATTACATAATAAATTATCTTTGGAATAAATATTATGGTGGAAATTTTATGACTGGTATAACATTTTTACTATGATCATTTTGACAATTTGACATATCATTCATTAAAATGAAAGTAATCAGGAATTACGGGTAAATTGCTTTATTAACATATATGAAAATCATTCCGAAATTGATGCCGTTTAATTATTTTGATTTTTACTTTAGAAATATATATATTCCATTAGGAAAAGTATTATGTAATATATATTCCGAATGGAAAAAATATTATGTAATATCAATTCCAAAAGGAAAAAGTATTAGGTTATATCTAGTGTAAAAGGAATAAATATCATGTAATATCTATTCAGAATGTAAAAATATTATGTAATATTAATTCCTATTGGAAAAAGTATTAAGTAATATTTATTCCAATTGGAAAAAGTATTATGTAGTATTTATTCTGATTGGTAAAAGTATTATGTAATATTTATTCCAATTGGAAAAAGCATTATGTAGTATTTATTCTGATTGATAAAAGTATTATGTAATATTTATTCCGATTGGAAAAGTATTATGTAATATTTATTCCAATCGGAAAAGTATTATGTAATATTTATACCGATTGGAAAAAGTATTGTTATATTTATTCCGATTGGAAAATGCATTATGTAATATTTATTCCAATAGGAAAAGTATTATGTAATATTTATACCGATTGGAAAAAGTATTATGGTATATTTATTCCGATTGGAAAAAGTATTATGCAATATCTTTTCCGACCCAAAAATATTATTATGTTCTATCTATTACGAATGTTGGAATGGTAAATTGGTATTTACAATTATTATGATATACTATAGTAGAAATAATACTAGTAAAAGAACATGTATCGTGAATATGGGAAATAATTGTTCCCAATGTTGCAGACATTAAATAATCATTTCAAATTATCCACAATTATTGGCATGCATATTTTACATTTAAATGATATTTGTCTCATTAGAATTAACATTTATATTTCACAGCTGAACTTGTTAAAATATTTATTTACCTTCGTTTAACATAAGGTCCATCATTTAAGAACATAAATATTTTTTCTCATACTCATCAGCCTCCATGTTTATACCTCAGGTGTTGTGTAGAGGTGAATATATCTAACTCACTAACACTTTTCAATTTACATAATAATCATATAATCAGCATTTAAAACCTGTTTTGATTTAGATAATAATCACTCAGGTGTAAACTTTAAACTTCAGCATACTAGGAACATTTGTTATACTCATCAACATATAAAATAAGTTCCCAATATCAGTGGAACAAATATAATACAGTTGGAAGAAGTATTCCATGACCGAATTTCCGCAGAACAAATATTATTATAATATTGTTTCCCTCAGGAACAAATATTATTAGGAACAAATATACGTTGACAAGGTAAGCAGATCCTGCTCCACATGTGGCACCCGTCGTGTTGCTTATGTTATTACAAATCCGGTAAATAGTCTAATTCGGTAGGTCACATTCGTGAAAAGGGAAGGGTATTGTAGTTACGACATAAGGAACATATCCGATATCATCTGTGAAACGGTTATTCAATAACGGTCAACCAACTTGTGATGGCGTCCGTAAAATTTACGAAGGAATAACAACATGTAAACCACAGAACAACAACGGACACATCGCATGAATCCACGACAGCACACCAGTACAACACAAACGAAGTATAAACTGCGCGTCACACGAATGTATCAACGCCACAAAAAAGTGACGTATTTTTGTGACGTTTATATTATCACAGGTAAATTTCTAAAATTACAATAGATTTGTGTTATTGTAGACACGTACAAGAATATAAAATTCAAGCCATCCTAGCCAGATAAACACAAAAAAACTGTAATCATAGAGTTATATTTCTTTTGCTATTTAACATCCACTTGGTCTGCCGTAAGAACGACTATTTTCCCTCTTACTTATTCCAATTTAGTGGTGATTTTCCCACTAAGGTATGAATTAAAGGAGAAATTTGTAATATAAACTTCATGCCAATAATGCAGATTTTCTATCAAGAAATGTACAAAAAAAAAAAAAAAAAAATAAAAAAATACACTTTATGAATTTCGTACGTTCTTAGTGCTTTTCTGGAATTACTATCCTTTACAATATTACGTAACGTAAAAATTGAGATATATATACGCCGTTCAGAGGGGATGTTATAAGTGGGCAAAAGGAAACCTGATATCAACAGGTTTGTCATAGATTCTACTCGTTCATGTGTGTCAATATCTTTTAAAAAATCAAGATATGACGCAGAACTTCGAGTTTCGGAAGTATTTTTAATATAAAGTTTACTAGGATATATGAGATGCAAGCACTAACGGAAATTACGATTGAGTCACAGGACGTTTTCAATATATCGTAAAGATAAATTAAAGAACTTGGGAAGATTAGTTTTCTATACACTACAAAAACGGACCTAAAAAGAATAGGCCAATATATCTAAGGTTTACTTTTCATAAGGGAGTACAAAAACAAATAAGCCAGTAGGGATGGGTGCACAATCAGTACCCATTTGAAAACCGAATATTTGTTTGAATATTGATCAGCCAAACTCAACAAATAGATTATTGATAAAAAGAAATTCCACCATTTTGATAATATCAACTGCAATGCATTTGTTGTTGGAAAGAATGTTGTCTTTTACAAAGTGAGATTTTCATGCTATTAAACAATAAATGCGTATTTACGATTCCAAGTTTTGTAGACAAAAACACGGATAAAGAGAAGATGTGGTTGATCTTTTAATTGAGTATGAGGATGGATAACGTAAAGCGTAGAAAAATCAAACGTTTTCATATTACTGCAAGATTGTAATGATTGTGATTGAACATATTGGAGTAGATTTTTAGAATGTTATAAGTTCCACATCTGATTAACTATACCTCATCACAATATTTTTGAGGGTCATATTTTACTGTAGAAATAATGATATTAAGAAGTTAAAGAAGTTAAGATTTCCAGTAAAAAGACGAGAAATGTTTGTCGTCCTTTTTTATGTCTATTCCAAAGGACATAAGGACTGGTTTATTACTATTTTTAAATCCCCTCATTCGTGAATGAAGAAGGAATATATATATGGGATTCTCGGTTTGTTGTAAAGTTTTTTAGTTAGGAATTTCAAATAATGATTTTGGAATATATAAAACACTATTGTTAGAGATTTTGTTAACTGGAACAACAACATATGTCTCATGAAGAGGGGACAAAGCATCCATAACCTTTGGCCTTTTGAAAGGCTTAGAAACCCGTGTTCTCATGATACATCGTAGTTTTCTGGATGCATAACACGACAGCCTTGATCCATTTTTTGTTCATCTGGCTCGTGCAAAACCATCCTTCTGTCATAGATGTTTCCCTCGGTTTTAGTTTGTAACCCTGATTTGTTTTCGCTTAATCGATTTATGACTATTGAACAGCGGTATACTACTGTTGCCTTTATTGAACATATATTACTTTATCTTTATTTATAGTCCTGACCTGCATTCATCAGTAACCTGAAGTTAATAGGGTGGGGAAGTTGTTCATTGTTTACGATGTCAAGGTCTTGTTAGGATTTTACATACTTTTGTTGAAGGTCGCTAATACCCTTTGTGGTTGAAAATTTTGGATGCAATTGGTATGGTAAAGAAATAAGGAAGACTTGAACAGCTATCATAGTAGGTAGATAACGGCCATAAAAGTAGTAAAGGTGAATCGTCCGTTTATATTTTACAACAATAGTCACTGAACAATGTATTAGCTTTCTTTTCAAACTTTTTCCAGAGGTACGATTGTGGCCTGTTGTCATACAAAAGTTCTGTCGGTATCGGGCATACCATGCTTTTTTTCATAAAGCAAAATCAATCAGTCTATCCATCTTCCACACTTGTTTTTTTTTTTTTTGTATCCAACAAAGTCGATTGAAAGCTTTCATCTCTTACAGCTCCAGACATCAACCATTAACCTTTTGCAGATCTTTGATAGGTTTGATAGTCTGTAAATCGTTTCCAATTTAGAAGCCACCTGAAGTCCGCCTCCGGGTGCGGGTTTGGTGGCCTTGGGCTGTTTTCTGCTCTTTAGTCTGGTTGTTGTCGCTTTGACACATTTCCCGTTTCCATTCTCAATTATATCTTAACATTTTGTAATTTAGGCTTGACACACTTGTCTAATGTTGAAGACTGAATGTTGACCTCTATTTGTCTTTTAGTGCCTTTGGATTGCTGTTTAAGTTACGTATATTTCACCCTCATCTCATTTCATTCATATCCCTAAACCAATGCTTATACTAAACAAGGTTTTATCAAATAATCCTGGACGTTCAGCAAGTAACAATTAAGTAATCTATCATTCAATCAATTAAATAATTTTCTAGATCCTACCAAAATTTTATGTTTAATAAAGTTTATAAAAGTAAGAAGATGGGATATGATTGTCAATGAGATATTTATCAAACAGAGTCTGTATAAAACTATAGGTCACCGTACGACCTTCAACAATTTCAAAACACAACCCATGTAGTCAGCTATAAAAGGCCTCATGACAAAATGTGAAACAGTTAAAATAAAAAAAATATGACTGACAGCAACCAACGAACTGAATTACTGGCTCTTTTCTTGGAACAGGAGCATTAAGGGTGTAACAGGGTGAAAAATGTTTGTGAGAACTCAATCCTCCCCCTTACAGAGACATAGTTGTAATTGTACGACACAAGAATAAACTAAAAATCAGTTGGAGATGGCTTAAATCGAAGCAAAAATACATCTTATATAAAAACAAGACATAACATACCAATCTTAGAGTACTCTCAGTTACTGAATGATAGTTCAAATAAAACATAATATGTTCTCCAAGACATAAGTATCAATCAGTGAACATCTAACGAATTTAGTGTAAAGAAGTCATAGAAAATCTGAGAAAAGCATAACATTTGTTCATTACTAAAATACAAGTAAATTGTATTGACAGGATGTAAGACCATAGGTTTTTGTTTTCTTTTCAAGAAAATATGAGACTAAAACGAGCGCTACATTAATTCTACGTTTACATAAGTTATCATTATTTTTTTTTCCTGCTTGAATTTCTAAAATTGATTAGGCGAAATGTCAACGAGTAATAATCGTGTTAAGTTGTAACAACAAACTTCTATTTTTGGATACTTTATGTTAATTGTTTATCAGTTTGTATTATACAACTTTACTTTTTTCCCTTTTAGTCTGATATTGATCAAAAAAATAAGTCTTTGATCGTGCTGATGTATCAAGATCTGTCCTAAGTTCATCTTTAAAATAATCTATTTCAGTGTTTATTCAAATAACCTTAGTCTAATATAATATTTCAATCTGGAAATTGTACTTTAACTCATACCAATTACTAGTATATAGGGATGAGAAACATCCTTAGGCATTAGCCATTTTGAAACAATCTTAATTGCATTTGGTAATAGTATTCTCTGCTTGATTTCAAAGCTTGATGTAAACAGACAAAGGTAATATAATTTCTAGATGGTCTCTAAATAAATTGAAATTTATATATAGATTATCGTATTAGCCCATTTCGATGACAATTTCTGATAAGAAAGCACAATAAACTAGATATCAAGACTAAAACCAAAAGTACTTATCTAGGGGTGATTGTTTGTGTGTACCAGTCGGAGAAAAAAGTGCATTACTAACTCGATCTCATTCCTGCCTAAATGATGCAGCACAGAGTAAGATCGTAGATGAACAATTCCTCTTTATAAAACTTGCAAGATGTTACTGAACATCACAAGGTTCCCATTTTGTATTGCTTCCTAAATTACATAAACATAGTTAACCCACTGGAATACCTATCGTGGTAAACAAAACTTCTATACTTTGCATAAAAACTACCATGTCTATTGTTTGCAGCGACCTTTAAGGGTAAGAATTCATCAGAGCATCCTTCTTTGTCCCCAAAATATTGAAAGCATAGTTATTTGGGATGAATGCGTAGCTACCATCAAAGTAATATATCCAATTGTGTCTTTAATAACAAAATGATGGTGGCCATACCAAAGGCGACCGGAGTCATCAACAATCACCTTAAAGATGATTATAAAAGTAAAATGCGTCCTATGTTTGAAAGCAATTTTTCATCAGATTGTTTTAGAATTGTATTAATAGTTTTGTCATAAACATTATCCATACACATGAGATGTAGTTATTAGTTTAAACTTACTTTATTTGCTAAATTAAAGCAAATTGGTTTAGACAAAAGTAAATCGTAATTATGAAGTCTTCTCCATAATACAATATAAATACATACAATAATAGTATAATGAGCATGCATGTAAAGCAAACAGTTTATAAAATATAATACGAGCTATAGGTAAAAAATATGTAAGGGTTCCGCGGAACCCAGTGTCTCGCCTACTTTTGCTGTTAATCGCAGACTCAACAAAATGAGGAAAAAAATTAATTAAAATATTCCTCTCTGTACTATCTTTTGATTGTAAGTAGCTTCTGTCCAAGTTTGGTAAAAATCCAGGATAGTTTATGAATCTAATAAATGTTTTAAAAATTTAAACTGCAGACTGTATGTAATGTTAACTGGAAGAAAAACTAAGTTCATTTATAAGTAAAATACGGGAAAAATGGAACAAAATTTTAACAAAATTTCCTTCTAGATACTAGCTTTTAATCATAAACAAGCTTCTGTCCAAGTTTGGTACAAATCCAAGATAGTTTAAGAAAGTTGTTAAAATTTTAAAAACTTTAACCACAGAGTGAATGTAATGTTAACTGGCAGAAAAACTAAGTCCATTTATAAGTAAAATACTGACAAAATGATTTTTTTTTTTACAAAATTTACTTCTGGATACTATCTTATGATCATAAACAAGCTTCTTTCCAAGTTTGGTAGAAATCCAGGATAGTTTAAGAAAGTTATTAAAATTTCAAAAACTTTAACCACAGAGTGAATGTAATGTTTCCTGGTAGAAAAACTAAGTCCATTTATAAGTAAAATACGGAAAAAATGGATTTTTTTTTTACAAAATTTACTTTTGGATATTATCTTATGATCATAAACAAGCTTCTGTCCAAGTTTGGTAGAAATCCAGGATAGTTTAAGAAAGTTATTAAAATTTCAAAAACTTTAACCACAGAGTGAATATTTGTGGACGCCGCCGCCGACGACGACGACGACGCCGACGGAATGTAGGATCGCTATGTCTCGCTTTTTCGACAAAAAGAAGAGAAAAGAAAAAAAAAAAGAAGGAAAGATTGAAAATTCATATGTGTGTGTTGATGATGATTGTACCGTGTCAGTATCAATACCGTTTATGAAGGTACAAAAAAAATATAAGAAACAAACCTTATTACGAAACTTAATTATCGCTGATGGATGGATTATAAAAATGAGGTTAATGCGAGACAACCTTGTCAGACGGTCATGGTCAGGTGAACCTAGCTGAAGGATATGTAAACCTTGCAATGATTCTTTAAACCAAATACTGTTGTCATGTGCCTCATATTAGCTGAAGGAAAGTGGGTTTTAAAAAAATCAACGAAAGGGTTGCACGCAATGTGTTCTAAAGATGGAGAATAATTTATAATAAACATTTTTATAATATACATGTATATTGAAATATGAAATGTAAAAATGCGGAAAAATTCCTTAAACAAGTTTATAATGGCAGTTGCACATTTTAAGCAGTTTTGCAAATTTTCGGTAAAATTTCAACTCCATTATATATTCAAACTCATAAGTCGAAGACAACCTGACAACACACAGGCAAAAAAAAAAAAAAAAAAAAAAAAAAAAAAAAAAAAAAAAACGACGAAAAGCAAAACGAAAGTCAAATATAAAGCATTTCGCGTAACCCGACCAAATCTAATGTAAAAAAGCCTCTATGCAATTTTAAAGTAGTAACTGAACTATAATCAAAACGCATCATTTTGCAATGTGAATTTAAAATTAAACATTGTTTTGTATGATCAGTGGAAGGCAATATTTTGAATTGGAGTTATCTTGTTTTGTCTACATATTGTAATTGTTTCTGAACAGATATATAAAAAAAACTCATCATAGATACCTGGATAAACGTTGTGCACGCCAGGGGGGCGTTTCGTCTACAAAGACGCATCAGTGACGCTCAAATCAGAAAAGTTAAAAAGGCAAAATAAAGTACGATATAAGATTCATACACCATTTCATGACTTAAAGTAATTTTAAATAACATAGTTTTCTTCACAAGTAAACTTAAACACATACACTTCATTGTGTATCTCAAATATCTGCATATAGTTCTTAATAATATTTACTTTATGTATTGCTTGAAAAGGACATGAATAGGATCTAAAGAATATTCATCTCATTGCACTATGTTGAAGGTAGTTTTTTGTCGCAGGAAACACAGAAACTATTCTTAAAATTATTCCGAATTCAAAGAATTATCGCATTTATTTAAAGAAGGACTTTTAATCATGGAATCAAACCCAAACATTTTCTGTAAATGTTTAACATGCTTAAATTGGTTCCAGTTCAGTCATAACTACCGCTAGTTTGTCATAAAAAAACATGCACGGAAAAAACATAGGTGCATAAGCCGGGTGGTGGGCTTTATGGATTTGTATATGTGGTTAACAAGCATTGTGAGGGTACTGCATGTGCAATACAACGCTCACCACCGGCAGGAACATTTGATGAGTTTACACTCATATGGGACAAGCTTTCGATTGTAAAGGAGGTGTGAATTTCCATTCATATTTGGAAATAGCTGATATTGATGATGTAGTTGATGATGTTGTTGACAACTTCCATTTTATCTTTGAGCGGCTAAGATTATTATTTAAAAATGCTGATGTTTTCACAACTGCCAGCCAAACCAAACACTGGAAGAATCAAGGGGGTTTTCTATTTTCAAGGTCCGCAACTTCTTAAAAATTTGTCCAACAGGGACAAAACTCAAACTTAATCTGTTACTTCTTATAGCATGACTGTATAACTATCTTAGTCTACAGATTCAAGTATGAAACTGGACGTAAAGCTAACAAGAACCAATCAATCAGGTATAACACTAATGATTGGGAAAAATGGTATTTCTTTAAGTATTTTTTCTATATTCTAAAGCCACAACTTCCATAAATATTGCTCACCCTGAATGAAATTCAAACTTCTTGAGATACTACAACATATCAAATATCTAATTAATTGAATAAAGCATTACAGGAAATACTATATTTTCAACTTATTTTCCGTGTCCTCACATACTTCTCCAAAATGTCTCAACGGAAGTATGGGTTTTGCTCATTGTTGAAAGCCACACTGCGACCTATAGTTGCAAACTTCTATCTCAATTGGTCTCTGGTGAATAGTTGTCTCATTGGCATTCGAACCACATCTCCTTGTTTTATATCAACTCAATCTGTAACATCTTATATATATATAGATTCTACCACTGCATCGAATGTGATATGATAGTTCTTCACTCTAGATAGTATTTTGAAGTATTGAAGCATAACAGAAAAAAGGTGCAAATAACTTTTCAGACAGATAGATGGAATGCAAACATACAGTCTACTTGGGCAAATCTAGTACAAACAAAGTAGGGGACTTTTAGATGTAACCAAGAAACCAAAATTTGGCAAAATTTCAGTTTACAAATTGCTGATACATGTATGACCTTGATCTTTGACCTAAAGACCTCCATCGTTTTCATCTATTTAGTCATTAACAAACCAAATTTGGTATAAGTTGTACATTTAGCTCAAAGTTATCCTTTGGAAACTAAAATTTTGCCAAAATTTCATTCAAAAGACGTTGTGACCTTTTCCTTGGACTAAATGATTTCAAAATCAACAGGGTCCGTTTCAATAAATGGGCCATAATAAAATGAAGTTTGGTAAATATATATATTTATGACTCCAAAGAAATTTGTATAGAGACTGAAATGTTGATGTCCAAAAGCAGAGTTGGACAAGGTCGCAGTTCAGCTAAATATATAAGTGCTGATGAAACATAATCCATCTTGTAGAAATGTCAGTTTTGTCAGAAAGACATGTTTTGACATTAATAGAATTGAATGAAATCCATAATATCGAGATACCAATAAGCAGAATATAAAGTAAACAACTAATCTGAGTAGACAGTCAGACAAGGTTAAACCAAAACAATTAATACATTCAAAGTATCATACAACGAAATAAGATATGGGCTGAGAATCAATTAGGTGTAGAACCACGTTTTATAATAGCCTTGTTCGGATATCACATTTATTTCTGTCAAAATACATCAGATAACCAAGGGCAGAGAAGTATTATAAATCTAGACAAATCATTAACACATGGATGAAAGGTCAATAAACCACTTCAACTGATTTGGTATCCGTAAACGTTCATTTCTTGATGAAAAAACTCTTTAGTATAAATGATACAGCAACCAAACTGGACAAGGCAGCAAAAATATAACATTTAGAGGATTCATGAGAGTATTCTACACTTAAACATTAAAGGTACCCATTTTAATGCACGAGATGCGCATTTCAACAAATAAATGTCTCTTTTTCAGTGATGCTATATATATATATATATATATATATATATATATATATATAAATGTCTCTTTTCAGTGATATATATATATATATATATATCAACATACCTTATAGCCAAAAAAATAAATTGAAAAAATATTTTCATGAAAACAAACTACTTTAAATAAAGCTAATACTAACAATGAACATCGCCCTTTCCTGGATATTCATATTTATATCTTTAACGGAAGGCTTAACACTAAAATTAACGAAAAAAGAATTAATTTTTCATTTCCTATTGTTAATTATCCATTTTTAGATGGTGAACTTCCTTGGCACCATCTTAGGGTGTTTATATATCTCAACTTGTTCGATTCTCTCGTGTATGAAACAACGTACTTGATTTTAACGAAATTAATCTCTGTATTACTGAACATGAAATTATTATACCAGGGTTTTCGATATCACAAACTTATCAAAACATTTACTAAATTTTATCATCGGTACAAGGAGATCATTCGTAAATATAAATCAACGTGCAGACATCTTATACGTTCAGGTATTTCCCATCCCATCTTTTATGGTAAGATGGCATCTTTTGGAATTGATATTGATTCACTCATAGGACCTTTGCATCGTTGGCATGATACGGGTTATGTTCTTTTCATATATTTTATGGTGGTATGACACTCCTGGAAACTCCTTACGAAAGGGATTGTGCTTGATTTTCATATGATGAAGACATAATCTTTCAATCAGTTTGAGGTCTGGAGCTGACACTGATGATGATGTCAGTAACTGCTAGTAGTCCTTTGTTAATTTATGTTGATTATTGTCATTTTACTTAGTTTCTTCTGTTACCTATTCTAACATCGGACTCGAACTTCTTTTAAACTGAATTTTACTGTGTGTATTGTCGTGTATTTGTTTATTCCACATTGGCTAAGAGGTATAGGGAGGGTCGAGATCTCACAAAACATGTTTAGCCCCGCCGCATTTTTGCGCCTGTCCCAAGTCAGGAACCTCTGGCATTTGTTAGTCTTGTTTGTTTTGGTTCATTTATATGTTTGGGAGTTTAGTGTGACGTCCATTTTCACTGAACTAGTATACATTATTGTTAAGGGGCCAGCTGAAGCCCGCCTCCGGGTGCGGGATTTTCTCGCTGTGTTGAAGACCCATTGGCGGCCTTGGGATGTTTTCTGCTCTTTGGTCGGGTTGTTGTCTCTTTAACGCATTCCCTGTTTCCATTCTCTATTTTACACAAGTATAAGATTTGGCATCTGGCTTTCATCAGCAAACAAATGGGTTAAAGGAAGATCTATAAAAGTGCAATAATTATTAAGTTCTAAGGAATGGTGCAACTTCCCCCTCCCCTATCTCTTTACAACATACTTTGATTTCATTAATGTTTGTGTCAAATAAATGGTGCATACCTCCACTTCCACTTTATTAACAACATACCTATCATTTGGTCAGATACTTTCAATTATACAGATAAATTATTATGGGTTAATTAATGGGATACATTGAATTCTTAGTGATTGCAACATCCGTGCAAATAAATGCTGAAGACTTCAATTTCCTATTTTTTGGTCTGATACACCCAAAAATCACTACATATAAATTGAAATAAGTTTATTTGTTACAATCTATATATCATGGTGCCAAGCAAATCATATAAGTTATGTTCATATCTAGATATTAATTTATCATTTATCCGGCATGGAAATAATAAGAATAATCTGCAAGCTTAATAAATATATAAATTAAAGGTGTCACTTTACAATCAGTAAATTATCCTATTCAGACACGGGCAACTATTGTTAAAGTATATTAAATTTTCAGATTGTGTCGATTATAACAATCACTTCTACACACTACAGACATGACACAAAAAATAAGTAAAAAGCTAGAAGTGCCAATGAATGATCCACAATCTGCATAGTAACAATTAGAGAAAACATTTATTTGGGATCAAAATACTATTATGCTTGGAGGAACAAATAAAAGTGTGCAATTTTCACCTATTTACATGTGTACCAATAAAGAGTGGGATACCATCCTGAAATCAACTTAAAGAAAATAATATGTTTAGTAGCAGTGACCTTGAACTTTGACATGTCAACCCTTCCCTATATCTTCTAAAATTGAGAATGGATGCTTCTATCTGTACAAGTCTCATTCCAATCAGGCAAGGGAAACTCAAGTTACCATCTGGAAACAATTTTTCTAAAATTTTCTATTTTTATTTAGTGACCTTGATCTTTGACATATTACCCCCAAAATCTATAGGGTTACTCCTCCCATCTGTATAAGTTTCATTCCTATCAAGCAAGGAATACTTAAGTTACCATCCGAAAACCATTTGTTACAGACACACAGACAGAAAGACAAAGCAATTACTATACTTATATTTTATTATGCTCCCGAAATATACAATTTTTTGTTATTACCAAGCTGCAGGGCCATTTGTCTAACCTCTAAAAGGAGACTTTCTATTGAGAAAAAAGCTTGTTCAATAGGCTTCATACTTTCAACACAATAGATCAGCATTTTTTAATCCATTTTTTGTTTTGTCCATTGGCAGGTTGGCAAAAGGGATTAGTAGCCATGTAGTTTAACTGTTTTGTTATGCATTATGTTAAAATGCCAGATTTTGATTGGCTAATACAAGGGAGATAATTAACTCTGTAACATTGCTCAGCAGGAGACAACTTATTAAATGACATCCTCTCGTGCAGACCAATCAAATTCCATAATTCAAAAGACAATGAATTGAATTTACATCAATAATTTTAAAGACAATGCTCAAGTTTTTGCCTTAGAACTTTTTCATAGACTGTCAAAATAAAATATTCATTTTGCTTTACCTTTTTTGTTTTTCAAATAACTGTAACGTTGTTATGTACATGACTTTAAATTTAAAATTTAAAAGACAATAATGGCAGAACATTCAGTGCAATATATCAAATAACATATAGCTGAGTGGATGATAGAGCAGATTGTTACCCTTCAAATAAACATTGTCAACCTTAGCTTCACCTCGGTTGACAATGTTTTCTTGGGGTAACAATTTGCTCTATCACCCTCACAGCTATGGGTTATTTATATAGTAGATAAGAACATTTAAACACAACTATCATTTCCTTTGTACAATGATGACAGCCATCTGGGATGTAATACTTACAAATGGAGGAATTTCATTTAATCAATTATTCACATGAATCGTTTATAAGAATTATCAAATAACAAATTCTAAAGAAATTTATTTCTTTTTAAAGCAATTTCAGCAATAATCATTAAATGATTGAGGTCTTATGGCATAAGTTTTGTTATGTTTCACAGAGATGTATCTTGCCTGCGCGTAATTTGAATTTTAATTTCATCATGCAAATGTTGCAATTGAACACTTTAACATGTGAACTATTAAAAAGTTTCAAAGTCAATGGAGCATGACAGCTGAGGGGATGAGGCAAAATCATCTTAACTGAAAATCATACGCTGAAAATGGAACACCTAAATCTTGCCTCTACAACTTTGATGAGCAAGATAACAAAAAACTCACAAAATTGTAATAAGTATGATTAACCATTTGGATTTTGAAAGTCTATAATAATAATTTATCTTAGAATCCAGGCCATTTAGAGCTTGACCTATGGCACTTTAATTTGTCAAGAGCCCATGTAGGTATATAGGTGCCCTTAACTTGTTATTGTTGTGTTGTTGGTGTGCTGTCTCATCAATATTTGTATACCATGAATATTTGCTTGTCCAGATTGCCATGCTGGTAGATGAATGAAGGTGTCAGACATATTTCTAACCAGAATACTTATGAGTCATTTCAGATTAAGTTTAATTTAATTCTGAATGTTCAGAGGGGAACATTTTCACAAATTTTAATTGTGAGTATTGATGCTAAATGATGGTACCAGTAAGAGCTAACATGTAAAGGTAAGACTTCGCATGGACATAAAATGTGGAAATTAACACCTCAGACAGAATCATAATTCAATCTCCAAAATGCCTCTAACAACTCATCACGGTCCTTCTTGATCAGTAAATCTTTTGGCTCTGAATATGAAATACAACTTCTCTTCCTTCCAACATCTTTTTCGTTCAAAATATCTACCATATGATCAACACTACACACTAGTAGAGTAAAAGTTACCTACAACATTCAATATAACATAAACAATATATAAAAAAAATAATGCAAAGATACTGAAAATCATACCATTAATCAGTCCCTTATAAAATAAGGAGAAGTGGTATATTGCCAATTAAACAACGATCAACAACTAACCACCAGATTCCAAATGACATGGATTTAAGCAAATAAAGGTCATTATGGCCTTAGTTTTCTCTTTAGAATAATTTAACAGTTTGTTATCCTAGGGGCTTTTATAGCTTACTTTATGGTATTGATTTTGCTCATTGTTGAAGTCTGCATAGTGACCTGTAGTTTACATTTTTTCTTTGCTCTTTGGTGGATATTTGTCTCATTGATAATCATACCACATCTTCTTTTTTTTAACAGTAATGCAAATGATGTCTAACCTAATATTCATCTTAAATGCAATGAGACACTTTATAAAAGCTAAAAAAAAAATGTTCATCAAACCTTGAATATTAAATCAAGATCATGTGTAACATACCGTTTTTACATGTGACTTTTTAATATATAATAGTCTACCAGATATTTGACCTTCTTTGCACAACTTACCCAGAAGACCTCATTTAAAAACTTTGTATTTATTCATCTCATACAAATAAAAATAACAGAAGAATGTGACCATTAGACACAGCTCCCCCCCCCCTTGTAAATATTTTGCAAATTCAGCAATTTTTCCATTCATAAAGGGACATAACTCAAGAACGGTGAAAGTGACACCATCCAAATTCGAACTTGATCTGTGATAGGTGATAATAAGCATTGTGTGTAAGTTTCATAACATCTGGTGAAGTAAAGTAAGAGAGAAAAAAAGCAAATTCAGCAATATTTCCATTTATAAAGGGACATAACTTGAGAACAGTGAAAGTGACGCCACCCACAACCACACAATTTGATCTGTGTTTTACTGTAATAAGCAGTGTATATAAGTTACATAATATTTGGTTGAGGCAAACTAAATTTAGAGTGGAAAACAGTTTAGGTATGTTTGTATACACAAGGGTTTACCTTAATGCCCCCTTCGCATAGCTGCAGGTGCTTAAAAAAATTAAGATTAGACATTTGCATTTATAGACAAATCAATGGGCAAAAGTTATGACCCTTGTTGACCAAATTCATAAATACAATTCATAACTTCATAAAAATTCACTCCTCATTTTTTAATGTTCATTTCTAGATTTTTCTAGCGTTGTTTGATATGATGTAATATTCAATACTGTGGTTTTTTTGTGTGCGTCATTCAATGTTAATCATGTCCTCTAAATATCTTAATATCTTTAACTATTGCACTGACATTCAATTTGCAGATTTTCATTTTAAAATGAGGAGATGAGATTAAGACCTATGGACAAAATGTGAACAATCACAGGTCACTGTAAGGCCCACAACGAAGTGTTAAACCTATGAAAAGGCTAAGGAATGACAAAATGTGGAACAATTTAAAAGAGAAAACAAATGGCCAGACTTATACAAAAATAAATGAAAACGAATTAGGGCTGATAGCAAACCAAAAACAGCCACGGTAATACAAGGTGTTATGTCAAATGTAACTGACACGCAGATTGATTTTAGATTGTTGATTTATCGGAAGATTTGTTTTTTTATGATCATTTTCTAATATCTGATCAATGGACATGTATGCTTTTGTACAGTTATTTAATACATAATGCTTAAAATAAAAGTTTTCAGGGTATTTATGTATGGTTTTCTTCAGAAATTTGAATTATGTATATTTACCTGTGTTCCAACAACAATCATGCCGCTCAGAAATATTTTTCCATTTTTAATACATTTTTCTCCAAATAACTCATGGTGCACAACAAGTTCAGCACCATGTTGTCCAAGAAGCTTTTTACAAACTCTTTTATAGATTGATGGTTGACAAGCACTGTGTTCATGGTCTTGATTGATATCTGATGATTCTGACAATGATGATGATGAAAGACTCTCTGAAGTATCTAAATTTTCAGTTGACAACTTTTTCACCTTCAAAAAGAAGTTGAAAATAATGATGTGGTTCAATTTCTGCTTTTACTGTTGTCCTATTTTTTATAAATGAAAAAAACCCATAGATTGTATTGCCATCCTGGCTACAAATTTCAACTGCAATAAATGTGTATGGTTTTAAAATTACAGTGATTTTTTTCCAATATGGTCCAACTAAAACCAAGTCGCACACATTATTCAGATTTTATTCTTGAAATTTCCTTCAAAACTGCCAAAATTTAAAGAAGATGAACCAATGATCAACTAAAGCAATGCAGTTTGAGGCTTTTAATACTCTTTACCAAATGAAGAATCTTCTCAAAGAGCCATAACAGGATGATTCATAAATTAAATAACCATTCAATGAGTTAACTAGCTTCTAACATGAAAATTTTGGGCCTTTTACCATAAGTAATGAATTGATTGAGCTGTAATGTTAATTTCTGATCCTTAAGACTATCACATAGTGGAAAAAAAGGTAAATCAAATATTTTGTTTTCTTACCTTTAAGAATGTGTTTCAATCCACCATCCATCATTTTGTCTATGAAAGGTACAGTTTAAGACTTAATAAAATTGAGAATGGAAATGGGGAATGTGTCAAAGAGACAACAACCCGACCACAGAACAGACAACAAGTTTATTTGGTTCAAACATTTAGCAGTGTAACTGACTCTACTTAACACCTCTAATCTCTATACTTATATTCTGTAGGGTAAGTCAGTTGATATTCATTTTGGAATAAAAATTAGGATAACTAAAAGACTTTTTACGGAGAATTTGTTAAATTGTTTTTGTTGCCAACAGTCCCTTATAGTCCAAAGGAAGACTGGGCACTGACAAACAAGTTTAACTCTACTTATATGCTTAAAGTGTCTATGCAACATTTGCCAAAGCCTGTGGTTAATAGACTTGAGTATTTAATATGCCATATTTGTTTCTTGTTTAATGTTTTTCAATAATTCGTTAGTTGTCCTGTGAATATGCACATCCATAATATTTGAATTAAAAACAAAAGTGTATAATTAGATATACACCTATGGGTATCCTCAGACATGCTCAATAACAAAATATATTTGGGATGTCACTTAGTTTGATTTTTTTTATTCATGTTTATCTTGAATCAGCTTCAACACTTCTACACACAAGACATATATGTATGCAGGGTTTGGTAATTAAACAATCCAATAAAATTCATCATATACATGGTTATAAATATGATTCATTCATAAATAAAAAAAATGTCTACTTACATCCACAACAGAAACTACATTTACAGCTTGATAATCACTAGCCTCCATTAGGTTGCAGGGTAAAATAACTACATCTGCCTCTGAAGAAACATTTTGTTGAAGAATATTATGATCTGTTTTCCAAAGTGACCCCTCACTGAAAATATGGATAATACAAGATTGATTACAATTTATGCTTCTACTTTTGTCAATGAAGAAAATATTTTTATGTTTTTAACAAGCAATAAGTAGATAATTTAACACAGATCACACAATGTTAACTTGGAAGTAATATGAAAAATTCATAAGAACTAGTACTGTTTCAAGGGGCTGGTATTGCTCAATGAAACTAATTGGACTATATATTAAATATATGCCAAATCAAAAGAAGGTACATTTTAGCATTTATTCAGCCCTTTAAATTAACCATCTTTTTTTTTTTAACTTATATGATGCCATTATTGGTACTTTTTGGAGCTGCTAAATATAGGTAGTTATGAAAATGTAAAAATCACATTAGAATTTGATGATGTAACTTGACTGTGATGTCATTTACTCAATTTTGCAAAATCTGATGAGGACAGCCATGTCAAATTGATTTTTAGTCTGTTCTTATGTTGTACTATTACAACACTGTCCCGTGTCACTGAAAGGTCGAGTGCATGTTTAATCCTGCCATGTTGTGCCTTTTCCTAGTCAGGGCCTATAACTAAGTAGTTGAGATTGGTTGCAGTCTGCCATATTTGTTTTTTTGTTTATTGTTTTTGTTATAAATAGGATATTTTGGTTTTCTTTTTTTACACATACTGTCATGCCAGTGCCTTTATACTTGTAGTATGAGTTTTGCTCATTGTTGAAGGCTGTGTGGTAACACATAGTTCTTTGCATCCTCATCCTTTGGTCTTTGGTTGTTAGCTAACAATCATACCACTTCTCCTTAGTATAATATTCTGGATTGTTTCAGCAAAATTTGGTATAGAGCTGAAGCATCATCCAAAATAATTATTTGTCAGGAAGTACAATGGAGATAAAAAGTGTGAAAATTGTTTTAGGTGAGGCTGTGCTCTTTATTATTTTTAGCAGCTTTGAGTCAAATGGTCAGGCATGTTATTATTCTTTGCAATCTCACAATTTCTTTTCATAACTGTTACACGAAAGACAAGTATTTTAAACCAAAATAGCAATATATTATATTAAAATTAAACACCAATTGTTCAGAGAACAATTGAAGGTCTTTCCACCAATAAAGATCAATTTTGATATAGAACTATGAAAATTCAGTTTGAAATATCATATCCACCGTCAAATGATAGCTTATTGTACACGGATTCCAAAAATATATGGTTTCTATACATTTTTTTCTAAATAAGGGAGATAAATTGTTACTTCCGGTTTGAAATATGTCACTTCCGGTTTTATTTGATAGTTTACTTGATACTGATTCCAAAAATATATGGTTCAATATACTTTTACATTAAATAAGTACAAAAAATAGCTACTTCCGGTTTACACCAGGTCACTTCCGGTTGGCTTTTCCATAGTCAAGTGGCTTGCCACGTAATGCAAAAAGTCCCATGGCTTTATCATGTATACATATGAGGTAAAAGCAAAGGTCAAAATCTAGAACGTCAATTTTACCTATAACCTTGAGCTCAATTTCAAGGTCATAAACCAAGGGCTTCAAATCAAAAGACTATAGGTCTTAATTATATATGGTTAATGAGTTATATCACTATATGCTTAACTTTTAATAAAAGAGGGGAGAAAACTCCAATTTAATGTTAGCGTACCCTTTTAACCAAAATTCATGTGTTACGACATGTCACAACTTACAATTTAGTAAAAATATGTTGTCGATATCTTATACGGTTTTTGAAAAGATTTGAAAATAAGCCAAAACAAAATTTAAAATATGACCTTGACCTCTGACCTTGACCTAATTTTCTTATTTTTGGATCACGGACCTCAAATCAAAAGATCCTAGGTCTCTATCACTTATGGTTTACAAGATAGAAATGCATATCACCTATATCAAATGCATAAGGGGAAATAACTCTCATGTGGAATATTCATATCACTTCGGTCAAAATAGGACAAATCATGCAAAGGATATAACAAGCAATTTTACAAAACAAATTTGTCGCTTTCTTTTACGGTTATGGAGGAGATGCAGTCACAAGGAAAACAGTGTTCGGGGAGATAACTCCTACAAAGAAAATTGTTCGGCTTAAACTGTATGATACTATATATGAAATATCTAAGCTACATCTTGAGAAACAAAAATTTTACGCAAGAACAAAATTTGGCGGAAGAAAATAATAATAATCAGAACAAATACAATAGGTCTTTCCACAGAAAATTGGAAAGACCTAATAAATTGATTAATCAACATTCAATTTTGTAAATTGAGAAAATTTGCAATACAATTAATCTTAGAACCAATTTGCCCTAAAATTTTACCTACTTCCTGATCTCAACTTTGTAGAGCTAGAGGATGGTCCATCATTGAAAAACTGTTTGTTCAAGTGTACATATGTTGACCTGAGGATATCTTTTTCAGTTAAATATTGTAAATTGTTGAGATGCTGTTCATTTGTTATTTATCTAACATGTATATACCCCTTAAACTTCACTGATATTAAAAATTGTTATTAAGTTAATTTAAATTACTGGTACACAATGTACCATCATTTAGTGACCATACTCAATGTCCCATGGCTTAAAAAAACAGACATATTTTACTGACATGTTATGGAAAAGATGCCAAATGTGGGTTTGCAAATTTCATATAATTAAGGAAAAATATCAAGGTTTAGGCAAACATTTACTTGTTTTTTTCCTAGCACAGTGACACTTTTTCTCCATTATGTTAATTTGCAGGTAGGTTAGATGGAATTGGGGAAGGCCTAAAACTTACCTTGGGTTCAGGTTACACATCTTCACAAAGTTGCAAAACAAATTAACAAATACTCTCTCTGGCACATTCAACAATCCTCGTTTACTTCTCATAATCTGTATTATATGGTGTATATTTCTAATAAATTGTTCAATCAGTCTGAAAAAAAAATGTACTTTGAACTAATGATCATACAATGTACATGTTGAATTAATGTATATAAAAAAAAAATAACAAAATACCGCACTCCAAGGAAAATTCAAAACGGAATTTAGTCCCTTATCAAATGGCAAAATCAAAAGCTCAAACACATCAAATGAATGGAAAACAACTGTCATTAAGACTCATATTCCTGACTTGGTGCAGGCATTTCCTTATGAAGAAAATGGCAGATTAAACCTGGTTTTATAGCTAGCTAAACCTCTCACTTGTATAGCTTGTACACACGGTATAGCTGACTTATATAAACCCTGAAACCAAATTTCAGAAATCCTTATGATGTAGTTCCTGAGAAAGATGTGACGAAAAATATTCATAAGACGGATGGATGGACTGATGAATGGACGGACGGACAGACAGACAGACAGAGGTAAAACATTATACCCCTACTTTTTAAAGCGGGGGTATAATAATTAAAAAACTTAAATTTGAACTTTTTTACAATTCAGAAATTACTACCTATCACCTTTCGAATGACAATTTCAATAATGATAGTATGAAATTTATTAAGACCAATGAAGTGGAATTAAAGACTAATAGGATTATGCTTTATTTTATCACCTTGCACTTTCACGACTTGAATGTGGTTTTCTAAAGAAGCTTGTTGAAATTTTCTGACCAGCTGAACAGTTTGGTTTGATAAAACAAACTGCAATTTGGTCAGAATTTTGAATAAAAGTTCTTCAATAGGTGGAGAGCAATACTCACAGTCAAGTCACAGTAAGAGGCTTGTTTTTAGGAATATTCTATTGTATCCAGAATTACCAATTATTGCTCATCCTGGTAAAACCACAAAGTTTTTCCTACCCAGGTAATACTTTGATAACACTGCTACAAGACCAACATGTTCACTTGTATGTCTGGATTCACAATATTGTACTTACCCCACTGTATAAGGTCGAAGTTTCTCCCTGAAATTGAAAACAACAAAAATAACAATATTTTGAAATAGCTGATCACCATATGCATGATCATGTTTACATGTATGTTTACGTCTATAACAAATTGTCACTGTGCGCAAAGTATTATTGAATTAGCCCTCCTCAGCATGCTCAGATTCATTTGCGATGAAATAAAAACATCCACCATGTCTGTGTTTGCTTTCATCATGAAGGCTCATGGAGTTGGACAGGAAGAAATTGTGAAACTCATGAAACTGAAATGCTTGCTTGCTTCATAATGTACAATACATGTGATCGCGGACTGTGTAAGGTATGCCCATGTTTTGTGCCAGAATGGTAATAGAAAGTAATGTAAAGATAACAAACTATTGAATTTAAGTAATACTAGTGATACTACATTGTAGTAACTAAGAAATTCTAGAAAAAATTAATAAATTTTTTATAAAGATCTGCAAAAACAATTCATAAAACATTCGTATATTGTGTAAAATCAATTAATTTTGTATAAATATTTGTAAAAACGATTCATAACACATTCGTATATATTTCATATTTTGGGTCTCACTAATTAGTGACAAGAAGTGTCAAGAAGAATAATTTAGCGACAAGAAAACAAATTTAGCGTCATAGATAAATATAGAAACATGTATTAAAAAGCGTTTTTTAATAAACATGTATTTTATTATACTGATAGAAGAAAATTAACATTTGTTCAAGTAAAGAGGTTTTTTTTATTATCGAGGATATGTTCCAGATAATATATTACAGCTAACACCATATATACATTAATTGAATACAGTGTACAGTGTTCTCCCCAGAAATTTTGGATAGCATCACATTTGGCGTAAAAAAATTAATTGTATTTTTTTCAATGTCATTTGTCGCGTCACGGCGATGCTCTATTTCCTTTAAGTCAAATTTATATTGTTCAATTCATAACTGAGAATACAATTAAAGTATAACAGTTGTTTCAGTTTACGTCTTCAATATTGATTTATAGTTACAGAATTATATTTTCCTCTTGTCAGAAACTACCAACTAAATATCTAGTATAAAGAACTTTTTATATCCAAAAGAAAAGAAAATATCATATAATAATAAAATTTCAATTAATAAACTATTCTGTTTATCATGTTTATAAAATTCATTGTTTCCTAGGACTCAATGTATTAGTCCCAGTGGTTTGACTTTCACGTAAAAAAAAATATATATTTTAAACAAAGTTAAGCTACTTTAATCAGTAAATTGAAACAATGTATTTGCATAGAAATAAATACAATTAACAAGCAGATCTTACAAATAGTCTGTTAATGTGTGTGGAATGTGTAGTTTTCCCTTTTGGGATAATTATTTAATATAATTCTGTCAGCTGTGTCATTTGTGCGTCTGTAGTTATTTTCGTAAAACTGCGGATTTTGGTCATAGCTGGTCCGCTTCCGATGAATCCTGCATCAGATCCGTAGTTTGTAGAAATATTTCAATGGCGGTCGATGAAAAAATAAAGATAATAAACAATGTTTGACAAGCGAATTTGGAATGAATAGCACAAGTGGATTTAGGGGGAGCAGTCCCAGGGGGCCCGGGCCCCCCTTTTGTGGAAAAAATTTGGTTGATTATATAAGGAATCACTGAAACGTGACTGGAGTGGGCCCCCTCTTAGGCAGTCAGTGGGCCCCCACTTAGGAAAATTTACACTGTGTATACATCTAAGTGCTCTTGTATTTTGGAGTATTGCCATGTGCTTTTATTTATATTATTTATTTATCAAGATTACATTTTGTACTTCACTGTTGTGACACCATTATGACTCTGGGATTGTAATTATATGTTCAGATTCATAAATACGTTAAAATGATATCATTTACTAAAAATTCACTACAAGACTGTAAAGCTACTAAATGCAACAAAATTTGAAAGTTTATAATAAACAATAATAACCTGTAACTAATAGATTTTTTCTATAAACTTATTGTTTTAATAGTATATAAACCCTAGTCGCTAATTAGCTATATACATGTATATATATATAGTGAGACTACATATTTTTGTTGGTACGAGTTTGCAGTGGTTCAAGATCACAATGGTACAAGTTTGCAGTGGTATTAGTTAATATTTGAACAAGTGGAGATGGTATGAGTTCCTAATGGTATGAGTTGACTTGCTTCCATTTATAATGACTTACACAGGTCAGGAATATCCATTAAATGGTGGATTATACCTCAATTCAGGTATAATCCACATTTTTCAAAACGCAGCACGGGAAATGACATATAATGGGATACACCAATTGAGGTATAATGCAGTTTTTATCCAAAAAAAAATTTAAGATATATTTTGCATTTACAAGCTTTGGTGACCACTTAGTGATGACATGTAATTGATTCTGACACTTCGTGCTGCAATTTGTTAGAGAAACCTAAAAACTAATATGACCCTCCTTTACCTACTTATAAATTCTGAGTTTTCATTTATTTAATCTTATTTTTTGTTCTGTAGTCTCTTCCTAAACCATTTTGACTAACAAATTTTAAAGATGGAACTGATGCAGACTTAGGGAAATCAATTGTGAATATCCATCAATTGGTGGATTATAAACTTCCACATTTTTCAAAACGCAGCACAGGAAGTCGGAAGCAATTACATGTCACTAATGACAGTCAGGGGTACTGCTTATTCAAGTAATTTTTATTTACTTGAAGAAGTAAAAAAATATACACATATAAATAAATTTGTAGGATACTTATACAAGTGAATTTTATTTACTTGTATAGGTAAAAAATTGTCTTAGTTATGTCCCTTAGACATTCAGAATTTTTTACTTGTATAAGTAAAAAAGTCATCCTTTCTTCCTTTTTTGAATTCTTAAGATTTCTTTGCTCTGATAGAATTTTAAATTGTGTACCCTTTGCAGATGTCTTTACTAATCATTTAAGTGTAATTTCATGGACAATGAAAATCCCATTTGTCTGTTATCTTCATAATACTGCTCATTTACAAGCCCCAAAGGAGCAAATTTTGAAGGCCTTCGCAAATATACAAGATCTTTGCTCAATCAGTTTCTTTGTTGAATTAATGAGATGAAACATTGAACTTTAATAAAAAAAAAATGAGCAAACCTGGGAAAAATCATTAAAGGCATGATTTTACATCTCAAAACTTGAGGATTTTTGTGGGATTGTAAGAAAAATTTACTTATACAAGTAAATTTTTGAGAAAATTAAGGGGAGATTATTCAAACGTTATTTATTTACTTATATGTGTATATTTTTTTTTACTTCTTCAAGTAAATAAAATTAACTTGTACAAGTAGTACCCCTGACTGAATGAGTACTCATTAAAGCTTAAGATGGTATACATGGTATATGCAAAAAGATGCTCGAATATCTCTTTAAAATATTATATGATAAAAACTGCATTATACCTCAATTGGTCTATCTCACTATATGTCAAATGGTGGATTATACCTCAACTGAGGTATAATCCATCAATTAATGGTTATTCCTGACCTGTTACACTGAAAAATACATTGTCTTCTTCTTCCTGGTACGGGAAAGACTCCGGTACCGGAGTGTGGAATATCCCGGAACTGTGGCACTATGTACATGCAAATGGATGTCGAAAATTTTGTTATAATAAAATAAAAATATTTGCCACAGTTCAATTACAATTTAGAATAACATTAGTTGTAGCTTAATGTTAAACGTATTCACATTATGTACAGTGGCTAAATACACTAATTAATTAGCCAGACTAGAACCTCCAAATGTTAAGGTGGAGATACCACCTTTGAAGGATTCTAGGGAGGGTGACATGCAAATTGTTTCTGGGAGATCGTTCCAGACAGCTATAGTACTTGGGAAAAAAGATGATTTAAAAAAGTCTTAATTTGTATATATATGTCGAAATTTATGTAGGCCTCTAGTTCGCCTGTCAGATTGTGTCAGGACGTCATTAGTGACCTCGACCAACCCCCCATTAATCTTATAAATCAAGACAAGCTTAGCTTTTGTTCTACGGGATTGTAAGCTTGTACATGTACATTTTTGTATAAAAAGAACTGAAAACAACAATGTTATAATTGCCAACAAATGTTGATCATATTTATCAGAGACATGTAAAGTATAGTATATATGTCTCTTTATTTACCTAGTTTTTGTAAACATATCACTTTCCAAATCGCTTCTTACTTTTTCAGCCACATTAATATTTACTTCATTTGGAGAAATCATATATTTTCTGCAATAGTCTATCACTTCCTGGGTTGAAAATGAGAAATATAAACTGTCCTGTATACTTGTTGTATATTCTTTCTCTTTTTCAGTTAATGGTTTAAACACTCCGATATTACTATACACACTGTCCAGCAAATCAGACAGTGGTGTGGACTTGTCACTATAAAAGATGCCTAAAGAGTGAAGACATGCGAGATCCCATTGCGTTGTTCTTGAAGGCAATAGTCCTTTGCATTTGACTGTGTATAGTAAGTCTTCGTTGCCATCCTCTGAGCTAGATTTACGTTGGAATTTTGATATTTTGCGAACGCGATTTCGTATTTTCCGCTGCTCAGCCATGAATCCGGGTCCGTTCGCCCTGATTCGCGTTCGCCCTAGTACCTGTTCGCCCTAATTCCTGTTCGCACTGAGTCCGTTCGCCCTGATTTCTATTTTATTTTGTTGTCTTGTATAATATAAATTATTTAAATTAATTATGTTAAAGTTTTTTTTTTTAAATTCCGCCGAAATATTTATGTTGTAATTGCTGCTACCAGATAATTATTTTTCTTTTGATTTGCATTGAATATTCTTGCCAGAATATTCATCATGTTGAATGTGGACAGTATTTTGAAGAAGCAGAAAAATAAGTGTTCAGGAACTGGAGGCCAAGTTATCTGTATGAATTTATCTTTTTTGAAACCTTGTAACAATTTCAAAACAATCCAAACAGGTATAACAAGATCCAACTCACTCAACACCTTGAGATCAAAGAAGCCAAGCGGCGAAAACAATTTCCCTTCAATGTCTTACAATTCTTATATCATTGTTTTAACTCATTTCAAGCTGACTTGTTTATTTAAAAAAACAATTTCATTATTAATCCATCAAAAACAATAACTAAAACAATCAGTGAGATCAAAGACATCGTAATCATATCTAATCAGCATTCAAAATAACAAAAGTTTTAACTTTCGGAATACTAAGGCTTTTCCACCTCAGAAATATATTACCTTAGCTGTATTTGGCAAAACTTTAAGGAATTTTGGGTCCTCAATGCTCTTCAACTTCGTGCTTTATTTGGCCTTATTAACTTTTTTGATTCGAGCGTCACTGATGAGTCTTTTGTAGACGAAACGTGAGTCTGGCGTTTACAATCAACAGTCATTAAAAGTAATTCTGAATAAAAACAAATGTAACAATGAAGCCAATTAGCCTGATGAATGCTCCAAAACAAAAACCTTTTTTTTTTTTATTTCAATGTTTATTCATGAATTTGGAGATATACATTTATAATATTTACCATTTAAACAACCTGAATAAGATTACAAAACTTTAAATTAAACCATTAATATTATTTTTGTTTATAATAATTAGGGCGAACGGACTCTATAGGCGAACGGACTCAGGGCGAACGGACTCAGGGCGAACATGTAATTAGGGCGAACGGACCCGATACCCTCAGCCATTACGGAAGTAAATAAACATTACATAAAAGCAGAACTGAGTACGGAACGGAACTACACGCGAAACGGAATAGAAATACTAATATCTTTTTATTATAAAAATCTCCTCAATAAAAATGACAAAAAAAATATATAAAATGACAAATAAAAAATGGCATATATATAACCCGTCCTTTCTTACTCGGTGGCCGAGTGTGTTACTACTGTAATCAAAAAAAGGTTGTGAGTTAAACAAATAAGCTTTATTTAGAGAAGGCATGGCATGCAAACTAACAATGACATAACCAAGCGCTACTGTCTTGTCAGCTTCAGTTTAATGTGGATCATCACTATATATATATATATATAGTTTAACCTCAGATAGAATTTTCTCATACTTAGGGACTTATCATTTTTACCTGGGAAAGGGGGGTAATTTTGAAATCAAACATATAAAATTTTCTTGATTCCCATAATATTTCACTATTTTTAAATTCTCCCTCGCCTGCTTGTCCGAATTTAAAGCATTTCTTTACTAATTCCTTCGTATAAATAAAACAAAACTCTAATATAGGTTTGGTTGCTCACATGAACTTCTTCTTTTCTCTTGCAAACAATGTTTAATCACATAATAATCTGATATAATTTAATAGCAATCTTCAAATTAACATTTGCATACAACAAAATTATCCAACAAATCATTATATGCAAATGAATTCATGGAAAATATAGCAAGTCTTCACATAGAAAGATTTATTGATGATCGAAAATCACTTTTTCATAAAATAATTAATGTATATCTTACTTCTTATTGGTAAATTGTATCTTTGAAGATTACATTCCGTAATGGCGAGAATTTTATTCGATGTCTATAAAAATACAAGGCACAAGTTTTTGTTACTATTTCGCTAGTTCGCCATTAGAAATCATTGAAATTTATAACAGTTAAATAATATTGTTCATGCAACCTAACACATAAAAGGTCTCCTTAAGTCTCCATCTGTTGCTTATAGTACGACGCTAAAAAACGACGATTTCAAATAAATGTCCAAATATATTTTTCAAAAACATGAGTAAATACGTAACCCTTAGACATAAATACTACTTTTTGTGTATTTTGATATATTCAAGATAAAATGAAAATTTTTCATCCGAAAAACCAGTAAGTAGTAAGCAGATTAATAATATAAAAATAAGAAGATGTATAAGCATGATAAGCTAGGTATTAAAGCTATAACACTTATTGCTTAAAAACGTAAACTTGCAGTGAGGTGAGAGGTTTTTTTGCTCCGTGTTGAATGCCTCACTGAGATGAAGAACAGTAATTTATGCGCTGTTCCTTTGCTTTTTGTGATTTTGCTGTGCATATTCTGATTTTTATCACGGTCATTGGTGGATAATATCCTTTCTTTTTATATGATTAGAAAGCTGGTAAAATGCATAGCATGAACAGATTAAAGATAGGGTATGATCTAAATAGTAAAAAAAAAACATCCAGTCCATCTTTCTTTAGACGAATTCTTCTGTCTCTAATGGGTTCTCAACTAAAATTTGTAATTCTCATATGCTAAAAGAGAACTTTTCGACAATTTTTGAATTTTTAAGGTAAAATTATGTTGTATTCTACTAAATTTTTCAATGCCCAGTGAAAATGTTACGGCCATGTTCCATATTCGGAATATTTATACTATATTGCATTTGTTTTAGTATCAACATATGCTCATTTAACATAAAATCATACGGATTCATTTATTTCTATGAATAGCAGATGCTGCATAATGGATTTTATTGGTTCTCAAAGATTATGGATGCTCTCTCGATTATATTAATAACTTTTGTTGTTGTGAAATTGTTTTGTATAAAAAGCACTTCTTATTTCTGTATATAGCATATTTAAAAAAAGTGTCTGCGGATAATGAAGAAAAAACATAAAATTGCATCTTCACCTTTAATAGATGCTGATGTAATTCTTTTAATTTCATATTGAATACCTCATCGTTTACATGCTGGCTTCCAATTATTTTTAGATGCTTGCATCACATCACATTGGAATGATGACATCATATCAGTTTGGATGCTAGTATGCAAAAATATTGGGATTCTGGCATCCCAACATATCGGGATGCTGTCATCTCAAAATATCCGGATGCTGGCATCCCAATATATCTGGATGCTGGCATCCCAAAATATCCGGATGCTGGCATCCCAATATATCTGCATGCTGGCATCCCAAAATATCCGGATGCTGGCATCCCAATATATCTGGATGCTGGCATCGCAAAATATCCGGATGCTGGCATCCCAATATATCTGGATGCTGGCATCCCAAAATATCCGGATGCTGGCATCCAAATATATCTGGATGCTGGCATCCCAAAATATACTGATGCTGGCATCCAAATATATCCGGATGCTGGCATCCCAAAATATCCGGATGCTGGCATCCCAAAATATCCGGATGCTGGCATCCAAAAATATCCGGATGCTGGCATCCAAAAATATATGGATGCTGACATTCCAATATATCTGGATGCTGGCATCCCAAAATATCTGGATGCTGGCATCCCAAAATATCCGGATGCTGGCATCCCAAAATATGGGAATTCTGGCATCACAACCATTCAGACATACCTTTTTTCATTATGTCATACGAATTTAAATGCTGCTTCCTAATCAACTGGATTTTAGTATTAATCCACCAATATAAAACCCAGTACATTTCCTCAGGTTTTGATGTGTATTGAATGCACATGAAATCAATCCAATTAACATAAAAAAAAACACTACTGATGAATGCCGGGAAGATGATATTTTTTGTCTTTGTTCTTGTCCAGTGGCCAGTTCAATGCGTATTGAGAATGTGAAATCATGGGTCAGAGTGTGTGAAATGTATACTTGACCAACATACTGAATCTGATTCGTTAAGTGCTAGTTCACCATGTGAATGCTGATGTCAACAATTTGATATTTATAAAACTATGTCAATGTACCAAGTTTCCATTATTGGCCAATTTTAATGTTATTTTTCTGACTTTGATTACCATTATGTATACATGTTATTGACTGTTGTGGTCTCGAAACAATACATTTATATATGATGACATCAGGACTACAATTTTCAAGTCTGATATGCTCCGTTTCGAATGTTCATAGAATAAACCTTTTGAAAATAAGCTTAATGCAATAGCCTGCTTAAATGATATCAAGTTTAGCAGTTCCCAAGGCTTTCAGAAATCAACTGGACGTATTTTTTTACTTGACTAGATTCTTTTTTACAGGACAATCACACATATGATTTGGACAAAAATAAAAGTTTTACTGCTCATTTTGTAGGGCATATTATCAATCAAACGAATTTTATTAAACCAATTTTTACTGGTCTTTGCCCTATGACCATCAACCTTGGGAATGTCTGATTAACTAAGTCATCCAGGACATACACTCTACAAAACGGATTGGTGACTGTACCTTTATTAAGATGCTAAATATGAGGTGTGTTATATATAAGCCTGCATAATAATTTTATTTTGCGTCTATAACCCCATTGGCTTTCAATGTACAAATTAAGGAGATTTGTTTTCCGCAATTGCCTGTATACAATAAAACATGTACCACAATGCAATATTTAAAAAAAAAATCTGTTATCGATACTGGTGCACAGTGTCTTTGATCTGTACGTACTGGATATTATCAGTATCTCTAGACTTGCTGTATATATCTTCCAATGCGTCAGTACATCATGTCAGGATCTTCTAGTACTTGAGTCTTTCATTTCATTAACAAAACTTACATTTTCTTTATTACAATCATTATTAAACTTGTATCTTTTTCTGTATTTTAATTATTCAATATTTGTTAATCATTTAATCAAATCAGTTACACGAACTGGAACTTTCTAACTTTCTATTATTATTTATTGCTAGTAATCTGAAATCAGCTGGAATCACACATGATCTGGTGCTGTTTTGATGTTTCGTCGTCTGAGTTTAACCTGTCCAATAACTATAAAGTGTTACGATACATTAATACACAACACATGAATAGTAACCAGAAAGGTGTAGCCACTTCTTTACAAATGCTGAAACGAGAAATAATATATGAAATATTATCAACAATAATTTTCGTTGTAACATCACAACACTAGGGATCAGAAAGTAAATATATTCATGTATGATGTCATAATGATGTAGTATTAAATTTAAAGATTGCTTCCTCACTCTTGGTTGATAAAAAAATACTTGCACACCCCTTCCCACGAGAAAACGCATTATTATTCGAAGAAAACCTTCATTTAAACTCCTTTTAACTTAAGTTTTCCACACCAATATATGCCTGATGTTTCTGTGTAGTCGTTAAAAACTACTGAAAACACATATGAACCACTAATTCAATTGATTTTTTATGGAACAACATCCAGATAGATATACAATATGAAAGGGAGAAATGTGCAATTTCATCAATGTTGTTTTTTTTTTTTTTTTAGAAATACATCCTACATGTATTTAGCTATTTTCGTGAAATTTTGTTCCCATCTAAGGGTGTATTCGATTAACACCTTAATTTGTGTTGGTTTTTTTCTTCAGCCTAGTCCTGGAACACAAAACTCGTGCAGCGATATTTACATTTTCCTTAATTTTCGTATTTTCTTTTCATTCATTTTGCAAATTTGCTATGTATTGCTTTTATTATCAAGCTTCCACCGAGCTTCGTATTTAATAAAAAAGAAAACATTACGAAAATAATTTCTTCCAGTAAGCTAAGTACAAAATGTATATATATTAGAGTAAATTTATTTTGAAGTCGGTAAATCTGTTATGTATGATATGCGTTTCTTTCTTTAAAACATAGTATTTCAAATTTTACATTCACTCTGATTCATATATGACTGTGCGGTATGAGTTTTGTTCATTGTTGAAGGCCGTATGCTGACCTTTAATTGTTAACTGCTTAGTGCTATATTATTTGGTCTCAGTCCGGGGGAGAGTAGTCTCATTAGCAATCATACCATTACTCAGAGATAACCCGGACTTCAAACGGCTGTTTTGCAAGATAAGCTAGGCCCATGAGCGTAGGACGCCAGAGTAATCTCGGGCGGGCACAAGTCAACTGGTTTTAGACCCTTGCAAAAAGAGGCAAACTACACATTCAAAACACCTTATTGCTATTTGTCCGCCATTATATAAATAACACATAGCTGAGAGGGTGATAGAGCAGATTGTTACCCCTCGAAAAAGCATTGTCAACCTTCGCCAAGGTTGACAATGCTTTTTTGAGGGGTAACAATCTGCTCTATCACCCTCTCAGCTATGTGTTATTTAATTTATTATACTGAATGTCCTATCATTATTGTCTTTACAGATTATATTTTATTTTAAAAGTATTTTCTATGACGTCACGTACATAACGTTACGAGTATTAGAAAAAACAACAAAAGTTTAGCAAGATGTTTTTTTTTTTTTTTTTATTTTGACAATCAAATAATAAAATCGGAGTCAAAACGCAGAACTAATTACTTGATGTAAATTCAATTCATTGTCCTTTAAATTATCGATTTTGATTGGTCTGGACGAGAGGGTAACATTCAAAAAAATTGTCACCCGCTCAGCCATGTGATAGAGTAAATTAACACCCTCGTTTTAGCCAATCAAAATATGGCATTTTAACGTGAAGTATAATAATACTGGATATTACACAGGTTCCCGTAAAATTTTGACGTCATAATACAAAATATCTGACGCCACAATGGAAAAGTGATTGTTGTATGCGTCAAAAGTTCAAGCGGCCGGGTCAGCCGGGATTAGCGATAAGGTGTATAGGTCGTAGGCTAAGGGTAAACAAAGTAATTTTGTGGACCAGATATTTTTACTGGCCATGGCCATATGGATGGTGTTTACTCATCTCGGTGGGGTTCACATCGATCAATTTTTTGTCAAAACTATTCAAATCACGCATAACGTCATGATAGTGTACCTATTTCCTAGTCCAAATAATTATGACGTCTTGAAAGGCTTGACGTCGCAGGAAAGCGTCAAAGCAAAAATTTAAAATAGCCTTCCAAGACGTCATAATTATTTGGACTACCTATTTCCATACCTACCCTATTATAGAAATAGGCTTCCTTCAAGTTTTTTTTGTAATTTTGCACTAAGCACTGTTAAAGTCAGAATTTCTCTCCCATATATTCAATGTAAAAAAAAATGTTAAAAACTCTCATATCAAAGTATGTCTGTCTCGGATGCTCATCGCTACCATAGGCGGATCCAGCACCCCCCCCCCCCCCCCTTTTTTTCGTGTGAAAAAAAATGGTTGATTATATAGGTAATCACTAAAAGATGACTTTAGCGGGCCCCTCTGTTATGGCAGTCGGTGTCATTTATAGAAAGTTCTGGATTCACTATTGTCGTATTGATCACCATTGCCATTGGCTACTACAAACGGATCGAAGTGCATCCATCCCTCCCCGAGGACATGGGAGAATCTCGCGACTGACATTAATCATTGTTGCCTAACCATTCAAGCATGTAATTTTCCGTCTGGAAATTGAAGTAATCAGAATTATTATCCGGCTGGCGTATCAAGTCAAGTCACTGAAGTGCTAGTCCGAGAATGGCGAGATTACTCGGACTTCAAACGGCTGTTTTGCAAGACAAGCTGGCAGAGGCCCATGGGCGTAGGACGTCAGAGTAATCTCGGACGGGCACAAGTAAAATCGTCTCCTATAGAAAAATTCGACATCCGATAATATTTAATATATATATGAAACCATTACAGTTGAGTAGAATTCCTTATGAATGGCTAAATCTGAGACATCTCGGACAACTGTCTGACAGAAGTGCATGTAAAAAAATAGGCAAATCTACTTTCCTGTATAGCATTATATTGCGTACATGTTTCTGTTATATTAAAATGATAATAAATTGCGGCATACTGGTCAAAGAAGTGTCTTTCGTCCTTCCCCTTGCAACCATGTCCACTTCGCCGATTACAATTTTTACATGACGTCATGCGGGTGGGATTTGCCGCAATTAGCGCAGAAAAATAGTGCAAGCTCTTTCAGTATTAAACATTCGAAAAACTAATAAATAACAGAATATAAAAAGGGTTATCTGTTTTCATTACTTTTCAAAAATTATTTATATCGGTATAAGTGATTCTTAAGAATTGATTTCTTATCATGTTTACAGCCTCTGCATGAATCTCTACGCCTGATGGTAAATCACATGTAACGTCTGACGTCATGAAATAAAGTGTTGGGAGGAAAACAACAAACGCATTTTTGTTGTTGTTTTGTTTTTTGCACAAAATTATACATGTATAGAAATTCGGCCAACAGTATCAAACAGAACTTGTAGGATTACTGCATTCGGATATTTTGCGATGTCTGCACTCTTACAGTTTTGGATGCCAGCTTCCAGCTTTTATTGGGGTGCCAGCATCCCAATAAAACGGGATGCCAGCATCCCAATATGACGGGATGCCAGCATCCCAATATGACGGGATGCCAGCATCCCAATAAGACGGGATACCAGCATCCCAATATGACGGGATGCCAGCATCCCAATATGACGGGTTGCCAGCATCCCAATCTAACGGGATGCCAGCATCCCAAAATAATGGGATGCCAGCATTCCAATATATAGGAAATCCAGCATCCCCAAAAAATAAAAAATATTAAAAAAAAAAAAAAAAATATGCAAAACTAGCATCCCAGTAAAAGTAAGATGCTCCAGTACATTATTATTTTAACAACAGCATCTACATCAAATTTTAATGCTGGAAGCATATAAAATCAAACAGACAGCATACTTACTATAAAAAGATGCTACCTTATACAAAATATGAAAGCAATTAAAAATTGAGAAATACTTTGACAAATTATTCAAAATTAGCATCTTTTCATTGAAATATGCTATTTCCTAGTTATTTCACGGAATGTATGAAAAAAACTGTACATGAGAATTTGAAATTTTAGTTGAGAACTCATTCTCTATATAGCATATTTTTCCTGATCTTCATTTTCCTTTTACTATTTTTTTATTTCTTTCTTGAGACTTTAGTTTCAATATCATATAATACTAACGGCTTATATCAGTATACATTCATCTGAATTTTGTACAAAAATAATACTATCAAGACCATTTATATATTTTTAGACATCAAAAGTTTTAAACTTCTATAATTTGTCTCCCTGTTTACACAATTTGTGTAATTTAGTAGATATCATATGATGACGATCACTGGCACCAGTATTTAAATTCAGTGTTTTGAGGTAATTTGTTCCATTTGTAAACTGAATACTGAATCTACGAGTGATGGTTCTTACCCTTTCCTATAACATGTAGGTTTTTTCACTATAGTTGACATTATATAAATAACACATAGCTGAGAGGGTGATATAGTAGATTGTTACCCCGAGAAAACATTGTCAACTGAGGCGAAGACAAGGTGGACAATGTCTTTTCGAGGGTAACAATCTGCTCTATAAACCTCTCAACTATGTGTTATTTTTTATTTATTACACTGAATGTTCTGTTATTTCTGTCTATTAAATTTCAAATTCAAAGTAATAAACTGTGACATCTTGTACATAACAATCATCCGTATTTAATAAAGCGCACACTGATCAAGCGTCTCCGTGAAGGATAATAGAATATTTGCCATGGGATAGAGTAAATTGTCTCCCTCGTATTAACCAATCAAAATCTGGCATTTTGACATGAAGTATAATAAATCAAAATATCACATATACATGTATACTCCAACACTTGTGATTTGTTTTTAACCATAACATCATAGTTAAGATCTCTAATAACAAATAATTTTCTATAAATTTCGGACCTTATGATGATGATGATCATCATCATCTTTGTCGTTCTTTCTTTATCACCTTTCTTGAGTTCATTTAATTTGTATGCATTAAGCATACTCACTTTTAACTTTATATTGTTATATATATGGTACTCTTGAAATGAATTCATCGGCAATCATATCACATCTCCTTAATTATTTTAATGTGTGTCATCGAGCCAGCAATATAGCACCTCATTAGCACAGATTAACGTAAAAGTATATTACATAAGGGGACGACCATTTGATTTTCTGGGGTGGGGTAGGGGAGGATAATTTTGAAAATGAATAACTTGGTCTGGTAAAAACTAAAAAAAAAAAATATAGTGATTTTGCATAAGACAGGATGAAAATGAATATTCTGCAACATAAAATGCAAGATAGTTGAGGATACTATATAATGTGTACAAAATTGAAAATAAATCAAAACAACAGCCTGAACAGACATGTGTTGCATTCCAACAGATCATGCTAGAAAATGAGACATGTGCTGAAACTAACAACGTTACACTCAAGATTTCGAATATGCTTATAATCCTTCATATATCATGATCCATGCCAAATTTATTTAAATGCCTTCAAGTTCTTGTCGCTTCCATCACGGACTAACTATGATGAACATGTCCGACTAAAAGGATACTTTGAAAACATTATACCTATGTACTCTTTTTCGGAATTCCAATCTAATCAAATAATAAATAAATAAATACCGGTATAACGTGTATAATACACAATAATTATTGCCATCAATATTGTGTATGACTTTATTGTCACTATAAAAGCTGATATTTCATGATTTCACAATTGAACAAATGTTTAAAGAGTAGTCAAGCAAATAATTTTAAATCTCCACATATAGTCGTTTGTTAACCTCAGGTAGAAATATTTATCTTTCTATCTAGGTACGTACATGTACACACACTTTAAGCTTATCGAGGGTACAAACAGTACATGTACTACTTCCGGGTAAACAGTAAATCTGTAAGCTTATTTTATCACTTCAGCTGCCATAACTATTATTAGTTTTTATTAGGTACGTATTTAAGGTATTATTGCTTCGTTATTTTATATCGATTTGTCAATATATGTGTGAATTGGAAAAGTATCCTTGATGTGAGCTAAGGTAAGTGTTTACAAATGTGCCGGGTCGTGTTTACTATTTGAGTACAAGCAAATCAACCTTTCGGAAGAGTGGGGACACCTGTTTCGTATGTTGGTCATTTTCAAAATCCGACCATATTCTTGTACGGCTGACCTGCGAGGAAAATACGGCTTTATCATCATTTGAATGTTAGTGTCCTGCATAGTGCAACGCAAGTTCTACTACTTGCAGAAGAAAAATAAGGAATAGGTCCGTGGGTTTTCTTGGAAATCGTGCTTTAAGCTCTATAATGACCCCAAACTGCCTGTCCCAACTAAAAAAATACCAAATATCGTATCAAAATAGACATTTTTATAATTCTCCAAATCTTACAATTTTCTGTTTTAAGATAGAAAATACAAAGTAGATTGATATTATAAAGGCTTTAAATAGTAGTTGGCTATGGTTTCAGATTTATCTTAATGTTGAATTTTGTCAACTACATAACGAAAACGATTTGCTTGCTATAATATAAATTTTGACACCCCTTTTTTTATCTAGACAGTGCCTCAGCACTAACTCTACATATTATTATAATAATGGAAGCATAAACAGATAACTGTAAATGGTATCAACAATTTTGGCATTTAAGTAAGTAGAGGTAGCCCGTATTTTTGAACTTGTCCACTTGGAAACGGGATTTTTTTTCAAGATAACAAAGGAACATCACGTCCATATCTATATTATTATATTCAATGTTCTGTGTTTTATAGAAAAAGCAGTGTTTGTGATGTTGAAGTATCAGTGGTATTAAAAAATGCCCCAAAGTATGAATATGTCCACTACATAACGGTCAACTACATCACAATTGACCTAATTTTGTTATGTAGTGGACATTTTTGTTATGTAGTTGACAATATCGTTATGTAGGTGACAAAAAGCAAAAGTCAAAATCGTACGTTGAACACTGCAATAACCGAAGTAATTAGAAAAAAAGTAAATTTATCTTATAATATTTATATTTATTAGTACTAAACATTGAGATATCAACATAAATGCTATCGTTATGTAGTTGACAAATTCCATAATTTCTGTTATCTCGTTGTGCATTTAAAATAATCTTCCCAGTTTCATTAAGACTGCATATATTAGATTTTGTTCATATAAATTAGTAAGAGATCATTAGAATATTTAAAATTGAATTGATTTGATAAGAATATTTTCCCAATTTCTATCTAAAATGTGAACGGATTTTGAAAACGACCCATGTAAGACAAACCAGTATCGAAGACTGTATGACATGTTACCCTCCATATAGGTCTTTTGGTTATTATATTGCTGTCGCATTGGCGTTCATCGCTCGTCTTCTTTTATTTTATTCATATCTACAGGTCAACATGTCGTAAACATACAGTATTGTCTATATATTTTAACGTGTGATACCAAATTGTGTTACATGAAACTTGTTTGTGAAATAACTTTTTTCAGGTACGTTTATAAGGCGAAATTTTGCACGTAAAACCACAAGCAAAATGTATTTAAGAGCATCAGAACAAAAATGTCCTTAACGGAACCGTCAAAATCGTCTGTAGGCAGCTTTTTTATTCTTCAAGGGATGACTGGGTTAGAGTAACTGTTATGGTCATCTGGACTTCTCCTGTTCGACTTAAAAATTCATCAGGAAGTGATAAGCGTCCGTTTCGCTGTGTAGAATGTATAAATACAGAGACATGTCCGATCGGTATTGGGACCTTAAATTCGATGCCTAATGTCACGCTCTCTGCTAACTAAAGTACGTTTGCAACAACTCCATGAAAGTCCGCAATTAGCCCGGTGATGTAGGGCACAATTTGCTGATTTGACAAACTGCATGCAAGAAAAGATCCTTTTCAAATATAGGTATAAAGTGAATGCGAAATTTACCAGAATCGAGAGCGGAAAATTCGGACTACCAATTATAAAAGAGATTAATGGTTAACGACAAAATGTCATCCATTGCCCCTCACAGAGTTCAACAAGGTTTCTTTATGGGCATATATTGTACATTGTAACATTATCCCAAGAAGGGATATCGGATTGTACGTTCCCATTCTCAATGGCTTTGAGATCGAATATCGGATCGATCCGTATTTATACATGCCACACAACTGAATGGACAAACTTCAGCATGTGTCCTAAATCCCCAGTCATCAATTAGGTTGACAAATATAGCAATAAATCAGAAACCATTATTTCGGCAACAACATGAGGCCATTGTTATATCAACTATCACACTGGGACATACTAGAAGTATACGATTTCAAAATCCTAATTTTCACGTTGTTTTATATTTAAACATGCATCTATTTTACATCATTGTAGCTATGGTTGAATATATGGCAAGCCGTTTTATGTTTATTCAGTTTCAAGATATCTTTTATAAAAAGTTAATAAACTGTATAAGATATCTTGTATTCTTTATGAGATATCTCATTAACTTTAGATAAAATTATTATATAGCTTCTATATTTTATAAGAGATCTCATTAACTTTATATGACATCTTTTAAGCTAATTTAGATATCTTTTAACTACTTTTACTTTATAAGACATCTTTAAAAGTATATAAGATAACTTATGAACCATACAAGATATCTTATGATTGCTTTATCAGATATCTTTATAAGTGATATCTTATTTAGTTTATAATATGTCGTATTTAATATATACGATATCTCAATTAGTTTATAAGATATCTATTAGTATATAAGAAACCTCTAATAACTTATAGGATATTTTTTTTTAATTTATAAGATATCTTATAAACTATTTAATATATATAATTGTATTAATACATTAACTTAACATTAAATAAGATATCCTTTATATTAAATACGATATCTTATATATTAAAAAATATCTTATTAAACAGTCTATATTATTAGTTTATAGGATATCTCTGAAATATAAAAAACAAATTCTTATATAGTTTATGAGATATCGGTTGAAATAAACAAGATATATTTTAACAGGAAATAAATTAGATATCTTATAACCTAAATAACATATTTTTATAAACTGTTATTTATTATTTCATTTAATATATAATACACCTTATTTGATATAATAGGATATCTTATTTATCTTATAAGATATAATATTTAATTTTTCAAGATATCTAAATCAGTTTATAAGATATCTTTTAACTTTATAAGAAATCTTGACAATGAAATAAATGTAAACCAGTAAACGGCTTGCCATATGTATAACATTAAATATTTAATAATAATTATACTTGTTTTTATTGATAGCAATGGATAGAACAAATACTTTAAAGTTTCGTCACAAACGGAGGAAATCAGTTGATGAAACTCAAACGAATATTTCATACAAGTGTGGGGAATGCGGATTTAACTTCGGTGCAAAAGAAGATTTGCAAAAACATTTAACTAAACATAGGGCGGAAAATTCATTAATTGTAGAAAATTCCTTGCCAAAACTAAGTAATTGTGAAGCAAAAGTGTACGAATGTGATATATGCGACAGGATCTTCAGCGAAAAAGTTTACCTTAAATTACACACCAGAATACATAAAGGATTCAAGCCATACAAATGTCCAGAATGTAACGGGAGATTTAACGATTGCATCGAATTACAAGACCATTGGAAGTTGCATACGTATGTTGAAAAAACTAAGGCATCAACCAAACCTTTAAAAGAAAAGAAAACTTCAACTTCGAAGGTAATTCAATCAACAAATGACCATGAGATGAAATACAAATGTAAATGTGGACGACAATATTCAAACTTATTAAAATATGAGTCTCATGTTATATCACACAAGGATTATCCAACAGACTTAAAGTGCTATCTCTGTGAAGCTACTTTCAGCAGAAGACGAGGTTTACAACTACATTTGAACGAGCATGCTAAACAAGACCATACAGAGGTGTACAAATGTGATAAATGTGATCAGAGATACTTTTCTAAATGGTGGTTTGATAAGCACATTTGTCGCAATGTAGAAAGTAAATGCCTGGAATGCGGAAAGATGTTCAAAAATGTGTCCCGTTTGAGAAATCATATGATTTTTCACTCGAACAAGAAACCGTTTCTTTGTCAAGTTTGTAAGAAGGGTTTCCGCATGAAGCATCAATTAAAAGTGCACGAACGGATACATACTGGGGAACGTCCCTTGACATGTAACTTGTGCGGTAAAAGTTTTAATCAGATAAATGTGTTAAAACGACATATCCTTAACATACATACAAATCATAGATCTAAGAAATGCCCCCTCTGCGACAAAGGGTTCAGTAGTGGTGATCAGTTAAAGAGTCATATGATAGTCCACAATCCTGAACCAGTATTATGTGCATTTTGTGGGAAATGCTTTAAAGCTGTAGTACATTTGAAAAATCATGTAAAGAGATGTAGACTTAATCCAAACGAAAACTTGAAAAATCTTACCCCTTTAGGGGACTAAAACGTCATGAAATATGCTTGGTCTTAACCTAAGATCTAATTAGATAATTTCACTAAGGTCATTGTTATGAATGCAATATATTTTATATCTCTTTGTTTCTGTATCACTCTGTTGAAATCTTAATAAAATTACATATCAGGACTTTGTGATATACTTGCCACAATTTTGTTGAATGAAATACTAAACATATTTGTGTAGAATGTGTATTTTTATGAGTTACAATTTATGACTAAAATCAGCAAAGACCCGTCGAAACAATATCTGACACAAAAATTTAATAACACTTTTAGATATTTGGATGATATATTGTCTTTCAATAATGACGACTTCAGTATGTACACTAAAGAGATTTATTCTGCTGAACTGACTTTAAATAAAGCCAATACTAACAATGAACACTGCCCTTTCCTGGATCTTGACATCTATATCTTTAACGGGAAGCTTAATACCAATATTTACGATAAAAGATGATTTTTTACTCCCTGTTGTTAATTATCCAATTTTAGATGGTGACGTTCCCTTGTCACCATCTTATGGTGTTTATATATCTCAACTTGTTCGATTCGGTCGTGTATACGTAACAACGTATTTGATTTTAACGAAAGAAATCTCTGTATAACTGAAAAGTTATTACACCAGGGTTTTCGATATCACAAACTAGTAAAAATATTTACTAAATGTTATCATCGGTACAAGGACATCATTCGTAAATATAAATTAACGTTCAGACATCTTATACGTTCAGGTATTTCACATCCAATCTTTTATGGTAATATTCTATAAAAAGCACAAAAATGTCGTCATTCATCTCAAAAGCTAACCAAACCTTTAAACAGACTTATTCAAAAGGGATATAGTTATGATACGTGTTGTCAGGTCATTAAAGATGGCATATTTTGGAATTAATATTCATTCACTCATATAGGGTCTTTGCATCGGAAATAAACACATGAAACCAGTTGTTGGCATGATACGGGTTATGTTCTTATATCGTATATTTTATGATGGTATGATACTAAACCCCTAACGGGAGGGATTGTACTTGATTTTCATATGATGAAGACACAATCTTTCAATCAGTTTAATTGAGGTCTAGATCTGGCATGTCAGTAACTGCTAGTAGTCCTTTGTTATTTTTTGTATCATTGTCATTTTGCTTAGTTTCTTCTGTTACCTATTCTGACATCGGACTCGGACGTCTTTTAAACTAAGTTTTACTGTGCGTATTGCTTTGTGTTTGATTATTCTACATTGGCTAGAGGTATAGGGGAGGGTTGAGATCTCATCTGATCTGATCTCAACATGTTTAACCCCGCGGCATTTTTGCGCCTGTCCCAAGCCAGGAGCCTCTGGCCTTTGTTAGTCTTGTATGTTTTTTAATTTTAGTTCATTTATATGTTTCGGAGTTTAGTGTGACGTTCATTTTCACTTAACTAACACACATTTTTGTTTAAGGGGCCAGCTGAAGACCACCTCGGGGTGCGGGATTTTCTCGCTGTGTTGAAGACCCATTGGTGGCCTTGGGCTGTTTTTTGGTCTTTGGTCGGTTTGTTGTCTCTTTGACACATTCCCCATTTCCATTCTCAATTTTATTGTAAATATATCAATAAACTCTTGACACAGAGATATGTCTCTCCTGCATGTAATTTTGATATAAATTTGCAAACGTTGAAATTAAAATAGCAAAACTTACAATGTAAGTTAAGCAGAAAAAAATCAAAGTCAATGAACCATGACTGAAGGTAAAGGGCCAAATAATTTTTATGGAAAATACGATACTTTAACATGTAATCTGTGCAAAAAATCCAAAGACCATGACTGAGGGGATAGGGCGATATAACCTTCAAGGAAATGAGATGTGCTTTTGGTTATACAACTGCATAGCAACTATCATCGAGTTTTCATAAATGGTTTCCCCTAAACTTAACCTAATCAAACTTGGGCTGTTTTCTGCTCTTTGGTCGGGTTGTAGTCTCTTTGACACATTCCCCGTTTCCATCCTCAATTTAATTAAACATTTAAACTATGAAAGTATTTAAAGTAAATAAACCATGATTGAGGGGACGGGCCAAATAATATCCATGGAAATGAGATGTGCCAATGTTTGTACAACTGCATACCAAATATAATTTACTTATCACAAGTGGTTTCCCTTAAACTTACATAATCACAAACATTAACATGTAAACTATTTTGGTTCATTTACATGTTTTGGAGTTTTAGTGTGGCGTCCATTTCTCTGTAGTATAAATTATTGTTTAGGGGCTAGCTGAAGCCCGCCGCTGGGTGCAAGATTTTCTTGCTGCGTTGAAGACCCATTGGAGGCTTTGGGTTTTTTTGTCCTCTTTGGTCGGGTTGTTGTCTCTTTGACGTACACATTCTCCATTTCCATTCTCTATTCTATAAAATTGTTTTAAAGTCAAGTCAAATAATATCCATAGAAATGAGATGTGCAAATGCTTATCGGTGTTCCCATTGTCTGTATCACTCTGCTCAGCTCTTCATAAAACTGCATATCACGGCTTTGGGACGTCAAATACGTTAACCCATAACTTTGACCTGGACATATCAACGACGTCATAAGGGATGAACCGACGTTGATAAGTTTGACCCGAACTATCACGTCATCTTCCGGTTTACTGGTGAAAGAAAGAAAATCTCTTCTTTCTACCATGCAAAATACACATTCAAACACAATACGATGAATCGAATTTCAGATTTTCATCATATATTTTATTACAAAATATCAGCTGCTCGCCACAATATAAAGCGTTTTTGAACTCGTTCGTTGCGTTCACTCGACAAAAAAACTTCATATTGTGACTCGCAGCTGATATTTTACTATATCAATATGTAGTAACCTGATAATCGGTACTTACACAACTGCATACCAAATATCATTGACTTATCATAAGTGGTTCCACTTAAACTTACCTGATCACTTTTGTCTTACGGAGGGACAAATCACACTTCGTGCAAACCACGCTAAAACTGACATTATCAAGATCTTTGATTTCTCAAATATAGTTGTTACAGTTTAGGGACGTTTTTTTCAACAAACAACCGGCATTTCAATGGGATCCAACTGTGTTCCTCTTCTTGTCGTGTTCCTTTATTGATATAAGGCAAACTTCATACAGGAGTTTCTTTGGAAGAGGTAATAGAGGCTTGCATTATCAATTAACATCACTTTCCGCTACATAGATGATGTCCTTTCATTAAGTAATTCAAAGTTTGGCGGCTATGTTGCCCGCATCTATCTCATCGAACATGAAATAAAGGATTCAACAGGTACAGTTAAGTCTGCCTCCTTTCTTGATTTACATCTAGAAATTGACAATGAAGATCGGTTGAGAATAAAACTTTACGACGAAAGAGATGAGTTCAGCTTCCCAATTGTGAACTTTCCATTTCTATGTAGCAACATTCCAGCAGCGCCTGCATATAGAGTATATATCTCCCAGTAAAAAACTTATTCAAGAGCTTCCATTTCCTATTATGATTTTCTTGATAGAGGGCTGATGCTAACAAGTAAGTTTTAGACCAAGAGTTCCAAGTGGTGACGTTGAAATCATTACTTCGAAAATTTTACGGACGCCATCACGAGTTGGTTGACCGTTATGGAATATCTGGCTCACAGATGACGACGAATGTGTCAGGACTACACTGCTAGTAAAGTCTCAAGTAATTGTCTTAAATTAAATAAGTAAACCATATTAAAATAAACATTACTTTTAGTAAATTTTGAGATAAATTAAAAGGCAGACACTGCTAGTAAAGTCTCTAGCACAATTGTCATTATAGCTTAAATGTGAATAAACTGAGATTAACCTTTTATCTCTTTATAAAACTATTAGTACAGTCAATTGCAAGTAAAACTTAAAAACCTTAAGACCTTAGGCATACACTCTAGCACAGGGTCAGCTAGCACACTTGCCTATCTAAATTCTGTACACTTGATAACGCTCTAGCTTAGGGTCAGCTAGCACACTTTCTTGTGTATTAAAGAGATAAACATATAAAACAAGTAAAACATAAAACTCTTTAGACTTTAGGCATACGCTCTAGCACAGGGTCAGCTAGTAAATTTCGTACACTTGATAACACTCTAGCACAGAGTTAGCTAGCACACCTTCTTGTGTACTAAAGTAATAACATTATAAAAAGAATTTAATACATTAAAAACCTTTAGATTTTAGGCATACGCTCTAGCACAGGGTCAGCTAGCACAGCTACCTACCTTAATTTCGTACACTGGGTAACGCTCTAGCTCAGGGTTAGCTAGCACACTTTCTTGTGTACTAAACCGTTTTAAATATTCTTATTGTTCATGTAACATTACATAATTTAAACGTCTGATTTAAACTCAGAAGTTAAGTACAAGTACTCAGATAAACAGTTAAGTGATATATATAGCTCAGATATACCTTGTTTAATATTAGACATACGCTACTAGTAAAGTCTCTAGTACACTTGTCTGTTTGTTATATGTAATATTTGTTACTGGTCTCATTGTTATATACCAGTGTCAATGTATCTGAAGAAAACCCTAGTCAAGTTATAAAAGAATACTATATTTATTGATATTTTTATTGGTAAACTGTAGTTCTAATATAGTAAATCATATATATATCGAAAGTGACCATAATGTCCTGCCAATAATAAAGTATTGAACTTGAATCTGTATTTCCCTGTCCTTATATGCATTAGATTAAAACAAATCTAGCGAGACATAGAAATTGCTTTTCAAATAAATATTTCTGGTACTTTGTTTCACCTCAGTTGGTCCTGATTTTGCTTTTCTGTTGGCGGATCCAGTGATACGAATATCTGTTAATTAGTTAGGGTAAAAAGGAAGACTCAAGCACCACCAAGGTAAGGTGATGGGAGCGAGATAGACACAGAAACAGATGCCCTTGAGATTGACACAGATGCTAATATGTACACAGACTTCTCAGCGCCAGAGACGGATGACAGAGATGTAACGGTCGTGCCAAAAGCAAGCTTGCTAAACTTGCCAAGCACCAGCCATATACCAACTAAACCAAATAGTTCAGATATCGGACGGAGAAGTTTGAGACTGTCCAGGAAGAGAGAAGTCCACACAGAGAGTGAAAGAGATGAACCTGAAAGGCAAAAACATGGTGACACGGCTTGAGTGTATGGTTTAATTAAAGGGGTGTTTCAAGAAACGACAGGTCAACTGGTAACAGCGATCCAATCAGCATTAAGGGGTTCCAAAGTGATACCAAGTTAGCTGAAGAGGTAGAGACTAGAAAATCCAAGAAAAGACCAACAAAGTCAAAAAGTGATCCAGGCAGATTACATCCTGTAAAATCAAACTCCGCCATCCTGTCAGACAGTGATGGCAGTTCTGATGAAAGCAGTTATGAAGACTCCATTGAAGGCAGTATAGATATCTGTAACATAACTGATCCCAAGAGAAAGCTTGCTATGTCCAGTAATGTTAAATTACCTGCCTTTACAGGCAAAGAAAAATAGGAGGTCTATTACAATAGATTTGAAGCCGATTCCAAACTGAGTCATTGGGACGAAAACACCAAATAAAAAGAGCTACTTCTACGTCTCCAAGGAGAAGCTGGTGATTTTGCCTTTGACCAACTTGCCCAAAGAACATTATCAAGCTATACTAGATTAAAAAAAGAGTAACATAATAGATTTGGAACTTTCGAAACCAAGAAGAACTATAAAGCTTTATTTAAAAGACGAAGCCAGAAATCAGACGAGAAACCAGATGCCTATGCAGCTGAGCTGAAAAGAATTTATGACAAAGCCTACACCAATAGAGACATGAAAATTAGGCAAGAAGACCTATTGCAAAGATTTTTAATGGGACTTTTTGACCATGAAAGTAGGGTCCATGTGGAGCTGTATAAAGAACCAAACACCATTGAAGAAGCTGTACAGGAAGTAATTACTTACTCTTAAACTATGCATAGTCCACATTAGAACAGACAGTCAGTAAATTTAAGAAACAAGTTAGACAGGTTAATGAAAAACAGAAAACTAACGGAAAAAAGGTAAAAACAAAGGAAAGAGAAAAGATGATCTATCTCATAGCATTGACAGTGACCAACCTAACCCTCCTAAACAAGGCTTTTCCACAATAGATATAGAACAAATTTAAGATATTGTAAAGCGAGTACACGAAGAGCAAAGGAGAGAAGAAAATATACAGAAACCAAATGGGTACCAGAGGAACCAAAAATTTAAAAACTGAGTCTTTCCCTATGTAGCTTTAAACTAGAGCGGGTCAACTCTAATGACCAGTAACTGACCCTTGGTTTTAGGAGAAAGGTCAAATTTTGAGAGAGGTGAATGAAGAGGTTTCACATAGCAGCAACTGTTCGGTAGAGTTTTTGAGTATAGATAATAGTAGTTTTATTGATGTAATTAAATCTTCACAGGGTGAGAATGAAAATTTATGTTCAAGCTGTGACGACAGCAATGAACAAAACTTGAGGAGTCCACAATTTATTGGGCGTCAAGTACTCCGCAGCGAAGGAGTTTATATTGAGGGTTATGTGCAGGGCACTGAAGTGAATTTTACAGTTGATAAAGGGGCTTCTCGAACTGTAATATCGAGACGGGCTTTTCAACAGATACCACATTCAAAAAGACCCATTTTAAAGAAGTCAAATATGCTGGCTAATGCCGATGGCAAACCACTACAGGAGTTAGGGAAAGCCATCTTTGACATTAAATCAGGAGATTTACCTTTTGAGATTGAAGTTGTAGTTGCAGATATTGAGGACGAAGCCTTGCTGGGTCTTGACGTACTTATGAAGACAGATTGTGAATCGGCTAATTTAAGATTAAGCGATGGAATTATGCTGCTAGGTGATACCTCTATTCTCTGTTATCAAATTGGCTTGCCTGAAAGAGTAACGAAAAACAGAGTAGCTGATAACTTTTCTATAAAACCAAGAAGTGAAATGCTGATAGATGTTTTTATTGATAGATATGAAGATGCCCAATCTTTAGGAACATTTGTTTGGTTTTAGACTCCACTGAAGATGTTATACAGAGAATTCGTGTGGTTATGGCCCCTACTATAGTTATAACCAGTTTAGTTAGAATTTTGAACCCTTTTGATAAAGAATTTACTTTATATCAAGATACAGTGATTGGAAAAGCTGAAAGCTTGATAACAAATCCAGATATTTTAGTTCCATGTGAAGATAAAGCTGAAATAAATATTTTTCAACAATTAAGCGTATTAAGTTACGTGACCAAAAGTCAGTGAAGTGGGAGACCAACACTGGGATTATCCGGAACATTTCAAAGAAAGGGACTGCAGATGGTGGGAAAAGTTGGGTTGTTCCTGATCACTTACAGGATTTATTTTTAGAATCTACAAAGGAACGTTCAGAAGAAAAATGTGAAGTAATTGTTAATTTATTGAATACATTTCTGATGCATTTTCCAAAAATGACATGGACCTTGGTTTAACCAATTTAACTGAACACTGTATAGATACGGGCTATGCCAGACCAGTTAAGCAGCCACCAAGGAGGGTACATTTGGCCTATGCAAATGAGGAAAAGAAACTGGTAGAACAGATGCTACAACAAGGAATTATACAGAAATCCTACAGTCCATGGGCTCCTCCACTGGTTTTGGTTGTAAAGAAGTCGGGGAAGTTGAGACCCTGTTGCGAATTCAGAAGGCTTAATAACTTAAGTCGGATGGATAGTTTCCCAATACCTCGCATACAAGATTGCCTGGATATTCTGAGTGGATCCACCATTTTTAGTACTTTCGACTTGATTAGTGGTTTCAATCAGATCCCTGTGAAGAAAGAAGACATGACCAAGACAGCGTTTGTGACTAAGTATGGTCTGTTTGACTATAGAAAATGGACCGTCCACCTGTCAAAGACTCATGGAACTAGTATTAAATGATTTACACTGGAAAACTTGCCTGATTTACTAAGATGACATTATTGTCTTTTCTTCTAGTTTTGAGCAACACATTGAAAGACTAGATGAGGTCCTCCAAAGAATTCAGGAGGTAGGATTAAAGCTAAAACCAGAAAAATGCACCATGTTGAAGTCTGAAGTTGCATTTCTTGGCCATGTTGTATCAGGAAAGGGGGTACAACCGAATCCATACAACATGGTCAGTTCCAACAAATGTAACAGAAGTTCGTCAACTTCTAGGGATGGGTAGTTATTATCGCCGTTTCATAAAAGATCTTTCTTCACTTGTGAAGCCTTTAACAGAGCTCACTTAGAAGTCGAATGAATTTATTTGGTCTAATGAGTGCCAAAAATCATTTGAAAAACTAAAAGAAGTATTTTTGAGTCCAGAAATTATGGGATATCTTTTAGACAAGGGAAATTTTATTTTAGATACAGATGCAAGTGATTTTGCAATTGGTGCAGTGTTGAGCCAAATCCAAGATGACAGACCCAGAGTGATGGCCTATGGTAGCCGCACTTTAAATAAAGCAGAGTGCAATTATTGCATTAAAGACAAAGAACTGTTTGTAGTCCGTTATCTATACTACTAAAATAACGAGGTCCAATTTGTCAGCCGGCATGACGTAAAAACGACGAATCAAATAATTCATTTTAATATAGTATTAATATAGAACAATAGTGTTGATTAAAAATTACACCATTCCAGGCTATTTTGAATTCCACATAATCAATATAACCAATAATTAATAAGATCCGGGTCGAATCCGATGCCTATACCAATAGTTTATGTCACATGTAGTTTCCGGTTGTAGCTCTTCTTATTCTTCCCTCTCCCTCCACTATCTGGAGTACCACTACTATATTGTAGTAAGAAAACCAGGACGGGTTCAAACAAAGATTTTGAAAGCAGAGAAAACTGTGCACCTTAATATAATCAGCATGACTTAATCAAATGAATACAAATACTAAAAATCCAGGGTATAAATATGACGTAGATAATTCAGCCAAGGACGATGTCGCGGGTGTGTTCTAGTTTTAATGAATATTATAGGCAGTATCTATTGGGTAGAAGTTTTATGGTCCGGACTGACCACCAGGCCTTGATATGGTTATTTAGCCTTAAAGAACCAAGGAGCAGGATAGCCCGATGGATTGAAATAATATCCGCTTTTGATTTTACTGTGGAATACAGACCAGGCCCCAAACATGGAAATGCAGATGCGATATCACGATGCATATACCCCCGTGAGTGTGATTGTCCCGACACTGACAATATGGAATATTTAAAATGTGGTCCTAGTGTTAAATGCACAAAAAGAGCTTGTGATATATAGACTTCCATGATTTTCCCCCTTTTATAGAAGTAAATAAAAATTTTAAAAGTCTTAGTGACAAGGAAACAGACGGAGGAAGAAATTACTTGGACAATTTGGAAGACAGGACACACTATAACAGAGCTCAAGAAGTTCCAAGAGGAAGATGAAGCCGTTGGCCAGATTATTAAATGGAAAACAGATGGAAAGAGACCACCATGGAGATGTGGAACATTTAAGTCCAGCTACCCGACACTATTGGCACCTTTGGGAATCTTTTATTTTTTAAGATAATTTACTCTTTATAGAGAATTCTCTAAGCGAAATGAAAATGGTCGCTATATACAGTTTTAAACCCTCACAAAATGAAAATGAAATTTTAGCTCAAATGCATAATTCAATAACTTCTCGACATTTGGGAAGGAAAAAGACAAAGGCAGAGCTTTCCCAGAGATTGTACTGGTTCGAGATGAGAGGACATCACCATATGGTTAGCCAAGTGTGATATTTGCCAGGCAAATAAAATTCCAGTAAAATGATACAGGGCCCCTCTGGGGAGCATGCCAACCGGTGGACCATGGGATAGATTGGCTATTGACATTTAAGGCACTTTACCGTAGACTTAATAAATAAGTTTTACAGTTACAGACCATTTTACAAAGTGGGTAGAGGTTTTCCAGTACCAGAATCCACTGTTGTTACCTGTGCCTATTTGATTTTAAATGTTATATACCGTTATGGTTGTCCATTTGCCTTGCATTCCGATCAAAATCAAAACTATGAAAGCGACAGTTTTCAAGAACTGTGTTCTATGTTTAATATTAGAAAAACAAGAACCAGTGTAAGAAATCCAAAGGGTAATGGTCAAACAGAGTGATTTAATCGCAGTTTACTGTCAATGATTAAATCCTATTTACAAGGCGAACAGGCAGACTGGGATTTAAATCTCGGTTGTCTTGCAGGTGCATACAGGGCCACTCCAAATGAATCCACAGGTCTTACTTCCAATTTGTTGATGTTAGGAAGGGAAATCAGGTTTCCAGTTGAGGTGAAACCAGCAAAAGTTTTGGCTCAAGGCGAAGTCCAAGTTAATCCAGGCGAATTTGTCTGTGAATTAAGACAGAGGTTGCAAAAGGCTCATAGTGTTGCCAGAAAGCATTTATCAGCAAATGCTAAAAGGCGGAAAGATTACAATGACCAGAAAGTAAACTTGGTCAATTACAATATTTTTGATAAAGTTTGGTACTTAAACGAGACAAAGAAGGAAGGCATAAGTTCAAAACTGCAACCCTTATAATTGGGACTTTGCCTTATTACCAAAAAATTAAATGAAATTAATTTTCAAATACAACTTGATGCTAAGGGAACCAGAAAAGTGATTAATCAGAACAAGTTGAAACCTTACATAGGTAAAAACATTCCTAAGTGGATGAAAATAGTTGAAACACAAAGTTCTTAACTGCTGTTAAAGGCTTGTTAAACTCCATTCCCTTTTGTCTGTACCATACTTGAGTGATGAACTGAAAATATGAAATATCAAATTTTGTAAATATGTCAGTAAAAATATCAAATTTTGTTCAATTTGAATTGATGATTCATAAATAAAATCTCACTTGACAAGTTAGGAATAAATATATATTTTTGTGCTTAGCATTGAAGATAACTTTTAATGAAATGAACTGTGTGTATTTAAATTAAATAGTTCTTTAAGTATGTAATATTAACTTACCTTCTTTTGGCTTAAGGGCGTAATTATTTCCCTTTATTAAGCTAAAACAAACTTCAGATACACTGCAAGGTTATTTCTGGGACCAAAACATAACAATTCTAAAGGTCCAATATTCTTTGCAGATGAGTTTCTAGTACGATGCAGCCAGGGCAAAAAGAAGGGCAACTATATGTCTCTTGTGCAACGATCAGCATGTCTATATGTGGCATAAACACTGTGTAGTAACACATATCCTAGTAAACCACCTACCTTTGAACAGATGTCCTTATTACTGCACCCTCTGCCAGTTTAGATGCACGACCCTGAACACCCTGCAAAACATGTTAATTTCCACAAACCGCACCAGAAAACCTAGAGGACCAAGACTACTTGCTTGTTTCAAAGATGCCTTATTTTCCTGAAGCAGGAAGGGACTTCAAATTGCTGCCAAGACAGAGGGCAAGTTTAGGAACCACTCTAGATCCTGTGTTGGTTAGCTCATCAGGAAGTTGTACCGGTGGGAATTCACCATCATCTCTATGTTCAATCCCAGAACGGCCAGTGGGACGGGCCACTCTGTATATATCAACTTTTATGCCTTCATCTGTTATATGTACTCAACAAAGTCAGTTGTTAAATATAAACTCTCCGTCTGATACATCTTCATCTCTTCCTCCACCACCATTTAATTTCTCACCAGGACAATGGTCATCTCCTTCAATGCTGGGAACACCACCACCGCCAGTAGCTGAAACTGATATAGTTGAAGAGTTATTACAGGAGAACCAGTACAGTTTACAAATGACATTGACTTCTTCGATATTCCAGAGTCACCTGTGATTGCAACACCAGCATTGGCATCACCAGTCCGTAATGTTATAATGAGAGAGCGAGAGATAGAGGTGGAGAACGTATTGCCTCAGCTGTTGGGAGCTAGTGATCCACCAGCTCCAACCTCGCACCACCCTTCACCTGAATGGAACAATATCCCTCTGAGCTAGGGCCACCCTCCAAAATCGCCTTCATCATCTCATCATCTGGGTGTTCCACTCTGGGAGAGGTAAAGCAGTCCATTTCAATACTGATAGAAAATACAGCCGCTAAACATGCCAGGACAAGGGAAAGCGTGGGTCAACTCCACTCTCTAATCACCAACCTAGTTTCTCTGATACAGGGCTCAAGGTCTGTGGATAGAGAGCAGGGATGTGAACTTGGACGATTGAAGAACGACCGACCAAATAGGACAACTATCGTGAATCGATCTTGGATCCAGCAACGGCGCCGGAAGCCTAGTCCACAACACAGGCAGATTTATGGACATCCACCACCACCTGTAAAGAGGAGAAGATAAATTATCGTTTAGAGTATTTTTTGTATTGTAAAAAATTTTCTGATTAAGTAAGTAAATAGGGTATCATGAAAATTGCATTGATAATGGTTAAAAAGGTAGTTACAAAGTTGAAATCCAAGAAAATTTAAAAGATAATTTTTGCTTTAAAATTATGATAAGTAAAGAATTTATTGTGTATATATATTAACGAAACTGAAATGTTTTGTTTATATATGAAGATACATACCTTTTATTTTTGAAATTTAAACGCATATTTTTATTGACTGGATTGACGTCATTTTAGGCGGATAAATAACAGATAAATAGTTTTGTAACAGAAAATTTATGATATTTTGCAAGATAAATGTTTGGCTGAAATAAATATAGTAAATGAAATAAAATGTAGTAATTGTCTTAAATAAGCAAACCATATTAAAATAAACATTATTTTGAGTAAATTTGGAGATAAATTAAATGGCAGACACTAATAGTAAAGCCTCTAGTACAATTGTTATTATGGCTTAAATGTGAATAAACTGTTATTAGATATAATACAATTAGTACAGTCAATTGCAAGTACAACTTAAAAACCTTAAGACCTTAGGCATACGCTCTAACACAGGGTCAACTAGCACACTTGCCTATCTTAATTCTGTACACTTGATAACGCTCTAGCACAGGGCCAGCTATCACACTTTCTTGTGTATTAAAGGGATAAATATATAAAACAAGTAAAACATAAAACTCTTTAGACTTTAGGCATACGCTCTAGCACAGGGTCAGCTAGTACACTTGCCTATCTAAATTTCGTACACTTGATAACGCTCTAGCACAGGGTTAGCTAGCACACCTTTTTGTGTACTTAAGTAATAACATTTATAATAAAGAATGGAATACATTAAAACCTTGTTTAATATTAGGCATACGCTTTAGCACAGGGTCAGCTAGCACACTTGCCTATCTAAATTTCGTACACTTGATAACGCTCTAGCTCAGGGTTAGCTAGCACACTTTCTTGTGTACTAAACCGTTTTAAATATTCTTATTGTTCATGTAATATTACATAATTCAAACTCAGAAGGTAAGTACTCAGTTAAACAGTTAAGTGATATATACATGTATACCTCAGATATACCGGTTAAATATTAGACATACGCTACTAGTAAGTCTCTAGTACACTTGTCTATTTGTTATATGTAATATTTGTTACTGTTCTCATTGTTATATACAAGTGTCAGTGTATCTGAAGAAAACCCTAGTCAAGTTATAAAAGAATACTATATTTATTCATATTTTTATTGGTAAACAGTAGTTCTAATATAGTCAATTATATATATATTGAAAGTGACCATAATACCATGCCAATAATAAAGTATTGAACTTGAATTGAATCTGTATTTCCCTGTCCTTATATGCATTAGATTTAAAAAATCTAGCGAGACATAGATTGCTTTTCTGATAAATATTTCTGGTACTTTGTGTCACCTCAGTTGGTCCTGATTTTGAGATTGTCTTGTGTCAAGGTATTTAATACGTTTATTGTTTGGGAGGTTGCTGACCATCTTATTTACCATATAGCTCTTGCACGCTATAATATATTGAGGGACCATTTATAACACGCTCTATTCATAAGAAAACAAACACGTGAGTAAAAGAAAATTTGTCTCCTTTGATCTCGAATTAACTTGTTAAAAAAAATCCTCAAACAGAATAAATACTTGATTTATTAGTTTAGATTTATAATGAGTGTGAATCCATTAATGAAATAAATAATGATTGCCATTTTTTTCACAAATAATTCGTCTAGGTGATTGTTATATGAATTTTATTATGTAAGAATAAAATGTTAAAAAGAATATTAAAAAAAAATCATGCACGTTGTACTGTTGTATTTTTTCCATTGAAAACTCTACACTTTAGATGGTTTTACGATTGTTTCCACCTGTTGGCATTTATACATTACTACGACGACGGACGCCATGTGATGAGAAAAGCTCATTTGGCCCTATGGGGTAGGTGAGCTAAAAAGAGCTTATTAATATTATTATTTTTGTAATATTTTGTATTGGATCAAGACCTGCTCTATTGCCCTTTGATACGGAAATGCGTATTAAACAATGTTTTGGACGGTGATGTTCCTTTTGCACCAGTTTACGGTATTTATATATCACAACTCGTTCGCTATGCCCGTGTCTGTAGTGACGTTTTGGATTTCAATGAGCATAATCTATGTATTGCTGGCAAATAACTAAATAAGTGATGTCGTTACCACAAATTACTTAAAACCTTTACTTAATTCTTCATAGATACAAAATTTGGTTTTTCAAGATTGGCTGTACCTGTAGAGAACTTATTTCAAACGGAATAGCACATCCTAATTTTGTACGGTGATTTTGTTTACTGTGCCTGGAAATTTAGATAGGATACGGGTAAACTTATCAATCCTTTAAATAAACTTATTCTAAAAGGTTACCAATTCAACACTGTAATTAGATCTTTGAATAGTGTTTATATTGGTATAAATATTGAATTTGTTATCAGTAAATTAAAACCATACTAAATATTATTGTTATACAAATATGCACTCTCACGGTACTACAATCTGTCGATACCTATATTTTGGCATTGCACAAGGTATGTTTTTCTCGGACTGTTAATCCATTGGATGTTGTATGTGTACTTATTGATATTTTAGTCTTAGAAACATGAATTATTATTAGTTGTTATTGGCTTTGAACTAGCTGTCAGTAACTGCAAGTACTCTCATCTTTACTTAGTGTCTTTTTGTGGGATGTAGAGATACGCTGACACGTCCGGTCTGTGTTTTCGTTATATGTTTTCTGCTTCGTATCGATCTGATGAGTAAAGCCCTTTTCAGCTGATTTTTTATAGTTTGTTATTATGTTGTACTATTACACCACTGTCCCAGGTCAGGTTTGGCGCCAGAAAACTGTTTAACACCGCCACATTCTATATGTGCCTGTCCAAAGCCAGGAGCCTGATGTTCAGTGGTTGTCGTTTTCATCTCATTCATATTTGTTTTTTCTATGTTGTTTTGAAGACTTGCTTGTCGTTTGGTCGTTTTTCGTTTTTTGCAATGGCATTGTCAGTTCGTCCGTCTCTCTTTTACGAATTCTTATGTTGGTTTTCACCAAGTACTAACATAAACAAAGAGTATACCAACAGAAATAGTTTTTAAGGTAGATCGGACACCCTCCTCACGGCAAGCGATGCAATCGGCGTTATCCAGCCTGTGTCTTTTTGGCATCAGTGGGGATTTTATTCTTGCTTACATTGTTTGAACTGAACGGTTGAAATAAAGATGTTACCTCTGTATTCCACATATCTGACAATGCGGCAACTCCATCCTCATTTCCAGTAGCAACTACCTCAATTTTGTTTTTTAGATCAGATCTAGTAAACGCTGCAGGTCGTCTATTCCCGTTTGCTGTAGATTTTTCACTTATCCCTGGAATATCATCTGATACACCTACAGATAGTGGTAATATTTGCGGTTGATTAACACTTAAAACAGGTGCATCACCAGATGTAACCATTATCTCAATGGCGGCAATTTCGGTTGAAGACCCCGAGGCGGAGGTGCTCGGCAATGCTGCTTCAGTTCATTTCACGACAAGAGTTATTTTGGTTAATATCTTGTGAAGGTTAACTTGGCAGGTAAACATATTCGGGAATTGCAAGTGGGTTGAAAAGGTGAATTCCGCAAGCTGTGAAACCCCTTCTGATATTTTCAGTTGTTAGGGAGGCATTCCATGCTACTTTTCCACTTTGTGCAGTATATTCTCTTGCAAAAATTCGGAGCACGCTTTAATTCCTTCTTGTATCAGTGCTACGGATTCTTGCGATGAGTGCTCATTTAATATTAAAATCTGTGGCCGATCGTTACCATTGTTTTAGGAAAATATCTTTCAACCAGCGTTCTCCAATTCTGTCATCCACCCAACCACTATCCTGGTAGTCCCACATAGTCCTGTTTGGTATTAAAACCAAATATAGATCTTTCCGTTTTTCCTTTTACAACTAGCAAGGGACCATTTTTTCTCCTATATCATAGACACAAGCAACTACCGTCAATTATGTGCTGATAGCGCTTTTACGATATAGAACATTTCTTGCCCCCTTTTCAGCAATTACTTAAACCTGTCTCATCCATATTCCACATATGTTTAGGTTTCTCCAAAAGATTTTTCTCTGTCAGTTAATCCTTAAAGTAGTCTTCGACTTTTTGGCGGTTTATCATATCATTTTACACCGTCAGGTACCTGTTTTTTTCTGGATTCTTAATTGTTAAATCAAGGTGTCTGGTTTTTTTTTAGTATTTTTAGGTCCTTTTTAGTTATATAGCTCTTCAACTGTTTCGGTTCTTATACATCCTTGGCTTTCAAATATTCGGCTAAGAGCTTTCTTGATGACATTAAATTCAGAAATCGCTTCGGACGCATGAAATTTATAAAGTGTTGTTTTCATTTTTTAAAAGCATTGGGTCGATACCTCTGCTGGTGGACTATAATCAGCTCAGTAGTCAGTACATCGGTACATTATTTATAACAAACCTTTCTAAAACTGTCCGTTTCTAAATTTTGAAATTATAAAGAAAACTAAGGTTTCAACATCCTTGGCTTCAAGCGTTCCTGATGAAGGTAAATCCAGAAAAGCTCTTCGACCATATAAAATTTATGTCGTGTTTTTTTCATTTTTTAAGATGGGATATTATTTAGAAAACCCCAATTGACAACCGCACACGATTACTATCAAATGATATTTTAACAAACTAAAGTTTTCATTATAATCGGGCTTAATATTTACCGGACACTAGTCATTATTTTATGCCCTGAAGCACTTTTCATTGACACTTGGTATCGTCGGAGTTTTTTCTTCAAACGAATGGCCTATTGTTGTGAAAGAACATAACTCTATTTACGTTCTAAAACAAACATATAATGTTTATGTGCACAACGCTATTTAATTTCTGAAACTTACTACAAACCCAAACTGTATTCTAATTCTTGACATAAAATATGAAAACGCATGTCTGATTTTGTCCGGCATGGTGACTATGTCATTTTATTAAACATACAACAATTTTAGAAATTCAAACATCATTTACTGTCCACATAAACAGCATCTGATTCACTGTCCACTAAATAAAAAAATTGTCACAGAACACTGGCCTTACAGAATATCTAAGAATTAAACAAATATCATAATTAGTACACAATAAATTGATCGTTGAATCACTTAGTAATTCTGCACTACTGTAAATATGTCTACACTATTGTAATCAACGTGGTCACCGCCTAACCTCGATAACTGAAAAAAACTTGATCCTTTTCTTTATATACTACCAGCGAAATTCAAACCGGTTCTTTCAATATAAACAACGTAACTGTAAATTACTACGCGTAGAGCACATACATTTATATAGGCACATAAGGATGCATAAATACCTAGCCACGTCGAAAATCATATGATTGTTAATTGATTATATTGTTTTATCTTAATCAATATGTCAAGAAATGCAATGCAATATTTTAATTCTAAAGACTAAAAAGAGTGATCTGACCACTTCAACCATTTTGATTTTAAAATAACATGGGATTCTGAAAGCCCATGGGATAGTTTATATGGGATTTCTATCACTATCTTATGGATAGCAATTAGCACGAATAAAGTATCTAAATTGTATTTTCAATATAATGTTTTTTTACCCCAGGAATAGAAAACCTTAGCTTTTTTCTTGCAAAAAACCTTTTGGAATTTTGGGTCCCCAATGCTCTTCAACTTCGTTCTTTATATTTGTTTTAAATTGAGCGTCACTGGTGAGTATTTGTAGACAAAACACGCGTACAACATTATAGCCTGGTATCTTTGAAGTGTTTTTCTCTCTCTCAATACTGTTTCCATGGTTTGTAAATATTTTTAGATGAAAATTCTTCAATATCTTTCTTTGAATATGTAAAGGAAATGTAACTGTTCCAAACTATATACTTAATCAACAAAGCAGATTGGTTATAATAGAAGGTCTAATATTGTTACGTTTTCTTACGTTACGACTGGAATGAGTCAGTTTACGGGACTAACTTCCAGCTTCTGTTTTACTGACGACAGATGCAAGTAATGTACAGGATGTATTCTATCATCTCCTTCAAATTCAGTAAAGGTTTTGATGATATCAAGTCGTAGAGACATGGAACTACCAACATTCAATTCAGGACCACTTTACCTCTCACAAGGTAAAAAAAAATACAGTACCCTTTGAAGGTCAAGGTGAAATTTCCTCATGACCTTGACCTCAAATAGAAGGTCTTAAAATGCTGATCATTTTTGCATTTTATAGTAGGTTGATATATGTAACCATTTCAAAGATAAACACAAAAAAACTATACTCTAAAGAGAATTATTTCGTCTTAACTTTTGAACAGATGGTCGGACAGTTTTTGGTTAAACGTATAAAATGTAGAACTCTTCGAGAGGAACATTTTATACGCGAGTGTGTGCAGCTATCTCTTATCGTTGTCTTAATAATCAAGCTTGAAATTTAAGCGTTAAAACGTTTTGCACTCTTTTACCTTTGACCTTGGGTGCAAATGAAAGGTCAAATGAACTAAAGATTTTAGGTGAAGGTCCCATTTCTCTTCGACTGCCGGTTCTCGAAATATAATTTTTCAATATATGTAAATAAAAGAAATTGTTTCAAGGGGATACAACTTTAAAAAAGGGGATGATAAAATCCTACGCAGCCTCATTTGGTAATTTGTCCAAATAAGGTCATATCTTTAAAAACAACGAGGGGGAGATGTCGAAAAAAATAACAATAAAAGGGGGATAACTTCTGAAGTTGGTGATGAAATTCTACACAGCATCATCCGATAATACTTCATGATGTGGTCTGTCGATGGTGTAAATTTGGTCATGATAACTTCAATAGAAAAGGGGGACATGTAAAAAATCCTCAAAGAAATATTCACAAAACATGCACCATGTATATCTACAGATGAAGTATTCACTGGAAAAGTAAAATCTACGGAAACGTCGCGGTGTGACCTCCACAAAAAGTCAATTTTAAAAAATAAGCAATTAAAAGATGTTACAGGCATCAATTTCGTAAAAAATGAATAATAAGCATGGACTATTGTCAAATTGTTCTAGATATTTGGAAAAATAAAACAAAACATCAGTTATTCGATTTTTATGGGTTTACGGATGTGAATTTAAGCAAGATGCAATTTGGGTACTCTTCATTACATAATCATGGATCGTTTGGATGTCGAATCAAACCCTTTCGATGACTCAGTATGGATTAAAAATTAAATTGGTGGAACTATATAGTTTATAAGGATATATTACAAAATAACAGAATGAAAACTTTTGTCTGGATCATAAATAAACGTAGGTGAAAAAAAAAAAAACTGTCAAAATAGATGCAATTTGGGTACCTTCACGTTACCTTGCATCATACTTGTATTTTCTATTTTTGAGGGAAAAATAGTAAAAATGCAGAAAATTATCAAAATATTGCCAGTTTCAGTGACCCAATGGATCATTCATATACTAAAAGAGTAAAACTAAACGACATGAGTAATTTACCAGCCCAGGATAATTCTGTTGATATTTAATACATAAATTTATATCATTTTATTGCAAAACTGATGGTTTCAAAAGGATCAGCCACACTTTTCTGTCCTTCATTTATCTTTCGCTGATGTTGTTAAGTCTGTGCCAAAGAAAACTTTTGCCAGGAAGCAGAATTTACCTCTCTGCAATGCAATTCAAACATCTGCAAATGTTTCTAATTTAAGGTCTTTACCAAATGTTTAGCAAACATATGTAGATGCTGTCAAGTCAAATAAAATCAATAAGAAACAGCTTCTAAATTAGTAACTGATTTTAAATCTGAAGCTAATGAGTGCTATATGGAAGGCCAAGACAAACAACTTTTCCTATTGTGCCCCACAAAGGACAGATAACTATTGAAAACCAAACCTTTTTTATAGATGTACCTGGTCATGGGGATTGTTTTTTCTTATCATTTAGTTTAGGCATACATAGTGATTGTTGCAAAAAGATGTTTATCGTTCATTATCATGCTAAAAATTTACACAACACTTTTAGTATTTATGAGGATGTGTTAAGACTTTTACATCATAGCAATATCACTAGGGATAATTATTTACAGACCATGGTCAACGGCAGTGGAAGGGATACTCCTTTCGAAATATCAATAGCATCAAACATAATTCAAAGTAAAATTAATATCTGGATACAAGGGACACACGAGGCTTAAGAAACAGTTTTTACAAAAAAGCAATATAATCATCACCGAGTTACCTAAACATAATCATTTTCAACTACAGAAATTCCACAGCAATCACTTATCATCTAAATTTAACCAAAACAAACCTGCAATATCAAATCAGGATAGTAATGTGGGTAAAAGAAAACCTGATTCAGATTGTAATTAGATTATCTCTAAGAACAACAAAAACATAAAAACAAAAAAAATTCCTCTTTAGCCAATATTTTTTTCCAAATATCAAAACCCTGACCAATTCACAAAGTTGAAAGAACCGGATATACTAAAAAAAACTACTCGAGATCAAGATCAACAGGCTAAATGTATAAAACAAGGCATAAATTATGAGCCCTCTATTGAAAATAAGACACAGGTAGAATATACAAAAAGATACAAAAGAATTTACAGAAACATCTTATACAGGCTTAAAAAAATCACAATTACCTTGTACGTCTGTTGAGACTGAACATATAAGCATAACAAGTACTGTAAATGTTCAAAACACTGCATCAACAAACTCAATGTCAGATAATGTAGCTTCGAACCACATTATAAAACTACAAATCTGACTGGCAAGCAAACTGAAAAGGATATAAGTATGCATATTAAGTGCAGAAAACTGGGTTTAAAATATGACCCTCCCATTGAAAATGAAACCGATGAAGAATATAAAAAAGAAGCTTGAAAAATAACAATAAAACTATACACAAGCTTAATAAACTCAATATTAATTTGGAAATGATACCAGTCCCACCTCCATTTGCTGATGATGAGCATTTTAATAAAGCTGTTGACTACATTCGTTCTTTTGAATTACAAGAAGTGACATATACATCTGATGTTTGTTCAGTTTGTTATGAAAGAAAAATAAACTTCAAACCAAAAAATGGTGTATGTGAAAGGGTTTCAAAGATAAAAAAGTATGATTAAAATGAAATAAGCTGAAAATAATATGAATCCGAGAGAAGTACCTCTTGAACTAGACCATTTATCTGTTGTTGAAGAGCAATTAATTTCGCGAATTTCACCTTGCATAAATATTCACATGTTAAAACATGGCGGTATTCCTGCATATTGCCACTATGTGGTATTTCCCCAGGAAGTAAATGAACCTGGCAAAATTTCTACAGAGGTAAATATAATCAGAGTTAGAATGAAAGGGAAAATGATACATCCAAAGAATTCACTGTTAGAAGACAAAAAGTTCAGGTAGTCCATTCATGGTTTAAAATGTAATCAAGCTTATTTTGATATTGAAATCAGTCAATAGCGCTTAAATTTATTACCATTGGATGGGGAAATGCAAATCATCAATACATTAGAATAGAGCTCTGATGTTAGACATTTGAATGATCAAGGTCCTTCATCAAAGCAAATTGATCCAGGTAATGTTGAATGTGAAACTATCTCAAGTATTTTGCTTCCTGGACCCTTTAATGACATAAAACAAAACAAAAGATACTGTTGAGCAAATTGCTATTGAAGAACAAATTGATATTTCAATTAATAAAAAAATGGTCAGGTATCAATCCCTTGGTACAATACCACTTTCTGAGTTTACCAAAATACATTTATTTTCACACTAGCTTTTCAATGTTTATTTCCCTATGCTTGTGCTGACTTCAATTCCACATGAATCGCCCCATAACATGTTCTTCAATGTCAGATTTGGCAAACCATGTGCTCTGGTATAATGATGACCGCTCTGCAAAGCATAAATTCTTTAGATTTATTGTTCATAATATTATTTATAGAAAACGTGCACTAGATAATAGTACATCTATAGTACAACAAAAAATGGGTGAAAGTATGTCAACACTTTCAGAACTAAAAACTAAGTTACGAAATAGAGATTGCTGAATTTTTTTTTTTATTTCAGTGCAAGCCTTAGAGGTACTTCTGGGTATTGTAACCAACGATCAATGGAACTAAGAGCACCTATTCAGTTTAAAATAAATGAAGGTCAGGGATCACCATCTTCTTCTACCACTGGCAGTTGTGCAGAATTTTACTTTAAACCTCTGAAACGAATAATTTCTCTTTATATAAAATAAAACAACTGATAATGAAATTGATTTACATGACCACAACAACGTGTTCAAAGTTGTGCAAGATAATACACACATTGTTGGTGATTATTTTGATAAACGAAGTTATTTTAAAAGATTATGGGACCTGTCTTTGGGGTAGATATTTATTGGTATAGGCAAGAATTTCTAAAGTCAAGGGGTATGATACACTGGCATGGTTTGTGTTGGAGATTTGACAAAGAACCTCACAACCTTATGCACCAGGCTTTTATTGATGGAAAAACAGATGAGGAATGTGCAAAACTTCTCTCTGACTGGGCTAAACTACAATATAAAATGACTGCAAACCATTCTGCAGTGTTAGATGAAAATGAAAGACCAAGAAAAAATATTTGGCCTCCACCAGAAAGCACTGCCCCAGCTCCTCCTGATGAAAAATCCTTTTATTAAATTATTCATGGATGTAAGTGAATCACAAGTAAATATCTTGGAAGATCATTCACTTCTATGTAAAAGAATAAAAATGCATAAGTGATCTGATTATTGTCTTCGCCTCCTAGAAAAAACCCATCTTCCGTAAAACAGTGTCGTATGGAGATTTGCAAATCATTAAACCAAGGTAAGCCCTTTCGAGATTGTCCAGCTATTGTAAAAGACAGAAATGGATCCTTACATTTAGAGATTGAAAGGAACCACCAATCTGGTCCAGCATTCTCAAATACCCTTATTCTTCATTGGCATGACTGAAGAAAATTTTAAGACATTAAAGCTGATCATGCACGTTGAAATGACTTATTTATGATTTTTTTATTGACTGGCTATTGTCATACGAGTCAGACGATGAGAATTCTGATTTTAAAAAACTTGTTCCTGATTTGACCCAAGTTGTAAAACCTAATGCAGATTACAACGACAATTCAGAATTTAAGTTTGATGATTGGAGACCAGATTATAGCTGATCTGTCACAAAATATAAATAGCATGCAGACTTGGGAGTTAAATTTATAGAAAACTTGAAAATTGAAGAAAACAACTCTCTTGGTGAACTGCCAATTACAGATATCAACATTTCACCTCTAAATGAAGGCCAAATGTTTGCCTTATACTTGATTATGAAAGCTTTAATTGATTTTTTTCAAAATAACTCACCTAATTTCACTCCCTTAAGACTAATTGTAGGCGTCATTGCAGGATGTGGTAAAACATATTTAATTAAGTGCTTGGTAAAGGCAGTGAAAATTTGTTTTTTAAATCAAATAAATATTCAAAGTTCTCTGTCCTACGGGCAACAGTGCTAACTTGATAGATGTATAACCATTCATGTGAAATTTTACAAAAAACTGCGAAGGGTTTAAAGTACTTATAATAGATGAGCGTTCATTAAATTGGTGTATAACTTTAGGTTGAATGGAGTTCATGTGTAGATGTGCAGTACAAAAATGTATTAATGCTTCTCATTCATGGGAAGGTTATCCTGTTGCAATTTTTCTTGATGATGATGTACAACTGCCACCAGTTCTAGATACTCCTGTATATAAAGGAAATTCAAAGAGCCCAACAGGTATGCATGGTGCACTTGTTTGGAAGGAATTTGATAATGAAGTTTTATTAAATAGTGTAGTGCGTCAAGCAGAGGATCAAAATTATCTCAAAAATATCATTGGTGCTTTGAGAGAATATAAATTAACTTAAAAACATGCAGCCGAGCTGCAAAAATTTCAATGGGGAGACCTTCTTTAGTCCCATGGTCAATCATTCTTAGATGATATGAATGAAAGCGGCTTTTTTGTTTTTCTACCCATAACAAAGAATGGCTTCATAATAAAACAAAATGTTTAGAAGCAAATGAAAGGAATCTAATAGCAAAAGTAGATGCCATTACTTATGGTCTACATGCAAAGGGTGTATAAAGTGAAAATGCTAAAGGCTTACTTCCAACTGTTTATTTATTCATTAAGGTTGTAAAGTTATGATTACAACAAATTTGAACGTGAAATTTGGCCTTTTCAACGGTCCAACTGGGACGGTGGTCGAAATTATATATCCAGAGGGCATAACTCCAAAATATTGTTTAATCTGTGTGCGTCATGGCCAAGATTCAAATATATACTGGACCACCTTTTGTAAACCATGATGTAAAAATTGTTCCTATTACACCTATTAAACGAAAAGTTGACTGTTTTTGTTATTCATGTTCTATAACATAAATACCACTGAGGCTTGGCTGGGGCACTACAATACACAAATGCTAAGGTATGGCTATAGGGGAGGGTACATCAAGCAGATGTATTGTTATTAGTTCGGGCACAAGGAAATTTGAATCACTTACCCCTGGAGCTTTATTTGTATCACTGTCACGCGCTAAGACTGCCGGAGGTGATATAACACCAACAGACTTTTGCTCATTCAACATGCCTGTGGAAGGGGACATACCAGTCTCTGTCCTAATCAATATTTTCGCTCATTCAACATGCCAGTGGAAGGGGAAATACCAGTCTCTGTCCAAATCAATATTTTTTCTCATCCAACATGCCAGTGAAAGGGGAAAATATCAATCTCTAACCAACAATAATAGTTTTGCTCATCCATCATGCCAATGGAAAGGACATACCTGTCTTGAACCAAAATCCAGTTTTAAATTAAAACCTACAATTTTGTTAATGCAACAGCCTATTTGTAGGAGAATAAACCATTCTTTAACAGATAGCACGATGTTTTGTTTCTAAAGTGTCAATAGGAGTAGTACATCTAACAGGGAACAACATTTTTACTCTCATTTTAAGGAAAAAAAACATATGTCGAATGTATAGCTATCCATAATATAAGGAGAGGGAGTTTCTCAGCTATAATTTCATTGAAGGGCAATTACAAGTCACCAGATAAGACTTATAGCTAGGAAACTTCCTCCCATAGAAAGAAAACTATTAGAATATTTTTTGTTCTGAAAACAAGAGGGAGTTTCTATAGTTTAAAGAAAAAATATTATTTGTTAGTCACTAGGATGTTTCAATGACGTTGGCTAATGACATCATCATGTTTTGAATCTACTAAACTAAGATAAACCACCTCAGTTGAGTAGCTCGAGATATATTTTATATATAGTTTATATATTGTAACATATTTAATTTCACCATTAGATTTTATTTTTTACTTTCTTACAGGATTACTTGCATGTAATATGGCTGAACTTGGACACATAGTTTTTGGTTGTACTTTCAGCGGACCCGTTTTAAAGATCACCACATGTCCTTTGTGATACCTTTTATATTCCACATACTTGCGAGACCAGGGAGGAAAATAAGCCAAATCTATGAAGATATTAAGGAAGAAATTTCTTTCAGTAAACATAAACACATAAGGGTTGTATTGGCAGCTGGGCTGTGCAAGCTTACAGAAAAGGTTAATAAAAAAAAAATGGTACAGAGTTAAGATGTTTAAGAGACAACAGCAATGTTGTGAATATTGTCTCTTAGCTGAAAAGAATTTACTCAAAGTTGTCAGAGAATAAAATACCAGTTCAATGTGTTTCCATTCTTCCAGCTTGCATTAAAAATATCAAGGGATTTTAACTTGAATAAATTTGAATACAAACAACAGCAATAGAGGCCGACACACAGTGTGTTACCAGATGTTGAAATTGACCTGATGCAGAGAGTGCCTGAGTTAGATACTGACTAAATCAATCAGGAAATTATGGAAAATAAAGATGGGGTGGTTTCAAACATTAAAATCAATAGAAACAAAAAATATCGATTTAAATTTCAAAATCTGTATGATGACGTCCATCCTACGGATGAGTTATATGAAGAGTGGTACACAAATATATGTACTTCATACAACATGAAATTTAAAAACAGTAGTTTTTCATTGGAATTTAAGGATGCTGGGGTGAATAAATGTTCGACGATAGATTTTTCTTAAACTTCTGGGTAAATGTACTTTTAAATTTCTGTATAAAAACTGTTTTTTCATTAAAATAAATATTGAAATCCACAAAATCAATTATTTTAAATGGCATATATCCATTAAACGATATAATTGGTTAAAATTCAATGAGAGAGAGAGAGAGAGAAAAAACCTCACAAATGGTCCTATCAAATTCAATGTTTATCTGCCCTTGATTTTAAAAGGCTTCAAGAAAAATTAATTAAAATACACTTAAACGACACTTAAATTTGTGATAGATTACTCTTTAAATTTCAAGTTTCAGATGTTTCTGTAGTATATTGAATGATACTTGGTATAATATTTGTAAACCAAAAAAGAATTATTGCAACATGACCTGAATGGTGCTCAGAAAGACAACCGATCTGCCTTAACTCTAGTTTTGTTTATTGTAAATAGTTATGATAGTTAAATGTATTAATATGAATTTTCAGAAAAAAATGCATTGGTACAAAATTGAATTTTAAGCTGACCCCTCATACAACTAATTACGTCTATTGTTTTAGGAATACATCACACATATAATATATACATGTGATTGTTTGCCCAATTCTAAATAACAACATATATAATCTTAAGCATGTTTAGAAAGTATCTGTTAATGACATAAAATGGCTCCGTAGACGGACAAAGTTTATTTGAGCAAAAAGATTTTTATAAGGTTAATGGTGATTGACAATGCATTTGTTTAATAAACACACTACATGTATGTATGAAGAGAAGTGATCATTCCTAATATAACCCTTTAAGTCTGTAAAGTATTGTAGTTGAAAATTTCAGAAAGATTATCGTATAAATCATTATCAAACATTTACATAATTTTTAATATTTGACTGTTTGAAAATTACCTTTTTTGGATAAGTTCATGCTGTATGGATTGACAAAAGCGTAAAAGATCTGCAAGTTAAGTGATGTCTGTAAAACAAATCGCTAAATATTTATTTTAAATATAAAAATATGGCGATGTTTGTTTTACTAATTTAAAGTAATAAAATATTTTTTTTCATAAAAGTTAAACAAAAGTAAAAATTTCATGATAATAATAACTGAGAAGATATTTATATATATATGAATAAGTCTAAATTGAAAACAACGTTCAAACTTATGATTGCGTTGGATAAAAACCGCAATTTTTATACGTGTGCATGCAAGACAAATTTCTTGGTAGAGTGGTCTAAATACAGAACAAACAACATTTTCCAAAAGACCAAAAAAGTGAAAAATATATTTAAACAAAACGCATTTGACTAACAGGTCGAACAACGGATGTTCTTAAATCCCGCTGACTGCCTTTGGCGATTGCCAAATAAACGGATCACAAGATGTAACAAAATGGATCTTTATTATAAATTTAATACCAAACAGAAAACAATAAACTTGCGGAAAAGATGATATACCGCAAACATCAGGTGCAAAAATTTGTACACCATATCCGGATTTCGACAATTTATGTCTTTTCAGTGCTGTTAGGAATCGAAACGGTATTTGGAAGGTCATATAATTTACCTAAATTTAGGATACACTCTTGAATATGAATATATTGCTTCAAGTTTTCCTTTATTTTACCCCAATGGTGACTTGGGAATAGAAATATGGTTACCATTGGTCTTCCTCCGACCGGCAATAAAACCCTCGACAAAGTGGGGCGTCCGTTAGGCTGTGCGGGATGTACACGTTCGCAGCCACGTCCGTCAGAATGGGGAATTTAAATCCAATGCCTCGTGTAAAGAAAGTTCCTCGCTCTTTGCACGTTAGGAACCCCTGCAACAATTCTTTCAGGGGACTTTAGCTGGCCAGTTGCAAGGCTAGATTTCTGTCCCATTCCAATATACCTTCATCCCGGACGGCCTCTATTACAGGACCTACCTATTGTATTTATTAATTTGTTCTCGACTTGAACATGCATGAAATATTTGCCACTGGTCGTGAAGCAACCGACAATCAATCTATTATACGTGTTGTAATTATTTTCAAAATAATTCTTTCTCGCACTGATTACTCACAGTAGCCATGCAAGGGATAAACCAATCTCTAGCGGGTTGCATTATATTATAATTTATACTGTTTTTAGCTGTTCTCTTTAAATATCTATTGTTACCATGCAGGGAAAGTCCTTTATCAAACGTCAAAATCAGAAGCTCAAATACTTCGAACGATTGGAATACAACTGTTATATTCCTGACTTGGTACAGGCATTTTCTTATGTAGAAAATGGTGAATTATACCTGGTTTTATAGCTAGCTAAACTTCTCACTTGTATGACAGTCGCATAGAATTCCATTATATTGACAACAATGTGTGAGCAAAATAAACACATAAAAGGTAAAAATGTCAAAAATAGGGATACAGCAGTCAATATTGTGTTATTACCTTAATCACAATTAAAACAAATAACTATTCCAACAAAGAAAAAAAAAAACAAAAACAAAAACAAAATGGCATATTAATAAAGGCAACAGTAGTATACCGCTGTTCAATATAGTCATTATTCGATTAAGTAAAAAAAAAAAAAAAAAAAAAACGGGTAACAAACTTAAACCGAGGGAAACTATAAGAGGAAAACAACGGAACAACACAAACACTGAACTATAACAAAAGCAAACGCCAACATACATAGAAACGGACTGTAGATAACAACTGCCATATTCCTGACTTGGTACAGGACATTTTAAGAAATAAACAGGTGCGCCATGAGCGCATGTCGTCGTGTGTGAATTTTATGCAATAATCATAAATAGTTTCTGACATACGGCCTGACATGCGAAAACCCCCTTTTTTTTACAAAAAACTCAATATCTCTTAAATAAAATTTTGAATCAAAACCAAAAAGTATACAGATCTTTAGATTAATATAACTAAGAAGTGTGTAAAATTTTAAGCAATAATCATAAATAGTTTTTGAGATACGGCGCGACATGTGAAAAACCCCTTCTCCCTTTTTTTTTTTACAAAATACTCAATAACTCAAAAATAAAATTTTGAATCATCACCAAAAAGTATACAGATCTTAAGATTAATATAACTAAGAAGTGTGTAAAGTTTTAAGCAATAATCAAATTGTTTTTGAGATACGGCGCGACATGTGAAAAAAAAAACACACCCACCTGTTTTAGTTACTAAGTCCCGTAACTCAAAAAGTGTTAGTCTTATTTTCACCAAAAGGTATACAGATCGTTTGACCATCATAAGAAACAACTATGTTAAGTTTGATGAAATTTGGATAAGTCGTTCTCAAGTTACGGTGCGACATGTTTACGCCGGACAGACGACATTTGTATACCATAATACGTCCCGTCAAAATTTTGACGGGCGTATAAAAATGGTGGGTTGAACCTGGTTTATGGCTAGCCAAACCTCCCACTTATATAGCAATGTTAAAAATACCGTTAAAATGACACTACGTGACAGGAATACAGTAAAAACAAACGCAAGAACACTCAGCACAGAGAAATACATAAATAAATAATATTTCATTACAACAAAGAAACCACAGAATTACAACGGACACCTCCCATGAATTTACGACAGCACACCAGGACACCACAAACGAAATATAAACTGCGCGTCACATGAATAGATCAACGTCACAAAAAGTGACGTATTTTTTGTGACGTTTATATTATCACAGGTAAATTTCTAAAAATAAAATAGATTTGTTTTATTTATAGACGCGTACAAGAATATTAAATTGGGATTGAGTTTGTAATGGTGTTATTTTATGCATTTTCTAACCATGACAAGAATATTAGAATGGAATTGTGTTTGTAATGGTGTTATTATTGGTATTTTCTAACCATGTCGGTTTTTCTTCTAAATCAAAACCGTGTATAAACAAAAAAATCCTGTGTATCTAGTTGCTTTAAACTTAAATTCATATAAATAAAGTAGCTGATTTTTTTATCTTCACTTTAACATACATATAGAAAATAAAATAAAATAGCTGTAATATAAGTCAAGATCATGCAAGACCAAACAGTTAAACACATGAAAACAAACAACATAAAACAAAAACCCTGTAAACGAACCACGAGTAACTCGACTATACTGACAAATAAGACATATGTGAAATGTACCGAAAATACAGAATTCAAACCACAAACGAAATAAACAGACTCAGCACAAAATGACCCACATGTATAAGAAAGTAACAACAAAATGCCCGAGAGCGAGATATATAAATACCGAACAACGTCCTCTCCAACAGCGAACATAAGACATAACAAGATATATGAATGTTGGATATATAAATACCGTGACACGTCGTATAGCAATGCGAATTCACACTCGGCAAAAGTCATATTTGGGAATAGGTCACGTTCGGTACTAAGCAGACCAGACGACGTAGGTGGTAAACCACAATCTAAGACGTGGTAAAAATGTCGTTAATTAGTTTAGACACAGACACATCGTATAGATCAACCAATTGGTGATGGTGTCCATAAAATTTACAGAGTGTCATTCTTAATCTTTCCTCCTCAGAACTCTGTTGGAGCAGTTTCTGCGTAAGGAGCACACTCCTGTATATGAAGTCTGTATAGTGTGAAAATGCATGAGCATAACGTATCAATTGAGATATGTAAACACCATACGACGGGGCAGGGGTGTGTTACTGCTGAGAAATGGGAAATTAATATTTTGGAAGTTGAAATCATCCCGTTTGTCATAGATTTTAGTCTAAAGTCGTCCATCTGTATCAATATTGAGGAAAAAATCAAGGTATGAAGTAGTCCTTCTAGTGTCAGTAGTATCCTTAATTTCAAGTTCACTCGGATATATGAGATGCAAGTACTGACTGAAATATGGGTTATTCAGTAATAGGACATCATCAATATATCTTAAAGTAGAATTAAAGAATTTCGCAAGGTGCTTTTTCTTTTTGTCTTTTAGAAGGTTCTATATGAATTCTGCTTCATACGAAAAAACAAATCAGCCAGTAAGGGTGCACAATTAGTACTCATTGGAATAACGACTGTCTTTTGAAATATCAATCCTCCAAACTCAACAAATATATTGTCGATCAAAAAGTCCAGCATTTGATATTATATCATCTTCAGTGTATCTTCTGATCAGTGTGATTCTTCACAAAATAAGAATTATTATAACCCAAAACAAGAAATTTATATCTACGATTATATAGACAAAGTACACAAGCAAAAACGAAAGACAAGAACACAAAAATAACCATAGCACAATAACGGGATGTATAAATACCTATCTGACCAAAATGGATTAGACAGTAAACGCCAAAAATACACAAAGACAAACAAAAAGGAACACTATAACACGCAACCAAGATGATAAACAACGTCAGTACCTAGAATCTATACTTCAAGACCATCATGTATAATTTGTGAAGTTGATACGGAATATTTATCAACAAGGTCTTGGTATCTTCCGCTGAACTTTTTTAGAAAAAGAATGAGACGTTCTTGGACATAACCCTGGCCCATAAAAATTCCGCTCAGACACTGGTCACGTTTTTAAAAGTCTGAGTAACAGCAGTAAGCTCTTGGATACCGAATGAGTTGGGAAATGTACATCCCATATCCGTGTGAAGTTGGTATATTGCTGCTAAGGTGGGGGAAATTTATAATTTCAAAATTAAACTCGTCTCGTTTGTCAGAGATTCTGGTATTCAGATGACCACTTATGTCAAATTCGATGAAATATAAGTCCGGCGGAGGAAGCCGTGTCTACTGTTTCTAGTTCTAGTTCTTGAGGATATATTAATGAAACCCAAAAAGAAGAGTTTGGATTGTTAATGGAAAGCACATCATCAATATATCTGAATGTTAAATTAAATGATCTGGCTTCTTTTATCTTCTTGTTTTTGATAAGTGTCTGAAGGAACTACGACGAATATGAAAATAATAAGAGGTCGACAAGGAGTAGCGCACAGTTCGTTCCCATAGAAATGCCGACAACTTGTGGAAACGTCTACCTCCAAATTCAACAATTTTTTGTCAATAAGAAACTCCAGCATACTGATCACTTGTTTCTCTGTTTAGCATGTTTTACCTTTTTGTTCACTCTTAACAAAATATGCGGTATGGTATCTCAAAGCAATAAATTTATAGCGTATGCTACCATTTTTATATTGAAAGCATTGTGGATTATTTTTTTAGACGATTTTTCAATTACACATGGGGAATGGTGGTATACAGGGTTGAAAAATCAAAAGTTTCGTTAGAATTAATTTCAGAGAAAGATCGAGATTTAAAATTATCCAGAAGTTCTTAAAGAGTTTTTTTTATAATCCACATATGGTTAATACCACTGCAAGAGTAAACAGTGTCACAGTATTTCTGTAGACCCTCTTTTACTGCGGACAGAATTTTTGTCAATCAAATGGACAATTCCTTTGTAGAACATGCAGACGAGCTAGCAATTTACCGTTGTTTGTACGAAATTTTGTGAAGCTTAGGTATTCAATACCAACAAGGTTGGTCCTCAGATTTGCTTTTCAATGTAATGTTATTGAAGCCATGAAGGACTTATGATTTAACTGGGTCGAGTGGATAAATATCGTATCACACTCGATGCAGTTGTATAATCTATATTTAACAACTAGGAACCGTATATATGTGGCATGTGAAGCTGCAACCCTTTAAGTTTTTCTGTGTATGCGTTCGGGTGATTTTAATGCATTTGTAAATTATAAAATATTTAAAGTAACTACTCCTTGTTAAGTAATGCTAAAGGGTTCCCAAAAGTTAGGGTTAAGGTTAGTAAGTAAGGCTAAAGGATTCCAAAAAGATATTGACAATACAACCAGTGACAATATCCTGAACCATGTCAGATCAAGGACATGTATGAATAACGGAGCAGTAACATTAACCTAATCAGTCAGACAATTTGTTGCAAGTCATGTTAACTGTTGATTGTTGTATCGAGAAATGTATGCTTGTTGTGAAATCTTTACTATTGTTCTTCTTTCCTACAACGTATATGCTGAGAGAGATATCTCAATCACAGTACCTGGTGACAATTTGGATCATCTAGAAATGTAAATTACATTACAATTAATGTTTATATATATAAATATGCTGTAAAAAGATATCGTGTAGTATTTTATAGTTTTTCTGACCTCGTCCCCTTTCACAGGTAACACCTACCTCACATAATAACAAAGGTTCATTTTAAACACAGTTTTATGCAAGCGAATAATGCAGTAAGGATAATTCCGGTCAAGTGTTCCGGTTCACAACGAAAAGGATATTCTTAATAATACAAATTAATGTTACTTTGATTTGTGAAACAGTGATTTTTAAGTAAAACCTACGCGTGTCTAGGATTCTTGTCTTCCAGATTTTTTATACAGTACTTTATCTACTGAATAAATTCATATTCGTTGTTGCGACACTTAGGTCTGAGACAAAGCGTTTTAAAGTTGTTTTGTCGAGTGTACTTCGGGAGTCAGATCACGGCTGAAGAAAACCTAACCAAGTGTTCTCTAATGCACTAGTAATAATTTAGAACTTCTTGGTCTAATGTATTCCCTTATTAACCCACAGCCTATATTTAGGCTTTCCGTATTTCTTTTAAATGTCAATTTTGTAAGGGACCCTTTACTGTGGTTAAACATGTTTCAGATATTTTATACAAAATTCAAAAAGGACCAAAATCACGGTCCAAAATTATCCATGTTAACCGACTTAAACTGTACAAGGGTAACTTTAAAAGGGTAGTACCAACCTCCTGAAGGGGTCTGATCCCGGATCCTGCTTGTTGCAATAATAACGCTTGTAATTTTACGTGTCCCACCCGACTTCGTTTCCAGTTTTCTTGCACAATGATTTGACTTTCACGTGTCACTCTTAGACACCAATGAGACCCACCCTGGAGAACCAGTCCTTAATACCAGGGGACAAAGGACAGGACTGATGAACAACAGACGGTCCATGACGAAAGATTATTCCAGTATATTGTTAAAACAGGGTTTAGCAATAAACATGATATAGTGTGTTTATATTTTAAAATGTGATGTCATATAAAATAGTTGTGAACAATGACCAAAACAGAAGAACATAAGTCTTATTGTAAATTATTTTATTTACAAAACAGTTGTGCCGAAACATTTTGGATGTTTTATTGGCATATGCAATGTCGGCGTTACATGACCAACAATGTTATGTGCAAAACATAATTTGTGAATACCATATAAAATTATTTAGTGGGTTCATGTCGACTTACATGACCAGCAAACTAAGTTTCATAATATTTTAAAGATTGAATGATGGTGAGGTTCAATTATACTGAATACAGAGGCTGTAATTGCTATATTAATTAATAGTTAACTTATTCTACCTGAAGTGTTATTGTTACATATCAATTTGCATTGTGCTATACCAATGGTTCGCTATCTATCAATAACCTGTCGAAAATAAAAACAAACCCCTTCTCTTTTTTAAATTATAGACACTTGACAGATCAGGATCGCAAAACCAGTGCTAGGATTGTGGGAAGAAAGTTCCGCATACATCAAAATTAAAAATAAGAGACAAAAACATGGACCCAAGATACAGCGCAGGTACTTTCCATGGACCTGTAGTGCTAATGACATGTAAAGTATCAGAAACGTTGAGACCTCAGGACACCAATACTAACAATTTTATCAAGAGGCATACAAAGACATCAAATTACGGTATAATAATCTGCAGAGTCAGTTGGTAGAACATTTCCTGCAACAGATATGGTTTACCAAATGTGTGTTACATGACAAACAGTTACAGCTACCTGGAATTAAGATTTTTCTTACCATTCCTTCAGAAAAAAAATGGGAAGTCTAATTTTACTTCTGTTGCTGTTCTAGATGAGACTGTCGACAAAAAAGAAACAGTAAAGGTTAAATTTTTCTCAAATTATGTAGTTGTGATTGGTGATTGGAAAAGTTGTGACCATTAAATTAAATTAAAGAATAAATATGGTGCAAATTTGTCCTAAGTTCCTCCATAACCAGGGGAGTTGCCTATTATCAAAAGTCCATTGCCAATATTTATAAAACTGTATTTAGATGCTGGTCTGAAACAATTTGCATACAAATTACATCATGGTTCAACATACAGAATTTTAAAAGACTACAATATTCTATTGATATTTCTTTTAAGTATGGAAAGCTATGCTTGAGGTACCAAGTAAATCAATTTCTTACTTATTTTTTCCTCTTTTAATATACATTTTGTTGAAGAGCCAAATTATTGTAATATCGATTATTTATGGACTACAATATGTTGTAAATAAAGATTTTCCCCAAGCTTTTTCGAATGATCTCATGTCAAATTTAGTAACTGGAGAAATGATCAGATTTCCAGAATCTTCTATTCGGAATTTTTGTAATACAAACTAAAATGATCTTGGTTTTTATGCTGCTATTAGAAACAGAAACTGGGAACTAAGAAATGAATGTTAGAAACAACTTGCATGCTTATTTCGTACCTTTGACAAGCACAACTATCTATGGATGATACCATAGCACGTTGTAGATTTGCCAAACTTCACTCCTGATGTTTTGGACTTTTTTTCAAAAGTGTTTCTCACTGTTTCAATTAAAGGAGAGAATTTTACTCTGTAGCTCATGCGATGCAAATCAATTAAGAAACCAAAGAATGCTTTAAATCTTTCATCCAGTCCTTACTGGCAACATTAACATATTATCTGCCATACTGAGCAGAAACATTTGATAATAACTTAAAATCCAAAATAGGTTAAACATAGATTCATCCCACCAAACAGAAATGACAGTTTCCTATGTACAATTGGAAGAGAAAATTAAAGACGAGTACTTTTCTCAGTTTAAGCAGCCTTCGTCATTTATTTCAGATGAAAAAAAAAAAACAAACTTGCGTATGTTTCTGGACATTGACTCAAGAAACGAATAATCAGAAATTCTTTCGAATTAGACTATATGGACATGAGGACCTAATTAAATTTTGTTTTTGTGTGTTTTATCTTCTAAAATATTCCCCTCCCCAAGGAAAGGAAGAAATCTTAAGAAAATTCCTGCTCCAAAAATCACTGTCAGTAAACAAAAGAAGGAAATAAAGGATTATAAGTTATTTTCTGCATGACCAAAAAAAAACTTTTTCCAAACTTGCGATTTTCAAACTCTGAATGCTCATTTATTACTGCCGATGGATTTGATAACCAGTATAATAAAGAACGATCAGGCTCGAATTGCTAATGCAAATTCATCCATACATGATAGCATCAGGTGAACACGTAGAAACTGACACTATGATGTGGTTACATGCAATTCCTTCTAACAGTTATAAATTATAGTTCAGATACTGATGTCTATTTAATAGGGCTTCCCTTAAAAAACAGTCACAAGTCATTTTATGCGCAGTTTAAAGATTCCTTCTTTATTCAGCTTTTCATAAGCATGAATTGATTTTCTGTAGCAGTAACAGTTAGATATTTGATTTGAAGAAATTGGTACTTTTATTCAATTGCTGGAAATGTTCGGTGGTTATAATTACGTATTTTACTTAAGGTTTCGAGGGGGGGAGGCTTTTTTTTTTTATGTATTCAGGAAAACATGCTTCACATTTTATTGTACATATACTGCATGTTTGCTAGATTTAGATTCAGAAAGTGCAGTTTTTGCATTTTATAGATTAATATCAGCAATGTAAATGTTCTAGTGCATTTTTGCCACTGAGTTCTGTAAAATCCTTATATGACAGTCTTCGTGGTCAACATAATCATGATAAGCATTTCCTGTAAATATCCTAAATTAGGGGATAAATGATGGACAGAGTCCTTCAAGAAAAGGTAATTCTGCCAAATTACATAGGCCGATATCACGCTGGATTTTTCAATTTAAGACACCGGCTTCTAAAAATTTCTTTCAGCTCTTTTCTCTTTCAAATTTTGGATGGAAGGTTAGAAACAATTTACTTGAATGTATATGGGACACTGAAGGAAACTTTCAAAAAGTAGAACAGATAGCTGAATGGTACACAAAAGGATGTGCATGTAAAACATGAACAGGTTGTATTACAAATCGCTACAAATGTAGAAAATCTAAGTCTGGTTCTAAGGATGGTTTCTGTGCCCCTCGATGTAATTAAAATTTTATAACATGGCATTTTATTAAAGCACTCGTTCCGATATGGGAGTGTCGGCTGGTAAGAGAGCAGATATAGAACATACCATGAACTGATTTATTTGCCACATGTTTAGCCTATGAAATTTAAACGAAAAATAGAATAAGAAATTGAATAAAGACTATGTTTTATTTCTTTTGTTTGCTTCTTCGTTCTTGATTTTTTAGCATTTGATAACGATCTAATGATTCCTCAATAATTCCAGTTAACAGATCGGATCTTCTCCTTTGTTAACTTACAAAAAAGGATTGTTTCTAGCAACGGCATCATTTCAATAATAAAGATGAATTTATTCCTTTGAACGTCCGCTGTTCAAACAGTTTTATAAACGGCAGGATTGCATTATGATATAGAAAGTATGGAAGATTGTACAGGACTCTCCAAACCGGAAGAAGGCCGATATCGATTTTGGACGTAAGGCGCGATATGGCGTCCAGTGGCAACTATTTCATGCATGTTCAGAACGAGAACAAATTAACAATACATACAAAAGGTAGGTCCTGTAAAAGAGGCATGTCCGCGATGAAGGTCGGGGAAATTTTTACTGCCACTTGAAAGCGAGGGTATATTGGATAAGGACAAATTTCGCCTTGCAACAGGCCACCTACGATCCCTTCAAAGAGTTGTTGAAAGGGTTCCTAACGTGCAAAGAGCGTGACACTCTCTCTTCACGAGGCATCGGAGTTAACGTCCCCATTCTGACCGGACGTGGTTGCGAACTTGTTTATCCTGCACTGCCAAACGGACGCCGCACTTCGTCGAGGAGGGTTTTAAGACTGTTCGAAGAAGACAGGCAAATCTACTGCTATTACATAAGAAAACCTTATACTTTTTGTTAAAAATATGTGATAAATGTATAAATCTGCCAGATATGTAGGATAGCTCTTTAAATATTTCTCAATCTGAATTTACATTTAATAAAATTAGTGTATTTGAGATTGATAAAATTGATGATGATAATGATGATGGTGATAACCTGCTCAAGCACATCTATTTTCAGACCTTGATATGTTTTATCTAGCATCAGAAGACGTGTAATCATGTTAGATATTTGGTACACTTTTGCCTTACGTGCTTAATGTAAAATAATTTGTCTTTATAATAAAAAAGATGTTGTTAAATTTTCTACACTGAAAAGCACACACTCAAGCCAACATCTGCATTGTGCAAAAAAGGCTGAAGGATACATGTTGCTTTCCCTCTCAAACATTATCAAATCAGAATAATCACCATTCATGCCTGAATTTGTTTTCGTATCTCAAGGATCATTCATAAGGCAGGTTTTAGACCCTTTTAAGACCCACATCACAAGCTGTAAATAAACTCGTCATAGATACCAGGATTGAAATTTTATATTTACGCCAGACGCGCGTTTCGTCTACAAAAGACTCATCAGTGACGCTCGAATCAAAAAATATTAAAAAGGCCAAATAAAGTACGAAGTTGAAGAGCATTGAGGACCAAAAATTCCTAAAAGTTTTGCAAAAACATGTGGATAACATAGAGATGCTAAACATTGTATAATAAATATTAATGTTTGACGCAATGCAATTGATATGGAAAATATCATATTATATATTCTGTTCTATAGTTGTAATACATTCAGTTCGCAGTAAAAGACTCTTCATAAATACTGTGAAACTCTTTACTCGCGTAGTGGTATTAACCATATGTGGATTCTAAAAAAGTAAAGAATTTCTAGAAAATTTTAAATCTCGATCTTTCTGTCAAATTAATTCTATCAAAACTTTTTCAACCCTGTATACCACTATTCCCCATGAAATTTTAAAAATCCTCTAAAAGAAATAACTCACAATGCTTTCCAATATAAAAATGGAAGCATTCGATATACATTTATTGCTTTTGGATACCATACGGCATATTTGTTAATAGTGAACAAAAAGGTAAAACATGCTATACAGAGAAACAAGTGATCAGTATGCTGGAGTTTATTATTGACAGCATACCTGTTGAATTTTTAGGTAGACTTTTTCAACAAATTGTCGGTATTCCTATTGGAACGAGCTGTGTGCCTCTCCTTGTCGACCTCTTTATTTTAATACGAGTCGGAATTCCTTCAGACACTTGTCATAAACAAAAAGATCAAAGAAGACAGATTATCTAATTTCTCATTCAGATATATTGATGATGTTTTTTTTCCATTTACACACTTTTCTGATTGGTTTCCATTAATATAACCTCAGAAACTAGAAATTAAAGAAAGAAGACGTGGGCTTCCCCCGCCTTATTTTTAACTAATACCCTAATGTGACATAAGCGGTCATGTCAGTACCAGAATCTATGACATACGAGACCATTTTAATTTTGAAATTATAAATTTTACTCACCTTAGCAGCAATATACCAACTTCAACTGCATATTTCCCAATTAGTTCGGTATTCAAGTGCTTGCAGCTGCTACTCAAACTATAAAACGTCACCACTGTCTGAGCAGAAAGTTGATGAACCATGGTTGTCAAAGAACGTCTCGTTCTTTTTCTAAAAAATGTCATTGGAAGATACCAAGACCTTGTTGATAAATGTTCCGTATCAACTTCACAAATAATTCATGATGGTCTTGAGGTATAGATTCTAGGTACTGAAGTTTATTAATAACTTAATTACGTGTTATAGTATTCTTTTTATTTGTCCTTGTACGTTTGTAATATTTACTGTTTAGTCCATTTTTGGTAATATACTTATGACGTGGCTCGGTATTTAAATACATCCAGCCATTGTGTTATTGTGCTGTGGTTAATTTTGTATTTTTGTCTTTCATTTTTGCTTATGTACTTTGTCTATAAGAGTGTTTATTTGCCATTCTGTTTTTCTTTGTTGAAATAGTTATTTGTTTTCATTGTGATTAAGATGATTTATAATTTTTAAAAATGTGACTTAAAAAGTTTGCGTTATTTAGAATTCTTTTTTCTCAGAAAGGATGTTTCCGTTTGGATCAGTAAATGACAATTACAAATTATGGTTAATTTTTAAACTTCGATCATTTTTTCTTTTTAGATTTAAGCTTTCTTTTGAGGGAACACGCGTCATAAGACGCTGTGACGTCAAATTTTACCAGGAAAAAGCAGCAATTGGAAAATGCTGGTGAATAAGTGAACGTTCATGTGACCTCGTTGTTTTAGATAATTTAACTTCTTCCCAAGCCTATGATTTGTTACGAGACGAGCACATACATCGGAAAATTTAATACACCCATCTAATTTAACAATATATACTGCATAATATACTATTCAACGAAAATATTTGGTTTATATTTTTTGTTAAATCTTGAAAGCTATACATTTTGCCTACACTAAACTTTTTTTAAATACTTGTTGAGACGTGATTGTGGTATAATCACCGTTCGTTAAATTCGTTAACGGTTATTCGAATGAAAGGTCTTGTTAGAAAAAAGTAAAATAACAAAAATACCGAACTCCAAGGAAAGATCAAAACGGAAATTCCTTTAACAAATGGCCAAATCAAAAGATCAAACGAATGGAAAACTGTCATATTCCTGACTTGGTACCGGCATTTCGTTTTGTAGAAAACAGTGAATTAAACTTGATTTATAGTAGCTCAACTTCTCACTCGTATAACAGTCGCATATAATTCACCGGCTAGTTTTCTTCGATTAAGCTGGATCCAGGGGCACAATCATCAACTCGCCGCTCTCCATGTCGTCTAGCAAAGGGAAGCTGTACGTCTCCGACTCACCACCATAAACCAAAGTGCATATACTTTCTACGCCTCACCTTTAGCCCTGTAACTATACCATAATACCATTAGCTGGATCCATTAGGTTCGTCTATCTATCAAATGCTGAACTCTCTTACCAATAAGATCCTCGGGATCGTCAGGTTCTGTTGTGTTTGGAACGGCCCTACTACTACGTGTACAACCTTGTGTCTTCTGCAATTCTTTGGCGCCTCTGTACGTCTCTGCCTTTCTTCTGCAAGTTTCTGAAACTTCTCTTTCTCTGCCTGCAGAGAAAAAACTAGACAGGGGGTTAGCCTTACCACTAAAAGAGGAACGGAAGATACCAGAGGGACAGTCAAACTCATAGATTGAAAAATCACCCCAAGGGTGACTGGGGAATAGAAGTATGGTCACCATTGGTCTTCCTCCGACCGGCAGTAAAACCCTTGCTAAAGTGGGGCGTCCGTTTGGCTGTGCGGGATGTACAAATTTGCAGCCACGTCCGGTCAGAATGGGGACGTTAAATCCGATGCCTCGTGTAAAGAGAGTGCCACGCTCTTTGCACGTTAAGAACCCTTGCAACAACTCTTTGAGGGGTCCGTAGGTGACCTGTTGCAAGGCTAAATTTCTGTCCCTATCCAATATACCCTCATTTCCCGTGGCAGTCTAAATTTCTCCGACCTTAATCCCGGAAGCCCCTATTACAGAACCTACCTATTGTATTTATTGTTAACTTGTTCTCGTCCTGAATATGCATGAAATATTTGCCACTGGACGTTAAGCAACCAACCAACAACAACAACATAGATTTAAAATAAACTGACAGCGCGCCATGGCTAAAAATAAAAAGACAGACAAATAATAGTACAGAAGACACAACACAGAAAACTAGACTAAGCAACACGAACCCCACCAAAAATGGGGGTGATCTCAGGTGCTCCGGAAGGGTAAGCAGATCCTGCTCCACTTGTTGCACCGTTTGTCTTTACCTTTCTCTCATATTCTGCCTGGTGCAGCACACACTTCAGATTGGCTGTCAGTTTCTCTGCACTAAGGTACTTACCACCTGCCATCACATTTATTTAAGGATATTACCTATGTTAGGAATACCTAATGCATACCACTAAAATGTTAACTGACTCTGTAAGGTTTTAAACTCTCTGTCGACTGTGTAGAGAAGGTACCTGTCTGACAATCTCACCTGGTGTCTTCCACAAACCTCCTACTTCCTGTAGCTTCTGTGTAAGTTCCGCTTTCTATGCCTGATCGCGCTGTTCCTTGGCCTCTTTCACCTCCCTCTTCATGGCGAGTGCTTCCTGGCGTTGCTGGCGAATGTCTGCTAACCTCTCTACATACCTCTGGCGTTGTTCCCTGGCAGTTGAACGGCAAACGATTTAATGGCGTCTAAGGTCAAGACATTGGTCACGTGATGAAAGGTCATGTTTTACCCTTTTTATTTTGTGAACGTGTACACATCGTGTTTTTTTTACCTCGTATCGTCTTATTGTAACTAGTGCATAAATAAAACTTGAAATGTCCAAATCTTGAGTGAATACGCTTCATTATTCTGTATAATTATTTATGAAAGGTGTTGTAAAAGTATTTTTTCTGAAAATTTGCGTAGGTCTACGGAAAATCCCAAAGTATTCCTTAAATAGGTATGGTAACGTATACAGGGGTATAAAATATGAAGTAAAACCATATAGGTTCTTATTTTATTCATTATTGGTCCCAAATTTACCGGACACGCAATTGTGCCAACTTATTCGTGGCGGAGTGGAGATCACGCAACGTAGGAAATGCTAGTTCAGTAAAACAGTAAATTCGAGTAAAAGTAATGATTGCAGTTATATTTCGGAGTTTCCTTAATTTGTTATTCCATATTTCATATTCATTCACATTTGTTACACAAAAATAGTCATGGAATGGTTGAATATTGCCTTTTTTCATGTACTTCCAGGTTGATGAAAACTTCCAAATTTATAAAGGAGAAATTGCTTTCCTCTGTTAAAATTTGCAGACCGTATGTTCGCAAACTATCAGTTTGTTTTTTAATGACCTGTGAAGAAAAGGGTACATGTTATTGCTACCATGTCAGGCATGGTAGCCTTTTTCCTTAGGTAACAATAACAGATGAAAGCTGAACCTTAGAATTAATAATTGTTGAATTTTGACAACAAAAATTGAATATAATAAAATAATCAGGGTCAGAGTAAGTATTTGACTTAAAATAAAAAAGATAAATATAAAACACGCCCACCGGTTTTATTGGTGGATATACTGCAGTACCAGTGCAGCGCCCTCTAGCGATCCAACAAAAGAAAAGATTAATATCCAATTCGGTTGTTAATTCATCAGCAGAACTCGTGTTACAATAGAAAAGAACTTTTCATTACAATTTAATACAATCTATGTACAAACGGAAAATGTAGACAATATTTGCTTAAAAATCGTGAACATCGATATTGAAGCGATAAAAGATTATTTGACGTGAACAGAATTTTAACATTTTTATTATACCTTCTTTAAGATTAGAAACTATATCAAATGTACAAGTTCTACTGCTGGCTTTAAATTAAGAAAAATCCAAACATCCAAAAGCCAGAAATGGATTTAAAACATTAAAAACAAAGCAATAATAAAACTAAAGAAAAAGCTGAAATGTAATATGGTATATTATACAATTCACATTAATGTCAAAAGAAGTTTGTGAATTTTTTTCTTAAATTTGAATTAATAAGTTCTACAAAAAATGTAGTTTCAGCAAAAGCAGAGCGTTCTTTTTTAATTATTAATTAAATAATGAATACAGTAAAAGAGGATCTATTTATACAATATTAATATGCTTTTGGATATTATATATAAATGTTATTGTATTAGAATTTAATAAATGGATACAAATATAAGTCAACTTTAATTTACTGCAATTTTAAATTTAAACCAAATTATGTTGTTTTTCAATACTGTTCTAAGAGGTAAATAAAAAACCAAACTAAGCAGTAAATCATGAAAAGATAAGAAGTTAACTGAACTAACAAATAAGTAAAAAATAAACTGACCAATATTCGTTTTCCTTATACCTCTCCAGCATCATAGTAATTCAACCCCGCAGTATACATGAAATGAAATATGTGTAAATAAATTAAGAAGAAATAATAGATGAAAGAATAAAAAGGGAGCAACTTGTACAAGAACATGTATTTGATGATATAAGTGCAACTTAATATACAGACAGATATAAACCAGAATACATCTGTCCTGTCACAACAGAGTGTATAATCAACAAATGATAATTCCTAGTCACTTACCAATGACTTCACTTTAAATTATGTGATATTCATTTATCTAATACAATTATATGCAAATGGAATAAAGTAATTCTCTATGGTAATAAGCAACAACTCTGTTATAAAATTAGTATGAAACAAGAATAAGCAAATACTCGTTATATAATTTACATGCAAATGGAATAAGCAACTATTCTGTTAAAAGATTAATACGAAATAGCATAAGCAATACTATGTTGTGTGGTTTACATGCATAAAATAAACAAGTACTATGTTATATTGTAATACACAAAAATACTCTATGTTATATGGCTTTAGCAAAGGAAAAATCAAAACTAATCTACACTATATTAGGAATACCTTGTAGTCAGAAGGATACAATTAGTAAGCACATTCACCTTAAAAGAAAACTAAAATGAGACTTACAATATATTTAACCTGAAAATGTGTCAATGTTCAAACTTTGGTTATTAAAATCAGTTAAGTTTTGGAGAAAGTGTTTATCTATTAGTTTTAAATACTGGCTTTGAACTAGCCTTGCAAACTCCCAATACTATATATATACAAGTCTAAATTGAAAACAACGTTCAAACCTATGATTGCGTTGGATAAAAACCGCAATTTTTATTCGTGTGCATGCAAAACAAATTTCTTATATATATATATATATATATAATTTTGAGGAAAAGTCAAAATAAGCTCCATGAAAACGGGATATATACTAATGTAACTGCATACCATTCGCTTCCTAAAAACTGACATTACCGCAAACTTTAACAGTAGATTCAAATAAAGTAACCTTTTAATCACAAACTTTAACAAATTAACTGACCTAATTACAAACTTTCACAAATTGTTCACCCTGCCGGAAACAGCACGCCGTTGTATCGCCTTGAACACTTTAGAGACAAGACAAAAACCAACTTGAAAAGTAATTTAAGTAACCCAAACGTGATTTCATTTCCACCTCTCTAATTCATAAATTAAAGAAATGTAAATGAAATTATCATTATATTACTGTTGATATATGAAAAGGGATATTTGGAATTTTAATTAAAAATTAATGTAAAATAATGATTTCATCTGCAATATTTTTAACACTCTGTTAACATCAATCTGCAAATACAATAACTGTTAATCTACACACACCTCCATAGCCAAAAGATAACAATTTTTCATCGAAGGAGCATAATACAGCCCTAGCAATTTGGAAAAAAAATGTGCTTCAATAAATCAATGAGAATTAAGGAGTAAAATAACACTTTGTAAATCTGTTGCAAATGAAGCTCTTTTCTGGACTTCTTTCCTTCATCAGAATCATTAGGAACACTCATTCCCAAAAATTGAAAGCCAAAGATGTATAACTTCCATAACACTAAAAAGCTAAAAGAGCAATATGAATTTTAAAAATTGTGCTTGAATTTTATTAACATCTTTAAATTGACTAAAATGGTCCATTTTTGTTCCTAAATCAAAAACATTAAAGAGTTAGATCTTCAAATACATATTTAACATAAATTGGTACAGAAACACTTTAAGGACATACGATACAGTTTTTCATCCCACAATGATTTTTTGACGAAAGTTTGAATACAAACTATTTTTCCCTTAGTCAATTCAAATTTGAAATGAAAAAAAAATATGCCTTCATGTGTTAATTTAAGAAATAAGTGGGGTATTAGTTTTGGACATTGACTAGAATTTCTGGTTTTTTGGACATTTCTTTTCTTTGAAACATACCGAACTTTCTTGTTTTAAAAAATAAACGCAGGTGGATTTTTTAAAACATTTTGAATATCTTCACTACTTAAAAGTTTTCTTTGAATTGGTGTAATTATTCTTTGGAAATAATTCATTCTCATCAAATTTTCCAGGTTTTAGTAAAAAAAAATGCATTTCTTGCTGTATATTTATCTTATTAAAAAAAAAAAAAAAAATCGGCGACTTTTTCATAAAAATTGCAACAAAAACAATAAATGCTTCTTTTCCCGATATGTCGCGAAAAAATAGCATATTATGTTAGCGATTACATTACCACCCCTGTAACTGTTTCGTATGCCCTAAAATTATTGAGTCTACACACGAAAGAAGTCAAAGACGGACTAAGTTATACCATAACACATATTATTTTAGTTTTATAGAAATTCAAATGTTTTACCAACAACATGAAAAACATTGTAGACAATGACCTACCACTCTCCATGAAGTTGTACATTTTATTTAAAATTCCTTTTCATTTTATGGCATTTAATAACAACAAAATTCCATCTATTCCATATATTTCTTCCAATGTTCGTCAGTCGTCATGGTCATGAGTTTCAAATAACCCATAAATGGTTCATTACAATTAATGATAAAAATTTTTACTAGCATTTAATAAACAAAATGAAATGTTTTTAAACTGTTCCCAACAACATGAAAAATATTGAAGACAATGATCTACCACTCTCCATGAAGTTGTATGGTAGTTTAAAGCCGATTTACTTTTAAATAGTAAAAATATTAATAATTTATCTTCCAAATTCAATATTGTTTTAACAAACCCATATTTCTCAAGTAACTTAAAAACTAAAATTAAATGATTTAGCCAGATAACTTAAAAAAGAAAGAAAATTAGATAACTTAATTTATATTAAAAAAATCTCAGATGTTTCCTATATACCAAATTAACTGATGTCCATCTTTAAAACTTGTTTGATAAATTTAGGAAAGTGAAATGACCTTCACTTATTATAATTTGAAAGAGGTTTTAAAAATGAATTAATTTAAAATCATTTAAAGGACAACTGAACTTTTCCATGTTGCAAGGATTACAAATTGACAACAAAAGTTTAATTTGCGTACAAACTGTTTTTGTTTATTTATTATCATTATTTCATTATTCATTATCTTATAAATCTTGATTGAAAACTCAAATATAAATTTATTTGTAACCGAAATTTGGTAGAAGGGGCTAAAATTAATTGAAAAATTAAACAATTCATGTTTTTTTTTATAATTTACACTTCATCACAAGGCTTTTGATGACAAAGCTCCAGAGCTGTAAATACCAGATACACAAAGGAGTTTAACCAAACACAATACATGAACACCATACTATCATTCCATACACCAAAATAGTTAACCTATAATTGCTTATAGTATCTGATAAACCGACAGATCAGTGAAAAATTATCATTGACCAATGAACCGTGAAAAATAAAGTCAAGGCTGTATGAAACCTGCCAGACAAACATGTACTCCTTAGTCATTCCATACACTAAATATAGTATACGAGAAAGAGACTTGACAACAAAAACTAAACATCGTAACTATAGGTTGCATTTCTGTAAATATCAACAATGCAATTTCCCATAGGAACTCCTTTCACGGCTAAAACTGTACCACTTTTACTATGAAGTTTTGAAAAAAAATATATCCTAGAATGGAAAGTTCATATGCACTACTATTTTTTTCAAAGGTCAAAATATAGGGCTGTGCGGCATATTTTCAACGTTTATATGCCCCGAACTTCTAAGAGTTTAAACTTACATTAAATTTCTATACTACCCCAACCTTGACTTCAGGATTTCCAGACTTCAACTTGATCACTATGAATATGTATATTTACTGGTAACATTCCCAAGTTATGTCTCTACGAGATGAAACATAGAGATCATATCCGGGAACCAGTACGTAAACAAAATTAATTGTCTATGAATATTCTATATCTCCCCTAAAGAGGCGTGGTTTGAAAAGCAGCTGTATTTACAAAGTGCAACCTATACTAACATTTATTCCAATATAAAACTTTCTAAAAACACTTTTTCTCACAACAATACTTATATCTCAGAATTATAGCCTGAAAGAAATCACTGCATATACTCTAAGTTTTCTTTTATAGTACATTTTATACCCCCAACCCTGTATCAATTTTTTACAGAATTTTAAAACAAGACTTTAATTATTGCCAGCTTACCCTATGAGCATGTTTTCTGACATGAAATGTCTAGAACCTGTTTGAAACTATTTTGATAACAAATTGAAAGCATTTCAGAACACTATAAATGTAATGTTTAGCAGCTAATCATTCCAAAGATTATATAAAGTGTCCAATCCTGCCTCTGTCTCCAGTCCACATCTTACTGTATGCCTATTTGTCAATGAAAGTTCACAATTACTGCCTCAAATGGTCAGTTAAGAAATCTTGTCACAACAGTTTCATCTCTTACCATATATCTAACATAATTTAGCTAATATATGAACTAGAAGTGTTTAAACACAGGCATATTTGCAAAAGTTGTATGAATGAAGATATCAGTCTGATGTATGAATTAACTAAAAGTTTTATAGAAATGACTGCTAACATCTGAATTTGCATAACTTCCAAGTACAGTTATTGGTTTCTATACAAAAGACCTTTAAAATAATAAAGTCATAGCATTTACAAGTTAAATTATTTGTTTTATGACCAGGGGGTAGGCATTTTTCTTGGTTTTTTGCCCCTGGGGCCTCAAATTTCCTAAATTATTCTGCTGTTTCTAGCAATATGGAATACTTAGTGCATATTCAGGATAGAACACTATTGTAAGTTTTATTGAGGTATTTTTTTATTTCTAGCTTGTATTTTTTTATGCCGTGATCACAAAAAAGCTAATTTAGGTGCTACGGCTTACTTTTGGGTTATCGACAGAATAAAACGCCCCACCAATAATATTCATGAAGGATCTATGAGTTTCAATGACTGCGAAGAGTAAATATAAGCACTTCTAAACAATTTATATTACTAATATGCACATATAATGAATTTATTTTGCATTCAGGGCTTTAACTAAACTATGCATACTGTAAACTGTGAATTTATGCTGAGTCATCATAGTTAAGGCCCAGGATTTTCTCAATCTTCATGAAACATTTATAAAACTTCATATTTGAGTTAATATCATTAAAATCTCTGAGATAAACCAGATTTGGTGGAATTCTGTATGTTCCTTTTTACCCAATATAGGTTGCATTTCTGTAAATATCAACAATGCAATTTCCATAGGAACTCCTTTCACGGCTAAAACTGTACCACTTTTACTATGAAGTTTTGAAAAAATATATCCTAGAATGGAAAGTTCATATGCACTACTATTTTTTTCAAAGGTCAAAATATAGGGCTGTGCGGCATATTTTCAACGTTTATATGCCCCGAACTTCTAAGAGTTTAAACTTACATTAAATTTCTATACAACCCCAACCTTGACTTCAGGATTTCCACAGACTTCAACTTGATCACTATGAATATGTATATTTACTGGTAACATTCCCAAGTTATGTCTCTACGAGATGAAACATAGAGATCATATCCGGGAACCAGTACGTAAACAAAATTAATTGTCTATGAATATTCTATATCTCCCCAAAAGAGGCGTGGTTTGAAAAGCAGCTGTATTTACAAAGTGCAACCATAAGAAACTAGGTACTTAGTTAGGCATATGTAGACAGTAATAACTTCTTTTTATTACAAAATCCAAACTTGAAGGACTATTGAACTACCATTCTGGGTAAATACTTCCAATAGCCCTTCTGAAGCTAAAATAAAAACGTTTAGTACCTTTGTCATTAAGATGAACACCATGCTTATCAAAATAATCTTCCAAACTTGTTATACCACCCCTGTGGTACCAAAACACAACACCTGGTGATGCATTCCTAACTGAATAGTGAGCATCCAACTCCCTATTTAACAAATCCTTTTCCACATTGTAAAGTCAACGTCAGTTTGCCTGACTTTACGAGTGGAAAAATTTCACACAGAACAACTTTTTGTACCTAGTACACTGTCTGGAGCTTTGTGATGAAATGTTTCAGCGACTCCATGTAAACCTGTGGATGATACTTTTGTTTGTCATCTATATCATTGCCACCTATCTAGAGTATCACCATTTCTGGAAGAAAACTATGGAGTTCATGCTGAAGTCTCCCTGACCTATCTTCAATAGTCAAAATCTGGTTTTAAAGTAGTAGTTCTATAGACATTGTTTCCCAAACGAGCAACAAAACTATGTCCAAGCACCAGAATATTATGTTTCACTGGTACTTGAACTGTAACTAAATCTAAATTACTCATTATTTATGAAATAAATATAATAAATTAACTATGCTTACCCTGAATACCCTGAAAAGTGTATACGATAAGAAAATGAAATAGAATAAAGGGCTTTGTTAAATTAGCAAGCTTAAGTGGACACCATAAAATGACCTAATATGCTATAACAAGTATTTAAGCGTGTAAAAACTATTTCGTTGTCACTATGTGTTCATATACAAAATTTAATATTTAGACTTTAGGAATGCTGACAGCATTTATTACTGTATATAATTTGAAATTTGTAAGAAAGTAAATAAATGAATAAATAAATAAATAATCAACACCAGTCTTTACAAACAGGAATAAAGTATTTATAAAAGTAAATTAAACAAAAAACACAATAAATAAAAAAGAGTATAAATGTAATATGAGGGGAAAAAAAAAAAAAAAGGCATATATATTCAATATGAGTAAAAATAAGATGATCTGAATTCACAGATACAGCACTAATGGTCTTTTCTGGCCTCAAATTCGAAAATAAAATAACAGAAATTAATATAATAATGTTGTACACAATTATTTCCCTTTCACCCCTTCGTCAATGTGTCCAAAAAACTAGTCAAGTCCATCATTTAACTTAATCTGAAAACATTTACTTATAAGGGGTTTTTGGCCGTAATTAAGTAAACTCAGTTTCAAAGTGGTTGCAAGTATTGGATATACAGTATACTACAGTACAAATTGGAATTCATTAGGATTCAGAATCCTCTTCGTACAAATCGGAATTCAATTATGTACTAGTCTGGTGGAGTGCTGTCTCACTGGCATGTATACCATATTTTTTTTTTTGGTGGAATGCTGTCTCACTGGCAATTATACAAAATCTTATTTTTATTGCTGGAGTGCTGTCTCACTGGCAATTATACCAAATCATATTTTTATTGGTGGAGTGCTGTTTCACTGGCAATTATACCACAGTCTTTCAATCTTGACTAATATTCACAGTAGCATAAGTTCATACGATGTACTTTAACTTTAAGGTTTCAGCAAAACTTCAATGTATATGTATTATAAAAAAATGGATCAAATTATAATATATAAGATACCTACATGTGTATATATGGTAAATCTCATCAATTTTCAAGAAAGTTGGAGTTATTAATAGGGCAAACTTAACCCAAACCTTTATCTCTGGAAAGTATTTTAAATATTATATTTGATAAAAATGAATTTATAATAATAGATTCTGGATCCTAGTTTATTTCAGTTTGTACTGTAACATATATTTTGACACAACTGAATTAACAGGAACACACCATACAACCGCTACGTATCATTCATATTAAAAACTCGACAGATACAATCACACCTTGCTGTATACTTGAATTGGGGTTGGGTGGAGTAGGGGAGTTATTTGAAAAATGAATACGAATGATAACTACAAGTAAATAACTTTTCAGCAGACAGGATACAAAATATATTCTACAAATTACAAAATGCAGGCGAATGAAGGAAACTAAATATATACAGGGAGAAAATTTCTTTTCAGTCGGCAATATTTCACATGTTGGGTTTTTAAATAAAGTTGATAATACAGTACATGTTTTGCTCATTGTTGAATGCCATACTGACACTTATAGTTGCTAAGATCCCCTGGATTAGGATAGCTGTCTCGTTGTCATTCATACCTTATCTCCTTATTTTATATATTTATCATGTTACCTGTATTTTATCATAAATGGATGTTATTATTGAAATAATAATAGAAATATCTTTCAGAGCTGACTTTTCAAACTTAATATATAAGATATAAACCATTGATATAAATTTAAAAACAAAAAATAATCTAAACAATTGTGTAAGCTTGACGATGCTTTTGCATGAACTTATTTTTAGAAGGACGTCACTTCGGTAAAAATATTTGAATATGGCTGATTTTTTAAACTTGAAGAAAACGTAACTGATAAAACGTTGATGTAAATTGCTTAAACATCTGACAAGAAATGTACGCTTGAGAGCACTTATCAAGCAATTATTCATGGACTTTACATTCCTTTACTTAATTGACTATGAATGTCAGTGGTTCTCTACAGCTTCTTCCACCATCAAAAACTGACCGCCACGAAAAAAGCACAACAGTGATGAAAGTGGTGTTAAACATCAATCAATCGATCAATCAATACATTCATTTATGGACTCAGGGGCTGCTATTTTCAAATACACCGTACTGTGCTAGGACAAGGGATTAAACAGCAAAATCCTTGTGTTATATACAAACAGCAGTGCATGGTTGTATTGGCAGGGTCTTCAAACACAATGAGTCAGTTGTAAGGTACGAGGAAAAACTCGGCAGATTTACAGATCTGGTACTAGCTCACCTGTTAGAATAACAAAAGTATCCCAATATTGCTGAAACTCTTCTGATGGGCAGGATGGGGCAATTCCCACTTCATCCTCACCTTCATTAGAATTAGAATCAATCAATATCGCTACAACTGCATCTATTAGTGGTACAACCACTTTTGCAAGAGCAACCTTTGGTGTACCACTTAATAGTTTTTCCCCCACTTTATCTATGTTTACATTAAAATCCCAAACGACAGATACAATTGCGTTTGTAATAATCCAACCAGATTTGTCTATGGTTTCTAAATGCATAGAATTATCAAGTGCTTGCTTCCAGTACTTGGCAACCCAACACCTTCTATCCCAATGAAGTTTTAAAGCATCTGAATCGGGGAGACAATTGCGTTTGTAATAATCCAACCAGATTTGTCTATGGTTTCTAAATGCATAGAATTATCAAGTGCTTGCTTCCAGTACTTGGCAACCCAACACCTTCTATCCCAATGAAGTTTTAAAGCATCTGAATCGGGGAGCATATCAACCTCAGTTGTATACGCTCCCACATATGCTCACGTATGACCTTAACCAATGCAGTGTGACTATCTAATCCGTCTTCCAGTTCAATAGTGTTATAGAATTCACAAATAGAAGCGGATGGCCGAAAAGCAGGTCTATGTTAAGCAAAGTATGCTGATGCTACCAATCTATAAAATGAACAATCTATAAAATGAACATGTTGAAGACCGTACTTTGACCTATAGTGGTTTACATTTATAAATTTTGACTTGGATTGAGAGTTGTCTCATTGGCACTCATACCACATCTTCTTATATCTATCTATAGCCCAGTTTCATCGAGAGTGGAAAGGTTCAAATCACTTGCAATAAACTGTGCATTCTGGTAAAAGCCATCTAAAAATGCTTTCTTACCACAACCATGGACGAATGACACAAAATCACACCCACTGCAAATATACAACATCTGAATGTGTGATTCAATATCATGTATACCTTGCAGAGAGAGGTCATGAGAAAGAAGTGAAAGGAATCTCATCATATCTACAAAAGTCTTCTCATAGGGAGTTTCCTTTGTCTGTACAAAAACAGACATGCTAAGGGATTTAACAATAGGGAGACAAATGAAAAAAGTTTCTATCTGGACTATAAATAATAACTACTAGCAGATGTCTGAGACGCATGTAACCAAATCCGTGTATCACCTTCTTCGTGATTTGCAGACAGCTTTGCAAACTCTACAATGCCAACGTGAAGCGAAGAGATCCCAAGTGCTTTGTCACGGTTGTCGTCGTCAAAACCACCAGCTGTAATGACAGTACACATACCATCTATGAAAAATGACAATGCAAGTCTTAAAAGCCCATTGGACAGAAAATTCACTAAGTGTCTCTTTGTTTTCACGGTTGGCAAGAAAAGACCTCCAACTGGAAGGCAGCTAAAGACCTTCATGAACTACTGAATTAAAAGCCGAGTTAGTTGCCTGAACACTACTATCTCTTCGTGACCTCTCCACATCCTTCGGACTACAACCATGCCTGTTTGGGTGATCAAACACAACATGGATTTCTGAAGCAGAAAACTGCTTATATGACCTAACAATCCACCTGTCAAATATAAACTTAGTATAATCTCCAAAAGTCTTATGCTGAGGTGTTTGGTTGGAGTTAATCATAAACATGCCTTCCAGTATAACTGCAGTAAGTCCTGTCTCTGTGGGTAAAGCAGAAAGGAAGGCATCAGGATAGCGTGACCTAAAATGATGAAGAGACAAAGACTTCTGACCTTTAAGGAGAATGCCTTCTGCATCACAAATAGCTCTAGGCAAAGCCAAAAACTGATCCAGATCAGTAACTGGTTCTGAGGAGAGTTTTGAAAAAGCTATTTGCTTGCGTAAACAAGAGAACACAGTTTTATTATCCTTGATCTCTTTCTTCTGCTTATAAACAGTCACCTTAGGAGAAGAAAGGGTTTTAAGGTTTCGCCTTTTCCTCTGTGGCTGCTTAACGGAAATATCCGAGACTCTGATCAAGAAACACTGAATATAATTATTCATGTCCTCACGTCCATAGTACCTGTACCTTAAAAGGAAATCGGCCTGGTCTGTAGTAGCAGTGGTGTGTGTAAATATGTGAAGATTACATACCAAATCGTCAACAAATAGTGAGGAAACCTTCAATTTTTCCACATATTGGAAAATGGTCTGCTCTTCACTATGAATAAAAGCCCGACAATTCCTTGCGTTTACTTGACGACCACTTTCAATATCTAACTTCACCTTTAGATTATGCAATGTTTCAGCTCTATAAGGCAGGTAATATGTCATGGCAGTCAAGGAAGGTAAACTGAAGGTGTTTATTGCCTTTTTGGTCTTGAGGTTAATCTCCATCTCATGAGCCTCATCAAGAGCCACTAAAAAAAATTATCCCCAGGCAAAGACACTGCAAAGCAACCGCCTTAAATGGTGTATGACATCGAGTGGGAATGTAAGTAGGTCGGCAAAGTGATAAGGAATCATACGCATGTAATTATGCCTGTCAAAAGCAGTGAAAAGGCAAGCCAAGTTCTTCAGCGAAGCATTTTGTAAATCCCAATTCTGTTCCCTAATGGCAAGGTATAGACCAAGGTACATTTGTATGCCATAAAGTCTACATGAGTGAAATTATCCCAAAACAAAAGGCGCTTTGTTCACCTCATTGCTTACGCCATTCACTGAATTCGACTTGTACACCCTGCAACATTAAAAAAAAACCTAGTCTTCTGTTCCAAAATAGAAGACCATACCTTGTTTAAACCCGCTGCACTTGTTTGCACCTGTCCTAAGTCAGGAATCTGATGTTCAGTAGTTGTCGTTTGTTGATGTGTTTCTCGTTTTTTATATAGATTAGCCCGTTGGTTTTCCCGTTTGAATGGTTTTACACTAGTAATTTTTGGGGCCCTTTATAGCTTACTGTTCGGTGTGAGCCAAGGCTCCGTGTTGAAGACCGTACTTTGACCTATAATGGTTTACTTTCATAAATTTTGACTTGGGTGGAGAGTTGTCTCATTGGCACTCATACCACATCTTCTTATATCTACTTGAAATCTTGAATATCACCTTCAAGATTCCCATTACAGTCTCTACTAACTGTAATGTCAGCACTTTCCAAAATGGCAGAAATGATTTCCTTAAAATCATTATCAAAACAAGCAACACCTGGTGACCTGTGTGACCTCATGAAAGATTCTACCTGATATCTGAACATGGCTTCCCAAACATGTGATAAAAACCGGTGGGTCATGGGAAATCTAGTGCACTCTGTTAATACCCTCAGAGTGGCCCCATGCTAATACTTGACAGCTAGTTCTTTCTGGCCAGCATCATAATATATCTTAATAAACACTGGTAGCAGGTTTTTCAGAATATGCCAATCTCCAGGGTATGGCAAAACCCGAGCTAGTGCATTACCATATTCCGATTTAAGCTTAATGAGAATATCATAAAACTTCCCATCACAGCTACAACTAAATTGTTGATCTTAGTTTCAACCTTGAACTTGTCATACAAAATATTGAGTGTTAACTCAACTGTAGCTTTAGACTCATCTGTTTCATCTAAAACTGCAATCGAGTGAAACTCAAAAACCTCTGTCTGGCTGCAGTCATATGCCAAATAAGCCTTAAGACCAGGAACTACAATATGACGACTTTCTCCTCCTCAGATATAGAAAAACCATCTAAAGATAACCGAGTAAACCTTTTCACTTTAATGTTTGAAGGTTTACCAATGTTGTCTTTAGGTTTCTTCAAGGCTTTAATCAAATCAGATGGAATACTCCTCGATACTGATTTTATACTGGTTTCTGAAGCACTCTGCTTTGGAACATTTGTAAAATCATGCTTAACACTCGGCTTTGATGTAACTGCTTGAATAGTCGTGCCATGAAAACCAGTTTTGTTTGCTTCGGTCCCAACTATAGCATACTTTTGGTTTTTATCTAAATTGTCAAAAGATGCAACAGTGAAACTGTCTGAACTTAACAAATTAGGTTTTCATCAAGCTGTATGCACCTATTACTAATAAAACGCTTCAGTGACTACTTCGAAACAGTTGCACCAAGTCAATTAATAACTGCTAAAAGTTCTGTAGAAGAACCACTATATTTATCCAAGACATCACTTAAAAGCAAATGAAGTGGTTGACCACATTTAGAACCTTTAGCATTAAAAATGCAGCTAGATATAAAAAGCCTAGGAAATAATCTCAAATATGAATCATCCCAACCCATATAGCTGTTTTCCCATGAATAAAACGCATTTCTGCGCAATACTTACTCCTCAATTTCATTTGCAGTAAGTTTATAAATGCAATTCCAAAGAACAGGGTCAAGCTTAAGTATCGATCTCTTCATGCACATCAAAGCATCTAATATCAGGTAGTTCAGAAGAATCAACACTCCAAGAAACATATGATTTAATACACTGTCTGGTGATTTTTAATGTTTCATCAAGGCATTCAGTCTTCTGCATTGCTTTCAAACTTTCTGACAAGTCATCAAGTTTTTCTGCAAGGCCTTATCCACAGCTTGAAGTTCATCAATACTTTTTTTTATGACCATTAAGCTGTGAATGTGCAAAGCGCATGAAGTCTGTACCTACACCTACGATATATACCATCCTATCTGTGTTCAAACTCTCTGGCACCCAATGGTGAAGTGCAGAACCTAAGTATGACTTAAGCATTCTAAAAATCCACCTAATATCATGCTTAATTCTATTTTCACTCTCAACATTTAATGAAATGTTTAAACTGTTGCACAATTTTGAGACATGTCAACAATATTCTGAGTACTAAGTATAAAGACTGCAGTAAAAGTGGTTTATATGTCAAAAATTTGTTTACAACTTCTGCCAGAATCATCCTGAAACAAAAAAAATCAATGTTTGTGACTTCAACTGATTTAAGATCAAACTCCTGTAAACAATCTGCTAAAAATCCATCTGTCTGTGCATGAATTAATGTGAAATTAGTAGATTTTGAAAACACGTTGTATGATCTATAGCAATTCAAACATACTATCATGCTTTCAGATTCTTTTTTTTTCAACATTTAATTCTTCTGTAATGTACAGGTTGAAATGGTCCTGTTTATCTGGAGATATGGTAACAATTTTTTTGGAATCTTTTAAAGATTTTTCACATATGCAACAGTTTTTATCATGAACACATTTCCTATACTCTATAATGATGATCACATAATGTAACCTTAACATCACTGGAATCAGGAAATGGCTGCCGAGAAGAGTCCCAAGTCTTAAAGCAAGTCCTATACTTGTGCGACTCAACCGAAGCAACCCTACATGATTTATCACAATGTAAAGATGCGAGGAAACATGAACCTGAAATAGATACACATAAATCTGGTGCAATACTTGCACAATCACTGAAACATGAACCTGAAATAGATACAGATAAATCTGGTGCATCACTTGCACATTCACTGGATTCTATACTTCCGCGTTTACCAGGGGGTCTTACATCATCGCTCAAGAGACGACTGTCCCTTGTTAACTTTGCATCACATTTCCTGCAAATGCAATCTTCATCTTCTATAGTATGATGTTCAACTACATATTTATAATATGCAGGTAATTTATCCTTTTTCTGACACATATGAACATAACGCTCTGTATGATTATGTGTGCCACAAATTTTACAGGGACCTGGCTCCCTTCCACCGTGTACTAAGCTACAATTAGTTTTTTGCGGCATTGTGAAAAATGAATCCTTTAATTATTAACATTCAATCAATCTAATGCCACCTACAAACACTTTTTTTATATTAACTAATAACTCATTACAATTAAAGAAGGAGAAATTAATGCTTAGTGTACAGGGACAACAACGTATGAAAATACATGTACATGTTGAATAAAAAAATTCAAAAAATGGCCGCGTATTTAAACTGATAAAAGGACCTAAATCAGTTGAATTTACACAGACTTGTGTTTAGATTGACAACAAAACGCGTCTGGATACTTCATATATGTTATACGTATGTGTGTGTTGTGTTACAAGAACTGAATATATGGAAATATAACGAAGATAAAAGTGTCAAAAACAAAAACAACGTGGTTATGTAACGATGGCTGGTAACGTGATGATGATGATCTTCGGGACATTCTTGGCTCCAACTCTCATACACATCAGCTCCATGTAGACTTCTGATGATGATGTCTTTATACCTACTATCATGAAAGGTAACGACTCTCGCTGGTTCAAAAAGGCTTCCATCTGCTTCTGAAACTCCAAATACTGACCATCCCAAAATGCTACCAACTCTTTCAACTCTTAAATTCGTCTGGAAAAAACAATATTGTCCTGTCTCTGATTCTCAATACCTTTATAATACCTTACCTGTTCCTTAAGGTTCACCTTTTTCCGCTGCAGTTCTGTGATGGTATTGGACATCCTTTGAACTCTCTCCTCTGCCCCTCGACCTACCTCCTGTTGCTGTTGTGTTTCTTCTGCAATAAAAGTAATCAAAAGTATATTCATCTACATCAGATCATGTTGCCATCGTCAGGTCAAACTTACTTTTACATTTTTACTTTTTATCATATATTTCTTTTGGTTGTCAAACTTATTTAATCATGTGACTAAACATTTTGTGTCATTTTAAATAAGTCTTCTTATTACATCAGCACAAAGTAAATACCATTTTTACTGATGATTCCATAAAAATAGGAAAAATATGTGTATTTTAATTATTGCAAATTCAGATGAGTTGACTAATTATTTACAGTAATGTTTTATGGTACATTTACATATTTTATAACGCATACCCATCTTTGATCTCGCTTTTTGAGCCATTTACTTGTAGTGGTCCTTCAGTTGTCTGCTCTTCTCATCAAGACGGGACTTCATCTCCCTTGTTTCCTTCTGAAGCTGGGTGGTGGTAGCTTGATCGCTCTGCTCGCTTACCTTTTTCTCTTCCTCCAACTGCTGGTTTCTGGTCACTAATTTCATATGTTCTTCCTGCATAAAGGAAAAAAGCATTAGCCGAAGATTCAACCAATCCTCTTAACTCTAAAGGAATACTCACGTCTACCTTCAGAATGAGGGACTTCAATCTGTCAACCAAGGCATCACTACTACCAGGCATGTCAAACACCTCTCTTTTCAGTATCTCTGTACACTTTTCTCTTTACCCTAACATGCATGGTATTCCTCTCAGTGTCGGCCATCTTGGTTACCTCAAACAAAGAACATATTATTTCATGAAATCTGTCTACTTTATTACTACTTCTATACTTATCTAAATACCTGTGGATTTCCATCATCAGTCCTAGAGACATCTGTCCTGAAGAAAGCTTCCTTGGGACACCAGTGTTAAGTAAGTCAGCTTCTGTCAAACCATTCCTTCTGCACTCTGGCAAGTACTCCAACTCATTTCTGGTCCTTGCGTCTGGATAGAGGGGCATACATACCTGTGTACTTGAAGTTAGACCTACTCTATCCAGCTGAGTTCTCAGAAAATGATACTACCAACTTACTCACCCTGGGCTGTATCTTAGCAACATCAGTCTGAACCATACATGCCATACTTACTGTGGACTGAGTACCACTCACCATTCCATCCCCAGATGGTCCTACCTCATACTCAGCCCCAAAACGTCTCCTGGCATAGTCAACAATGCTTCTTATGCCCTCTGAAATAAATAAACAATAAGCAATAATGTAGTAGCCATTATGATTCTCCGAGACTTAACAAAAATTAAGTCAACTTCTATATACTTCATGGTGTTGTTGGCTCGTTGATTATTAAAAGGGTTGATATTAATCCTTTAATCATTTTATTTGAATAAATGTACTATTGATACAATATTTATTTTGTTCTGTGTATTTTGTATTTTAACTAAAACTGTACAAAACTGATAAATTTACCTTCCATGTATTAAAAAAATCTTCAGAACTCGATAAAATCAAATTAAAATGATGAAAAACAAAAGAAAATAAATAAATGAAAACTACGTTATAAAAAATGATGACAGAATCCATGAACACTTCTGAATGAATATCTTAACAAACTAAGCAAGCTCTAGTCAGTCTGTATAGTAGAATTTACTCTATTCTGAAATAATCATAGAAAACAATTCTGAAAATAAAATGCAAGTGTGTTTCATACTACAAAAAGATAGATAAGAATTAAACAGAAAGACAATAAAACATTAAGGCAAATTTAACAAACTGTGAGTCAACTCACAACAAGGATACCCCCTGTCCCATATTAAACTAAGTAGGTTTAATTATCTCCCTTGAAATATTTTCAATCGGGATTATCCTACTTCATGTACTGTAACTATATAAATTTTCATCAATATCAGTCCAGCCGTTTAGGAGGAGTTGCGCTAATGAGATAACCAATTGCAATATTAAACTAAGTAAGTTCAATTATCTCCCTTGAAAAATTTAGGTCCGGGATTATCCTCCTTCATGCACAACCTAAGATTTTGTACTGCAATTGTGTAAAGTTTAATAAGTATAGGTCCATCCTTTAAGGGAGCGATGTTCAAACCAGACAGACCGACACTGAGGCAGACAGACAGACCGAGGACAAACAAACGGATGAACAGACAGACAGATGGACGCCCTAGCTGTCGCGGACAAACATACAGATGGATGGTAAGACTGGGTGATTCCTATATACACCACGAAACTTTGTTTTATCATAGACTTATAAATTCAATAAAATTTTTAATACTCAAGTTGTTAAAAGGAAAAGAGATGATTAATCCTTATATTTTTAAGAAGTAATAGTACGAGTTATAAGTAAACACAGCATCTGTAATCCTGTTCAAACATAAATGTGTAAGTTAATAGGCATAAATTACATAATAAAGTAAGTGACATATTAAACTCAAAACAAAAGTTTGAATATAAATATAAATAAAAGCTGTAAATATAAACTAAAATTCTTAAATGATTGAAATAAAGTTAAAAAAATATAAAAATAAGATGAAATAAACCGAAATGTATATGGAATAACAATATATGCACATATTTTAGTCTTAAATTTAAACAGAAAGGAGTACATAAAATATTTGACAAGCCTTCAAATATTTTTAGTCTAAAATGGTGGGCATATTTGAAGAAGAAAACTATTGTTTATTATGACTGATATACAAGTTTTGAAAATAATATATTTGGAACAATATTATCATATAATTTAAACAACATATTGTAGAAAAATATCAATGTCGTGTGTGCAAATTCTCCCAAAGTATCACATAAATTTTTGACTGTAAGCATATTTGAAACAGAAAAGCTTTGTTCATAATGCCTGATCAACAAGATTAGAACAAATATATATTTGGTACAATATTATCCTATGGTTTAAACAAAACAAATTTCTGCCTTGAAATGAAAAATAAAATTGTACTGTGTTCTTATTCTTTCAACTATCATAGAACGCAACGTTAAGCACCAAAAACCGAGTATTATCAATGAGTAAAACCCGAGATATTCCGAATGGATCGCAAACAGACGTTAGGAGAACTTACCTCATTACATACTCATAGTTTAATAAAAAGGCCATTGAGAGAGTTTTGAATAAATTGCTCATAGAAAATCCCTTTATTTTATAAGTTTAAATTAAATAAACAAAAAATACACCTTGCAAATACGTTAAAGTTATTTGTGAAGACTTTAATCGACAAAGTGTCACTCAAGAATTTTCCCCTACGGCAATGGCCGAATTTGCTTATATCAGATATAATGTAGGTACTTACCATACGTGATTGGCCTCCGTGACCTATTTCCAACGTTGTCTACACCCTCAGTCAGCAAAATGTCAAGAAAAGAGCCGGTAAAAGACATTTTGTTTCAAGGTTAAAAATTTCGTTGCAGACGCTATGGCTGATAAGTAATTTCCGGTAGGCAAGAACGATAACCGTTCGCGCATACATTTTTGTGAAAACCACGCCCTGGTCATACAAATATCCAATCGATTCCGCAAGCCGCTATTGTTTTCCATGTAAAACCATGGATACGGGTGGAAGGAGAAAGGGCTAAATTTTGGAATCCAAGTGTCGGTGGAGTCCGGGAAGGCGGAAAAGACTTTGTTCACATCTTTTTTTGATCATCATCGACCCCTAAGTATGTCTGACAACCGGATCTTAAAACTTGAAGATATTTCCAAACTTTTTGAGCCATCAATGAAGAAAATCGGATGAGTAACAGCTTGCGGAATGATTTTCAAAATCAGTATTACCTTTGACATATAGTTTCTCTGGCGGCCTATTCAAAACATCTCGACTTCAAACCTTTTTTTTTATTACACTAAATCACTCCAATACCCATAAAACTTATATTTTTAGATGGATAAATGTCTAAACTTTTATTATATATCACTCTTTTGGTTATACAATATTTTTTTCACCTTTTTCTAAACAATTGAAGTTGGGTAAAATCAGATTTGTTTTGCCGTCGCAAGGAAATCATTAACGTTACGATAACCGCACAAATTGTGTATGCTTGTGAGATCATTATTCTGAGAAGTCGCTGTTGATTCGATAAGGTACAAATAAAAAGACCGAAGTTATTAAAGTTGGGGCAACATACTCGAGTTGTAGTAAACACATAGATCATTTGAAATCCCATTTCAACTTTATCTTTACATATCTATGTTATATATAGAAATAAATGTACAGTCTACAGAAGGAGAATATTTTATTCAAATTTAGGGCCCCGAAAGGCATACACATTGGACCTGACAATACAATAATTTGAGATTAAAACAATTAACATTAAATTAAATGAAGTGACACATAACTTTTTTAAGTATAAAAGAGTAAAAACTTTACCATTAAGTCTAAGGTCAAGGTCGAATGAAGGTCGTGGTATGCGACACATCGTTATATGGCAACACACCCACACATCAACTATCTAAGGTCTAGGTCAAAAGGCAAAACAATAAAAAAACATGGTCAAGTCAATGATTGAAAGCGGAAGCAGAAACAAAAGGGGAGACATAATATTCAGTAAAATACCTTGTACTCTAATTTGAGGTATTGCTTCCCAAGGGCTAAGGACTTCTGGATGGATTCTTGCCATAGTGCTCCCTTATCTAGTTTTCCAAGTATCTCTTTGACATTTTTAGGTCGTCAAATGCTTTTGCTCCATCAGCAGCATAGTTGTCCTGCCCTTTATGCACTTTCTAATGTTTGGTTCAACTGCCTCAAATATTCTCAAATAACATCTTGAATTAGTGTGTTACCAAAATATGTGTCTTAACAATAGGAATTATACTGTTCAATTACACCGGTTCTCACACAGTTCAATATTATTTGAAACATTTCCCCTGATGACATTTTAAGATATCATGTGTCTCTCCGAATGGTGCATCCGTCATTGTGGATGGAAATTCTGTCAAACCTTCCTTTTTATATGATGTTTTACTCACAGGTTGTCCAGTGCCAATCATTGATGAAAGTTTCCTAGCTGTTGTGTACTTATGTTTTGATTAGTCAGGAATAAATTTGTTAATTTCTTTTAATGAGTAATTGTCAGTAATCAGAGACAAAATCTGTCTGAGTTCCCCAATCTGTGGCTTGGTTGTATGCTGCTGATAAAACTTCAAGCATAATATTGTCAGCTAATTTTGTTGACAATCTTTGTAACACGGCATTTAATATAAAAGTGACTTGTCCATTTGAAACTGCTGTATTTGTTCAATTTCTTCTTGTACGTTCGGATGCTTCCTCCCAATAACACTACAGCTGTCTCAATAGATCTAAACCACAGGCAGTAAAAAAAGTATCCAGGGCTTTAATTTTTGTGTCATGTTCAGGCTCAGACTCTTGGCTGTTAAGACGCCAAGCACTACCTTGTGATCTTCCATCTGTAAAATCTTTCTGGGAAAATTCCTACAAAAAATATGTATCATATCAGGTTTATTATTTTAAAAATCTTGCACTACCTGAAAAATTAAGAGCAATAATCTTTAGGATTTAGTTAGTCAAGCATGAAAGTTTTAACTTGGATTTTGACTGTTTATCGTCTTATAAAACCTTAGTCATTATCATTGATGATTATACTTTTTACAAAATTTATTGCATCATGAAATGTTCGTCAGAGTGATCTCTTTTTTTTGTCAAAAGTTGAATAATATAAATCGAACGTTCCGGAAGTTCGGGTTCGTTATATTTTACCCTTCGGTGCGAAAATTTATTTTGTGCTCTCCGAAAGTGAAGGATCTTGGGAATTCAGGGAAACCATTTGAAAAAGCAGTAGGTCATCGATACCTCGGATTGAGTTGTAACTTATTTTAACATAAATTTTGGACATTTCGTCCTAATTATGCATAAAAGATTTGCCACTGGACGTTTATCAAGCCACAATCAATCACTGAATGCAAAGTTTATCTGCATTATACAGTAACAAGTTATTTGAGTACAAGCAATCTTCATGCATATTTAGCACATGTAATTTGCTCATGTCAGTACAAATTCGTCGATAATTCTAATACGGTAATGTCAACTTCGAGAAAAATGTACATATGAAATGCATTTGGTTACTTACAAATACAGTATTTTGAATAATGTGCCTAAAAACTTTACATTATATTTTATTTATTGCATTTAAAGGCATAAAATACTCCAGGGTAGGCATTAAAGGACCAAAAAAATTCTAGGGTAGGCAATTAAAGGAATATAAGATATTTACGGTAGGCATTTCATGGAATAATAAAAAAAAATACATTGCAATTATGAACAACATTGACATACTGTATAATATTATGAATTGATAATGTGTCGGAAACAGTGATTTTGTCTCGCTTCTGACAAGCTAGCATATAATTCTGTATTGGCGCAAATATTTCCCTGCTGAAATCAAACCTCCTTATCTAATGAACTTCTTGTTTAATATCTGCGTTTTCTACTTTAATGTAGTGTTTTTCTTTGCTGAATAGCATCTATAGCCTCTTTTTTTTTTATGGTCCAAATACTTGAAAATGTTTCTACCTTCTTTTATGTAGATAAAACATGACATAAAAAACCTATTTGAACTTCAAAATTTGTACTGTTAATTAGTTTAGTGTAGTTGCTGTATTATATACTAGTTGGGTGTTGGAACATCTGTTGATTGAAAAGGATATGAAACTTCAAGGAAATCATTTAATCGGTATATAAATTGATAGTAACACGCAAAATTACTTAATTGATATATAATCATTTTATAAGTGTAAATTTTGTAGTGCTTATTCATTTTTTCGACAATGTCCTCTTTTAAATGGAATTGCCGGGGTTTTTGGGATGGTAGTCCCAATACTTCTGGTCTACTTATTTGCTGGTAGTCCCAATACTTCGGATCTTCTACTTATTTGCTGATAGTCCCAACACTTAGGATCTTCTTATTTGCTAGTAGTCCAAATACTTCTGATCTTATTTGCTGGTACATCATTACTATTTTGATCCTCTCAGTTTTTGAGTTTACTTTTCAGTTTCTAACTTTTGTCTGTTTTTTTTTTTTCTTGCTTTTGATAAAAATGCAAAATATCGCACATTAAAAGGTATATTTTCTGTAAAATTTCTTTCATGTGTGTTTTTCCTCCAGTTTCTTTTTCATCTCCTGGTCTTCTTTTTTCAGTTGCTCTATAGTTACTTCCTAATTCTGTATAAAAAGTAAAATAACAAAAAGACCGAACTTCAAAAAAAAAATTCAAAACGGAAAGTGACAAAATGACAAAATCAAAAGCTCAAACAAATGGAAAACAACTGTCATATTCCTGACTTGGTACAGGCATTTCCTTATTTAGAAAATGGGGCTTAATTGGATATAAGAAGATGTGGTATGAGTGCCAATGAGACAACTCTCCATCCAAGTCAAAATTTATAATAAAAATAGCAGGCGTGGATGAGTATTTATACATCCAAACACCATAATATATAATTGACAATTAAGAACAAAGATATAATAAACATGTGAAAGCTCTCTCACAGGCAAACAACCCATAATTGAAAAATATAAGGGCATACACCACAAGCACGGGGACACATTCTACTGCATCCACACAGCACGAGCAACAAACCCTGCAGTAAATAGATATAAGAAGATGTGGTATGAGTGCCAATGAGACAACTCTCCATCCAAGTCAAAATTTATAATAAAAATAGCAGGCGTGGATGAGTATTTAGATATAAGAAGATGTGGTATGAGTGCCAATGAGACAACTCTCCATCCAAGTCAAAATTTATAATAAAAATAGCAGGCGTGGATGAGTATTTATAGCTTAAACCCAGTTTGATAGCTAGCGAAACCTCTCATTTGTGTGACAGTTGCATAACATTCCATTATATTGACAACAATGTGTGAACAAACAGATATAATAGGTAAAAATATCAAAAATAGGGGTAGAGGGTGGTAAAGGGGTGCTTGCACGGAAAAAACGTGAAATAAGACATAATTTCACGTTGAACGTGAAATAATTTCTGTCATGAACGTTGCACGAAAAATAAAGACTTTGATGTGAACCTTTGTTACTGAGTCACTGTCTTCTTGTATATATAAACTCTCTGTGTTACTTGATATTCTCGATTTAGTATACACATTTATGATTTAAATGGTTTACGGCTTTTAAAAAAGTATTTCTTGACGATCCCTGCCAAGTGTTTGAATTTTATTTGAAAAATATCGAGCACGCAAAATAAGCATTTGAAAATCACGATGCACGTAAAATTAAATAAGCAGAACACGTTGAACGAGGCACCTGTCTTGCACGACTGAACGTCAAATAAAATAGTAAAAACACGTTGAACGTGAAATAAAAAACGGCGATCACGTTGCACGAAAATAACCCTTTACCACCCTCGGGGTACAGCAGTCAACATTGTATTATAATCTTAATATAAAGCATTTCATTATTTATCATATATTTCTATTTTTGATTAGTAAAAGGTCGTTACAATTGCCATCAATTTTAGCGCCGATCTGAACTGAATTGAAATGTACTTTTGTTTAATGAAATAGAAATATGTCAGCCCAATGCAATGCTTTATTCAAATATAATTAAAGTGTGCAGTATATGTGCAAAAACTTCATGAATACATTAAATGCTTCTAAACTGTACGAATCAACTATTCTTGGAAAAGTCAGATTTTCTTTCGTACTCTTTTCAGCACGCTCTCCAATAAAAATAAATAACACGGTTACATAGTTCCTATTTCCGGCCAAACGCTTCCGTTCACTGATCACCGAACAGTATTATATGATAATAATCTAGAACAGGTTTGTCATTTTCTGGAATTCCACGGGATTTATTTGTTAAAAATTTTGAAGGTGAATTTCGATTAGCGGCACTTTAATTTATGTTAGGAATGTCGTTTTTTAAACGCTGTGGATATTTGAAGAGTAGAGAGGTTTTTCGTGTTTTCTTGGATCAGTAAAAGAGGCTGAAAGTCAAAACTTTGAAATAGGATCACAAATATGGAATGTGTAGTCAATAGGTAGTGCAGTCGAAGAACTCTGTATAAAATCTGTAGTTAACTGCCACACGTAAAGACATGACTACAACATATAGCAATACAGAAAATATAAGAATATTTAGTAAAACTATAGTAGGGGGCAAATATAATCTAATGAATTTAAAGGAATAGAACAAATGTGATAATATAAAATTAACGATAGACAGCTCTCTTACAAGCTAAAAACCACATAAAATTAAACATTTAAACCAATTTTTAGAGTGCCATTTTTTTTTAAATTGATTTTTATAGTGTTTTTTGTAATGCATATAACACAAAATAATGTGCTTAATTTAGAGCAAACTCTATTTTCTCAATTTTCGCCGCATATTTGGAAGGGGTGAACTCGTCATACATGCATCAACTTTCCCGCCAAACTCAAAATGAAATACCAAAAAAAGCAACAATTTTATCCCAAAAACATAGTTTTTTTATCTTTATCAAATAATTGTTTTCATCCGTATGATTAGATTTTGTAATAACGACGCCATGATAAACAAATCTACATCGGTACCTTGAACGTTAATTGTCGCGTCAACGGTTATCTCTCCTTAACCTGTATCGACGCCTCTTTGAAGCAGATATGTGTTTGAGACGAAACGTATTTAACAATTAGTGATAAAATTGAAGAAGGTAATTGCACAAACTCTTTGGAAAGAGACGGATTCCACCAAGATCGAGCTACGAATGTGATAATTGTCTTGGGTCAATGGTTGCAACATGGATATTAGCAATGCTGACAATTTATGAAATAAACTCATTATAGATACCAGGATTGTATAATTTTGTACGCCAGACGCGCGCTTTGTCTAGAAAAGACTCATCAGTGACGTTCGGATCAAAAAAAGTTAAAAAGAACAAACAAAGTACGAAGTTGAAGAGTATCGAGGACCTTAAAATTCCTTAAAGTTTTTAAAATACAGCTAAAATAGTCTTTTCCTGGGTTAGAATATCCTTACTATTTCGAAAAATTCAAAGTTTTGAAAACGGTTAACTTATAATAATGACAATACCAATGAAAATTCATCTCAACACAGAATTCCTGACTGCTGGGCTAATGATACCCTCGGGGAGAAAAACTCCCACAAGCAGTGGCATCGACCCAGTGGTTGTAAATAAACCAATTATAGATACCAGGATTGAAATTTTGTACGCCAGACGCGCGTTTAAAAGACAGGACCACGAGGCTACATCTCCAAGAGTCCAAGAGGAACATATTCAAACTGAAGAGACAGTTCAAGCTATTAATTGAAGAAAAAAAATATTCAAATGAAAAACGGGTTATCTCAAGATTTAAATTTGTTCATGGAAAAGCTTTGGGGATGTTTACTTTTGCATATCATATAAGCCTAAACTTAATGTACACAGGGATGAATTTGGCGATTTCTAGAAGAACGCGTGGCTCAAACTGAAAGAGATATAGTTTACAGTGTACAAGTTATCTTCGCATGTGCATATTTCCTTCTACAGACAGATATTTTTTTTGCGCTCTTTGTATTATTGCATATCATATGACTTATATACACCTCTGAATCCAAAATTCTTCCAACAATAGAATATTATGGAATTTCGCTGACGTCAGAAATATTCAAACTGGGTAGTTACAGTGACGTGCAAAATGTACATGTATGTATTCTGTCACAACGGCGGCGTGTTTACGTTCTTACAGCTGACTCAGTTATAAACGACCTTGCCCCACGTCATTCACGTCACTGATTATTAAAATATTTATCTTTAGCGTTGTGCATCACATGGTCTACACTCATATGACGTTTGATGTCGTCTGCCATTTTAGTTTCGTTGGAACAAGTAAAATAACAAAATGGGTAGAAAAAGTCGGGAACTGTCAACGGATGTCAAAAACATGATTATAGAATTATTCCAGAATCGGTATTCTCGTCGAAAAATCGAGGACATACGTAAAATCCAGGTCGTTGACATTGTTCGTAAATTTTTAAACACAGGTTTCTAAAATTGTCCGTTTATAAATTTTGAAACTATAAAAAAAACTAAGGTTTCAACTCCCTCAGGCAAAGTTAACCTTAGATGGATTTGGCTATTTTTTAGGTTATTTTTTTTGTCATATAGATCTTCAATTGTTTCGGTACTTATACATCCTCGGCTTTCAAATATTCGACTTTGAGCGTTCCTGATGAAGGTAAATCCAGAAAAGCGCTTCAGACGCATGAAATTATCAATTGTGTTGTTTTCATTTTTTTCGGTTGAAAATAAACCAAGATGTGGCCGACCTTTATTTGGAAAACCGCGCGACTATCGCATTGCAAAAACAAGTCGTAGTGCCTAATTCAGTGCTTGTTCAAGTCAATTCCAAAAAGGATATTAAATGTAATCAAGCTAAAAGGACACTTCACTAAGTATTAAAGGTAGGTTTGTTTTTATCTATGTTGTGTTTCGTTGGTTCATTCATTTTATAGCATGAGTTTGAACTTTGCTAATTCCGTTCAAAGGTAAACATGACGCCATTGTGACCAAATACTTTTTGCACGTCTCTGTATATGCAAATACGTTATAAAATGTGCTAGACCGTCGTATAGTCTGCAAATTTCACCCTTCTGGAACCTTTGTTTTCCCGTGAAATTTATATTTTTATCTTTGTTTATACTAACGGAAAGTTTACATATTTTGGCTTTTTCCAATACGGCATCCAATGTTAATAGAACTGTTTACTTTGTCCAGTCCCATTTCAAATTGGCTGTAGAATTCAGATGCAAAATATCGATCGATTGGTCAAAATATTAATAAATGACTGTTTCATATACAGGGCTTTTTGAACCGGATGTGTTCAATAAACAGTTTGTATTGCAGAGTTCAGTTGCTTTAAACTTAAATAAATGCAACAGTAGTTTTCCGATATTCAATTTTCATCAATTTAATAAAAGACAAATCAAAGTAACAAACATACAAACACTGACGCAATCGTATGACTTCAAAATGACCCAGACCGGGTGTGCCGATAGGGTAAGCTTTTCCTTTTATGAATACATCTTGGTACAATAAAAAATGGTAATAAATTGTTCAATTAAGGCCTTTGATAATAGTGGAATTAATTACTTTTGGAGTGTAAAAAAAAAATCGTTGGAAGTACTTGATGAATTGCATGCTTATACTGGTGATTTCGAATCTGTTGAAAGTTTAGATTTTTCTACCCTATATACAACTTTGCCTCATACATTGTAATCTTATTAGGAAAAAATTCACACACCTAATTAAATGGGCATTTAAAAAGTCAGAATGCGAATATATATGTTCAAACTCTTTTAGGTCGTTTTTAAGTAACAACAAACAAAAGAACTATGTCAATTGGACCTGCTTTGATACGATAACTGTCCTTGAATTTTTAATAGATAAAATTTTGTTCGCTATGAAGATTCCGTATATCGTCAAGTTATCGGAATTCCAATGGGGACAAACTGTGCACTACTTTTTGCGGACCTGCTTCTGTATTGTTATGAGTTACAATTTGTGACTAAAATCGGCAAAGACCCATCGAAACAACATCTGATACAAAATTTAATAACACTTTTAGATATTTGGATGATATACTGGCTCTTAATAATGACGACTTCAGTATGTACACTAAAGATATTTATCCTGCTGAACTGACTTTAAATAAAGCTAATACTAACAATGAACACTGCCCTTTCCTGGATCTTGATATCTATATCTTTAACGGGTAGCTTAACACCAAAATTTATGATAAAAGAGATCATTTTTCATTTCCTATTGTTAATTATCCATTTTTAGATGGTGACGTTCTCTGTCGACATCTTATGGTGTTTATATTTCTCAACTTGTTCGATTCGCTCGTGTATGTAACAACATATTTGATTTTAACGAAAGAAATCTCTGTATTACTGAAAAATTATTACACCAGGATTTTCGATATCACAAACTAGTCAAAACATTTACGAAATTTCATCATCGGTACAAGGACATCATTCGTAAATACATAAATCAACATGCAGACATCTTATACGTTCAGGTATTTCACATCCAATCTTTTATGGTAATATTCTATACAAAGCACGAAAATGTCGGCACTCACCTCAAAAGCTAACCAAACCTTTAAACAGACTTATCCAGAAGGGATGTAGTTACGATATTGTTGTCAGGTCATTAAAGATCGCATATTTTGAAAATATTGATTCATTCATAGGGTCTTTGCATCGGAAATAAACACATTTATTCTAAAACCAGTTGTTGGCATGATACGGGTTATGTTCTTCTCAGATATTTTATGGTCCCCAAGGGTGACTGGGGAATAGAAATATGGTCACCATTGGTCTTCCTCCGACCGGTAGTAGAACCCTTGCCAAAGTGGGACGTCCGTTTGGCGGTGAGGGATGTATCAAGTTTGCAGCCACGTCCGGTCAGAATGGGGACGTTAAATCCGATGCCTCGTGTACATGTAGAGAGAGTGCCACGCTCACTGCACGTTAAGAACCCTTGCAACAACTCTTTGAGGGGTCCGTAGGTGACCTGTTGCAAGGCTAAATTTCTGTCCCTATCCAATATACCCTCATTTTCCGTGGCCGTCTAAATTTCTCCGACCTTTTTCCCGGACGCCTCTATTACAGAACCTACTAATTGTATTTATTGTTAATTTGTTCTCGTCCTGAATATGCATGAAATATTTGCCACTGGACGTTAAGCAACCAATAATCAGATATTTTATGATGGTATAATACTAAACCTCTAACGAGAGGGACTGTGCTTGATTTTCCTATGATGAAGACATAATCTTTCAATAAGTTTAATTTAGGTCTGGAGCTGGCATTTCAGTAACTGCTAGTAGTCCTTTGTTAATTTATGTTTCATTGTCATTTTGCTTAGTTTCTATTATTACCTATTCTGACATCGGACTCGGACTTTTTTAAATTGAGTTTTACTGTGCGTATTGCTGTGTGTTTGTTTATTCTACATTGGCTAGAGATATTAGGGGAGGGTTGAGATCTTACAAAACATGTTTAACCCCGCCGCATTTTTACGTCTGTCCCAAGTCAGGAGCCTCTGGCCTTTGTTAGTCTTGTATTTTTTTTTATTTAGTTCATTTATATGTTTTGGAGTTTAGTGTGACGTCAATTTTCACTGAACTAGTACACATCTTTATTTAGGGGCCAGCTGAAGCCCGCCTCCGGGTGCGAGATTTTCCCGCTGTGTTGAAGACCCATTGGTGGACTTCGGCTGTTTTCTGCTCTTTGGTCGGGTCATTGTCTCTTTGACACATTTCCCATTTCCACTCTTAATTTTATCGTCACCCACCATTTGAATCCCATTCAGACAAAATGTCACAATCGTGAATAGGCCCGAGAACACAATTATTTCGTAGTGCATTTCTTTTAGACGATAAATTCAAATTTAAAAAATCGCACTTGCTCTATCTCAAAAAGATTTTTACAGTGTAGTGTACTACTATTGGGACAAATAATATCAACATTATAGAAAAGTCTACCAGCTCTAACTCAAAGTATTGACAATTCTATGTTAAGGGGCCTAAATACAACACATTTTGCACATTTGTTTCTGTGATAATCTACTTTTCTCTATATTCAGAGTTCACAAATGGTTAATAGAATTTGAATTAATCATAGAAACACAAATATCAAAGCATAAAAAACTGTCAGATAGAAAGTCAGCATGCCTCTTAGGCTTAAAAATGGAAACTGCTTTAAAATGCTTATTTTAGCCGTAAAATGCAAAAATGGAACATTTTAACAGAACTTCTTTCAAATAAATAAAATAAATTGAAACCAGTAAACCATTCAGGGAAGTTGCCAAAGTACAGAATCTACATTTCCTGAATTCATCTCTTAGGCCCGAGAACAGTTATTTCGTAGTGCATTTCTTTTAGACAATAAATTCAAATTAAAAAAATCGCACCTGCTCTATCTCAAAAGGATTTTTACAGTGTAGTGTACTACTATTGGGACAAATAATATCAAAATTATAGAAAAGTCTACCAGCTCTAACTCAAAATATTGACAATTCTATGTTAAGGGGATCTAAAATTCATTTTGACAGCTTCAGACATACTAGTTTTTGACCTTTTTGAACTGGACCAAATCACTATTAAACATAAAGATTCAGCACCCAAATTTTTTTAACATGTAATTTCAGCCCTTTACTCAATATTTCATGCATAAAATTGAAATAAATAAATTTGGAAAGTGTATGAAAAACATTTGCAAGTTATACACTGTCCACACTAGGGACTATATTTGTAGACAACGAAAATCTAAGGACGATAACTGTGTCCTCGGACCAATAGGAGTATGTAAAGATTTGAGACTGCGAAAACATGGCGTAGGGAGTTGAGACACAACAGATAGGACTGAAGAACATCATACGTCCTAATTTTCTTTAAAGCTGCATCCATTTTAACAAGCTCCTGTTGAAACAAATTAAAAAAAAAAAAAAATAAGGCAAATAAATTTACCCAGGAAGTAGTTAATTGTGACAGATCATGTCGCATTTAGGTAATAGATTGGTTGTAAACGTCATTAACCGTGCGTTTGCATCTTGGATGGCTCTTTTGCGCGTTTTTTATTCCTCTAATTTCAGAGAAAAAAAATATCAAAACTTAATTAAAACAAATGACGGTTTCCCATATTTAGTACGACACATCATAACTATACACATTGTAATATCAGAGGATTCATAGATCGTTCTAGTCGTTCAATGAATTGCCAAGTACATGCTCAAACTTATTCTGTCAGTAACTGGTAAATTTAGTGAAGCAGTTCAGCTAGAAAGTAAAGAATTGCGGTAAATTTTAAAACTTTTATTGCGAACGTATATTCATTATTCTGTTCAATAATTATTACGCAAGTTGACGTGTCATAACTATGGAAGCCATGCATTAACTGTCTGCCTACTAATGAAGCAATTATCTTAAAATGACCTCACTAATACTTGAAAATAATTCGTAAGTCTCTTGACTTTACAGACACCTCATTTAAAATACTATAAACATGTCAATGGTGTCCTTTAATCTATTTGAAAGAAAGGCTTCCAGAGACAAATACGACAAATATATCAGTGACAGCTCATTTATTTTGTAATAAAGGTTTTCACTTAACTTAATTGTGTATATGTTTAACATTAAACACTACCGACTCTATAACGTATGTTCTATAAAGATGAAACATCTTCTCATATTTTTAACTCCCGTAAATTCGTACATCCGTTTCAAAGTTACATCTGATGTTTAAAAATGGTGTTATATGCATTCACTACAACAAGCAATGCATTCAGTTTCAAAGTTAGGGTATTCAAACTGTGTAGTTTGTTTAAAATTCTTTAATATTTGAACTTCCAATGCAAGTACCAAGTCAAGAATATGACAGTTGATTTCCCCCGTTTTGAATTTGCCTTGGGGTTCGGTATTGGTGGTATACTTTTTTTCAAGTATTCGTATAATCAACGTTTAAAAGTTAGCGCCTTAAGGGGAAATTGACAGATTTTATTTTACGAGAAACTTTATATTTACAGGTAAAGCATTGATAAGAAATGTTTTATTTAATCAAGTCTGTCGTCCTGTAAAAGAGAGGCGAAGGATACCAAAGAGACATTATACCTTGTGAAATTCGAATACTGTAAAGTAACTATTTATGCAAGATTATGCTAATTAAAATGTAGTACTAGCATCATTGGACCATATTCTGGCAAACCGTACAAGTTGTAGAATATTACGCCATATGATGCACCAAGAGGGATAATAGCATTGTTGATTTTTAGCTACCATCTATCAAGTAATGCAAGCTCTGAAATACTTTTCAACTAACAGATATATATTTCATTTGAATGATATGTTAGAAGTTTGGAACATGAAAGTAGAAAGGTCACACAACATTTTAACATTAGTTGTCATTGTCATTTTTAATCATTTAAGCGTTCTTGTCAGATAAGGTAAACATCAAACACGATCAGATGTACGAAATAAAATGAAATTACAAAAATGAATTTTCGACGGAAACCATCCGACTACTATTGAGCTCTCTTTCGATTTTATAAATTTGAGATATTATGCTTCCGAGTTGCGGGATTTTACAGTTTTCTGATTATAACTCAAAAACACTTTGAGCAATTTTAATGAATCTTTGGTGAATTGTTTATATATATTAATATACGTTCCCTTTCGATTTTTTAAATTTTCTGATGTCACGTTTTGGAGTATTGGGACTTTATTCATAAAAAGGGATGATTTTTTCCAGTTTTCGGACAATAACTCAAAAACTCATAAAAATCCAATGGAAAAGAGGGACGTCAATGTGACTGATGATTTGGATGTGTATGGAGAGTGTCGCACACTCTGCACGTATGAAAACCCTTGCAACATATCTTAAGTAGACCGAATAATCTGTCTCTTGTGTGTATATTTGTCATGTCATATTTCCTTTTATCATTTGGATTTTAATTTTTTTTGTGTGTCCACACGGAGAAAGAAAGCACTGCTATGTAAAAGTAGTAGAAAGCATACAATTTGTATGCACTGGAATTTCTTGAATTCTCGTCATGTGTGTTCTTCAAACACATACCGATCTATTCAGCAGGGTTTTCTTCAACTCTACACCGGTACTGAACTTAAATTATCCCTCAGGGCTCCTTAATATCAATTTAATTCTCTACAGCATTTACATTAAAATCCATTGCTTTCATTCATAAATATTTCAACACATCAAATTGGCTCTGGTATTATTGTGTTAGGGAGGCTACTAAGGTCACACGATCAACAAAATTTCTGTGCTTTGTGAAGACCAGTGTGAGCACATTGTTTATTATAAATGGTTTCTTTTATGTATATTTACGATATAGACACAATTTTTAAGCAAGAAAGTCTTCAGTAATTTATGTGATGAAAATTTGTATATCAAGTAAAAGGAAACGGTTTGAAAGAACAAGCCTTCACATCAAGTTACATAGACAAAATGAAACAGTCCGTGATATTTTAGGTAAGCTTGTTCTATTGACCCCAGAAAGTGAATCATTCATTTGTCAATTATAGACAAGGGAGAATCCATAATTCATTGCTAGAACTTACATTACTGTTTACTTTTGATAATTTCTTGGAATACATTTTTTCTCTTTCTTAAACCTCTTGAATACATTTGATTCATAAATAAAGTTTCTCGTACTAACTGTCAATCCCATCAGGAGAATTTCACAGACTGAAATTAAAAAGATTAAAAAAAAGTCATGAACGTGGTAAAAGGATGGTCTGTGATTATAACAACACGAACATGTTCATAGTCATTTTTGCTATGGACTGTCAAAATCATCCAATTTGTGATGACGACAACAAAATTTCTGAAAGATGATATTACCCTTGTTTAAATTGTTCATCGTAACAATAAAAGACAATTTGGTTATATTTGTTTTATATTTTAATATATTGGGGTGAGATTAAAATGTACCTGATATATTGCATTAATTTTGTCTTGATTTAACAATAATAAAATTTATGATTCTGTTTAAAGATATGGCATTAACATACATTTTGTATTGCACCAAAAGTCTATTCTTTGATTTCCAGATATAAACATGGAAAAGTTATAAAATACCTTTAAATAGAAAAACAATCAAAATCATTGATTGTCTTTAATAAGATAGCAGAAGATGTGGTATGAGTGGCCATGAGACAACTCTCCATCCAAGTCAAATTATAAAATTAAACCGTTATAGGTCAAGGTACGGTTTTCAACACGGAGCCTTGGCTCACTACGAACAGCAAACTATAAAGGGCCCCAAAATATTACTAGTGTAAAACCATTCAAACGGGAAAACCAAGCACTTTTTTATAGAAATTTTGAGATGGGCAAGCACTTTTTCTGCACAATTTAAAGGATTGGCATCAACTTTTTTTTTATAGAATATAGAATGCACCGGACCATCCCTCTGCTAAATATTGAACAGTCCCTACACAGGGACGAAAGTCTTGTGAACATTAGACATGTAAACATATATGTGTTTAGGGTTCCCTACCCTTTTTTAATGAAAGAAATGCCTACCCTAGACTTGTTTGGCCATTTATGGACATGAACTGTTAAAAACCCAAATATATTCCCATTGAGACAAAGTATAATTTTGCAGCCGTATAAAAAATATACAACACAACTGGCTAAAAACTTCAAACAAACATACAAAAAAAATCTAACAAAGACGCCAACCAAAAAGTTGTTGTAGTTATTATTAGGAACGGTCTTTCGACAAAGTACTAATTAAGTAAAATATAAATACAAGGGTAAACAAAATGGAAACAAGACTATACCTTTGAGTCCGAATCGTACATCCGGACCCACCTGCACCAGGAACACCCAAAGTCAAAAACCCCGATAGTGGGATGCATAAATTCTGATTTATGTAAAAAGCCATACGACCAAAAGAAACAGAAAAGCACGGAGACAAATAAAATGAAAACCGTGAAGTAAAAAAAAAAAGCTCATAGCCTCAGCACATATAGTCTATATTTCAAATCCATCTTGTAATTTTTTTGAAGTAGACACCGAATATTTAGACATTAGATATTGGTACTTTCCGATGAACTTTTTGAAAAAAATGACGAGACGTTCTTTGACAAAACCCTGAATCATTAATTGTTTGCCGTTTTACAAAGTCAGAGTAGCAACTGCAGGTCTTAAATATCGTATGAGTTAAGAAATGAAGAATCCATAAGCGGGTGAATTGGGCACATTGCTGCTAAGGTGGGAAACAAGTAATAATTTGAAAATTGAAATCGTCTCGTTTGTTATAGGTTTTGGTACTGAGATGGCCGCTGTTGTCAAATTCGAGGTAAATGTCTAGAAATGAGCTGGATAAAGCTGTATCTGTGATATCTTTAATCTCTAGTTCAGTAGGATATATTAATGGGACCCAATCTGAAAAGTTTGAATTATTAATGGAAAGCTCATCATCAATACACCTAAAGGTGAAATTAAATGATCTAGCTTCTTTAATCTTCTTGTTTTTAACCAGTGTCTGAAGGAACCCCACTCATATGAAAATGAGAAAAGGTCGGCCAAAAGAGTTGTATACAGTTACACATCACTGCACAGACAGAATATTAAATACATCACCGCACAGACAAATATTGAACAATTATCAAGCGTACAAAATTTGTAAAATGAGCATGTTTTCAAGAATTATGCAATTAATCTGTCGTGCTGAGTTGGGTACTGTAAATTAAGAAATTATTGCGATGCTTTGAGTTGGGTAGTATCATCTGTCTGTAAATGTTCATGCAGCTGTTTTAGGATACACGATTTCAATTTTCCGCTTTTGTATTATGCTTTGAAACAAGCGTAGTGTTAGTATCGTTACATATAGTTAATAAGTGCATTCCTAATATCAAAATATAATGTGTTTAGTTGAAAAATATATTCTCCATGTGGAACATAATGTTTACTTTTACGAAAAAGAACCAATAAAAGCAGCTGAAATAAAAGTGTTCTGCATTTTAAAAGATATTTGGAATTACTGAATACACATGAAAAAGCCATTTAACGATTAAACATATTTATTTTGATTCATAGAGATAGTGTTAAATCTACAATTATAAGATAGCATCACAAAGAATAAAATAATATTACACTCAAAATTACGTGAATATGCATTATTTTACTTTAAGAATTAATAAAAATGATTCTTTCTATTTTTCCATCAAAGTGAATTCATATTAAAGAATTAGCATTTAAGCTATGCGTACGATAAATATTAGGAAGTAGAGTTATTATTGCAGATAAATTTTACCGACAGTTATTCGACACAGAAAAAACGTAGATATTTTAAATTAGCATTTCTCTACTCTAGTGCAATAAAAATAAACCACCCCTCGACTTATCGGAGAAACCTCATGGAAATTAAGACACAACTATGATTTTATCTTTAACTTTAACTTGCTGATTAAGTACCTAATTTTATAAAGAATTTATTAGCGTTTCTTCCAACGAAAATAATGTTGACTGAATTAAGTTTTGAATATTTCTCGATTTGACCTGTCTGAACAGTTGTATTTTGAAAGAAAAAAAGTAAATCTAAAATTTGAAATTATGCCCGACAGTACATATATAAAGCAATATTTAATCTTTTGACATAATTTCTAATTACAAAAATACATGATGCAGAAATTAAACTGACATTACATTACTTCGGAAATAAATGGTTCACATAGAACATTTAAAACAACTTTAAACACGATATAGAACATCGATGCTCCTGATCAGGAGAAACGTGTAAATTAACACCAACTAGATGAATTAATTTTGCAAAAGCCTAATAATGATAATGCGAAAGTTGTCAGAGTCAGACAAACCTCCAAAACTCAGTGGACTCGACAGACTTATTAAAATTTCTTCCATGACAAAGAACTAAATATATTTGATTTTATTTTCACATTACGCATACTATTTATGCTGCCCAAGGTGTCTGATAAAAATAAAAAGTACCAGCCGCAATACTCGATCTACTTAGCAATAATACAACACAAGTGTACTGATATTAAGTCAAACAAAAGCAAAAGTCGGAACTTCGCATGTATACATGTATAAAAATTTAGTTCATCAATAGCGATAAGTTTTCTTTGTTCACCCGCCATGCGAATCCACACACAGTCAAAATATCAAAATTCGGGAATAGAACACAATAGGTAATTGTTTAGATGACTTTAAATGATATATGAAGTTTTAAGACTTCGAAAACTTGTCCCTACTGAGTTAAAACACATACATGTCATATCGGTCAACCAATTCGTGATAGTGATCGTGAAACGTAAGTAATGTCAATGTCAATCGTCCTTCTTTATACTTCTGTTGGAGCAGTGGTTTTGTAAGGAGTCACCTATCGAATGACTTCCATATTGTTTGAACATCGTAAAAACAGCGATGCGAAAACGTAAACGAAACAGATTGTTCTTAAGATGGATAAAACAGTGTAACAATACGAAGACGTCTCTTTAAGTCCTATAATACATCACATGATTCTGAAAAATAAACGTCCTAATCAAGTCCACCCCAAATGTTCATTCTTTATATTAAAATAAATTGTAACACCTTCTAATCTTCAGGATTAACCTTCTCTTTTTATATTTTATCCTCTTTCTCCATTTGAAACATTAGGACTAGTTCTTCCTCTTTAGCAAAAGGCATTGTGAACATATTCCCCTGACATTTTGTATGATCAGCTCTATTTAAAACCACCATGCGGCATTAATTGCAGCTCCAACCAATAATGCGACGTTTGCATATTACACCGTCCAAAGCTGTAGTCATGGCATATGCCACAAGTGTAGGTTGTGACCTACAATTATAATAAAAAGGAAAATTTCCTTTAAAATCTTGTTATTTATTGATTATATATTTATATAAAACATGCTATACTTATATCTGTACTTTACTGGATAGACCGCATATCGTAACGGTTTCTCACCTTAAACCAAGAGGATATAATTAATTGATAACAGGGGGTTTTATCGAATATCATTTGGAGGGATCCTTTGTTCTGGTATTTGGTTGAAATGAGAGAAGGTCAGGAAAGATTTCAGATGTATTGTATGTAGCTTCTGTAAAATTGATTGACAGACTTTATAAATAATTGGAAGAATTATATTTATAGTAGAGGTGCCGTGATCATCCAATGGATAGGTCAGGAAAGTTGCTTAAAATTCGGTTGATTCTTTTCGAAGATTGATCTTTAACCTTCTAATATCGATATCACAAAAGATCTATAACGGTTAATTCCATAAAATAGTCATTTATTTCACCTCTTTCTGTCAAAAACAATAGTAAATTTCAAGGAGACAGCTCTCAGAAAATTATATTAAAGTATGTGCCAAAAACTTTCTTGACAACTACACCACAGGATTGTTCAAGATAATTCTTTATTACAAAATGATATCTATGTTTGTTAAAAACTAGAAATAAATTGGATATATATAGATAAGTAATAAAATATTCCATATCCGTAATGAAATTTATGCAATCGGACAATAATTTTCAGAATAATTTTTTGTAGTCGTTTCTACTGTCAAAAATTCTTTGCTCACTATGATAGATATAATGGTAGCTACAAGTATAAGATAATCAACACTTGCAGTGGCAAAAAATGAATAGAAATTTTCTTTATTCTCAAAACAAATCCAACAAAACAAAACTAAATACCCCAAAAAAGGATGCAAAAACAAAACAGTCAGTGGTCCTTACATTAATGAAATATTTTCATATTACGACTTTTGACTCCGCGTTTATAATTTATGACAGGTTACTTACTCTGTGGTAGGACAGTATGTGAAGAAGCAATATAACAAGTAAAATCAAGCTTACAATCGGTGTAATTTGTAATTTGGTGGTAAAATTAACTATTTTTTGTTTTCTATAATCGTCTAAAAAGCCTAAATTGTTGTTCATCGTATCTTTTTGAAACTTTAAACTCCTTTTGGTGTTATGTGTAGGCCTTTTCAATGTTTTACCTGGTATAGCCCCCTCCCACCCCCTTTGTGTCCATTTCAGCATCAAAGCCATGATTGTTTGTTTACATTTAGTAGTATGTACACATTGTGTTTATCGCTAGCGGATGGTCGAGCGTTGTTCTCGATTTCGTTGGTAATTAGGTACATCGCGCTGACGACTTGTTCTTTTTGATTAAAAGAAATAGAAACCATATATTAGTATATACATGTTAAGTCGACAAACGAAACAATCAATAGATATAAGAAGATGTGGTATGAGTGCCAATGAGACAACTCTTCATCCAAGTCAAAATTTAAACCATTATAGGTCAAAGTACGGTCTTCAACACGGAGCCTTGGCTCACACCGAACAGTAAGCTATAAAGGGCCCCAAAAATTATTTGTGTAAAACCATTCAAACGGGAAAACCAACGGTCTAATCTATATAAAAAACGAGAAACACTTATGAACCACATCAACAAACGACAACTACTGAACATCAGATTCCTGACTTAGGACAGGTGCAAACAGGTTTAAACGTTTTAATGGTACCAAACCTTCACCCTTTTTCTGAAACAATAGTGTAACATCACAACATAGAAAGACACACTATAAAATATCAACTGAAATAGATTAACTCAATCAAAGGACATATTAACACCAGTGAACATACACTGAACAAATAAATTTGACCTATGATACAATATAAATACAAAATAGATAAATTAAGGGAAGAATAATAAAAGTAACATGTTATATCGGTATGAAATGTTAAACAATTTAAGAAAAACAATATGCTCGAACAAAAATATCAGCCATTTGCAAATACATGTATGATAGATAGTTTCCTGCATTTCAGGACAAAAGCCTAATTGTCGGGGAGCTTTGTTTCAATTAGTTTCTCAGCATGAGAAACATTAATTAAACAATACGATTCAATGTACCTTGATATGACGAACAGTTGTAATCCAACTCCGCGCATATTTGACTCGTATACATACATGAAATGGGGTTATGGAGCGACCGATACGTCATAAAAATGATACAATGAAAAAAAAATTCTGTGCAACTGACAATATCAAGATGCTCTATTTTTTTATTTACAACATACTTGTTACGTAAGGAGGGCGTGTTTTTCAACAAACAATCGACATTTCGATGGAAACAGACTGTGCTACTCTCCTTGCTGATTTGTTCATGTATTCATTTGAGGCTCACTTCCAACAGGAGTTTCATATGAAGAATGAAAGGAGATAGCACTATCCTTAAACTTCACTTTCCGCACTCGTCTATGCATGAAATATTTGCCACTGGACGTCAAGCACCTAATAAACAATCACTTTCCGCTATATATTTATTCGTTCATAGTGTGTTAATTTACGTTTTGATTGAGTTAAGCCTTCCAATTGATGTTTTATCGTGTGTTTTCTATGTTGTGATGTTATACTATTGTTTCAGAAAAAGGGAGAAGGTTTGGTACCATTAAAACGTTTAATCCCGCTGCAAATGTTTGCACCTGTCCTAAGTCAGGAATCTGATGTACAATAGTTGTCGTTTGTTTATGTAATTTATACGTGTTTCTCGTTTCTCGTTTTTATATATACTAGACCGTTGGTTTTACCGTTTGAATGGTTTTACACTAGTACTTTTGGGGCCCTTTATAGCTTGTTGTTCGGTGTGAGCCAAGGCTCCGTGTTGAAGGCCGTACATTGACCTATAATGGTTTACTTTTATAAATTGTTATTTGGATGGAGAGTTGTCTCATTGGCACTCACACCACATCTTCCTATATCTATATAAATGATGTCCTCTTACTACATATATTTACAATGTTTGGTGACTATGTTGTACGCATCTATCCAATCGAACTTGAAATAACGATACAGCAGATACACTTAACTCTGCCTCATAATTTGACTTACATCTATAAATTGACTACGAGGGTCGGCTGAGAACAAAACTTTACGATAAAAGAGATGATTTCTCCTTTCCAATTGTGAACTTTCCATTTCTATGTAGCAACATTGCAGCAGCGCCTGCATATGGAGTATATATCTCCCAGTTAATAGGATATGCAAGCTCAGTTATGATTTCCCTGATAGAGGGTTGATGCTCACAAGGAAGCTTTTAAACCAAGAGTTCCTAGTGGTGAAGTTGAAATTATTCCTTCGAACATTTTACGGACACCATCACCAGTTGGTTGACATTTATTGAATATTTATAACAAACCTTTCTAAAATTGTGCGTTTATAAATTTTGAAAATATTAAGATACTAAGTTTTCTACTCTCTCAGGCATAGTTGGCATTCAAAGGATCATTTTAGGTCCTTTTTGATTATAAAGCTCTTCAACTGTTTGGTTCTTATACATGCATGGCTTTCAAATATTCGGCTTTGAGCGTTCCTGATGAACGTAAATCCAAAAAAGCGCTTCGGACGCATGAAATTTAAACGTGTTGTTTTTATTTGTTACAGCACCTCTGCTGGTGGACTATCAGTCCCCGAGGGTATCATCAGTTCAGTAGTCAGTATTTTGGTACTGATATAATTTAACTTCTTAGGAAGAAAGAAAAGAACTAAGCAGTATCTTTTAATTTCACTTGCCGCTATATAGATGATGTTCTCTCACTAAATAATTAAAAATTTGATGACTATGTTGAACGCATCTATCCCATCGAACTTGAGATAAAAGATACAACAGATACAGTTAAGTCTGCCTCATATCTTGACTTACATCTAGAAATTGACAATGAGGGTCGGTTGAAAACAAAACCTTACGACAAAAAAAATTATTTCAGCTTCCCAATTGTGAACTTTCCATTTCTATGTAGCAACATTCCAGCCGCGCCTGCATACGGAGTATATATCTCCCAGTTGATACGATATTCCAGGGCTTGTGTTTCCTATCATGATTTCCTTGATAGAGGGTTGCTGCTCACAAGGAAGCTATCAAACCAAAAGTTCCAAGTGGTGAAGTTGAAATCATCCCTTCGTAAAATTACGGACGCCATCACGAGTTGGTTGACCGTTATAGAATATCTGTTTCACAGATGACGACGGATATGTTCCAATTGTCGTAACTACAATTTCGCCCCCTCTCCCCGAATGTGACCTACCGAATTAGACTATCACCGGGTTTGTACTTAAATGAGCAACACGACGGGTGCCACATGTAGAGCAGGAACTGCTTACCCTTCTGGAGCACCGAGATCACCTCCAGTTTTTGTTGCGGTTCGTGTTTTTTCCGTCTTTTGTTTTCTATGTTATTTTGTGTACTGCTTTTTTTTCCTGTTTGTCTTTTTCTTATTGAGCCATGGCGTTGTCAGTTTGTTTTCGATTTATGAGCTTGAATGTCCCTTTGGTATCCTTCGCCTTTCTTTTAACAAATCTTTCTAACATTGTCAGTTTATAAATTTTGAAATTATTAAGAAACTAAGGTTTCAACTCCCTCAGGCAAAGTTGGCCTTAGAAGGATTTGACTATTATTTTAGGTCCTGTTTGATTATATAGCTCTTCAACTGTTTCGGTTCTAAAATATCCTTGGCTATTAAATATTCAGTTTTGAACGTTCCCGATGAAGGTAAATCCAGAAAAGCGCTTCGGACGCATGAAATTTATAGCGTGTTGTTTTTATTTTGTAACATGAAGTAGGATCTGCTTACACTTCCGGAGCACCTGAGATCATCCACAGATTTTTTGGTGGGGTTCGTGTTGCTCATTCTTTAGTTTTCTATGTGTTTTGTATACTGTTTGTCCTTTGGTCTTTCTTTTCGTCCTTTGCAATGGCGTTGTCAGTTTTATTTTCGACCTATGAGTTTTAATGTCTCCTTTGTATCTTTTGCCACTCTTTAAATGAAAATCAAAGGTACAATAAAAAAAAAAGTTTTTGATTCGCAAAATAAAAATTAACTGCTTCGTTGTTTTTTTGTTTTTTGTTTTTGGTATTTACCATAATTTATTATATGTTACCTTAAACTGAATATACTATTGGCACGTCATAATGTTTGTTAAATAGATGTAATTTTTTTTTCGGGAGACTGATTATTAAAAGTTTTTCTAAACTTGTTTCCGAATCCCATATATGAAATTCTATGTAAAGTTGTACTACTTCATTGTTATAATTTTTCATTAATAAATACTGTTTAAACTAAACTAAGGAGCTATATGACCAAAGGATAACTTGACATACTGAAGGTCCCAACTATGTATTGGTTATCTAAACTACACAAAAACCCCGTAAAATATCGTTCCATCTCGGCCTTTATTACGTGTTCTACTACAAATCATTCAGAGCATTTATTTTTTAACATTGCCATATAAGCGGGAAGTTTTGCTAGCCATTAAACCAGGTTCAATCCACCATTTTTTCTTAAAATGTCCTGTACCAAGTCAGGAATATTGCAGTTGTTATCAACTAGTTCGTTTCTATGTATGTTGGCGTTTGTTTTTGTTGCACTTCAGTGTTTCTGTTGTTCCGTTGTTTTCCTCTTATAGTTTATGTGTAGTAACCCGGATTTGTTTTCTCTCTATCGATTTATAACTTTTGAACAGCGGTACACTACTGTTGCCTTTTTTTAACGAGCTCCTTAAATACTATCAAAGAACTTATCTTTAACTTTTGTAATAAAACATGAGAAAATAGTGGAATTAACTATTTTTTTAGTGTAAAATATTCTTTCTTCAGTTTTGACTTTTCCACTCTTAATACTACACTTCCATACAATCTTTTCAAACGTTTTCCTATATAATTAAATGGTCGTTCGATAAATCTGATTGCAAATTTATTTGCTGTACCTCATATAAAGCCTTTTTATCTAATGAGAAAAGGTAAATATGATAGATATACTTACTGGAGGTATGATGAGATGATTAAAGCTGTAAATTTTCTCCTCCACAACATTTATGTACGTTTCAGCAATTAAGTTTATAGGCAGGTTGTAAGTATTCCTATGGGCAACAATTATGCCCCTTTCATATAATTTATCATGTTAGGATAAACTGGTTTGATTAAAGTGAAAACTAATTCTTGTCCGGAAATAGTTCCTGATCGATTCGAATTTTACCCTCCATTCGTAATAAGTGACCTCATGCATGCATCAACCAAATCTGAATGGCTGCCCGCATTCTTTGTCAAAAAATCGAATCCATCCGAATCCTTCCAACAGCAATCATGAAACCACCTAGGCAGCACAGAAAACCGGCTACAAAGTCTAAGTCACGATCAAATGACAAAACTAAGCGAGGAAAATATCAAACAAAGCAGTCGGTCCAGATAATGAGTGTTGAGATTTCATCAGACCATGCCGCTTCAAAATCATCAACAAAACCTGGACGTATTACATCTTTGTTCCAGACGCTAAGCAAGGCAGAAATTATGCCCTTGAACAGTTTTACAACAGAACAAATTGAAACTCTGCAGGACGAAAGAGCCAAAGAGTTTAACTCCTGTTCCGTGTTCCTGGGAAACATATAAATTTGCATGTTTTACTTAAATTAGAGAGGTCAGGCCTATATAATTACAGGGATATATGAATCATTTGTAAAGAACTAGTCAAGACGAGCATTTTAAGCCCTTATTAATAAAAATCTGATGTACGGTTGCACAGTAATGGCCAATTAGAATATGTCATTCCCCCCTTTTTTCTTCTAAGATGGCCGCCGGTGATTTCAATCTTTTCCGGCAGATTCTGGGGCAAAAAGAAAGTGTTATGCTCTTAAACTGAACACCTGATCTAGCAGACTAAACTTCATTCTTCAGAGGCAATCATTACTTTTCTGTAAGACATGTTGCAACCTGATAGTTCCATTTTGCCATTACCGCAAAGTTCTGGTAGCCATGTTGAATCATATTTTCTCATTAAATGCCCTCAAAATGTACAGCTTCATGTATCATTTTCAAAAAAACTTTCTCTTTTTTGTTCAATTTAAAGAACTGGGTATTACCAAATACAAATGAATATATTTTATAGTCTCTGAAAAATGCTGTCGCGGTAATTATTGGTGTAAAAACTAAAGGGCACCGATAAAGCTTTAAAATAAATAAAAGTTTTGTGGCAAGAAAACCAACAAAACTTAAGTCTAGTAAACTACAAAGGTTTTAGCAGCTGACTCTCAATCAAACGGGGATCTTGCAGTAAAAGGGGACCAATTAACACCTTCACGATAATTATAAACAAGGCACCATTACAAATATACATAAAATTGAGAATGGAAACGGGGAATGTGTCAAAGAGACAGCAACCCGACTAAAGAGAAGAAAACAGCCCAAGGTCACCAATGGGTCTTCAACACAGCGAGAAAATCCCGCACCCGGAGGCGGGCTTCATTTGGCCTCTAAACAATAATGTCTACTAGTTCAGCGCAAATGGACGTCATACTAAACTCCGAAACATATAAATGAACCAAAATTAAAAAAAGGCCAGAGGTTCCTGACTTGGGACAGATGCAAAAATGCGGCGGGGTTAAACATGTTTGTGAGATCTCAACCCTCCCCCTATACCTCTAGCCAATGTGGAAACAAACACACAGCAATACGCACAGTAAAACTAAGTTTAAAAAAGAAGTCCGAGTCCGATGTCAGAATAGGTAACAGAGGTAACTAAGCAAAATGACAATGATCAACATAAATTAACAACTACTAGCAGTTACTGACATGCCAGCTCCAGACCTCAATTAAACTACTTGAAAGATTATGTCTTCATCATATGAAAATCAAGCACAGTTCCTTCCGTTAGGGGTTTAGTATCATACAATCATAAAATATATGACATTATCCGTATCATGCCAACAACTATTTTTAGAATAAATGTGTTTATTTCCGATGCAAAGACCCTATGAGTGAATCAATATCAATTCCAAAAAATGCCATCTGTAATAACCTGACAACAGTATCGTAACTGTATCCCTTCTGAATAAGTCTGTTTAAATGTTTGTTTAGCTTTTGATGTGAATGACGACATTTTTATGCTTTGTATAGAATATTTCCATAAAAGATCATCTGCCTTTATCATCTACATGCATAATATTCAATTAGCAAACATAAGAGGGTATGATTCGTGCCGGTCTGCATAGGAAGAACAATACCGACTGTGCAGAAATTAATATGGAGTTTGGGTACTGTACGTTTCTATACCCAGAGGTCTTTTCATTTTGACATTAGTGCTAATCATACTTTCGCCGATCATGATGTTTTAAAATAAAAGATGTTAAAACATATCTGTGACCTGCAAGGATTAGAATTTCGGTATGTGTAATTGGACAGCTTGTACATTTGCACATAAATGTTTCAGCTGCTCTGAAAATCACTCTGTTACAAACTGTCCCAAAAAAATCGAGATATTCTCCTATTTAGTTAATGAAACTGAAATCTTTTAAATCAATAGGAAGAAAGCTAAAATTGGTTTTCGATTTGGTTTCAAATTGTGAATATTTTGTTTCGCGTCGTAACTTACATGTTACCAAGTTTAAATTCGTGCACTGAGCTTGTCAAAGAAAATGAGTACAACAACTGCCAATTGTTAGATAATGATAAAGCAAGCAGTCGTTGCAAAAGTGAGTAAACAGAAATCTTTATAAGTCCATTTTGAACTAACATTGTGCCTTCTGACATATGCCAACTAATTTTCCGTATTTTGGTATTCAATTAAAAAAATCCTTAGTAAAGATTAGATCTTGTAAAGCAAATTATGCTCAGCTTCAACCATTTTTCCGCTTTGAAATATATTCTCTTTATACATCATAGTGTAACCTGGTGAAGTGATGTCATACCTGATTCTTTTTAAAATACATCCTGAAGCGTTAATTATACGGTTTCGGCATAAAGCTTGAAAGCGTGTAAAACCTCCAGGTTGGGAACTTGGCACTTAGAATCAGGGATTGCAAGTATAAAACACAAATCTGGCACTGAGCACCAGTAATTGCAAGTATAAAGCACTAATCTAGCACTGAACATCATTGATTGCAAGTATAAAACACAAATCTGTACATGATTTATATGATGTGACAATAAAGTATTTCCATTATAATGCACTTAAATATATGTGCTAAAGAAAACAATGTATATAGAAAATATGGAACATACTTATCAAAGCTTGCTAAAAAAAGTATGTAAACAACTTGCAAAGTGCACCTTTAAGGGTCCTGACACCACGAGGACCACATATTGTTCCGTGTCTAGAATATTGCTGTTGTAAACTGATGAGCAAGTGAGCAAGTAAGGGTGGTGCCAATAAGATTCAGTGAAGTTTCGGGGGGAATTATTTGGCAGTGAGTGGATATGCCCACTCATTTGGTGCGATATGGCAAGATGAAAATGGAACCCAACAACATTTATGTACGTTTCGGCAATAAAGTTTATCGATAGGTTGTAAGTATTCCTATGGGCACCAATTGTGCCCCTTCAATAGCAGACTTGTTCCTGTACTGTTTTGAATCCCGGTTTATGGCCAAACTCAGTAAAGACCCGTCTAAATTCGATTTATTTGATAAATTTAACAACACTTATCGTTATCTTGATGATATTTTTTTCGTTAAATAATCAAGAACTTTACCCAAAGGAACTTACTAAATAAATCAAATATTAACAACAATAACTGTCTTTTTCTAGATTTTGATATTTCAGTTTTACACAGAAACCCTTTACTCAAATTTACGACAAAAAGGACGGTTTTTCTTTCCCGATTGTTAATTTTCCTGTTTTGGACGGTGATGTTCCTTTGGCACCGTCATACGCTGTTTATATATCTCAACTTGTTCGTTTTGCCCGTATTTGCAGTGACATTTTGGATTTCAATGAGCGTAATATATGCATTACTGGGAAATTACTAAGTCAGGGATTTCGTTACCACAAATTACTTAAGACCTTTACTAAATTCTCCATAGATAAAACGATTTGGTTTGCAAGTTTGGCCGTACTTGTAGAAAACTTATTTCAACCAGTATAGCACATTCTAATTTTACGGGGATGCTGTTTACAGAGCCTGTAAATTAAGATACAATCTGGGTAAAATTAACGATCCTTTAAAAAAACTTATTCAAAAAGGTTACCAATTCAAACCTGTAATTAGATCTTTAAATATTGTTTTTATTGGTATAAATATTGATTTTGTTATCAGTTAATTAAAAAGTAAAATAACAAAAATACCCAGCTCCATGGGAAATTCAAAACGGAAAGTCCTTTATAAAATGGCAAAATCAAAAGCTCAAAAGCATCAAACGAATGGAAAACAACTGTCATATTCCTGACTTGTTCCAAGAATTTCCTTATGTAGAAAATAGTGGATTGAACCTGGTTTTATAGCTAGCTAAACCCCTAACTTGTATGACAGTCGCATAGAACTCCATTTTATTGACAACAATGTGGGAGCAAAACAAACAGACATAAATGGTAAAAATGTCAAAAATTGGGGTACAGCAGTCAACATTGTAATATAATCTTAATCACTATAAAAATAAGTAACTATTTTAACAAAGAAATACAAAATCGCATACAGACACTCTATAGACGAAGTACATAAACAAAAATAAAAGACCAAAATACAAAATTGTCCATAGCACAATTACACAATGGCGGTCTAAGTATATTTCCAAAAATGGACAAAACATTAAAGGTTAAAAATGTACAAGGACAAATAAAAAGAACACTGTATCACGTAGTTAAGATGATAAACAACGTCAGTACCTATAATCTATGTATTATTTGTGAAGTTGATACGGAATATTTATCAACAAGGTCTTTGTAACTTCCAATGAACTTTTTTAGAAAAAGGACGAGACGTTCTTTAACATAACCTTGGCTCACCAAATTTCTGCTCAGATACTGGTGACGTTTTATAAAGTCTTGAGTAGTAGCTGCAAGCTCTTGAATACGGAATGAGTTGGGAAATGTATATCCCATATGCAGGTGAAGTTGGTATATTGCTGCTAAGATGGGGGGAATTTATAATTTCAAAATTAAAATCGTCTCGTTTGTCTTAGATTCTGGTACTGAGATGACTGCTTATGTCAAATTCGAGTTATAAGTGTAAAAATGAGTCAGAGGAAGCCGTGTCTGTTGTTTTTGTTTTATTTCTAGTTCTGGGGGATATATTAATGGAACCCAATCAGAAAAATTTGGATTGTTAATAAAAAGAACATCATCAATATATCTGAATGTGAAATTAAATGATCTGGCTTCTTTGGTCTTCTTGTTTTTGACAAGTGTCTGAAGGAACTCCGACTCATGAAAATAAGAAGAGGTCAGCAAAGAGAGGCGCACAGTTCGTTCCCATAGGAATGCCGTCAATTTGTTGAAAAAGTCTACCTTTGAATTCAACAAATATGTTGTCAATAAGAAACTCCAGCATACTGATCACTTATTCCCCTGTGTAGCATGTTTAACCTTTTTGTTCACTATTAATAAAATGTGCCGTATGGTATCCCAAAGCAATAAATTTATAATAGCGTGTGCTACCATTTTTATATTGAAAAGCATTGTAGATTCATCTTTTAGACGGTTTTTCAATTTCACATAGGGAATGGTGGTATACAGGGTTGAAAAATCAAAAGTTTTGTTAGAATTAATTTTAGAGAAAGGTAGAAATTTAAAATTTTCAAGAAGTTCGAAAAATTCTTTATAGAGTTTTTATAGAATCCACATATGGTTAATACCACTACTTGAGTAACAGTTTCATAGTATTTCTGAAGACCTTCTTTCACTGCGGACAGAATTTTTGTCAAGCTAATGAACAATTCTTTTGTAGAAAATGCAGATGAGCCGGCAATGTATATACCGTTGTGCGTACGGAACCATACAAGATATTATTGTTATACATATATGCACATTCACTACAAACTGTCGATACCTATATTTTGGCATTGCACAAGGTCATGTTATTTTCTGACTGTTAATGACGTCTTTACACTATATTCATTGGATGTTGGATGTGTACTGATTGATATTTTATTTTAGTCTTAGATACATTATTGTTTTTATTATTAGTTGTTACTGGCTTTGAACTAGCTGACAGTTACTGCGAGTACTCTCAAATCTTTTCTTAGTCTTTTTTTTTTTTTTTTTTGTGTTTTGGAATGTATAAATATGCTGCCACGTCCGGTCTGTGTTTTTGTTAGATGTTTTCTGCTTTGTATCGATCTGATAAGCCCTTTCAACTGATCTTTATAGTTTGTTCTTATATTGTTCTGTTTCACCACTGTCCCAGGTTAGGGGGAGATGTGCCTGTCCAAAGCAAGGATCCTGCAGTTCAGTGGTTTTTGTTGGTTCATGTCTGTCATATTTGTTTTCCGTAAATTGTTTTGTTATAAATTAGGCCGTTAGTTTTCTCAATTGAACTGTTTTATATTTTTCATGTCGGGGCCTTTTATAGCCGACTATACGGTATGAGTTTTTCTTATTATTGAAGGCCGTACGGTTGCAAAATAACTCTGAAAAAATTAAAATAGAGCGGAAACATATGAATAATTGCCTGTTAATATTGTTTATAACTGTTATGTTTTTTTTTACTTGTATGCGTATGGCTCTAGTCTGGCTGTGGTTTAAGATGATTATATTCATATTTACATATGATTATCAAAATTATAGTGTCAATTATCAAAATCATTGTAATAAATTATTTTGCTCTTCATGGGCCCTTTAATTGGAATAAAAAATATCTTACCTTATCTTATGATTACCGTAAAATAAACAATTAAGATGATGACTGTTGACAAAAGGAAGGAAGAAATCAATAATTCTAAAAAATGATTTGATCCTGTAAATTTATAAACGCTCATATATCTAGTGTTTGTTAACTTGTATCTTAGTTGGTGGCTTAAAATAAGATGATTTTGCTTGTATTAATTGTAAAAACATAATATAAAATAAGATGGTTTATTAAAAAAATTCATGTAATTTTTGGACTTAAACAAGAAACATATTCCATTGAATCATGGCGCCTACTCATTTAGGGTAAACATGTAAAACAGAAATTCGGTCAAAGAAAGAAATTTGAAATTGGAGAAAAATAAAATGAAATACACATCGAGTTCGTTACATTCTTCAAGTATACAGCGGTGTGTGATCGTATCCGTCGGGTTTGGAAAAAAATAAGACAGGTTGGTTGTACGGTATGATATTTGATACGTTGTCATTGGTGTTGTAATTATAATGTTATTGCTTTTAAAGACTGTTCCCCAAAACAAAAACAAAAAATAAATAAAAAGCTGATCCTTGACTAAACAAAGGAATGTGCTGAGCTTATTGGGGATTTATTTTTTCGCAAGTGCATCATATATTTATGATTTAATAAGGTAAAAATGGGATTGCAGAAATTTCTTAACAGCTGGAGTACATTGAAAAAAAATCCCCTTTCCAAATGGTTTCCTAGACAAGAATCACCCTATGTCCTACCTAGTTGTTGTTAACCTTGCTTAAAACTTTAAGACGAAGTCGTTAATTTAAAAACGGACTTACCCAGAGTGCATTGCATATACTTAGTTGACAGCTATTTAACATTCTAAACTGTATAGCCCTGAAATCATGTTAGTAGCATATGGACTTGTGTGTATCGTTTAATCATTGTATTAAGCTGAAAATATGTTTGTGTATTTATCTTAAGAATGGAAATTCTCAAATGTTTTACAGATCGCATCCTGTTTGAAAATTGATTTCACAGAATTTGAATATTTCATAAAGTTTAATTCAAATAATCTACTTCTGATAAACGGAACTGGTAAAAAACTGCTAAGTTATCATCAGCATGTACAATTATTTTTTGTCATAATGTGGTCATGAAGGAATTGTTTGAAGAACTAATTCCGTGCTGCTGAACATGTCATAAAATTGATCAATTATAAAAATAATTGGAAATAATAGATATCTCCAACCATATTGAAGAGAAAATATGAGAAGCATATCCGCTTCGCATGCCCATAGCATTGCCAGTTGTCAAAGTCAATAATGAATACAGACAGTAAAACAGGTACAAAAAAAAAATTGAGACATATATGAAACATTCCCTTGATTACAATTGAATGATTCTTGTTGCTGATGTATTTCAATGCAAATTCTGGACGAGAAAAAAAATTTAATCCATAATTACTTGCAAAACGGGTTGACAAGAGGGGAAGTGTGAAAAATTTAATTATCATCTAAAAAGTAAAATAACAAAAATACCGAACTCCAAGGGAAATTTAAAACGGAAAGCCCGTTATCAAATGGCAAAATCAGAAGCTCAAACACATCAAACGAAAGGAAAACAGCTGTCATATTCCTGACTTAGTACAGGCATTTCCTTATGTAGAAAAATGGTGGATTAAACCTGGTTTATAGCTAGCTAAACCTCTCACTTGTATGACAGTCGCATAAAATTCCATTATATTGACAACAATGAGTCAACAAAACAACCAGACATAATAGGTAAAAATGTCAAAAATAGGAGTACAGCAGCTAACATTGTGTTATAATCTTATCTCTATGAATACAAACAAATATGTCAACAAAGAAAAAAAAAATGGAATATAGACAAAGCACACAAGCAAACTAAACTAGTAGCTAAAAGATCGCTGACTTGATATTACTATTAAATTTTAATATTTTCTAATACAGTATCTTGTGATAATTTTATTGTTTTTCGATGGATCTTGACTGTGATTTTGCCCCACTTGCTACAATTTTAAAGCATGGGGAACAATTCTAATCTATTTTCTTTGAGATGTCAATTAAAAGTTTCATTTTTTTTTTTAACATTTTTGTTGATCTTGTATTCCGATAATTTTCGAAACCGTTATAGTTATCATGAAAATAGGCAAATGCTGGAAGAGCAATTGGGTGTGCATGATGTAACACTCTCATTGCACACTTTAAAGGTCATAGTAGTTGACATTTTTGGCGAAATTTCTGCCCGTAACTAATGCAACTTCTTTTTCATTGACTGTCAAAATATTCCGTTTTACACCCTTGTCGGCCTACTCTACGAAATCTACTCATTTCCCCATTTGTTATTGTATTCAAATTCCTTTCGTCCGTTTAATTGTGCGGGGTGTATAATAAATACAGACATTGCGGTCGCGAATATAAACGTACTCAAATCCGATGTCTCTCGAAATTGTGTTAGCGGACAAAATGAAACATCTGAAATTATGTACTAGTATTAAAATCATATGAAACTTCAAATTAAAAAAAAAAAAATTGAATATGTTTTATATTCTTGAATTGCTAAGTTTTACTATAAAACAATTGTATGTGAACTTTCCAGATTTTGTATAAAAGAAAATCATTTATATTATCAAAATCTTTATAAATGTACTGATCTGATGTTCAGAAGTTGTCGTTTGTTGATGTGGTTCATAAATGTTTCTCGTTTCTCGTTTTATATAGATTAGACCGTTGGTTTTCCCGTTTGAATGGTTTTACACTAGTAATTTTGGGGCCCTTTATAGCTTACTGTTCGGTGTGAGCCTAGGTTGAAGACCGTACTTTAACCTATAATGGTTTACTTTTATAAATTTTGACTTGGATGGAGAGTTGTCTCATTGGCACTCATACCACATCTTCTTATATCTATATGCAAATGAATTGTCTTCCCGTACACTAATTCGCCGATATTTTCCCGTATGCACTGACCTGAACTACGACACCTCTGGATAGAACTTAGGCCAAAGAAGTGCGAAGGGGGAAACCGTGATGAAAGAATGTAAACAAACGTGCACTGAAAGGTAAATAGTAATGACTGGTTCTTAAAGGGGCATTAGCTGTCAAATTCATGTTCACCGATATGACTCAAATTCTCATTTGATTTATAACATACTAAAACGTATATCCAAATTACAAAAAGTTTAAAATAAACAATTAACAATGCATGGACTCGATAATATGTATCTATATTTCATGTGTTTTTTTGTCTAGACGTCATCTAATTTACCATCGAGATGACCTCCGAAGACTGCCGACGGTCAAATTAACCGATATAAACATAAATATAAAAATAAACAGATAGCGACTACGTGCAATTGGATTTTACTAGTTCTGTTTGATTTCATATTGTAGGTTAAAAAGTATGATTATCATCGTTTTTACCTGTATAAGAGTGATTTTCTTGTGGATCGAATTAGTCAACCAAATGGTTCATCCTTGTTTCACTTTCAATGTTGACATTCTTTTCCTTTTAATAGCTGAATACATGCATAATCCATCTCCAGTTAAGGGTTTAAATTGAAGGTCACATGAATATGGATTGAATGAGGTCGAATTGTTCACTTGCAAGTGAATAATTCATCAGCGATGTTTCTTAACTTATTTTGACAAAATTGAACCAAATTGGCTGCTAAAAGCGAATTATTATTTCACTATATCAACTTCATTAACGATTGAATAAAAGCAAATCATATTTCTTTTTTTATATATCTCGTAGCTAATGCCTCTTTAAAGAACAAATTTAGTACAACAAATAATTCAACAACTGTTAAGGAAAAGTTTAATTAACAAATGAGAACGCATGGAAAATATAAAAAAAAAAAACCCAATATCATGGCTATTTCAATTGACTTATTTGTCACGCACTCTACTAATCCGAATAATTCATTCGTTATATCGCGAGGGAGAAAATAGGACACGGAGAAGGATTGAATTATTCGAGTTACGTACTCTACGTGCTCTGTGTTGATTGTTTATCAATGTCAAGATCCGGTAAACTTCGGCAACAACCTCGAAAGTTAATTAGCTTGCGATCAACTGTACATATTATTAAATAATTTGTCGATAATACGTTATAGGTTCGTCATAAGTATATAGAACGTGCATACAGGGCTTAGTTTAGCATATATGAATGCATTGGTAAAATAATTTCGATAACATTAAAATTACAAAAAAAAACTCGTTTCATAAGACTTAAAATGCACAAGATTCAATGCATCTCCTCAACTCTATATAGATATGATAGGTCTTACAATCAGAATTTCAACAAATATTTTACTTTTTGTCTCAGACAGACTCTCAGTAGTTCAAAATAAAATTGTATGTAAAACTGTGCAATAAAAGTTATTATGAGTAGCAATCTACAATTTTACCCTATCTTAACTCCTCCCTTCAAAAGAACTATTGTCTTATTCTGTAATAACATTTTCATTTTCTAAACACCCTTCTTCTTTACGCGATTAAACTTTTTATGTCGATAAATAGGGAATAATACATGGCAAAATCTGTATCATCCCGAGGGCCTTAGGCCCTCGGGATGATATTGGTCGAGGGTGATACGGCATGTGACACGGATTTGCTATGTTTTATACGCTTTATCATATATCTAAACAGGAGAGTATATATGAACTGCTTTCTGATCCCTAGCACCTGGGTTACCTTCAGATTTACTTTTGTCTTCTTTTAAAAGCTTTAAAAGAACTGCTTAATTATTCATCCGAAGCACCTGGGTTATCTTACAATTTGCGGCCTGTTGTTCATAGAAATATTTTGTTTATTGTATTTTTTTTTTATGTTTTGTATGGTGTTTCATTGAGTTCTTTTTATAGTTGCATTTCGTGTGCCAGAAAATATGAAAGGTCGACGTCTGTGACGTCTCATGCCAAACAATGACGTCTTTCGATAAATGACGTCACGCCCTAATGACCGTTTCATTTAGGACCCATTGAGTAAAATATTTCTTGAGAAGCTTGCATAAATTAAAACATGGACTTCATGTAAATTTAGTCGGAATCACTACGGTCATAAATGAGAAATTTGAGTAGGGTGTGATAAAGGGTGCGCATCAAAGTTGAGCGATACGGGTTTAACAGCAGGCCATTTATCAAATATTCAAAACTATTGTATTTACTACTAAATATATGATAAACACACATATAACATCCAATAATGATCTTTATTTAGTTGTATTCACTGTATGTATATTTTAGATTAAAAATAGCATAGCAATTTTATTTTTGAACAGGGTAGAGAACTGTTTTGAGATATTCGTATTTATTTATTCTTATAGTTATACATGACGAATTCATTAATAAAATATGTTTACACTAAGATCTTCGGCGAACATTTGCAAACAAAACTCCCCGCCCATACCCCAAAATACCCTCTTTTCCAGTAACAATTCAAATTTCCATACCTTCATCCGATCGAAATCACTAAGCAAAATCTCACTTATTCAATTGCTGTAAAATTTGCATTCGTCCTAAATATGATACATGTGTCTCAGTTGATAGACGTATGAACTTTGTGCAATAAGAGAAGAATATTCCTTTATATTATAATGTGTATATTATTTAGATATAGGAAGATGTGGTGTGAGTGCCAATGAGACAACTCTCCATCCAAATAACAATTTATAAAAGTAAACCATTATAGGTCAATGTACGGCCTTCAACACGGAGCCTTGGCTCACACCGAACAACAAGCTATAAAGGGCCCCAAAAGTACTAGTGTAAAACCATTCAAACGGTAAAACCAACGGTCTAGTATATATAAAAACGAGAAACGAGAAACACGTATAAATTACATAAACAAACGACAACTACTGTACATCAGATTCCTGACTTAGGACAGGTGCAAACATTTGCAGCGGGATTAAACGTTTTAATGGTACCAAACCTCCCTTTTTCTGAAACAATAGTATAACATCACAACATAGAAAACACACGATAAAACATCAATTGGAAGGCTTAACTCAATCAAAACGTAAATTAACACACTATGAACGAATAAATTCGATCTGTGATACCTGAAAGTAAATACATAGTTAATAAAATATTAGGGACAAACATTCAAGGCCAAAAAGCAAACAAACAAGTCCAAATAAAGCCATGGCAAAACACTACCGCGAAATATTAAACCCTTAGAAAATAATCACTTTTGAAAAACCGGTTTTCATAATATATACAGGTAAATGAAAATAACTTTTGTTTGTTTTGTTCAAAATTAAACTTTGTGAGTTGCACTATTAGTTTTATCAGATCGACACAACGCTTCTTGGCTATAAAATATATACTATAAATTACAGTTGAGTTTGTTATATTTATTTTATGAAGATTACTTCTAAAGACCTTTGGTTGACTAGGGTATAGATTTATGGTCCTCTGCAATCCTCGCTTTCGGCAGTTAAATCCATGCCAAGGGAACGCCCAGTTAGTTGTTCGGGATGTATAAATACTCAGCCACGTTCGGTTGGAATGGGATTCAGTATTTACGGATAATATTCGTTGTATTGATATTAGTAGGTGTTCCAATGGGTACCAACCACACTCTTGCTATGGCAGATTCGAGGGGTCCCTGTTTTGAGCCTAAATCACTGCACGAGCTTCAAAAGCAAACATCATCCAATCGATAACTTTCAGACTGACATTTCAGCATTAAAGGTACAGTTTTGTTAGTCAGTATTTATAAGATTAGTCTACACAATTATGTATAATTATTTGATGATAAGTATGTACATTTTTATTACCACGTGGTATGTACAATGTGTAAAAACATGTTTTAAAAATGTCGAATAATTCTATTGTTATGGCTTCGTATTGATTGTTTTTAGTGTCTTTGTATATTGTATTGATTGATGGTTGGTTGCTAAACGTTCAGGAACAAATTAACAATTAATGCAGTAGGTAGGTCCTTGGAAAATGAGGGTTCTTTGGGTAAGGACATAAATTCTGCTTTGCAACATGCCACCTATGGACCCCTCAAAGAGTTGTTGCAAGGGTTTTTTACCCGCAGAGAGCGTGGCACTCTCACTACACAAGGCATCGGATTTAACGTCCCGTTTCTGGCCGGACGTGGCTGCGTACTTGTACATCACGGGCGCCCACTTTGACAAGGGTTTTACTGACAGTCGGTAAAAGATATAAAATGACCATATCTCTATTCCCCAGTCACCCTTGAAAAGGGGGGGGGGATTGTATATATTACATGTTAATGTTAATCACTACTTGATGCTATGATAGATATTAATGCATGGTTGTAACATTTTATTCCGGCAGATTTACTATTTATATAAAAATATGAAGATTTGTTATGATTGCCAATGAGACAACTCTCCACCAGAGACCAAATGACATAGGAGTTAACAACTAGAGGTCACCGTACGGCATTCAACAATGAGCAAAACCTATATCGCATGGTCAGCTTTAAAAGGCCCCGAAATGAAAATTGTAAAACAATTCAATCGAGAAAACTAACGGCCTGATTTATGTACAAAACAATGAACGAAAAACAAATATATTTACAGCAACAAACGACAACCTCTGAACTACAGGCACATACAGAATGTCGCGGGGTTAAGCATGTTTACAGGCGCCTAACCCTCCCCTACCTTAGACAGTGGTGTACCAGCACAACATATGAACAAACTATCAAAATCGGTTGAAAAGGGCTTAACTCATCAGATGGATACAAAGCAGAAAAACAAGTAACAAAAAACACAGACCGGCTTAATATAAAATATAAGAAAATGTTGTATACTTTATGTAAAATACAATGAACGAAATACAATTATGATATACAGCAACAAATGACAACCACTGAGTTACAGGCTCCTTACTTTGGACAAGCACATACAGAATGTGGCTTTGACCTCAATGGTTTACTTTTACAAATTGTGACTTGGATGGAGAGTTGTCTCATTGGCACTCATACCACATCTTCGTATATCTAATAGCGGGCGCCAAACCCTCCCCTAACCTGGGAAACTACAAATTATGTTGAAGGTACGTACATCATATATGCGGGACTTATCAATAAACTATGACATGAACGGACTGACCTACCTACAAAAATTGTATATTTCGTTTCCAAAACCTCATATTGTTATTGTCTTTCACGTGGTTCTAACGGATATCTTACCATTTTCTATAAAGATTTTTTTGGTAAACAAAATTATGTATTTACATGTATAAGAGTGAAAAAAGTTCTTCCAAATTTTGTTACATTTAATCTATAAACGATTATTTCACTGTCATGTGAATGTGTGTGTTAAGACAATAGTATAGTAGTTGCTTGGGTCGAAACGTTTTCTTGGATAACATCAGTCTGGACAATCAAATGCATCCAAAGCCTTATAACCAAAAAAAAATCAAAAAAGTCAAATCGAATAACCAAAATGTTTGAAGTCCTAACATGAGAGACTTGCAACCTATGTTTCTCTGAAGTTTACAAACTGTAATTAATTGACATTAACAAAAAAAAAAATTATAAGTTGTCTTTAAAAAAAAAGTTGCGTCTGTCATCTGGCTATTTCAGTTAAAATCGTTACGGTATGAGAGAAATTCTGCATGTTTCAATGTCAACCATGCGTATAATGATAAAGGTTGGTTAACTATAATTAAAAGATTTGCTATAGACACAAAAGAACAGAATAAGTTCATCTAGGGATTACGAACAAAATTTATAGGGGGGTATTTTTATTTACGGTATGGTATCATTCCTAACAATCGCTAACTAGCAGGCCAAGATTGCCTTAGTCGTATTTTGCACAATTTTCCGTTTTTAAATGCCCTTCAACTCCGTGAACGATTTTGGCCTTTTAACTGTTTTGAATTAGGCTCCACTGAGGAGTCTTATGTAGACGAAACGCATGTCAGGCGTACCAAATTATAAGCCTGGTATCTTTGATAAGTTATTACCTCCTGTGTTCAATAAAATACCCTTTTTACCAGTTTATAGTTTTTTAGGTTTATTGAAATAATGCATTGTTATACCCCAATGTGGTTGTTGGCATACATGAAAATTAGCAAAATAACAAATTTCACAGTACATCACTAAAATAATAAAATACAAGACATGAATTCACATATGTACATATCATGCAGTTGTTGAATCCACTCTCCTCAGTGACTATGACTTTTTAATTAATGGAGCAGCATACCACATAACTGACGGACACGAAAGACATAAAACCAATTTATCCAAGTTATCCATATCATCTATATTTGAATAGATATGTTTAATCTTTTTTTAGCTCACCTTGCCCGAAGGGCCAAGTGAGCTTTTCTCATCACTTTGCGTCCGTCGTCCGTCGTCGTTAACTTTTACAAAAATCTTCTCCTCTGAAACTACTGGGCCAAATTAAACCAAACTTGGCCACAATCATCATTGGGGTATCTAGTTTAAAAAATGTGTCCGGTGATCCGGCCAACCAACCAAGATGGCCGCCATGGCTAAAAATAGAACATAGGGGTAAAATGTAGATTTTGGCTTATATCTCTGAAACCAAAGCATTTAGGGCAAATCTGACACGGGGGTTAAATTGTTAATCAGGTCAAGATCTATCTGCCCTGAAATTTTCAGATGAATCGGAGAACCTGTTGTTGGGTTGCTGCCCTAAATTGGTAATTTTAAGAAAATTTTGCAGCTTTTGGTTATTATCTTGAATATTATTATAGATAGAGATAAACTGTAAGCGGCAATAATGTTCAGCAAAGTAAGATCTACAAATAAGTCAACATGACCAAAATGGTCAGTTGACCCCTTAAGGAGTAATTGCCCTTTATAGTCAATTTTTAACAATTTTTGTAAATTTTTGTAATCTTTTACAAAAATCTTCTCCTCTGAAGCTACTAAGACTAATTTAACCAAACTTTTCCACAATCATCATTAGGGTATCTAATTTAAAAATGTGTCCGATGGCCGACATGGCTAAAAATAGTACATAGGGTAAGATGCAGTTTTGGCTCATAACTCTGAAACCAAAGCATTTAGAGAAAATCTGCTGTGAATAAAATTGTTCATTAGGTCAAGATCTATCTGCCCTGAAATTTTCAGACCAATCGGGCAACTTGTTGTTGGGCTGCTGCCCTGAATTGGTAATTTTAAGAAAATTTTGCAGCTTTTGGTTATTATTTTGAATATTATTATAGATAGAGATAAACTGTAAATAGCAATAATGTACAGCAAAGTAAGAGCTACAAATAAGTCAACTTGACCAAAGTGGTCAATTGACCCTTAAGGAGTTGTTGTCCTTTAGAGTCAATTTTAACAATTTTCATAAATTTTGTAAATTTTGTAAATTTTACAAAATATTTTCCACTGTCACTTCTGGACCAATTTCATTATAGATAGAGATAATTGCAAGCAGCAAGATTGTTCAATAAAGTCAGATCTACAAACACATCACCAACACCAAAACACAATTTTGTCATTAATCCATCTGTGTCCTTTGCTTAATATGCACATAGACCAAGGTGAGCGACACAGGCTCTTAGAGCCTCTAGTTTAAGAATTCAAGTCTCACGTTTTCATTTTATGCACATCAAAATAAGAAATGATCTTCATCATCTATTTTATTTTAAGAACAATATTGACATAAACGTTCTTCTTTTTTTATGTTTCTGTACCTCCCCTTTCAATTTCGAAGATATGGTAATTTACCTTTAATTTAGTTAAGCTTTTCCTGTTTTTACAGTTATTTTCTTTAAGTAAATATTGCTCAATTTCATAATTGTTTTAACTTTACTTTAGATATATAATTTATTATTTTCCGTCAAAGAATTCAATTTCTTAAAGAACAACTATTTATAATTTTCTTGTATAGTTTCCTTCATGTGTTTATTTATTTTATATTTCTCTTTTATAAAGTTAATATTTTTATCTCTGATAATTCAATATTATTTTCATGAATTATATTTTTACATATGTATATGACAACAGTCAGTTAACTCTAAACTGAGGCGTTTATTTTGCGAAAAGAAAATTGATATGCTTTTACAAACTTTAAAACGTGTAAAATATTCACAGAGATTTGGAACATGAAAAAATGATATTTCGACACATACTTGTGATTCGGAATATTCAGCAATTGCAAGTATCACATACATATTCACACGAGATGTGTTGTTCATGAAGTCAAACATCGTGGTAAATTATTTGCTTTGTTTGCATTTCAAATTTCAATTTTCTGTGACAAACTAGACAGAATTACCTTCTAACTGTACCTTGTTCTTTCTTCAGGAACAATGCAAATCAACGTTACTTGTGAAAGCAAAGTTCTTTCAAATTGTACTAGTTGTGGTTTTATAACCAGATGAGACTTCAAGTGATGAATTTTGACATACAGTACAATGTCACATCTCGTACAGAAGTAAGGTAAATTTGTGAGCCCGTAGGTGATCCATCATGTGTCAAAATATCTACCTTGTCAAATATATCTCGTGTTTTCTCCTGACACGAGACATCGGATTTTGCGGCGGTTGCGTATTTATTCATCCCGCCAATCTAAACGGAACCCACCTTTTTTGTATAGGTTTAAGTGATAATATTTCTATACCCCGTCAACCTTTGGGTCGACTTACAAGAACAGGGAAGACCATCTAAGGTCAACTACCCCTCAGGGTGATACCAAACTCGCTTAAACAGTTTATAATTTATAAAAATGTATGCAGTTAAACGAGTTAAGGATGAAAAAGTTCGTTATGTTTACTGTGATCATATTTATTGATATACTTAACAAGACAGACAGAAAGGCAAAAATTAATGCAGAAGCTGAAATCTTGAAAGAGTTCGACAAGTTAGTTAGTGTCTTATTTTGCTATCAAACATGAAATGTAAATTACAAAATATATTTAAAATTTAAAAAAAAAGTAAAATAATAATCATACCGAACTCCAAGGAAAATTCAAAACGGAAAGTCATTTAGCAAATGGCAAAATCAAAAGCTCAAACACATCAAACGAATGGACAACAACTGTCATATTCCTGACTTGGTACAGGCATTTCCTTATGTAGAAAATGCTGGATTAAACCTGGTCTTATAGCTAGCCGAACCTCTCACTTGTTGATAATTTTGAGAAAAAAGTTACGCTATATAAAAGCATTTTTTATCCTATTTAACTGTTTTATATTAACTTTTTAAATTTTTACTTTAGAAAATGTTAACGTATAGAATGTCTAATGTTTATATTTAAATGCAATATAATTTTAGTAGTAATTTGAGACTTTGTTCCCAGAAATGGTTTTGCCCAAAAACAGTTGCAAATAATTGTGATGCAAATGGAAAAAAGATGGCAAGGAGGCAATAGACAAGGTTGACAAAAAGTCCAGCAACAATTAAAAAAAAATTCTAGTCACACTTACAGTGAAGAAAGTGATATTTAAATTTTCTTAACGATAAAGAGTTGTTTGAAATAGTGTTTTATACTCCTGTAAAAATAAAAACATGTTTCATTACCAATTAATATGGATACAATTTTAACGTTAAAAAAGATATTTATCAGTAACAATGCATTTTCGGATATCAAATATAATATTCTTGTCGATACAAATTTGTAACTACACATCGGCCAGGAGAGAAAGGGTCTTTTACTATAAGTGAACCTTGTTTTGTGTATCCGTGTTTATATGAAGCAGTGATGAAGGTATATCTTAAAATCATAGACTTAAAAATGAAATGGACATGATATTTTTATGGTGAAGAAATAAAAAAAAAAAGTGATATGCCAGCACCATAAAAAATAATTACAAGAGCTGTAACGTAATTTACTGGATTAAAATGACGGATGTCAAATGTAGAGCATGATCTGCTTACCCTTAGATATATTCAATCTCGCTTCTTTCTATATTCGTTAAATACAACACCAACGACAACAACATATTGTATTATCAAGTAATATGTTTAAAACCAATTGGAGTATTTAGTGGTTGTTATACTTATTATCAACTTTTTTTTTGCATTCATTACAGGTTTTTGATCACATAACTTATGTAAAGGACGGTAACGAAAATACGAAATATACCATTCTTAGTTGTGATGGCCTGCTTTACACCATAGACAGTTGCATCCTCGACAACTGTTTTGTCTGCAGTGACTGAAAAATTGAGTTTGATGAATTGATTAGCACAGAAAAGATGGAAGTCGCTGCATCAACATTCCACGTCCAATCTGCTGAAAGAACACGAATTTGATGAGGTTACCCGATATAATTATTACGTTTTTATGCAAGTATGTTATTTTCTATATACTGTAACAAACCTAGGGTTGATATAACACTGTTTAACTTATTCAGGAGGAGTGGAATAATCTTTTAACTCAACGCAAGTGTGAAGAAACAGATTTGTAATAAACGTAAAATTTATTTCAGCAGTATTTTGACTTGTTATTTCAACAACAAAAAATACACATTCAGCATTCAACAGACAAAACAATGCACTGGGTGGTCACTATAACTTGGACTAATTATAACCTATGAACATTGGAGAAACACAACGGAAAATTACTTAAGTAAGGGTTTCTTTATCAATGGACAATAGAAATGACTTGTATATCCCGTTCGGGAAAGAATGACAGTTTAGCCCTAAAGGTTTGATTTCACTAAAAAGATTGTCTAAATATAAATGTAAGTATTTAAATTATTGTTTGTACCTTTCTCATTTAACTTTGATTATTTGATTTTCTATTTGGATATTTTAAAATGTAGTTGATGGTTCAAAATAAACTCACCATAGATACCAGGATTGAAATTTTGTATTTGCGCCAGACGCGCGTTTCGTCTACAAAAGACTCATCAGTGACGCTCGAATCAAAAAAAGTTAAGAAGGCCAAATAAAGTACGAAGTTGAAGAGCATTGAGGACCAAACATTCCTAAAAGTTTTGCCAAATACAGCTAAGGTAATCTATTCCTGAGGTAGAAAAGCCTTAGTATTCCAAAAATACAAAGTTTTGTAAACAGTTGATTTATACATGTTAAAATTATGACCATATCAATGATAATTCATGTCAACACAGAAAGGATTGATTCAGACTGCCATGTTATTCTGCAGACTCCTATTTATGTATTTTTGCAACTACGATGACGTAAGAGAAAACGTCAAACCATCCAATCAAAAGCAACGTTTCTTACGTCTTTTGGTTAGTAACGCTTAGTAAGACAAACAGATTTCGTTATTCTTTAATAAAGAAACGTTATTACGTTGTCCTTACTTTGTTCTTCTTGTCCTTATTATTTTGAAAAGCGAATAAAACTAAAAGGACATTTCTATATAATGCTATTATTAAACGGACAGTAAATTCCTTTCTCGAACTTATGAACTTAGGTGTAAATTCTAAAACCTTACGCATTAGATATAATGCTTAAACGAGATCAATGGAAACCCTATCCTATCATAAATATAGACAATGTTAATGAAAAGGGAGGTACAAACATAATAAATACGCAATTTATCTGCATTGATAAGGTGTTAACTTAAACAAATAATGAGATTGAGATCGCAAAGTGAAAGTACAGAACGGTGTCATGGCGGATGTAAACAAGTTGAATCTCACGACAAGATTTGTCAAGATAAATCACTATTTTACAGGATAATCAAAGTATTTCATAGGTAACCGTTACCCAGATATACATATAAAACTGGCCCTTATCGTTTGCAAAGTATAAATGATTTTAATCATGAGTATGAAAGTCAATGCATTCATCACTGTTTGTGCACACCCTAGAAGTTGACCACCCGGCAATATTCAAATAAATATATGTTTATATACAATTAATAACACATTAAATAATAACAATTATCAGTCCAGAATTGTCACAATTTCCCCCACCCAAGTCTAAAAATACTCCTGTATTTTCTGGAGGTAACAGTATACCAGTACTTTTATTCTTTACTGAGACTCTGTGTTTTTCAGTCTTAACGGAATATATTTACACTGTTTAATTATTTCATCAACACTTCTGTCTCTTTGGGAAAACATCTTTCCATTATCTGTAGAAACTTGTCATCATCTATTTCTCCTAGAGCAATCTGTTTTAACACTTCATGATTATAGTATCTTGACTTTGTAATATGTTGGTCTTTCTTGTGAGGGAGGTGTATTTTGGTACCTGGTAGAAAGAGAAAGTTATATTTCACCAGTAAGAATGATCTGTGTGGTACAACGTTTGGACTTTTCTTCAGTTCTAGTTGCATGGCGGTATGTTTTGTTACTAGAAGTTTCTGATCCGGAGTTAATGCTTTCTGGTTTTCTGGTGGCCAGGTTATGTGTTCACTCAACTTAACAAAATTTCCACTCCAGTCTCTCCTGGAAGGAGGAAATACTGGCATACAGCCTATAGTTAAGAGTAATTTTGCTCGAGACTTCATAGTTGTGGAGAACTCATCTTCATCACCGATATCTTCGACCATGAAACTTAGGGATGTTGAATTTGAAGCTGAGATGGCGACAAATGATGGAAATGAAGAAGATGATGTAGTGGACACTGAAGTAGTAGCTGAAGTTGAAGTTGAAGAAGACGCTAAATCAAAACAGAAGCTGAAGTCAAAGCAGGAACTGATGTCGGTGCTGGAAGTGATGTCAAACTAAGAATTGGATTAAATGCAGGAACTGATGTCAAAGATGAAGTTGGATTCAATGGGGAATAAGACGGAATAAATTCGGATTCTATCTCTGTTTTCTTGGACTTTTTTTCTTCTTTATGTTTTCTCCATCCCTCATACCATTCGTCTTTTCTTTTTACAGTCTTGTTAATTGTGAGCAGTTGTAATATTTCCAGATGGGCTTCTTTTGCCTCTGTACTTTCCCTTCTTGAGGGATTGATGATTTTTCTGTAATCATCTGGTTTATTGGCTAGCCAAAACCAATTGTTATCCGAAAAGAAATACTGGGACAAATTTCTTAATCTGTCTGGATGGTTTCGTTTGTGCATATTATTTCAGGTTCTCTGTATTATATCATCATTTTTTTTTCTACTGAATTGTTTAGTTTTACACAAAAATATATACATGTATATTTATATATATTTTTAGATAATGTTAGTAAACAATTTTACAAAGCAATACACAAATTTTCAGGTGAATCACAAGTCATCTCTATTTCACTCATAGCAATTTCTGATAAGACAGAAGACACATTTCAAAACCATAGAGAAACACCAGAGCCATTTTCGAATCTCTTCCACTTATCTAAAAAAAAAACGTATCACCTCCACAACAATATACAATGACAATGTCACATCAAATAATAACTTCTGTTGACTCTGCAACTTTATTAACTACCTAGGAAATATCACAATAAACTACCAATTTCCACCAAATTTTTCTAGTAACTCCCTCTTTTAACCAATTCTGCGGTGATCAATCCCATTAGGCAAATCTGGGCTAAGTTTCTAGAATTATCACATAACTAAGGAATGCATTCACAACACTTTACCAATAATTCTTCATATACGATATAGCTCAACTAATAAATAACTTTATTCATAAAATAAAAATAACAAGTGATACACATTTAAACACATAAGCACAATAAATTTCGAATGGCGTCTGTCCTCTTCTTTGTTTTTAATTTTTACTACTTGCCAGAATTTGAAACACTTTCTGGTGTCACTTTAAACCATTTTGGAATATTGTTTCCTTTATATTCTATGAGTCTGTCTATTTGGAACACTTTTCCTGGTTTCTTTAGGTATTTCTTTACAATATAGTTCACATCATCAATTTTCTTTGTCACTATGTATGGTCCTTCCCATTTGTTTGTTAGTTTATGACATACTCCAACTTTTGATAATTTACTGATGCTGCACAAACTTTAATAAGAAATCTTGTCCTAAAATTGTATCTAGGCAATATCACAAATAATCACATTATTTTCATAACTAATTTTGCCAACTCTTATGCTCATTTTTGTCACACCGTAAGTATTTATGTTCTTGCCATTAACATCATTTAATACTTTATTAGTTTCTTGTAATGAAGGACACATAGTTTTATCTATTTTCCCAAACAATCTGAGACAACAAAGTTACTGTAGATCTATTGTCTACTAAGAAAGTAGATGATTTTTATTTACAAGTAATTTGAAGTTGGGTAAAAACAGGAGGAGGTTTAACAAAATTTTCTGATCACTTTTCGGGTATCAGAAAACAGATTATTTGGGGAAATAAATATATTAAAAATCGCAATAAAAGTTTGTTCTTCCCGAACTGGGTTAAAAGTGGATTGGTGTATATTAACGACATACTGGATAGTGAGGGAAAATTATCCGAAAGCTTTTTAAAAAAGTTAAAGAATAAATCAAACTGGATTGCAGAGTTTAAGATGTTAAAATCTTGCATTCCAACAGAATGGCTGCAAGTTTTAAAAAAAGAAAACTCCATTAAGAGTATAATCAATATATGTAAGGATAAATTAAGATGGCAAAATAAACAAATTGAAGCAAAATATATCAACAATAAAATACTTTATACTACTTTAATAGATAAAAAATATACAAAGCCAATCGGTATTAATATTTGGACAAGATATTTAAAATTAGAATACACACCACATATGACATTTGTATACGATTTTATATTTAAAATTTTAACAGAAAACAAGTTGAAATTTTTCAGATGGAAACTACTTCAGTATATTATTCCTACAAAGCAGTAAGTTTTAAGATGGACAATATCTGAGAATGATGAATGCAATTTTGGTAAAACAGAAGAAGAAGATTACTTGCATTTCTTTATTACATGTTCATTTTTGAAAGATTTTTGGGAGAAGGTACACTATCTTCTTGTATTTACACCACTGGGTGGATGCCACTGCTGGTGGACGTTTCGTCACCGAGGGTATCACCAGCCCAGTAGTCAGCACTTCGGTGTTGACATGAATATCAATTATGTGGTCATTTTTATAAATTTCCTGTTAACAAAACTATAAATTTTTCGAAAAACTAAGGATTTTCTTATCCCAGGCATGGTTACCTTGGCCGTATTTGGCACAACTTTTTGGAATTTTGGGTCGTCGATGCTCTTCAACTTTGTACTTGTTTGGCTTTATAAATATTTTGATCTGAGCGTCACTGATGAGTCTTATGTAGACGAAACGCGCGTCTGGCGTATTAAAATATAATCCTGGTACCTTTGATAAGTATTTCAATTATATCTACAGCGTCAGCGACCGTTTTACATTCTCGATCCACGCATCGACATTGCATTTCTAAAGGAATCGACTTGTATAACTGATTGAGCGCCAAAACTTCTTGTGCCATTGAATCTAAATTACAAAAAGCTTTTTGTACCATCAGGCGGAGGTCATCACCGAGAGCAGCAACTGTTTCACCGGAATTTCGCTTTCTCATTTCAAAACGCGATAACCATCGGTTTTGTTGACGGGCACTTCCGAATCTTTCTTCTAAGCGACGGACAAGGATACTATAAGTTCAGCGTTCATGTGTAGGAAGGCTCATATAAAAAGTTCGCGTAGGCCCTTTTAAACTTGCAGCAAGGGTCAATACTCTATCTTCCATACTCCATCTGCCTAGTCCTGCACAATCTTGAAAATGCGAAAAATACTCTTCACAATCATCTGATCCACTATAAGCATCTGGGCGAATTGTAGCAGTATGACCAGCAATTGGCAACTGTTCACGGCAAAATCTTGGTGCATTTCCCCATTTTCGTTCATGACCGCTATTATTTTCAAAATACGAAACACCTGGATCACCTTCAAAATTCCGTTCCATCTCGACTGTATTTCTCTGTTTAGCTATGTCGTCTCGTACGTTGTTATTGAATTCACTTTCAATATCACCTTGGCCCTGTTTTGCTGCATTTAATGCAGAGTCTTCATTATATTTCCTGACCGTTTCACCATATTAAACTCATTTCCAGATTCGTCAGACATTGAAAATTATTACCAGTTCACTAAAAGCGTTGAAAAATTTAAGATTTTTACTAAACCTTAAAAATCACAGGAGAGGTATTCCATCACTGGATGACAATTATTTTTGTCATCCTACTTCTGACACCAAACTGTAACAAACCTAGGGTTGATATAACACTGTTTAACTCATTCAGGAGGAGTGGAATAATCTTTTAACTCAACGCCAGTGTGAAGAAACAGATTTGTTATAAACGTAACAATAAAATTTATTTCAGCAGTATTTTGACTTGTTATTTCAATAACAACAAATACACATTCAACATTCAACAGACAAAAAATGCACTGGGTGGTCACTATAACTTAGACTAATTATAACCTATGAACATTGGAGAAACACAACGGAAAATCACTTAAGTAAGGGTTTCTTTATCAATGGATAATAGAAATGACTTGTAAATCCCATTCGGTAAAGAATGACAGTTTAGCGCTAAAAGTTTGATTCTGCTGAAAAGATTGTCTAAATATAGATGTAAGTATTTAAATTATTGTTTGTACTTTTCTCATTTAACTTTGATTATTTGGTTTTCTATTTGGATATTTTAAAATGTAGTTGATGGTTCAAAGGATTGATTCAGACTGCCATGTTATTCTGCAGGCTCCTATTTATGTATTTTTGCAACTACGATGACGTAAGAGAAAACGTCAAACCATCCAATCAAAAGCAACGTTTCTTACGTCTTTTGGTTAGTAACACTTAGAAAAACAAACAGATTTCATTATTCTTTAATAAAGAAACGTTATTAAGTTGTCCTTACTTTGTTCTTCTTGTCCTAATTATTTTTAAAAGCGAGTAAAACTAAAAGGACATTTCTATATAATGCTATTATTAAACGGACAGTAAATTCCTTTCTCGATACGGCGTATGAACTTAGGTGTAAATTCTAAAACCTAACGCATTAGATATAATGCTTAAAAGTCAAACACATAGATCGAAAACAAACTGACAACGCCATGGCCAAAAATAAAAAAAACAAACAGACAAATAATAGTACAGATGACACAACATAGAAAACTAGACTAAGCAACACGAACCCCACTAAAAACTGGGGGTGATCTCAGGTGCTCCGGAAGGGTAAGCAGATCCTGCTCCACATAAGGTACCCGTCGTGTTGCTTATGTTATTACAAATCCGGTAAATGGTCTAATTCGGTAGGTCACATTCGTGAAAAGGGAAGGGTATTGTAGTTACGACATAAGGAACATATCCGATATCATCTGTGATACGGTTATTCCATAACGGTCAACCAACTCGTGATGGCGTCATATGCTTTTTTGTGAATGAGCTACCCGACGTCATAGAACGATGACGTAAGAATATAAGCATTTTACGGGAAAATACACGCTTGTGAAACCGAAAATCATCACAAGGAAACGTAAACAAACGATGCTAAAATGTGTTATATAAGCCATTTTTGTATACATAAAAGACATATAAGTACAATTATCATTTAGATTCATCCAAACCTATCTACATCTGTTATTGTTAATAGTTTAAGCATGTCATTTATTCAGTTTGCTCCGGTCTTTTACGTCAATTTAATAGGGCGTTTATTTATGGGAACGGCAAATAATGCCTTCATCTAGAGCGCTTCGATCAAAAACAATTGCCGTATTTGTCCTATTAGAATCGGAATAATTCATTGGGGCTTGAATATATCGTGATTTTACCACGGGTTGGCCCTTTATGACAAATATTTTACCCTGAGCGAGGGGTAAAATATCGGCATAAAGGGACAACCCGTGGTAAAATCACGATATATTCAAGCACCTATGAATTATTTCTTAATTATCAGTCCAGAATTGTCACAATACCATCACTTCAAAATTTTAAGTGTAATATTGAAAAAAAAAAAAAAAATAGGCCAGAGAAGCTTTGGATTACATAGATACTGAAATATATAGATAGATACTGAATCACAAAAACTACTGATGTGCACCCCCTGTGTGTGTAAAATATGTTCTTATGCAAAATATGTGGAAATAACTTAGGGATTGATTTTTCAGGGTTTGAAAATTATGAAATGAATATATCAAAGGTGTTAATGGAACTTTTGTAGGTTGCAATCATTATCGACTTGCCAAAGATGCTTGGTTTAAAAAGTATCAGGGCGATACAGGCTTGTCATAGTGCTTCATGTATGAAACATATTCGAATGTTATCATCAAATACAGTATTCGAAATAAAAATAAGAAGGTGCAGTATGATTATCAATTGTCAACTCTTCACCACAGACCAAATGACGTTGACGTTAGCATTTATAAAGGGTTCTGTACTGTGTTTAACACGGCTAAAGCCCACATCGCATTACAAGCTATACAAAAATTACAACCCGATTATAACACGTATATATTATATATATATAAAGAGTAAAATGTGTTTTGTTGAGATGAAACTCTTCCCTTTTTCCCATGAAGGCGGAATTATTATTACTCTTTTGTTTAATATGAAGGTGTGTCTATTTTTCTATTCAAATGTTGGTATTTTGTTTTCAGACCATCACAAAACCTGGCATATTCTACATTTTTTATGATTGCAGTGCATAGGAAATATAACAGCCCTACTGCAGATTTGAGGTGGTGTCTGGTAGCACACCAACTGTGGAAGGTTTTATTATTACTCTTTTGTTTAATAGGAAAGTGTGTCTACTTTTCTATTAAAATCTTGATGTTTTGTTTTCAGTTAAAAGTACAATCTCCTCATGATATACTTGCCTTCAATGATAGAAATTAATCTTCTAGTGTTAGTTGTAACGAATCAAAGGGAGGAGGTGGAGATTTTGTGCTTGAAAATTTTAATCGAAAAACTAAAATATGATTTGCAGCGGGTCTCCAGCAAAACAAAGTGGATGCAACTGTGCAGAAGTATTGACGTAAGTTTAAATAGATAATAACAAATCAACCAATCAGTCTTTTATTCTATAAGTGCCACATGCTTTTGGCAGTGATATTTTTTTTGGCTGAGTGGGACCTTTGTTTTTACGGCAATGCCAATATACTTGGAATGTACCCAATAGTTGCATTCTGCTTTCGACGAACATCCAACCCACATTGCTCCGGAATCCAGTTGTGCTTCTCCGCAAACCCGTCAATTTTCCTTTTTTGACGGTGTACTGTTCTTTTATATAAGAACTATTTGTCAGCGTCTCCTGGTCACACGAAGTTCTTTGTACATGTAAAAATGTTACTTCAGCAGTGATCTGGCATGCCTGCTGGTAATTTAAAGTCTCTACTGTCAAATTCTTAAAATAAAGAACGTTATTTTTTTAAATATATAAGAAATCAAATACAGTATTGAATAAAGAGAAAATGAACTTATTGAAAAACATAATTATAGTACACGAAAATGAGCTAAAAATCGGTAAAAGAAAACGAGATAAAAAACAAGATAGAATAAAAGAAAATGGAAACAAAATAATAAAATATATTACAAATCTTTAAAAACATAACAAAACTATAAGATATATATATTTTTAATATAACATGATTTCTTTGTCTTTAATTACTTCTGGTGGTGGGTGGGTAAATTAAACCAATAGCTAATTACTTCTGTTGGCATTCAGATAGTAGCACTATGCTGTACTCTCGCGAACCTAGCGGTACATTCCGGGTACGTATTTCCACAAGGAGCCCTACTGTTAACATTATATTCTGCTACCGTTGATTCTTCAATATCAAAAGCCTAAAACAAGCACAAACTGATTGATGAATAGTTCAGGAAAATATAACGAAAATCGTAGCGAACACTTGTCAAATATTGTTGAAAATAATGTAGCAACCAAACAAAAACTGTGTCCAGTTTCTACCTACAGACAGAGCGGATTATTTTGATGTGGAAAATCAAACAAAAGCTCAGATAAATGTTATGGTTAATAAGGATCTGGGAACTCTTGATGATCTGGCTTGTGATGAAAAAAGGAAGAAAGCCAAAAACAAAACCGTTATCATGACTTTCTTATAGGAGACATAGGACTTTGAAACTGTGAATAAAAATCAGTACCAATGTATTTGGACTTTATTTAAACATACTTTATTAAAAACGTGTCCTTCCTCCTAGAGAATGTCTTGTTTACCCTCATTATCTGATAATAACTGCCTATTTAGTGTTTTTTTTTTTATTAAGTCTTTTAAGATATCAGACTTCTTTTTTCCGTTCCGTGTTATCTTCGTCTGCTGTTATGATCGTTTAATTCTAATTTGATAGCTTAATCTTATCGTAAATGTTGTTCCCTGCAAATTTGACAGTTGCCGATTTTGCATAGCGAAATTTACAGATTGAATATCTAAAAACTAGTATTGTTATAATCGTTCGCAACAATTACATTCCAAGGGGAAAACTTTGGAAGCTGTTCTCAGAAGTTTGTAAACTTGTAGAAGTCACCAAAACCAGGACTACAGCTTATAAACCTGCCTCGAACGATATGATAGAGAGGTCCAACAGGACCTTAGACGGTATGATGAAAAGCGTCAATGCAAATGCTACAAATTAGGTCCTGTACATAAATCTTTGTTATCTGCATTCAGAAGTTGTCCCTATCCAGCTACAGGATAAACTCCTAACTTCATGATGTTTGGAAGAGAAATTATTATTGCAAATGCTATATCATATCCATGTCCAACAGATCAAATATTTCCTAACACAGATGACTATATTGTTCAGTTAAGAGCACAATTGGAAGAAGTGTATATTCTTGCCATTTTAGAGTGTATGCAGAGAGGCAAACACATGACCATGACTCCAGATTTTTCTTTGTTAATATAAAGTTGGATTCCAAGTCTACAAATTAGACAAAACTATAAACAGAATATACAAATCCCAATGAGTAGAACCATATTTAGTTTCCAAAGTAACTAGCCCGGTGGTATACGACATAAAAAAAAACCAAAGTAGAAGATAATCATTTCGATTGGCTGAAACCCTGTCATTAAAATGATGAGAGTCAATATTATTAACGGTACCAATTTTTCAAGGGATTTAAAAAATATATAAATTAACTGTTGAAAGTACGACTTCACTAAATGAATAATTATCTAAATAGTTAAAATTATTTTTACTTTTAGAAATCATGCTGTTTAAAATGTTCCAAATGCTCTAATGAAGGAAAAACAAAATACACCATTTATAACTATTCGAAAAGACATTTTCACTAAAATGATGTAGCGTATTTTTGTTTATGTGTCAATTCAAGACTCTCTGTCATGCAGAATTGGATAAGCACGTCGAGAAATATGCAAAACACCTGGTTGCAGCTGGTTTGTGTAACGTTAAACTATCCGCTTATTGCAAAATAAATGATACAAAATTTCAACTTAATATTGATAATGGTGGCCAGCTTATTCCTATAGAAAATCCTTTTACTAGCTATACTCATAACATAACCAATGAAGTTACACACGCTTGTCAGTCAACAGTAGATGCTGAATTAACAGTTCTTATTGAGGAGGTAGTGAATCATGAATCTGAGAATTCTTTACAGCTTGAAGAAGATATTTCAGTACTAAAATGCACTGGTGAAAATAGAAAAAAAAAAAGAGTCAATCAAAATGATCACAAGTTATGAAAGGTAAACTAGAGAATAAAAAAAATGACAGAATGCAAGATCAACTGAAGAAAACTGAGAATGAACAATAGAATTTAGAAATAACTGCAATAGACGGTACAGTGACACTTCAGAATTGAGGAGTGAAATTCATTTGGTTTCCAAAAGACGACATTAATTGTATATTTGGAATAGAACTGTATCACGTGTTTGAATATTTCTATAATTTATATTTAGAAAACAATTGTATCAAGTGCTGATATATATTTTTACTTAATATTTGTAATAGAACTGTATCAAAAAATGAAAACAACACGTTATAAATTTCCTGCGCACGAAGCGCTTTTCTGGATTTACCTTCATCGTGAACTTTCAAAGCCGAATATTATAAAGTCAATGCTATATAAGAACCTTAACAGTTGAAGAGCTATATAACCAAAGAGGACCTAAAAAAGGGCTGACATATATTCATAATGAATATTTTTAATAGAACTGTATCAACTGCTGGACTATATCCATAACTGTTAAGCTGAATATGATTGTAAAATTATGCATGTGAAGAAATATGAAGAACCTCCAGATGGAACTTTCAGATATAGACTGGTTCCATATTTTATTTCAATATGAACACTTATTTAGTGTTATATATCGTCTCACTATTTTTAATATTTACCACCTTTGATAAGTGTTAGTATGACGCTAAATTTTCACTTCTGTTCTCGTAGTATGAACAACAAAATTATTTATTTTGTAAAAAAATATTTCCGTACTCCATGTATACCTTACAACAAAATTATTTTTATTTACCTGTGTACGTTATTTTATTTGGCGGCATTTTGTCCAAGGTTATGGTTGTCTTTCTGATATTGTTTTACATCTAACCCCCTTGTTTTATTAATTTGGTATTTACATTCTGTCATAGATCAAATTTTTTCGTTCAGTGTTTGTTCACTTGTTTTTGTTAATATGTCTTTTGATTGAGTTAAACCATTGCAATTTGATATTTATTTGTACATTGATAGCTTTGTTTTGTTGTGAATGTTGTTCCTGGTAAATTTGACAGTAGTCGATTTTGCGTTATGAAATTCCGCCAATTTGTGGTATTTTAAATGACATCTTTTGTTTTTACACTTGTTGTTAATCATTAGTAACTGCTATTTACCTGCTTTCTATTGCTAAATCGGTGTCAAATCGAGTGATATCGTGCTCACTTCCAAAATTAGGAAGCTATAAAACCAAGAAATCAAAGAGGTGAAGTTGAAATCATCCCTTCGAAAATCTTAAATTTTTTATGTTGTGTTTTGTATACTGTTGGTTGCCTTTTTCTTTTCATTTTTTTTTGTCCTGGCGTTGTCAGTTTATTTTCGACTTATGAGTTTGAATGTCCCTTTGATACCCTTTCCGAATGGATTAAGGCTGTGAGGTTGTTGATACAAATCAGAATTAAGAAACTGAATGGGTCTATTAATACCCATGGTACATCAATCTTTAAAGACCCAAATGTTGCAAAACACTTGTCCTACCTCCATGATAAATATGTTGTTGTCCCCGCAGATACAGCCCCAAGCAACATCGTTTTTGTGTGTAACTCACATTACATAAACTGCTTGATAAATGAATTAGGTATTGAAAATTCACTTGGAAACTCAACATATACCCCCACGACACTTACTAAAGAGGAAATCCATGATAATCATAGGTCTGTTCTATGTTCCTTTGGAATTTCAACTAAAGGTGAAGAACTGGATCTTCCATCACTGTATTGGATACCTAAACTACATAAGTGTCCTTACAAACAACAGTATATTGCTGAGTCTTCCATGTGCTACACGAAACCTCTTTCTAAATTATTAACATCAATTTTATCAGCAATCAAAGCCTGGGTTCAAAGTTATTGTGAAACTACCTATTCTAGAGGTGGCGTGAATCAGATGTGGATACTTTAAATTCCAAAGATCTTTTCGAGTACATACAATCTAACACTCTTTCATCTTGCAATAGTATTAAAACATTTGACTTTTCTACACTTTACACAAGTATTCCCCATTCCAAACCAAAAGACAAATTGAAAGAGATGGTCCTGCTTTGTTTCATAAAAAAGAATGGCCAACGTAGATACAAGTATCTTGTCTTAGGGAGGGATAAATCTTACTCTGTAAAAATCACTCTGATTCAAACAACAAACTCTCTGAAACTGACATTATCAAGATGCTCGATTTCTTGATTGACAACATATTTGTTACGTTTGGAGGATGCGTTTTTCAACAAACAATCGGCATTCTCATGGGAACAACCTGTGCCCCTCTTCTTGCCGACTTGTTCCTTTATTCATATGAGGGTGACTTAATACAGGAACTTCTTAGGAAGAAAGAAAAGAAGTTAGCAGTATCCTTTAACTTTACTTTCCGCTATATAGATGATGTTCTCTCACTAAATAATTCAAAATTTGGTGACTATGTTGAACGCGTCTATCCCATCGAACTTGAGATAAAGGATACAACCGATACAGTTAAGTCTGCCTCATATCTTGACTTACATCTAGAAATTGACAATGAGGGTCGGTTGAAAACAAAACTTAACGACAAAAGGGATGATTTCAGCTTCCCAATTGTAAACTTTCCATTTCTATGTAGCAACATTCCAGCAGCGCCTGCATACGGAGTATAGATCTCCCAGTTGATACGATTTTCCAGGGCTTGTATTTCCTACCATGATTTTCTTGATAGAGGGTTGCTGCTCACAAGGAAACTATTAAACCAAGAGTTCCAAATGGAGTTGAAATCATCCCTTTGTAAGTTTTACGGACGCCATTACGAGTTGGTTGACCGTTATGGAATATCCGTTTTACAGATGATAGCGGATATGTTCCTGATGTCATAACGACAATCCCGTCCCCTTTTCCCAAATGTGATCTTCCGAATTAGACTTATTACCGGGTTTGTACTAACATGCGCAACACGACGGGTGCCACGTGTGGAGCAGGATCTGCTTACCCTTCCAGAGCACCTGAGATCACCCCCATGTTGCCCAGTCTTTAGTTTTGTGTTTTGTGTACTATTGTTTGTCTGTTTCTTTTTTAGCCATGGCGTTGTCAGTTTTTTTTTTTTTCGACTTATGAGTTTAAATGTCCCTCTGGTATCTTTCGCTTCTTTTTTATGCCATATAAATGTACTTTTATATACTTGTTGACAGTGATACACATGATTAACCTTTTATGTAAGCGACCTATTTTTATTGCTTTTTGAATAATAAAATTATTATTTTCTGAAGCTGTTTGGTCATTTATTTTGTAAGACAACTCTCGGCAAAGGTATTTTGCATAGCAATAATGAAGGATTGAATATCTAGAAACTATTGTCATAGAGATTGGCATCAATTACAACATCTACAATAAAAATAAAAAGGAATTTGGCGTTCCTATAGAGTGAACTTTTTGCAGTGAAAATATTTTTCATATAACACTAGTTCGGATTGAAACAAAAATCTACATAGTTTTGTACATGCTCAATCTTATAAGTAATGTAAACCTCGCAACCATGTGGTATACATATTTTCAAATTTGGCGTAATACACATATTAATTGGTCATTCATTATGAACGTTTGAAAAAAGTTAATATATTTATGATTTTCTGCCTTTGTTAAAAGACTTTTTTTGAAGAAGTTGATTTTAGAATTATGAAACAGTCATTCCTTTTTATGATATGTTCAGTCAATCAGTGTTAAATTAATTGAATTAATAAAGTATATCATGTTTTGGGAATTGTCAACGGTCTCTTTATGTGTAATATAATTTTTAGGTATATTTTGTTTGGTTAATTTAATTTCCTGACTTTGCAACTCAATCGTATGGTTGACCTGGAAGAGCACTGCCAGTCAACGCAGTGATGGTTTGAGAAAATATGATATTTTCATGATTTTTTTAAGGTGACATGAAAACCCACTTCCGGTGTTAGTAGACGATTATGTATCAACTCCCTCAGGCAAAGTTGACAGAAGTATTTGGCTATTTTGTAGGTCCTTTTTGGTCTTATAGCGCTTCAACGGTTTCGGTTCTTATACATCCTTGGCTTTCAAATTTTCGGTTTTGAGCATTCCTGATGTAGGTAAATCCAGAAAACCGCTTCGGACGCATAACGTGTTGGTTTCATTTGTTAAAGCAGGCTGTTTGTTCCCTTTTTAATTTTTTTTATCTCTATTTTAATGTGGTGCACTATTCTCTATACACAAGATTCCAATTTCGATTTTTATGAATGAACTGCCAGTGTTGACCTTGGGTCAATGGACATTTGGAGATAAAATATTTTCTAAAAAATTAATAACACTTACCAGAATTACGAAAAAAGTGATATTCTCCATAGTAGCTCACTGAATGACAAAACAAATATTACTTGATTTTTTTCTTGGCGGGAACGACTTTCTACTTACTATCGCTTTACAATGAAAAAACTGTTGCGGCATTTCATTAAACTTTATTTCGGAAAAAAACAAACTTAAACAAGCAAAAGCATGGCATACATTTAATTTTTATGTTTATGGAGGCGGAAATTTTAACTTATCAGTGTAATTAACTTACACATGCTTAGGATGTACATTTTGAGCGATGTAAATTTTTTTGTGAGGCGGTTCAAAAGAGAGGCGAAAAATACCAAAGGGACATTCAAATTCACAATTCGAAAATAAACTGACAACGCCATGGCTAAAAAAGAAAAAGACAAACAGACAAACAGTAGTACACAAAACACAACATGGAAAAATAAAGACTGAGCAACACGAACCCCACCAATAACTTGGGGTGATCTCAGGTGCTCCGGAAGGGTAAGCAGATCCTGCTCCACATGTGGCACTCGTCGTGTGCTAATGTTAGTGCAAACCCGGTAATAAGTCTTATTCAGTAGGTCACATTTGGGGAAAAGGGGACGGGATTGTAGCAAATTATGGATCATTACACATGTTACAGTATTCAAGCAATCAGCGGAATTTCAATTCATGAAATAATTATTTATAATCCAGGTTTTTGCGTACTTAAATGGAAAATATAGAAACATGTAATGCTTTTAGAAGTTATAAAACAATGAATAATGTATTGTTACACCAGAAGATGGATTAGATTGGGGTTTTGTATATTTACATTATTTGTAAATCTCTCCTTACTTTTGAAAAAATCGGGGTATTTTCCAACCCATTTGACTTACCACAAACAATACATTACTATTAATGACCCATTTATACTCATTAATAGTAATAGTAAAGAAATATACCTTACATATGAATTTTAAATGTAGAATTGCAAGATTTCTTATCAGCGGGTTAAATCATTTTGGAATTGGTTAGAATAGACACGAGCATTCTTTGATACAGAATGATTCATTTATTTGTTGTTGGTTTTTTTTTTTTTTTTGTAATTATACATTCGGTTATTTAAGAGTTAAGTGCATTTTGTACTATTTTATAAGATTAGTTGATGTGCCATTTGTTCATCTTCTGATTGCGATTTAAAAAAACGAAGAGTTTGAGATCTCAAAAACTATATGTGCATGTGTCAGTCCAAAGTCAGGAACCTCGCCACCAAATGTCGTTTATCTTATATTATTTTTTTTCGTAATCTGGATGAATTAAGAAATGATTCATGCAATCCATAGATTAGTTGGAAATATCCACATAGGTTGGGCCGTTATTTTTGAATTTTACTCCGAGCATTAATAGAACAAATACATTTTTTTATTGTAAAAGTGTTGTTATGAAACAGAAGTAGAAGTCTCAAAGATTAAAATTGACCAAAAGATGTTAATGTGCTTGGTAATTTTTTTTTAACCTGACCAAAACACTACAAATTTTACATAGAACAGTTATGATACCACTAGTAATATAAAATAACTTTTATTTGGCATATCCTATAATGAATTATGAGGTTATGGCCACTAAAAAAAATATTATCTATGTTGAAACGTCAGTTTTTGGTCCAACTTTTCATAATAACAGATTGTTGCATAGATAACATGATAATGTATGTTTTTTTTTATGATGCACCAACATTACATAGACAGGATTAATGACCAAACTGAAATGATGATATAATATGTCATTAGCATTATCATGTCATAATGAAGAGCAGGAAATTTGTCAAATACTTCAATTATTAATATGATTAAGAGACGTCAACTACCGCTTGGGGAAAATAAACCTGCCCATATTCTTTACTATCGTCTGTCTTGAGTTAAGTCGCGTAACAGGTCATGAACAAAGCGTCGTTTTGGAAGATGATATGTGCAAGGGGAATACATAGTTGGTCAATTTAAAGATATTTTTTGGTACAAAATGTTGAAGAACATTGTACAGAAAACACAAAAAAAGTAACCATTGCGTGTCAGTAGTTTACTTAGGTACGTGAGAAAGAGATATTTTGCAAATATTGCTTTACATAGCTGAAATTACTATGAAACATTCAACTGCATCTCAAAATATATTTATCAAAACCATTAATATTAGTTTTCCTCACATAAAAAAACCGGACCCAACCGAATGCGTATTTCTTTTCAAAAGGCGAAAAAATTACTTCCCTTTTGGCTATAGTATGTGTTGCATTTGAGAAATGTAAGTCATTATCAAAACTGACAAATAAGCTAAACTATTTTTACTATATACAACAATAAAGAGCAGAAAAGGTATATAAAAATGTTTTATAAAATATCAGCTGTAACTCGTATATGAAGATTTTTATGAAGATAATTGAATGGGCATACACAAAAAAATGCATGACATTCAATTTAGAACAATAACAGTTAACTCTCTTTGCATACAAGTTTTTGTTATTACGAAGAGTTACCGTTATTATGTTATACAGATACAAGTTCTAAATATTATCCTATTTTCTTAAAATCTAGATTGCTGCCTAATATCAAATCAATATCATTGTTACATTTGTGTAGTAGATCAACTTAATGACCCTATACGCCAATTTTCATTCGTATTCAGTCATTTATATTTTTGATTGATATGCCTATATGATTGGTAAGAAAAAATTATGCCTTGCAATGGTTTGTATTCCTGTGTTCTGTGTGCGTGGAAATACCCTGAAAAAGCATGACACTGAAAACACGTTAATTGTATCGAATTGAATGTATTCGCATATCTATACATCCCATAAGTTCAAACAGACACTGGTCCCTCAGCATATGTTTTACTGCCGGAGAAGTCCCGGTGACACATATCCTAAGTCAATCTGTTGGGTATTCGTCTATGATCGTTTAAGACAAGTTCTACTCTTTTGCCAACCTTTCCTTTCCTTTAATCGACATATACCAACCAAAGATGGTTTCGCTCTCACCCATAAACAATACTTCCATATCGCTTTATAGATTCATATGCTTATGAAGTTTGAAGGTAGGATTATAAAAGATTGAAGATATCATGAAAGAGTTGATTCTCAGGTAGACTAAAATGAAATGTCATATCATGAATATCAATATAGAATAATAAAAATCGGTCATACGTACCTATAATGTACTATTGGAGAATTGAGAGAAAATAGTTTTCACACTTTGTAAACAAATCTGAAGGTTTTTATTTATTCTTTCCTAATGATAGATTACTGGATATTATACGTCTAGACCCTTCTATACAAAACGTTAATCACAAATTCTGTTCTAATAAGTTTAATGCAAGTGATTAGTTGGGAAGTTATTTTGTATTTTCTCTTTTTCAATAGGTGATCTGTTATCGGGTCATGAACAAAGGTACAGTTGTCTGCTACAAAGATGTAACACAAATATTCCTTTATTTTTACAAGTTTAGAATGTGTCTGGAATCATCAATTTGACATTAACCAATAGTTACTATTTTAGGTTAATAATGATGTCGGGAATTTATTAACCGACCACTCGGAAAAGATTAAGTGACATAAAAGGACACTTGTTAAGGTTTTTGAGGAAGGAAATCAGATGATATCGTACAAATGCGTGTCGAGTACATCTTAAATAGCATTTTGTCTTTCAATATAGTAAAGTTTTTCGTAACAATTAATCTCTTTTATACAATAACATTTTTGCATGTCTTTTTTTTTTTTTTTTTTTTTTTTTGTGTCACTGTATGACATATTTATTGGTACGAACAATTCTCTGAACCACCTACAAATTTTTGTATCTAGGCATTAAATGTCTTGTCTTGTCTTAGCATGACTGAATCGCCTATTGGTTTATACAAATTACAAATTATCCGTTCTCTAGATCTGTAGACCACTTCACTGACATGACTGTCAGAAAGCATCATTGTCACCCAACTTGTTAAGTATATGGTTAAGCCTGAACTGATATTATCTACTCTCACCAATACTAATTGTCCCATTGTTACTGAATGAGCGTTAAAAATGAATACTTTCCTCAGTGATTTTGTATCCTTACCGAATTTGAAACATTATCGGCATATATCATATGGGAATACTACTGCTGTTGTTTGCTATATTCAGTATATAATTATCCTCCTTATGTAGACTAAACGTGCATCAGGCGAACCAAATTATAAGCCTGCTATCTTAGACGAATTTTTTTTTTAACCACTGGATGGTCGCTACTGCTGGTGGACGTCTTGTCCCTGAGGGGATCACCTTTCCAGTAGTCGGCACTTTTGTCTTGTTTATTGATTTCTTCATTTTTCTGAAAATTAAATGTTCATAAAATGTCGAAATTTTCAAAACGCTTAGGTTTTTCTACCCCAGGTATAGATTGCCTGAGCCGTATTTAGCACAACTTTTCGATAAGACGAAACGCGCGTCTGGCGTACCAAATTATAAGCCAGGTATCTTTGATGAATTTCTTTTTAGCATTATCGGCATGGTTCATTAGATGATAACTGGTGTTTTATTTCACGTGTAGTTTTTGACTACCATTCAAAACAATAACGGCACTGCTTTTCAAATAATACCAATGGTGTTGTATGTGAAAGGCAGCATACGATTGTCCTTCGAAACATTTTAAGAATTGTTCATGGGATACTACCACTAAATCTGTATTTCATTACCAGCATGCGATTACCTTTCGAAACTTTATCGGCATTGATTATTGAGCGAACTACTACTGATTTTGTCATCATCCTCCCTGCAAAATTTTATCGATACGATAACCCTTCGAAACAGTATCGGTATCAATCATTAGATAATACCTGTGTTGTTGTATTTCTTATGCAGAATACGAGTAATAATTCTAATACTTTATGTAAGATTATCCTTCGAAACAATATTGGCATTGATTATGTGGGAATACTACATGGACTGCTGTTGTATGTCATGTGCAGAGTTCGATTACCCTTTAAACCAATATAGGCATTGATAATGGGATTATAACATACCTGTTAAGCTGATATTTGGCATACGATTATCCTTCGAAACATTTGTAGCATGGTCCATTGGATAATACAACTGATGTCGTGTGTCATATCAATCATACGGTTATCTTTTGAAATGTTATCGGCGTTGATCATTCAATTATACTACCGATGTTGTTTCTTATGTGTAACACGATTATCTGCCCTTAGAAACATCAGCATTGGTCACTGGATAATTCCAGTGTCGTTTATGTCAGATAAAGTATATGATTTCCATTTAATTCATTATCGGCATAAATCATGAATACTAGTGGTGTTATAGTTCTATAACATTTAGCACAACATTACCCTTCGACACATTATTTGCATTGATCATCTGTTAATATCACTGGTGTTTTATGTCATACGAATACTTTCTTTAACAGATCATCGTCCCATAAAGTGTATGTTACATATAATGATTACAAATAGAAACAAGTAAAGAAACAATAATGATAATGCTTATGATAATATGGAGTTAACTATAGCATTTGTTTTCTTATTGTAAAACATTTATAACAAATCAAAACCACAGTGTTGAATATTTCTTCATGTTGACATGACAGAAGCAAAATAAATCTGTTTTGTGTATTTATATTTTGAAATTATTAAATATTTTTAAAGCAGAATCTAACATAACGTTTCGTTGTTGTTCGAATGCTGGAAAGTCCATCAGAAAATGAATTTCATCTTTAATTGAATTTAAAGAACAAAATTAACAAGTTCTTTTTTTGTCAATTTTTCTATAACGGCCCTAATTAATAGCTAATTTATGAACACTAGTTCTCATTTGTGTGAGGTGCTTTCTAGTTTAAAATTTCTTTACAACATTTAGATAAGTCTCCATTTTGAAAATATCCTTACATTTGAAATAAGTTCTTAATTGACCCTTTTTTCATTGTTGCATTCTGTAAAAGATCATCTTTCCAAAATTGCATATACCTTTCAATTAAAACATCTTTAATCTCATTAACATTGACATTATCAATGTCTACTTTCCGCTGTTTTTGCTTTAAAAACAATAGAAGAACACTACGTTTGTATACCATTCTGGTGCATATAAATGCTTTATGCACATACGTTTACCTTAACGAATTTTATAAACATTAATCATTGAATAGAACTACTGGTGTTGAATGTCAGAAGCAGCATACGATTACCCTCCTTTCGGAACAATGTCAACGTATATCTTTGTGTTGTATGTCATATACTGTACACGATTACCCATCTTTCGGAACAATGTCGACGTATATCTTTGTGTTGTATGTCATATACGGTACACAATTACCCTCCTTTCGGAACAATGTCGACGTATATCTTTCTACTGTATGTCATATACGGTACACGGTTACCCTCCTTTCGAAAGTTTACCGACATTGATCATTGATTTATAGAACTGATGTTGTATGTCATATGCAACATATGATTACCGTTCGTAACATAATCGGCATTATTCGTTTGATAAGACCACTGATGTGTTTGTAATATGCAGCTGTACGCAAGTACCCTCCAATCGAAACACTTTTGGCATTGATCTTCAGATAATACAGTTCGAAACATTATCGGCATTGATCATTTGATAATACCATTGGTATTGTATGTCATTCACAGCATAAAGTTAAACTGAAATATGACATTGATCATCAATTAATACCACTGGTGTTGTATATCATATGCAGCATACGATTACCAATCGTTACTAACTCGGCATTATCCATTGGATAATACCACTTGTGTAGGTCAAAAGCACCATACAATTACTCATTGAAACGTTATCAGCTTTGATCATTAGATAATGCTACTGGTGATGTAGGCAATATGCAGCATATGATTATCCTTCCTTTGAAAAGCGCCTCTGACGCATGAAATTTATAACGTGTTCTTTTCATTTTTATTTTTTTTTCCAAATAATATAGACATTCATTATTTGATAATACCACTGTTTTGAATTGCCATATGCAGCACACAAGTACACATAAGAAAGCAAACGATTAACCATCGAACATATTCGGCATTATGCATTAGATAATACCACTTGTGTAGGTCATTTGCAGGATACAGTTACCCTTTGAAATATTATCGGCGTTGGTGCTTGAATAATACTACTGGTGGTGTATATTATATGTTGCACATGCTTACCGTAACTTCGATATAATGCCGTTAAAGATCATTAGAAAATACTATTGTTTGTGTATGTCATTTGCAGCATATGATTTCCTTTAAATTATCGACATTGATGATAAGAGAATACCACTGTTGTTGTATGTCAAATACATCATACAATAACCATTAGAAACATCGACACTAATTATTGGAAAATGCCAGTGGTGTTTTGTGTCATATACAGCGTACGATTTTCCTACGAAAATTATCGGCATAATTAAATAATACCGATGGTGTTGAATGTCATATGCAGTATACGATGACCGTTCTTAACATCGGCATTGATCATTAAAAAATACCATTGGTGTTGAATGTCATATTCATCAAATGATTTTCTTCGAAACATTACCAGCACAGGATAATACCATTAGATTTGTTTAAACGTCATTTGCAGCATACGATTTCCGTTCATTGATGATTAGAGATTACCACTGAAGTTGAATGTTATAAACAGCATATAATTACTAGTTGTAATACTAGTTGTGTTGTGTTGCACATCCAACATACGATTACTCTTCGAAACATTATCGGTATTGATCGTTGAATAATACATGGTGTTGTATCCCAAATACATAATACGATTACCGTTCTTAACATCGGCATTGATCATTGGTAGAAACCAGTGAAGTTGAATGTCATATGCAGCATACGATTGCCCTTCGAAACATTAACGGCATTGATCATTGAATAATACCACAGGGTTTGTGTGTGATATACAACATGCGATTATCTTTCGAAACATCGGCATTGATCATAGGATAACACGGCTGTTGCTATATTTTATATGCATCGTACAATTACAGTTCTTGTCATCGGCATTGATCAGTAGGTTATACCAGTGGTGTTGAATGTCCAATACGCAGCAAATAATTTCCTTTCAAGTTTTACTGACATGGATCATTTGGGAATACCACTGGTGTCACATGTGATATGAAAGTTACGATTAACCTTCACAGCACCAATTATCAGATTTGATTGATGGTTTTTGAAACGCTGAAGAGCTAAACTATATTGATCTTGATGTTTGGTAACTTTTGTTCTACGTCGTTCGGGTAATTTTCCCCTCGATATCGATATTCTTGTATAACTACATCAAAATAAGTTTCAACTAGTTTGCTAATTATTTTGTAAGTCACAAGTTGATATTTCCCACCAAATATATCCGGAGTTTATTATCAAACGTTTTCCATTAGATATAAGAAATATTCACTCTTGGTTTGTGGCCCGGATTTGTTTTCGCTTAATCGATTTATGACTATTGTACAGCGGTATACTACTGTTGCCTTTGTTGATAGTTAAGCTTTATTTGCTACATCATGATGGAAAAGTGCAATGCACCCTTGCAACAACTAGAGGGGTATGTCTACCCTGTCTAACATTCCCTTGCAACAACTAGAGGGGTCTGTCTACCCTGTCTAACATTACCTTGCAACAACTAGAGGGGTCTGTCTACCCTGTCTAACATTCCCTCGTTTGTCTTTATCAAATTCGATCTACTATACAGATTTGTTCTCATCTTACATAGATTATATAAAACTGGGCGTTACCAAACAAAATTCAATACTCAGAGATTATGGAGTTTTCTACATGCTGAAAATATATTTATTTATGAAGTAACCCTTAATCATTTTTGTCAAATTAACATTTTTCTCACATGTGTATGAGTGTTGTATTGCGATACAATGAAAAAGATTAGCCGGGCATTTTTTTAAACGTATTTCTTACAAATACTCATTTAAGATTGTCGGAATTAAGTTAACCTTTCTGTATATTTCGTGTGACTCTTTGTTAATTAAAATGTGTATGTACCATGTTCTTCCATTTAGGTGTATAGTCTGCGTCTCTTATTTCTAAACTGACAGTTTGTACTTAGTGCAATATATAGCAGACTTGCCATGTATGTAAACTAAAATAATTTAATTTTGGATGTAACGCGTCTTCCGATTGGCTGACGTTGTTTTGTTTATCGGCTCATAGACATAATTTTGTCATGTGACCTTGACGTCATCAAGGTATTTTCATGATTTACTCCGGTTTAAAATGGAATTAAGAATTAAATTATAAGAAATGACTGTAATATTTTTTCTGCCTATTCGAAATAACATAAAAAATGTGGTGCACACTTTAAAATAACCCGCTACGCGGGTTATTCAGTGTGCACCACATTTTTGATGTTATTTCTTCATAGACAGAAAAATACTACAGTCATTCCTTAAATAGCTTTCGTTGAAAAGAAATACTATAGAAGCAACTTTACAAAACTACAGAGTTGATATCAAAGTTCCTATGGACATAGTGTGTATACAGCAAAGCATCTTTCCTTTTGGATTCTGGTGATCTTAAATGAAATCGACTATTTCAATAATTTAAATACTATGAAAAGTAAAATACACAAAATAAAAATACAAAACACATGTATATCAACAGGTAAAACTTAAACTTCTTTTGACCGTATCACATGTTACATGGAATTTAGATTTTCATATACGAACTGATGAGTTGTGTTGTTTTCATCTCTCGTCTTTTTTGTGTGAAATAGAATAAATCACAAACTTAAAAAGATGCAGACAAAACCTACTTATAAAGTGTACGGAAGCATCATGAAAACACCACAAAGTTACTTTAAAGTCTACTTCCAAAAGTGGAATACATAAACAACGATAGTTATGCACTTTACTTTGCAACAAAAATCACTATTGGGGGTAAACTACAAGGTGTGCTGTTAAGAGTAATTATTCTGCACCCGATATGCAAACGATCAATTATTTAAAATTTATATTATTTTGTTTTAAACGGAACAAGTAGTAGTGTGGTTAAACTGGAGCAGACTAGTCATTGGTGGGCTATTGATCATATTCAAATATTTATGACAAAATTTCAAAATTTCAAAACTGATATTAATATTTGAAAGATTTAATAAATTTTGATTTTCGAATTAAAATGACCAGAAAATTGATGGCTTCTTCTTTGCAAACTCCATTAAAACATCATGTACTAAGGATTTGTTGGTCTTGAATCAAATCCTGTATAACAGCAGGAATATCAATATGTCACTGGGAACTAGTTGTAACACTGTTGTTTAAACTTACGGTTTGAAATTGCGAACATAAAACCTCTTCAGCGATTATATTGAAATTGAGAATGAGCATTACCTTGACTTAACAGCTTTTATGACAGTAATACTGTCCTATCAAGAAAGAACATGTGTAAGATACAAGCTTTAGAATAGCGGATTAACTTTGATTGAACACAAATGCGCAGGAGAAATAGTCATACAATGTGGCACTTATCACTCAGAAAAAGAAAAAGAAAAGAACAGTAGGAATGTAAATCAATACGCTTGACATTCAATTCAGATAATAAAAATTTAAATTTCAATCGTCCTTGACTGTTAATAAAGAACTAGTTGGTAGAAAAACTTGAAATTGGTGTCCATTATCGTTCAAAAAATGTTGGCTAGCTATAAGAATCTATCATATGTTAGTCTCACATTTTATCTTCTCATCTGACACATCTAGACTAAATCGAGCTTAACTGGAATGATGTATAGTCAGAATTTTAAAAATAAGAATATGTCTTTTTATTTGATTATGCGGATTTAAAACTGTGATGCAACTCTTCAATTTGTATTACAAATTTTTCAGATTTGTTTTCTTCATTTTCTTCATTTATTTCACAAAGTAACCTTTGACCTAGAACTTTTTAAGGGTGACAATTAAAACACATCTACACCAATTGTACAAAGGTTCCTTGTTGCGTGGCATTCATGTCGTCAATTCTCATTGGAAATAATTTTTTAGTCGGTCGGAAAAAGACTTAGTTGAAATACTGCATGGATGATCGTTAGAAGAATTGATAATGTCTTCCAGTTAGATAAAAACAAATGTCATCTGAAACGGTAATGCTATTTAAATCTTTTTTGAAATTAATGTTAGACGACTCTACAAAAAACACCCTTTCTTCAAGTTCAAGCGGCTACAATGCTACAATGTCACATATATGTGCACCTTATTTAGTGTTACTCTTTGACAAAAAAGTTAATGGTGAGTTAACATTTTATCCAATATTCCTGATATGAAATAAATTAAAACCATGAATCAGAAATTATAAATACATGTTATAAATTACAGTAATATTAAGGACGCTTATTACAGTAATATTAAGGACGCGAAAGGATACATGGAGACCAGAATAGTTCAAACTCCCCTATCAATTGTTTGTTAATAGTATTCTAGCACACCACATCAAAGAGGCAGATGATACCTTAGGGACAATTAAAATTCATTGGTCTTCAAAAATAGAATTGACCATATCCAAAATGAAAAAAAAGACAAAAAGCCAAATAACAAACACTCTACTCTCTCACAGAAAACTAAATTCTGAGAAAAAGAACCCCACTAACACTTGCGAAGATCTCAGATGCTAATAAAGGATAAGCAGGTTATGTTCCACTTGAGGCACCCGTGGTCATTTGGAGCACCGATTTCCATAAAGGTCAATGAATCATGATGGTGTCTCTAAAATATTTGAACGGACGACTCTAACTTTACCACATACAGAAATAGTATTTATTAATCTCGTATTATTGTTGGTTGTTGAATATTCTAACTTAAAAACATGCATTTTATTCTGAATTTACATTACATTTATCACAATTCAGTCTTTTTGAAATAAAAACGAAATTTCTGAAAAATAATTAAAACAAATAAAGAAAAACAAATTCATCTTTTACACTTATATTTTGTATATTGTATATTCTGATGTATTTTATGTGTTCAATTATTGATTGTGTCCTAATGGTCAATAAATTACATTTTAGAGAGTGCTTGCACCATATCCCAATTAATTTGAGATTTATATTAAAAAAAAGGAGATGTGGTATGATTGCCAATGATACAACTATCCACCAGAGTTCAAATGAAGTGGACTTGAGACTGTGGCGGGGTAACATGATTGTGAGCGCTCAAACCTCCCCTAAACTGGGACAGTGGTGTAACGTAACAGCACAACATAAGAACAAACTACATGTATAAAGATCAGTTGCAATTGGCTTAACTCAAACGATCTGTACTACTGGAACAAGATGGCCTACTACATATCTTGATCATTTTCTTGAAATTAATATACTAGTAGATGCACTTCTCTTCATTTGATATGGCTTTGATTATCAACGTATTTTATCGGAGTAACACGACGGGTGTCACAAGTGAAACACGATCTGCTAACCATCCGAAGCACTATACATGTAGCTCACTCACTTACATATATACAGGATTGCACTTGATCAAATCTGCTCTCGTTATTTTGCATGAAATATCTGCCATTGAACGTTAAGCAAGAAGCAATCCATCAATCAAACCTTCATCCAAAATTATGTTTAAACAGCGATGATATATTGTCATAGTAAATAAATTGCCTTATCAATAAAATAGATAAATAACATGTTCTATGTAAATAAGTATTTTAGTATGTTTTCATATTTAGAATTTCTCATAAAAGGATATTTATGATGAAGATTGTGTAAAAATCGAGCGAATATGATGAAGTTATCACAGAAAACTTGTCTGAATCATTTAAATGCGTATTAGCTGCTTTGGTGTCACATGTGCATAAGCTGAAAATTTTTATAGTTTACCGATAAGTGTGTGATAAATCATGTGCAGTTACAACAGATGATGTCAGAAGCACATGCATAAGTTCATGATGCAAGAGCTACGTAAGCAATAATGATTAATTGTCATAACGATTTTGATATAATTAGATGCACAAATCCTTTGCATTGAGATATTTGTAAAACAAATCAGGAAACAGAGCGAGGAGGTTGTTCATACGCGTTTTTTTTTTTTTTTTTTATCTGAAACATATGTTTATATTTGATTATGATTTGTACTGATAATCATTTATTGAACGACATTATATAATATCGTAATTTAAAACAAAGACAAGTCTGACTTGATTTGAATGAAAACAAAAGGAATACATGATAAATATCCAGAAGACAATAAAATTACGTTATTCTAAATTAAAACAAAAATTATAAGTATAATGCTGTAGGTTCTGAACAGCAGATTCGAGTAGTCTTATGCAAGTTTTATATTTCTGTTACTAGTAGTTAGGGCCAGTAAGAATGTGAATGTTTTTTCAGATTATGTTCAGAAATATAAAAAAAAATAATTCATGCAGAGGGTTATAACCAAAATCAGTAAACAAACAGGCATTAATATATAGGGTACAAAAGTTCGTTTTAATCTGAGAATCTTCCTTAAACCATGGACACAAATGAAATTAAGTTTAAAAAAAAAACATCATTTCACCATATATTGTCAATAAACATACCGTTGCCTATAGTTGCTTACATCCACTTTATTTGAACTTTGGTAGATAGTTGTCTCATTGGCAATCATACGTCATCTCCTTATTTTTATATACAATCATTATGCTTTGCCGTTTTTTTCAGTGCTGGTTTTACACCCTATCAATACTTTAGTTCTGGCATTTAGCATGGTCATGCTGTTGACTATAAGAAATCTCTTAACACCTTATCCGCTTGGATGTGCCAATACGGATGATTCTGTCTACCTCCTTTGGTCATTAGATGTCCAGTTTAAAACCATACCCTGTTTCCTTATGTTTATTTTAGAGACAATTCAATTGTAAATAAAAAATACATGAATACTTGGGTTTTTTTTATTTTTTAAACTTAGAGCTTATTTTATGACAAAAAAGAGGGGGCAAAGGATAGTTGAATGGTAGGAAATGGTACATCTTATGTAGTTCATTCACGCTACTGTCCCAGGTCAGTTGAGGGTTTATCGGGCTCACAAACATGCTTAACCCCGCCAATTCTATGTGTGCCTGTGCCAAGATATGTGCCCGTTGTTACAACCAGAAAATCGACTTTAATTGTAGCCAACAAAAGACACAAATCAATAATAAAATTTAAGATTTATTATACACTAGATTACAAGAAATATAACACAAATAGAAATGTCAACTTAACTGTCAAAATATGTGTCCAATCTTCTATCTTTTCTTTATCCAGAAATCTTCTCGGAATCCACAAGAATATTATATCCAATAAGTCACAATCTAGCATGATGTAGTTTGTAAATAAAAGTGTTAATCCAACTGCTGAGAATGTTGATGTCTATCGATGTCTAAGTTTATCTCTAACTTCAGTGTCTGCATATATATACTTGTAACGAACTTCTAGATAACTGTAGATGTTTAAATTACGCATCTTTTCTTATGATCATTCTGGAAACGTTATGTAAGTGAAATAAAAAGTTCTAATCATTCCATGAGTATCTATGATTCTTCCAGTGATTTCTAAACTGCATAGTTATAATACAATGTGTATCATTTTGTACACAATGTAAAAATATATAATGTAAACACTCTTAGGCCACACAAAACAAATTTGATTTTGTCAGATTTTATGGAGATTCTCCATTTTTGAAAAAAAAAAATAAAATAACAAAAATACAGAACTCCAAGGAAAATTCATAACGGAAAACGGAAAGTCCCTCATCAAATAGCAAAATCAAAAGTTCAAACTAAAGGAATGGAAAAGAACTGTCATATTCCTGACTTGGCACAGGCATTTCCTTATGTAGAATTTACTCTGGAGTTCTGTATTTGTTAATACTTTTTTGGACTCTGGTAGATAGTTGTTTCATTAAAACTCACATCACAGCTCTTTATCTAATATAGATATTAAATTAGTGTAAGGAAACACTTTAACTTGTACTCATTTAGCAAAACCTTTTCACTAACATACAATTGAAGGTTTGGAAAATGAAATGTTTATATTTTGTTTTTCGACATCCATCTCATCCTTAACAAATCTATAAAAGGGATCCTGTATGCCTCGAGCTCGTATGAGTTGAGAGTCGGTGGTACCAATTACATTTTATTATGTTTTTTCTTTACCTATGACGACACTCAAACGATTTACTGCAAGTTCACGTTATCCTACCGCGATTCAATATCATGTCATCAAGATCAGCAGAAATTTTAAAACTGGTACTTTTACTATGGGTCATCAGAACACATATGATAACCAATATACTTCCGCTCGCGTAAGAATTGACAATGGTCAGGAACCTGTAGTTCAATGGTTGTCGTTGGTTCATGTCTGTCATATTTGTTTTGTTATAAATTAGGCCGCTAGTTTTCTCAATTGAATTGTTTCATATTTTTCATGCCTTTAACAGCCGACTATACGGTATTGGTTTTTCTCATTGTTGAAGGCCGTACAGTTGCCTATAACTGCTTACATTCACTTCATTTGAAGTTTGATGGATAGTTGTCTCTTTGGCAATCATACCACATCTCATCATTTTTATATGGACTTAATGGATGTTTAAACAGTTCCACATTGTATTTTCATTTTTATGATTTGAAGATACAAACTATGCGTTGTATAATCGGTGTACAAAGATTGAATCGATGGTATCGAGACTAGCGTTCTTGATTAAAATTCAATAGTCCGCAGTTTCACCTAACCCATGAGATAACCCTTTGATTACTGGTCGTACAACTCGGAACTAAGTGAACTCCACCGATAAACCAATAACAAACGGAATAGAACAACAACAATAAACGAAATGTATCCATTGCATTGATATCCCCTCATGTGGACCGTAATAATTTCGGATTCATGATTTCATCTTTACGTGTATCATTAGGAAATGGGTCAATAGTTGCATTGTTATCTATTATTCTCTTTGAAGAAAATCCTGGCTGAAAACACGGGCTACCAAGCACTTTATTGAATATTATATTGTTATGCTGGGCTGTTGAATGAAGTCAGAAATAAATATTTAAGTTTCTGTAACTTTATTTTCGTGCAACGATTTACAGTCGCCAATGTGTTTATTATTAAATCGCTAGACAATTCAAGTACATTGTTATCTTACGCTTATATATTTAATAAAAGATTATTTTATTGGTTTTACTTTTGAATTCTATAACCTGTAAAGTACTGTACATTCTTGTGAATAGTTATCTACCTGAAACTAATTCGGAATTTAGGTATCATGTTTCAAAAATGACAAAGTTGTTTCCCCCTAACCTCCCACAGAGTGTCAACAACCTTCATATCAGAACTTAACTAATTGGTGTATTGTATAATAGGATCTCGTTCGGAATATGTATGAACGGTTTGCTACTGGACGCTAAGCAAACAATAATAAAAAAAAATCAATCAACTTAACATTAACTTAACATTATAAATGTTTTAATTTAACATTGTTTAAAATCCTAAGTTGTATTCTTTAAATCTATCAACGCCTTCTTATGACAATTTTACAGTATGTCACCGTTCGGTACATTATAACAACAATAAAAGCTAAACCTACATTTACAGATGAAAAACATGTCAGAAATGGTCTGCAATACTTTGAATAAATTTAGCTATTTAAAGCATTTTCAAAATATGAATTTTGACCAACTCGCTTTGCCCTAATGGTGTCGACAAAGATTAACATATTGACTCTGTATGTGTTTAACTAACCATTAAAACGATCTTACAATCACTGGCCAAAGAGTGTTCGTATCAATTTTGTCAGTCAACTTTCGGAATATGAAGTTTATAAATTACGAACGACTGTTGGATCTAAACCACAATATGTGATCAGATGAGATAGACATATCACTGTCTAAAAGCACTAAATGAAATTTGGAACACCAAATATTAACAGTAATTCACACAGAATTAGATCCTGATTGCGACCCCGAATGGCCATTTCTAGTGCTCAATGTCATTGTCATCGTATGCTCCTCCTGAAGAGAGTTCGTTCTTCTAGCTTTCTTGCAACAACATGTAGCAAATATTTTATAAAATCCTCTTCGAAATGTTTTATTCATCCAGACATATACAAACGGGTTGTAACAGGCATGGCTCATCGCAAGCCAAAATGAGGTATTCCATATCAGTTTTGTGTATTCCTGCTCGTAAAGCCTAGGATCATAGTCTCCTACTAATGTTACAATATGAATCGGTAGCCAACACATTCCGTAAACAAGAACCACAATTATCATCATCTTTACCATCTGTAATTACAAATATTGATATACATTATAAAGTCATCATGATTCTCAAATTACCATATCTCTTAGAGTACATGATACTCATTAAAGTTTGAATTACTAATAGTTTAGACAGTTGATATAATCTTCAGCATATGAAACTTATTTCTATCTCTAAAAACAGAGTAATGTTTAATTTAATCGATGTATGACATGAGCCATTATTTTGCTCTTGCAATTAGAAATTAAGTAAAATGCTTTCAAGTCTTGCAAAATTTATGTTAATTTTATGATAAATAAATATAAGATGACATATTCTGAATACTTTTGTGCAGACATTTCACTATGGTGTCATTAACTTGTTAAAATGGACATATTTGATTTAAAATTACCATTTTACTCAGTGTTGTTGGCAATATAAGATATGAACTAAGGAGCCTTACCCAAAATGATAGTTTACCAACATAAAAGTCGTTTTATAAGACATCTTGTAACGAAAACTAATCAAAGATACCAGGCTAATAATTTGATAAATATATTCTTTGTGTGGGTTAGGCTTTGGTTCACATCTAAATATTTAATACAGGTTCTAAATATTTAGCTATCTTGCCAGTTTTTGCAATTTTGCATCAAATACAAGAAGTTTGAAGCCATATCGATGAATTTCTGAAAGATATTTTGTTTGATAAATTTCGTTTCGAGTTCAAGGGGCCAAAATGTGTCCCTATCATATGTCCGCCTCCCTCGAGGAGAAGAAAGCGATAAAAAAAATTCAAACAGGACAACACTATAAAATATGAAAAAAAAGTGTTAAAGCCCGAACCAACCCACATATCATCAATTAAAAACTTCCAATTCCGACCATCATTTATATTAAAATTTTACACCATCATATTGTTGATGCATTGACCTCTGGGTCTGTATTAAACTTTTTCGGTCATGTTAGAGATCAAATGTGTAAGCTTATAAGGTCAATTAATGTGTAAAAATCGATGCAGAATTTTATCACTTATATATTCTGTTATAAAGCTCTGGTTGTAGATATTACGCAACTTCGTTTCCATGAATAGTGCTGATTAAGGTTTATTATAAATGATAAATGTACAAATATTTAGTGGCACAATAAATGTTTACGTAATTTGATGATTAAATTATTTCTACAGGAAGCTAATCCATGTTCTGAATTAATAAGAATAGTATGACAATGTATCATAATATGTGTGTCCATAATTGTCATGAACATATAAACCATATATATATTTTCAAAAATACTGTCATTTGATTTTCAAAGAATACTACATACTCCATCTCTCAAATCATTGTAACTGTAGACTCCGTATAATAATTGTTATTTTAAACCAGGATGTTTTCTTTTAAATCATCTAATTATCTTAGCTAATAATTTGAAAGATCTGATAGACGATCACATATCAATAAAAAAAGAAAATAGAAATATTCTAGGCTGTCTAAAAAATCTTTTATCTTGAGTTAAGAAATTCATTGTCACTTAGGTACAAATCGATTATGAGGACTCAACCAAAAATACATGTTTACTTGTTTTTTACATAATGACAACGCATTAATCTGAGGCAACAGTAGTTTACCGATGTTTTAATTTCATAAATAAAAAGATACAAAAACAAAGAAAGAAGCAGAAACCTGAGGGAAAAGCAAAAGAAACGATATCGGGGACGTCAATAGGGTAGGCCTCTCCTGTAATGAATGCATCATTCGATATGCGAATCGACATATTAAAGTCATAATGTCGCAGTGGTGAATAGGACACAATCGCTAATTTTACAGATCAGACTATTCTGGAATATAAAGGTCTAAAACCGCAAAAACATGTCGCTAGTTAGAGGCGACACTAACACGTCGATCGTATTGGTCAACCAATTCGTGATGGTGACCATAAAACGTATGTAGAGTCGATTTTAGTTGTTCTTCCACATAACTCTGTTGGGGAAATTTTTAGTTGAGAAGCACACCCATGTTATCGAAATCCGTCTAGTGTGATTCTGCACAGATGTAACGTATTAATTAAGATATGTAAACGCTTTACGATTGGGGAGTGGGTACATTACTGCTGAGAAATTTGTAGTTGACCATTTGAAAGTTGAAATCATCACTTTTGTTGTGTATTTTAGTTTGAAATCGTCCATCTGTACCAGTATCGTGGAAAATCCCAAGATATAAAGAAGACCTTTTAGTGTTGGTAGAATCTTTAATTTTAAGTTCACTGAGATATATGAGATGCGAGCATGCACTGTAATGTGAGTTAGTGAGCGACATGACATCATCAATATATCTGAAAGTGAAATTGAGAACTTTGCAAGACGCTTTTTTCTTTTTGTCTCTGAGAAGGATTTGCATGAATTCTGATTCATACGAGTACAAAAACAAGTTGGCCAGTAGAGGTGCACAATTAGTACGCATTGGAATACCGACTGTCAATACCACCAAACGCAACAAATATGTTGTCGAAAAAGTCCTGCATTTTAATATCATCTTCGGTGTATCTTTCGTCAGAAATCGGTGCAGTTCTAGATATCCACAGCGTAAGATTTTTCATGACCGTTTACAAGAAATTTGCATCCACTATCCACATTTTTATAGAAAAATCTCAGTTAAATGAGATTATGCAGTCGATCTTTCAATCGAGGAATGCGAATAGTAATGTAAAGCGTAGAAAAATCAAAAGTTTTGATATAATCGCAAAATTGTAAAGGTCGTGGTTGACATGGTCTTCTATGAGTTATTCAACTTAAGCAAAATATCACACAGGTCACTTCCGATTACGTTATAACATCATCGAATTTATAATTGAGTACTTCAGAAGCGCTTTGTCGCTACATATCTTATTAGTGGCGCTCAAATCAAAACAATTTAACCCCAAGTGAAAAAATCTTATTTCTTTAAAAGGTTGTATTTGTAGGCTGATACTTTCAATTTTGTCACGTGTATGAGAAATAGTTTAATTATCCAGGATAAGGATACCATGGTGCACGACAACACATATAGAAATGTGTTTGCTCGGATCAATCTTTTTCAGTTGAAGAAAATTTGTTTGTCCTTTTTCATTTTTTTTTATTAATCAATTAAATGTACAACCTCTATCCATGCAGACATGATTATTTTTAAACGTCCTTGTTGATGACTTGTTACTGCCTTATTGAGATATTGTAAATTAAGGATTAAAAATTAAAAAACAAAAACAAAAACAAAATAGGGAAATTGGTTAGGAACTCATTACCTTTCTCTTCGAATTCGCTAATCGTTCATCTCTCATCGGAACAGCTTCACCCGGAGTTTTCTTTATCCATATAATGTAACCTATTCTACTGTAGGTACAAGCTAGGGCCATTAATGGAATAAAATACTGAAGCAGCAAGATAACCAGACTATATACAGATCTGTTCATATCTCCTGTAAAAACCTCAATACACTGGCCTTTAGGACATTGATCTGTGTCGTTAGAATATAAAATTTTAGATGTTATGGCAGTCGGTAAAGGCACAGCAGCAGACATAATCCATACACATATCAGTACTAATACCACACCTTTATTGGTTATTTTTGGTCTAAGCGGATGTAAAATAGCTATGTATCTGTCAATACTCATCGCTAGCATTGTCAAAGCACTGGAAAATACAGCTACAACTTGAATATAAGTTCCTAGTGGGCATGTGAATGATCCGAACGGCCAGTAATGAAATATCAGATTTGCCATGATTGTTATGGGCAACATCAATGCTTTGATTATATCGCTAAAGGCAAGATTTAATAGAAATAAATTGGTAACACTGCGCATTCTGTGATCGTTAATTATAAGGTAGCACACAACGCCGTTTCCAAATATAGCCACAATTAGAACAACACTGTACATAATGAGTAGAAAGCTCTCCCACGGACCGATCTCAGATATACAAACATCGTCTATATCAATTACAGGATAAGATGTGTCTGTGCTGTTGTCCATGGTGTGATGTTCTATCGTTTCAGTACTTTTATCCTGAAGAAATATGAATAATTTGCAGTTAGTATGAAATAAATATATGATGGATATGATGAAGTACATTTCTTTTTACATGCGTAATTTACATTTTACAAGGAAGAGTTGTCATTTCATTGCAATCTGTTGTCAGCTAATATGCATGATTGGCCTTTCAGTATTAAGTAAACAAATGAAAAAAATAACCTCATGTAGATATATGTTTTAAAAAAACCAAACATTTAATTGATAACCGTATATTAAAGTTTTCCCTGTAGACAACGTACAATAACCGTATTTTATAGTTTCCCCTGTAGACAAGCGTACAATAACCGTATATTAAAGTTTTCCCCGTAGACAACGTACAATTAACGTATATTAAAGTTTACCCTGAAGACAAGCATACAATAACCGTATATTAAAGTTTTCCCTATAGAAAAGCTTACAATAACCGTATACTAAAATATTGCGATCGTTGTTTCTTGAACGATGAATTGTTCCGAGTATCATTTGAAATATTTTGCAACATTATTTTGGTTTTATCCGCTATTCAGCGTTTGTATTTGCTTTTGAAATTTCAAATTCATTGGCCTCGAGCATCACTGTAGAGACTTTAATTGTTGAAATGCGAATCTGGTCCAATAAAACTGGTTCCGTTAATGGTATTAAAACTACAAGATTTCTTCTCATGCAATATTTAGTACACTCACCAGACCACGCAGCACATACAATATTCATCAATATTATTGCATACACAGTACACTTCTGTTTTAGTGATATATTTATATATTAGTTGAATGAATTCGAGTCATAATTAATAACTGCAAATAAATCACGTGTTTACATATACATGTACATGGAATTTCATAAAAATTATCTACACACGGATTATTTTTCTAAAACATATAATTTGAAGATTCACGAAATTGTGTTCATTTCATTTTCATCATGCAGGATTAAAACAGGATAAAAGCTGTTCTGATACTAACACTCTATGTATTTAGTATATAATTTTCATTACGTTGTTGACTTAAGTACGAAACTTGTATCAGAAGTAAGTATATATACAGAGAAGAACAAGTACACACGAGTCCGAACATACTCCTACATCCGAACGTAACCTGCCGCATGTTGATGTGCAAGTTTCAAGTCAGGGACCTAAGTATAGGTTGTCGTTTATATATCATATTGCGTTTATCCACTTCGAGAAATGGTGTTGATGGCAGGTCTCTTTGTTAGTCACTTCTACTTTTATTCACACCTCGGGTGATTTAGAGATTGACAAATGGTATAGAAACTATTCTATTATTAAGATATTGAACCACTAATTTGATCCCGATCCGAAAGAAGTTAGTATATATTTCAATTAAATGAGTTCCTACGTATAGCAGTAACTTTTAAAATATTTAAACTATTTTGGTTATTTTTGGTATCGATTGAAACCTGAATGACTGGGGGTTATTGTAGAACCCTTGTTGAGTGATTATATTACATAATAAAAAAAAAAACGTATGAAATTGAAACAGAAGGGTTAGTTTCTCAGAAATGAAGTACCGGTTTTTGTACCTCCGAACTTCTGGGAACCAATGCAATTAAATGTATGTTGATTTTTCCAACAAGAGTAACCAGAGGATATTGTTTTGATAAGGGATTACAGTCATTTTTGTTGCTCTTAAGACATAAGAGCTCTGAATGCTTGAAATTGAAAAATATAACATAGAAAGCAATGGGGTTATTAATAAGTGGTTTTATTCCTATTACGTACCGGGTTTTCATTTGAATGAGACTTTATAATTGCATTGTATTGTTGGATTTCTGTCCCATATTCATGTGTATCAAAAAAGGATGCATTTCTTCTGTTGACTTATTTGATTACATGTTAATATTACAGCATAGGTTCTATGTACAAAATCAGCCAATATCCATGATGAAACTTCCGCAAACACGTTATTATAAATTATTTAGGCAACGGTAGTAACAATATAAATAGATTAAAGGAGACAACTAAACACTTGTTAGAAATTCAGGGGAACAGAAATGACAACACTTCGTCATAAAAGACTAGTTTGGCACTGCTACGTGTTATTGCCTATATTGTTATATTTGTTCATAAAGGATTGCGCAAGTAAAAAATATTCTTTTTAAATACTATCTTTTTTCATCAGTTATATTCATTTAATCGACAATTCGTTTAAATACTAAATACCAGTTATATTCGTTTTGATCACCATTTTGTTTGAATACTAAATATCAGTTATATTCATTTTAATCGCCAATTCGTTTGGTTTATACACACGTTCTCAGATATTGTCTTTGTTAGAAATATCAAACAAACCAGGATGGTTGATAAATGTACTTTAATGACTCTAATTGTGGAAATGATTCAACTTTGTGATTGACCAAAACACAGTAGGAAAACATTGTCTCTGGCTTAGAATAATGTTAATATCGTAAGCCTAATGTGGAGTTTCCGAAATTCTTTGAATTCTGCATAAAACGATGTATATGATTATACTGATCATTTGAGATTCAATATTGCCTCTATGATTTTTTTATTCAGACATGAATGTAGTTTCACATTAAAGTAAAAAACGTCAAAGAAAATGGAGACATTACAATGTCACAACTTGTCAAATTAATGAATTATCCAAAGATGAATATCTTACTTCAGTTCCTTGTATAGATATATACCACTGTTGTTCAAATATTTAAATAAAAAAGTCCCTTTGAAATGAATCTATAACGAATATTTCATATTCTTATTCCTGTCATCAAATCGCTGTTTGTCGTCAATATAGGAATGACACAGATTAAAAGATCTTGGAAATATATTTCCGGTTGCGAAAAATAAGATAAAAATCAGGCTTTCTACATCAATTTTATTTTCTAATTCTTGTACATATTCCATTTAACTGTCACGAATTCCATTGAAAATAAATGAATAATCTGTACAGTAAAAGTCTAGTCAAAATGTCTAAACAATTATACAAGTAGATTAAACGACTAAAGTCCTGCAAAGGCAATCTTGTCGGGAAATGCCGTCTGAAGTAAAAGATGATAAAATTTAATTTTTTAATATAAATATTGAGTCACTGATATAACTTGCAGGAATAAAAATGATTAAAAACAGTAAAAATGGTTGCCAAATTTTGCAAATCAGTAGCCTAAAATTTGGTTTTTTTTTTTTTTTTTTTGCTTATGGCTTTGAAAAATACTGACAGGACTTCTAAATGATATTACTGACGATTACAAAAACAGAAAATACGGTTAAGTTATGACGGATAGAAAAACGAATTTTATGAAATTATTCTTTTCATTTACATGTAATACAGCTGTCGTTGTCAGCTTTACAGCTATACGAAGTGACAACAGAAACAATCAAAGACATATAAAGGAAAATAAATAGAATTGAAACAAGTAGTTATAACAGAAATAAAAAGAAATTGCAATCGGAAAATAGGTAAAGATTGTTGCTGCAAAGAGGAACTTTTTTTTTTAACAAGGAACAGATTTCATGTATTCTTATATAATTTCTTGATGAATGTTTTGCAAAAGACAGAGGAACATGAATAAGGCCAAAGCACTTGTATGCAGAACTTGCTATTTTGACAATTACTGTATCACATCAAATGACGAACTGAAAATGAAAATCCAGCAAAAAAAAAAAAAAAACGATTGGTCTTACCTATTACGATAAAATAGTATTATAATTCTAATAAAAAAAGATATAATATTAATCTCATCAAGTATTATGCATAATTGAAAATAAATAGATTCCTTAACATTATCTACAACTTCAAAGAGTTTGTATTAAACTTTGCTTTAGTGAAATTCAGATTATTATCACTAAGATGCATTATTCACATATTGATAGCTCTTAAACATGAAGATATCGATCAAACATCAAAAGTAGGAACAACATCACAGTCAAAATAAAGACCACGAGATATACAGTAGCCACCAACACACCAATTAGCAAAAACAGGCCCTACTAAACCCGAACATGACTTACAAGTGTTTTAGAAAAGTGTGAAGTATATTAAAGAGAATCATGGCTTTCATTGATTGACTATTACACATCATTGGTACCATCAAAAAAATTTTTCAAAAATGTAGAAATAAACAATATTTTCGGAAAAAAATCCATAACCGAATCCATAAAAATAGTTGCTTTAACAGAAAAGAAAATGTTTTTAATTTGAAAAGACAAGTCAAAACAAAAAACAAAACGAAAACAAGCGTTTCTATGATTACAGCTCATACATATATGCATATAGAAAACCAAAAATCCTCAATCATTTATATGCTTCAACAGAACAAAAAAGAAAACTTACGCTGACGCCATTATAAGTTATATGGTTTGCTACTGACCCCCTACAGATACATAGAGGGTTAGTAAAATCCATAGAAGGTGAGGCCGTAGGCTGAGTCCCCTATAGATTTTATTAACCCTCTATGGATTCGTAGGGTGTCAGTAGTGAACCGTATAACGACTTTATCGCACGCAGGACTCTTCCTGCTGCGTTTTGTAGGATAATAAACAATGAAATACAACAACATCAATAGATGACGTCACCATTAACAGTAGACATGACGTCATGAACCCCCTATGAAATTTACGAACCTTCTACGGATCCATAGGGGTCACCACGTGACGGCGTTTAACCAATCACAACGTGATAATTTACCCGCGGTGCGATAACATGAATTGGTTAACTGTAATGGAATATCTTTGTCTCAGATGACGTCAGATATGATCAACTTGTCGCTATCACAATCCCATTCTCTTTTCAATAATGGTCACTACTTAATGCGAAAGTTTCGCAGAATTTTTACTTGCAAAATAAATAGGGATTTTATATAATTGTATATAGTTGTGTGTTTTGTAGAAATGATTTTATAGTCTTTCATAACTCTTTTTAGAGTGGCTATTGTTTTTTAAATGATACTGTGAATTTATCAATATGTGTATGAATATTTGTCAATATTGAGGCGAGACTTTAGTATTTGACAGGCTTTGTCTTGTATTTTTAATGAGTTACACTACGGGAGCTACAGTAATAACAATACTCAATTAATTAACCGTGGAAAGGAACAACGATATACCAGAATATTTTGTTTGAAATAATATACTAGTAGAAAATTAAAGATAAATGATAAAGGAAGAAATAAATAAATACAATGAAAAACAAATTAATAAAATTTATAAAACATTCTTAAACAGTTTTCCTGACAGTTTCTGACAGATTTAAAGAGAGGTTAGAACTAATTCCAACTGTATTTAATAGCCTTTCACAATTCCATCCGTTTTGGTATGGGTCTGTACCTAAGTATGATAATGGGCTGAAGAGAGAGGCGGAAGCTATCAAAGGGATATTCAAACTTATGAGTCGACGACAAACTGACAACGCCATGGCAAAATACGAAAAACGACTAAATACCAACCAACAGTATACAAAACATAACAGAAACTTAAGACTGAGGAACCCTATCAAAAGCCGGGGTTGATCTCAGTTGCTCTGGAAGGGTAAGCAGATCCTGCTTAACTTTTGGAACTCGTAATGTTGCTCATGAAAGTCCAAACTCTGTGATAAGTCTAACGGTGATGTCACATTCGAGAAAAATATGACGGGATTGTGCTTACGACAATTGCAGTATATCCGTCGTCATCAATGAAACAGATACAATCACGTTCAACCAACTCGTGATCCTTCAAAGGGATGACTCTAACTTCCTTGGTTTGTGTCCTTCAAAGGGATGACTCTAACTTCCTTGGTTTGTGTCCTTCAAAGGGATGACTCTAACTTCCTTGGTTTGTGTCCTTCAAAGGGATGACTCTAACTTCCTTGGTTTGAAAGCTTCCCTGTAATCAGCAACCAACTCTTGATCCTTCAAAGGGATGACTCTAACTTCCTTGGTTTGAAAGCTTCCTGTAATCAGCAACCAACTCTTGGTGGTGTCCTTCAAAGGATGACTCTAACTTCCTTGGTTTGAAAGCTTCCTGTAATCAGCAACCAACTCTTGGTGGTGTCCTTCAAAGGATGACTCTAACTTCCTTGGTTTGAAAGCTTCCTGTAATCAGCAACCAACTCTTGATCCTTCAAAGGGATGACTCTAACTTCCTTGGTTTGTGTCCTTCAAAGGGATGACTCTAACTTCCTTGGTTTGTGTCCTTCAAAGGGATGACTCTAACTTCCTTGGTTTGTGTCCTTCAAAGGGATGACTCTAACTTCCTTGGTTTGAAAGCTTCCCTGTAATCAGCAACCAACTCTTGGTGGTGTCCTTCAAAGGATGACTCTAACTTCCTTGGTTTGAAAGCTTCCTGTAATCAGCAACCAACTCTTGATGGTGTTCTTCAAAGGGATGACTCTAACTTCCTTGGTTTGAAAGCTTCCTGTAATCAGCAACCAACTCTTGGTGGTGTCCTTCAAAGGATGACTCTAACTTCCTTGGTTTGAAAGCTTCCTGTAATCAGCAACCAACTCTTGGTGGTGTCCTTCAAAGGATGACTCTAACTTCCTTGGTTTGAAAGCTTCCTGTAATCAGCAACCAACTCTTGGTGGTGTCCTTCAAAGGATGACTCTAACTTCCTTGGTTTGAAAGCTTCCTGTAATCAGCAACCAACTCTTGATGGTGTCCTTCAAAGGATGACTCTAACTTCCTTGGTTTGAAAGCTTCCTGTAATCAGCAACCAACTCTTGGTGGTGTCCTTCAAAGGATGACTCTAACTTCCTTGGTTTGAAAGCTTCCTGTAATCAGCAACCAACTCTTGGTGGTGTCCTTCAAAGGATGACTCTAACTTCCTTGGTTTGTGTCCTTCAAAGGATGACTCTAACTTCCTTGGTTTGAAAGCTTCCTGTAATCAGCAACCAACTCTTGATGGTGTCCTTCAAAGGGATGACTCTAACTTCCTTGGTTTGAAAGCTTCCCTGTAATCAGCAACTGTATATCAAGGAAGTCAAGATAGGTAATGCAAGCTCTGAAATATCGTATCAACTGGGAGATATATACTCCATATGCAGGCGCTGTTGGAATGTTTCCGCATAGAAATGGAAAATTCACAATTGGGGAGCTGAAATCTTCTCTTTCGTCGTAAAGTTTTGTTCTCAACCTACCCTCATTGTCAATTTCTAGATGCAAGTCAAGATATGAGAAAGACTTAACTGTATCTGTTGTATCCTTTATTCTAAGTTAGATGCGTTCAACATAGTTTTTAAACTTTGAATTATTTAGCCAGAGGACATCATTTATATAGCGGAACGTGAAGTTAAAGGATCATGCTAGCTTCTTTTCATTCTTCATAAGAAAGTCCTGTATAAAGTCTGCCTCGTATGAATAAAGGAACAAGAAAGAATTCTGAAATAAAAGTTCAAACATTTTTCGTCCGGTTTAAATGATTTCAGAAACAATCGACTATCAGTTCTCTACTTTTCAGTATAGTTACCATTATATTTTTTTGTTTATATATATATTACTCCCTGTTCATTCCTGAAGGTCTTAAGTGCTTGCAGATATTTTATTGATTGTATGTCTTTGTTTTGAAAAATTATTATTTCGTTGTTTTTTTTTTTATGTTAAGAATAATTGGATTCTGGACGTTAATCTGTCTTTCAACGATTATATATAACATATTTATTTTTAGCAATCACAGCATCATACCAATTTATAAAATAGCATTAGCACTAGTAACATAGACAGAACACTGTTTAACCAATTGTTACAACCGTTGATGAAAAGTAATTGTAAAGTCATGGTTCAGGGAAAATTCAAAAAAGTAAATATTCTATGATTTCATATTTGTGAATCACTGATACTCACTGTCTGGTTAAAGTTCAATTATGTTTTATTTCCGTACATGAATAATCATTATCGACAACGTTTCCTACAAAGTATCATGACAGTTCCTGCTTATGACCAATCTATTTATGCTTTGTTAGTTCTGTCAATACCAATCAATGATGCCAACAGCATGACTGGTCCAGTTGATCACCTTTTGTGTGTTAGTATTGTTTATAATAAACTTACACTTTTCAATCACATCCGTGATATTTTTCGAGTAGGTCATTGATTTTTTAACTGTCAGTAAATATGTCAAAAAAAGAAAAGAAAATGAGATTTGAAAAATGATTGAGAATGGAATAACTTAATTAAATCGACTTTTGGATGTCGATTCAATTTCATGTTTAAATATACAATTGTAATAAACAATAAGACGTGTTAATATTAATTTCGTATCGGAAGTTTTAATCAAATTTCATGGTTGTTTTTGTAATTTGTTGTACAAATACCATTTGAAACATGCGGACTAGAGATATTGTTACTTTGGGATGCCATTAATATAGATTGAACAATTCATGAAAGTACGAACGGTTTAGGATGGACAATAGAAACAGAAATGAATTGCTTTATACCCGCCAAATATAATGAAGGCAAATTCCTTATCGTGTAATAAGTTTACAATCCTAAAATTTATTGGACAATTCTACTTGTAGTATTGAGTAACTAATGGACACAAATAAGCCGCCTACAACCTCAAGCTATTCAAATCATTCATGAAAGGTTATATTTGAAATGACTTTCAGATAAACAACATCTCCTTCAATTCATCTGAAGGCTGATATAGCAAAAAAAAAAGAAATTGTATGGTCACATATGTATTTCATCTATTTACTACTATTATTTTACTTTAAGTTCCAACTTCAAACTTCCACTGATGTCTAAGCTTATATAAACTTTTGTATTGTATTAATAGATTTTAATTGTGTGCACGCTTAAATTCATTTACTGTCGCCTCAACGTTGATTTTGTTTTGATCATTTCGTAAAAATGTAGAAATCTCAGACTGGCTTGAGACTTTGACAAACACATACTTTGCATTGAAAAACTTATTTATACCATTCTAAGATATTAACAATAATTTTGTTCTAAAATACTAAATTTACATTTCAGAGAATGCAAATATGACATACAACATTGTTTGTTGAATTAAGTGAGGTATTCCTGTCTATCCTTTTTGTTTTAATGTAAAAATAAAAATATATTGGTTCTAGTCTAGTAATTGCTTAGTTTAAATGAAGGTATATTATAGTAAGCATCATTATTTTTTATTCTCAAAAGTACAATCACATATAATGTAATGTAGTCCGCATGAATGGTAATAGTATTACAATTAACTCTAACAAGCTTACTTCTTCAACAGTTGTTTTATGTCTCATCATACTCATATTTCTTATTTTGAAAGTTTGATGTTGATAGAGATATTTGAGACTTTCTGATTGATTGATTGATTGGTAGTTGGTGTTTAACGCCACTTTCAGCACTATTGGCTACATTGTGGCGGCCAGTTTTTATTGGCGGAGGAAGCGGGAGTGCCCGTAGAGAACAAGCCACTTTCTGTCTAATTTATTCATTTGGCAGGATTTATAGCTTGATATTTGGTGAAACAAAACTTTCCATAGTGGAAGACTGTATGTATATTACCATCTAGAACTCTTATTTAATTTTTGTTGTTTGGTTACTGTCTCATAAACTTTTCGATCACAAATCTTCTTTTATTCGTGAATATCTTCACTCCATCGGAACGTTTGTCAGTAAGATGTTTACAATTTTTAAATATAAGAACGTGTCTGAACTATACAAATGTTACAATAAATACAACGAAGATATTATCAGAACTATACAAATGTCACAATAAGTACAACAAAGACATTATAAGAACTATACAAATGTCACAATAAAAGCAACACAGACATTTTCAGATTCCCGGAAATCAAACAGATGCCAGTCTTATCGAACAGTATTGTTTTTTTTAAATATACAATATTAGGTCAAAGAATTCGTATAATATTAAGGATCCAAATATACTAATTCTTAAAAATTTAACTGAAGTTCATCTAAAAGTATAGAAATATATGTATCATTTCAAATTAGGAAATCCACTGGATGTAAAGCAAAAACAACCAATCAATCAAGCAAATTGTGAATTTAATGCATAGAGAATTGTTTTCCTATTTACTTGCAAATTCGCTGATAAATATACGTTATAAAAGAGAGGCGAAGGATACCAAAGGTACATTCAAACTCATAAGTCGAAAATAAATAGACAACGCCATTGCTAAAAAGAAAAAGACAAACAGACAAACAACAGTACACAAAACACAATATAGAAAACCAAAGACTGAGCAACACGAACCCCACCAAAAACTGTGGTTTGTAAAATTTTTCTATTTTTTACTATTATAATTCTTGATTTTAACTTATTTTGCAGAATTAACAAAGGGTGAACAGCCGACAACATAAGACTTAAAGTGTAAGAAACAATGGTTTCTCAATCAGCTGATGGTGAACCGGGTGTATTATTTCGGCCACTACAAGAAGTCTTTGGTAAAGTATTATATAGTGATGTTTTTACCTATCTGTTTCGATGTGCTGTTATTACAATAACATTTCTTTACGAATTGCATATCTACTAATTCTTTAATGTGATTTGCCCGTTAGAATTTTCCCTTGGTTTACATCTGGATCAAACATGTTGCCAACTACTTTTGTAACATATGTAAACTGTCGATTTCAATAGGATAGATTCATGCGCGATACACATGGATGGAAATATTGGATGGCGTTCTAAGAAAGTTGAAATTGAAAGAAAATAAATGCTTGAGTTGAGAATTGTAAGGTTTACTTATATTTTTCTAGAGGTTAACTGGGCGTCTAACTCACAAGCTTTACATAAAAGACCTTTGAACTTCTTTTTTTAAGTACATGTATATGCTTTTTAAAGTTAGGTTTTGATTTGGTTTGTAAGAAATCCCGTTCCTGGTTGCATGTATCTCTTGGTGTAATCTTTTTATACACATATAACTTTTGAAACATGTAATGAAATAAAATAGAATATTTCGATATCTTGTGTTGAAGCACGCGTTATAAAAGACCACGTATTCAGGTAAAAACAATATATGAACGGAATCATGACATTTGTGATGTTTTATTTTATCTCATACGACAAACGTTCACAGCAATAAACGTATCTTGTTAAACAATTTTCAATATAATCTATAATGCCTCATTTTTGTTCAACCGGAGAAAAATTGTCAGCGAAGGAGTTTTTAATTTGATTCTTTGTAGAATCCTCTTATTATTACTATCTTTGAAATCTCATTTGAATTAATAGGATATTTGTTTTCTGTGGAAATTACATCTTTCTTCTGATTTATAGAGAGAAGTCGATATACGTATTTACTTTGTAAAATATATATCTTCCTAAAAATCTCGATTCTTCAGTGTAGGTTTTCATCCTTAGCAGCAAATACAGAAGTCTATATTTTGTATGGACCACTTTTTCCTTCTCCATACTTATCTTTTTAATTAAATGTCTTTCTTTATATTCTAATAACGACATAAAAGTTTCTGTAATGGCCACTTAAAGGTTTTCAGGGTTGCATTAATGACGATTTGATGTTATCTGAATTATTTTATCAAACGATTGATTAAGCATCGCACATTCATAAAAGAAGCAAAATAAAAACGCATCCATGTGATGTCATTTTGACGTCAATCGAATATATATATTACATCACGCAAGATTGCAGATGACATTGAAATTAGTGTAATGATTTATTGTCTGAATGTGAATGTTTTCGATTTAAAGGAAATATTGGATAAAGTTAGTTCTTTTATAGCTATTGCTTGAATCACATTTATAGATGATAAGAGCCCAAAATATCTCTGCGCTTTTGTTATAGGACAAAACATGTGATGTCTTTAAAGCTATAACAGTGTTGTTGAGCTTTAATTTCATTGACGCATACTCCATATCTCATTTCATTTATTTATAGACGACTAATACATGTGTTTCATTACGTATACTGCACTGCGTCAGATAAATTGTAGTTAATTTGCATTATAATCTATTAAATCGATAAAGATATATATTTCCGTTGAAGAAAATATATCATTTAATTTTAGATTTATCATTATGCATACTTCACTACTAAGTTCGTATTTCACTCCCAAAAGTAGTCCACATATATTAAATTTCAATAAAGACATGGCTATAATTGTTAACTTTTTTCTGCATTGTGACTTGGATGGAGCGTTGTCTCATTGGCACTCATACCACATCTTCTTATTTATATGGACAGTCAAATCTTAATAATTTCAAATTTTGAAAAACTTGTTCGTGTACCATTCAGAGCCTTTGGTCCTTTAATTCAATTTAATAAATAGGAATAAAAGGAGATGTAGGGTAAAAGTCAACGAGCTAGTAACCCAACAACACAAATAACCAAAAGATACCATTTAGGCACAATTATAGAAATTTATTTTTGTTAAGTTTAATTACGTTGCTAACATTCGGGGCATTTGGAAAAATTTCGAATTTATATAATACATGTAGTTGTAAGTAGTAAATTTTGTATTCGCTTTGATGTCATTCAAAGTTTACCTGGTAATGGGTTGTATATTATCTTTTTTTTCAAGTTGGCCTTTACAGCCCACCTGATTGACATTTATCTCAAGCTGAAGCTTATTCGGTTATCTGTAATTTCATAAATAATGTACGTTGTTAAATATTGTTTTGTTGAAGAAAATTATCTTTTGTAGACGACGCGACACTGACAACAACTGCCGCAATTAACATCACCGTAAGATAATTCGACACAAGTTAGTAGGGCATATTTGTTCCCGTATTAATGAATAAAATGCTTAAGCTAACTATAAAGCCAGGTTTAACCCACCATTTTCTTCGAAAAATTCCTGTACCAAGAATATGATAGTTGTTTTCCATTCGTTCTGTTGGTTGATAAAGCCTATAACGTTTGATTTTGTCAGTTTTTATGGACTTTCAAATTTTGAATTTAACTTGGTTTCCGGTAACTTTGTTATACTTTTTTAATTTAAAGTCTTTTAGTCCATTTGAGGTGAAATTAATAAAATAATGTACATACTTTTTGTGTGACTTTTCTCCATATTAGTAATTTAATTTATAGGTATAAGCTCATCGTTACAAATCACACAATGAACCTAAGTTGTATGCCAAATACATGTAATATCTAAATAAACTCATATAGATACCAGGATAAAAAATGTGTGCGCCAGACGCGCTTTTCCTCTACAAAAGACTCATCAGTGACGCTCGAATCAAAAAAGTTAAAAAGGCCAAATACAGTACGAAGTTGAACAGCACATCTCTTCATTTTATTTCTTTTTAAGGATTGTTCTATAATCACCTTTATTGTATATTGTATGAACTTTAAAATGTCAATTATAATGTTTAGAGCCTCGCAGATGCAATTTTTATTGATTATTATAATTGTTTACATGTTTACTGCTTTTATTTGCTTATCATTGAATGGAAATTTAATAGGTTATATTTCAATTGTATGTAAAGCTATGACCGAATGGTCTTCATTGTCTGTATTAATAAAGTGTGCGACCATAAAATCAGAATATATCAGATCACTCTTCTAATAGGAGGTGATTTGTTTAAAAACTTAAAGAATTCAATATCAGATAGTCGGAACTGCTACAATGTTTAACACAAGCACTGTCGTCATTCCAGGTACAATGAATCAAAAGCAGCATAAAAGTCCTTCAAATTACTGTCTAAAATAGAAACTTAATTAGTTTGCACCAATTAAACATTGAAAATGTCAGAAACAAACTTAAGAACCGTTCTTATAAATATTACATTTGCTATCCTGTAAAGTATAAACTCCAATAAATCCAAGGCTTTGGTTGGATACGAGTCATTAAATTCTTAGTTTTATAGTTGTGTCTCTTTATTTTAACTGATATCTTTTCAATGCACTGCTCCGATTTATATTTTTATAGACACAGAGATTTATAGTAATATGAAGAACATTATGCTACTTCTCATTCATTGTACAGTTGTACATGCAATTATGGCAATGATTTGTGTAAAACGTTGTACCAGTTCTCATTATCTGATACTGATTTCTTTTAAGTTTTTAAACAAATTACCACCTGAACGAAGCATGATATGACACATTATAATTAAATGCTCACCACTTTACTTTTTATATTTGCAATAATTTTAGTCATATCCGTTAATTTTCATGAATTAAAGAGAGAATACCTCTGAAGTTGTTACTTGATCAAACTAGTATAGTAAAATCGCATCTATGTTTAGCTAATGTACACGTATTTATTATTACATCCAAAAATATAAAAGAAGCGGTAAAAATATAGAATAAAGGCCAGTTTGAATGTAAATATGTCTGAATAAGTCGACCTGGATTTTATTGTGGTTCCATATTCTTAAAAAAAAGAAATGCAAAAAAAAACATGCTAAAATATACTAGTAGTAAAATGGACTGCAGAAGTGTTGTGATAAAGTCTGTTTAAGACAATTACATGCGTCAGATAAAAATTCTAAGAAAATAGATAACATCTGAGAACCCATCTTTATAACAGATTTTTGTTGAAATTGAAGGTTTCGGCTTCCAAAAGACTTATGATTAACTTGTTTACAGTCTCTGTTTGCAAAACGAACTCTCCGTTTACAGAAGTTTCATTTTTTATTCAACAGTATTATTAAGAATGGGGAAAAACAAATGTATTAAATTCCGAGGTTGTATAAAACACGAAGTAACAAATCACTTGTAAAACAAAAAGGAAAACATTGTGGAACAACTGAAAATGACTTGATGCAATCACTTTTTTACTGGAAAGTGGTGGGTTAAGGTAGTTTTTATGGTATCAAAACCTACTCGGGTATGATAATTTCCCAATGCTGTGTCAGTTCAAGCTACGAAGGCAAACAAAACGTAAATCCAGGCCGCCTGATAATACAGACCATGCAAGTCGGATAAATATCGCTCGTCCGTCTGTAAAGGACTGTGTTTATTCATACATATCGATCAAATTTAGACTTCCATAAAAAGACATTTTACATAGATTTTCTGTAGTTTTTTTAAAGTATATCGCGATGAATGCGGAATATCTTGTTGCAATACTTTTTCCATATATGCAATTAGTTGAAAAAAGTAATGCTTGAGAAAATTCATGTTCTTTTTAACAAAATTAACCGTATCGTTGCATCAATGTTAATTCGTAAACAGAAAGGTTCGAACTTACAAATAAATCATTCTTTTGTTTCATCCTTAAAAGGAATAGTCGTATAAATGTTAGATATGGTTAATGATTTGTCAGTTAAAAGGCCAAATGAAAGATAGGAGCTTCAAACAAATGTTGAGATGTCGTCATCAATTTTATTGGCGAAACATGAAGTATTTTTTTTTATTTTAACGTGCTGGAGATTTTTCTCATTATATAGACATACATACATCAAACTGATCACACATACGTTTTAAGTATTGGCGTTCTAATGAATCAAATATTGTTTACGCATACAATTCATTTAAATTAAACTAATTTCAATGTACGGTAATTTTAAGTACATGCAATAAAAATGATTGTATGAAAAATATGATATCTAAACATGTGTAAAGCTCAGTTCAGTTCAGTTCAGTTTCTTGTATGTTCCTCCATTGATTGTGGAGCACTATCCATAGGGTATAATTGTAGCAACTATATACACCTCAAAACATTAGGGAACATATAAACTTATGAACATGCAAATGAATAAAGGCAATATCATTAATTAATTCATTGGATATTCATTACAGTTTTAAACCATAAAATTAACTAATCACAATGTGCTGAGGTGTAAGAAAAAGTTATGTAGGAACTGAATATATTTACCAGTAAAATTTGAAATTTGAAAGTTTAAATTAGTTTTAAATTTAAAATTCTATTGGTTAGTTTAAGATGCTATTCTTACATCAGAATTTATAATGAAAAGATTAAAGGGGTGTTATGTAAATGGGTTAGGGTTTAGAACAATTCAACGTATATACATAAGTGTTCCTTCGCAATTTAAAATTACCTATTTTATAGAAATTGTCATTATTCTTTAAAAGGTACTTTATATATCTTAAAACTTTGAAGAAGCTAAAGAGCATATCTGTAGTTATTGATTGCTTTGACGCTTTTGGTTTAAACATGGAAGTAAAATGAAAAGGAATAACAACGATTAATTAGCATGTATTAATGACCTGCAGAGCTCTGTACTAAAGTCATTAAAAGAAAGGCGGAAGATACCAAAGGACATTCAAACTCATAAGTCGATAACAAACTGACAACACCATGCCAAATAAAAAAAAGAAAGACAGTCAACAATACACAACATAGGAAAAACTAAAGACTGTACAACGCAAACCCCCACCAAAAGTTGGGGTTAGAAATAATTTATGACTACATTGACTTTCCCCTCTTAACAGTAGGGTATGTCTTAATGAGGTTTTAAAATAATAAGAACGTGATATACATGTATTTTCTTACTGCTGACGTAGAATTCAATTTATCCTGCAACCAGCCTTATATTGTACAAATAACAGGTACACAAATAAAGTTTTGCTTTATTTGTACTTGTACAAATAAAGTCTCCTGTTTCCCACTTCCATGTTGAGCAAGCAGTCATGTGGATATTTCTTTTACGTACCAGTTCATTTTGGGGCCCTCTTCGCGGTCCGCGTTTACACTTTGTCGATTTCTTTGAAAAGTTAGAGACCATGATTTAGATTTTAATAACTAAAGCTTCAAGTGTTTGGAGTAAATTTCAGATAAAAATATGTACATTGTCGGAAAATATAAAATTTATTTGTACTCGCTGCGAAACAGGAGAAAAGCTCGGCAAGCCTCGCTTTTCGCCCTGTTTCTAAAGCTCATACAAATAAATTTTATATTTTCCGACAATGTACATATATTGTATATGTAGATTGCGACATCTTAAACAACAAACGTAATTTCGTACGCGTTATCTATTTTTTGGGTGTGAGAAGAATTGCGTAAAACGTGGTCTTTGAAAAGAGAAATTCGGCTTGTAAATCGACTATTTCTATTTTGATATCTGGATAGTCATATTTTAGACCAACAAGTTACAAATTTTATAACGAGATCATTTATTTGAATGTTTGATACCCTTTTCATATAATATTAGCTTTGTTACCATATAAAATCAATTTGTATGTAAAAGGAATTTTGATGACGCATTCACAACTGGTGATCGAATAAAATGTTATCCAACAAAACAAAATTTAAGTAATCTTAATTTAAAAACAAATCAATTTGAATATATATGAAAATGTTTTCGAAGTTTTGTCATATCAAAACAATAAAATAACGTCAAAAGATCCATTCAGTTTTAACTCAGCAAGCACAAAATTGCTAGCGTGATTTTCCTGTCAAATGGAACATATTCTATTTTATAATTGAGATGAACTCGTTAATACTATTAATGTTTAGAAGACGATGCAGTGATTTTTGCTGTTTTTTCGTCCAGAGGAAAGTAGCTGCAGTAGAACAATGGCTAGCTGGCTACATGATCGATTCACGTCAATGGAAAATTGACAACTTAAATAGAGGTTTTATTGATTCTGATTTAGCAGCGTTTTAATAAGAAATAATCTACATCGAATGACATGGGCATCCAAATATAATGTCTTGTATAATCTTGTACCTAAGGCAATTATCTGTCGAAATGAGATTGCCACGTTTGAATGTTGCCAAATTATAGACATTTCTGTCAGCTGCAGTCATTTAAGGTCTGCTTATGGGTTTCATGATCTGCCAGCTATAGCAAATGAACTTAATTACACATTTATTTCAAATATTTACTGTCAGGAAACAGGAAAATTGAAAAAATGTTCTTTGTCCATAGGCAACTAGTGGATACTATGTTAAGGAATAAGCGAATTGTTCAAGAACTTATCGTCCCATTTAAAAGTATCTTATTCAGGTTTAGAGTTCGTTTGTCATACAAACAAAAATTTAACAATTCCAGAATATTGATTAAAATCCTTTGTATAATTTCATTATTTAAGGGTCAATTACAGATCCCCTTTACATGAGCATACGAGATCATGAATAGGGAATACATATATTGAATGAATAAATAAACATGAGAGGTTTACTTCAATGAAACAGCAATCCAATGAAATGAGGGATATAACTTACATGTAAATGAATGGTTAAATAATAGTTGATTTAAGTTAAAGCAGTACAAGAAGCGAATTGTTGGTCTCAGGAAACTAGAGTCTTTAGAATAATTTTTTCCACGTCTCTTAGATGCCAAAAAGTATAATAAAAATACCGAACTCCAAGGCAAATTCAAAACGAGGAAGTCCATTAAATCTGACAAAATCAAAAATCTAGCAATCAACGGAACAAGTGAAAAACAACTGCTATATTCCTGACTTGGTACAGCCATTTTTCGAAGAAAATGGTGGGTTAAACCTTGTTTTATAGCTATCTAAACCTCTCACTTGTATGCCAGTTGTTTATAGTTACGTTATATTGACAAAATTGGATGAGCAACCTAAACAGACATGATAGGTTAATGTGACCATAATTGGGATCCAGCAGCCAAAACTGTATAAACATACATCACAGACATGCAACACAACTGACTAAAAAATTCAAACAAACATACAAATTAATCTAACAAAGACAATTTAAAGTGCCCTTGTTTCTATCATCTTCATCGAAAGGTTCTCTTTTATTCATATCATTTTTAAATATGTTTGCACATTACAACATTACGATGCTTGCCAGTATTATTTACCGATAGGTTTAACACTATTTCTGGTTTCCAATATTGAAACATGATAGGATCTTTACGGAAGCTAATTACGCGCTTATAGTTGGATTAATGTGAGGCTCTCTGCGTCATGTAAGACAACCTAGGTCATTATGGAATTATAGGAAACCTTATCAATTAAGTATCAAACATTTTGATAAATTGAAAGACTTAATGAGAAAATAATTACTGGTAAAAGTAGAATGTTGTTTTTCACTTTGAGGCGATGACAAATCCATGTTCCTATTTATCAAAGTTGGCATTCATGAAAGAGCACGAACTGTTGCTTAAATTGATTTCAACGCTTCTATTACAAAAAAAAAATAAAAATTCTAAAAGCAATTTTATTATCTGATTTAATACAATTTAATGCACAATCCATTATTTTCATAGGTTTCTTATTTAGTAATTATGATATATATTGATCGAACCGAAACCAACTAACTATAAATAAACAATGGAACGTAAGCACATCAAACAGATGCCCTCCGAACACTGCCAGAAACAGGATAACACGATCTTAATGGGAGCATTACAATGGATTTACTATGTAAGTTTGTTATCGACAAGAAACCTCTTTTTACCGAATACAGGCTAACGTGAACTTGATTTCATGGTAGGCACATGAAGTAAAATTGTACAAGCTTATGATTCTACGGCTTGCCAAATTATAAGGAGCTACTCCAAAGCGAATAGATTATTATCCGGAACCCCTGCTTTTAGATGGACGGACAAATTGGCACCTTATTGGTTTGGTTTTGTTCGGAGATCGCAATCAATCAGATAGAAATGTACTGAATATTTTTCTCATGATTTATCCTTCAGAAAAAAGACAAACCTTGTTTCCAACAAAGATATATAGAACCATCTTGCATAATAATTTTCAATTTCAAATTATTTGTCAAACTCGTCAGAAGTATCTTCAGAATCTGATGACAAATCATAATATCAATGATCACTTTCAAAATTATGTTGAATAAGTCTCGTCTGTTCAGTATTGTAATTGTGTACATCCGTTAAACTTTCAGATAACAATTCCCATGTTGTATAATTGGACATACAAACATCTGCTTTAAATTAGTTAGTTATATACATACCATATTTCACTATAACTGAAACGACACAACAACCTTCATACGGTTATTTCCACTTTGATGCGTTTGCTTATTAGGTTAAGAGTTATTTACTGTGTAGACAATTTTCTAACAAATGTCATAAATTTTCATTCTTCGTCCAGTCCTAATGACCAAATTATGTAAATGATTCCAATTACTTCACCAGTGGCATCAAATAAGGACATACATCTGATATCTTAACTTTTTATTCTGATTTATTTATTGAATGTTAAGTTTCGAATTAGCTACCGAAAATAAAACGATCTGAAAGATTTTTTTCCGACTATTAAGTTGAAGGAAGGTGAACGAACGACTTTGTAGTTAATTAAATATCTGTAATTGGAAATGAAAGTCTGAGATATCTGTAGATAAAACGGTCTTGTTGTATGATACAACATTTGTCATGTCTGCTCAATGAATATATCACGCCAATTAAAGGAAATTGAAAATATAAGACCAGAATCCTTATGCAAACAATGAACAGTATGGTAACTAATGATATAACCATTTTCATTTACAGAATCATTATTTGGCTCTAAGATTAAGATGTGACTTTGGATTTATAAAATAAGTACTTGCACAATTTGAAATCATCCAGAATTCATGTTATTTACTGACTTCAGGTATTTTATTTTCTGAAAATTTGCAGTTTTATGTATATAAAAAAAGAGTGCTCTTCTTATATTTTTTTTTGGGGAGGGAGGGTCTAGAATGCTCTTTAACATTGTGAATGATTTGGACTTCCAACTGTTTACTTTCGATATTCGAGAACCATTGATGAATGTGACATATGTAGACAAAACGATCGTCTGGCATACCAACTCACCAACTCATCAGTCTGGTATCTTTGATGAATTTGTATATGGTTAAATAGCATGTTCGTTCTTTTGGGGTAGTATTCTCAAGACAGTATACTGTTACGTAAAATAATGACTATCTCTTTAGGAGCTGACTGTACATGCTGAAAGTAGGGATTTATGAATGAAATTATTCTATTTTCCCATGTGTTGATATGCAATTAAATGATATAGATTTAAGTGTGCATGGCCAAAAGTTTAAAAAAAAACGAAATATATGCATGGTAAATAAACTCATCAAAGACGTTTGATATCATAAACAAGCAAAACACAGAGCAGTTAGAACTAAGATCACCTTAGCGTGAGATACTTGTAGTTGCAAGTTAAGTTTGAATACATTTACAGAATTTATGAACTAAATATGAATCATTTAAACCATGTTTGGGTTATATTGAATACAAAAAAAACTTGCTCAAGGGGTTCAATTTTTAATATGCTTTGCTAGTATTGCTTCGTTTTTCGGGATAAACAGTTACAAATGAAACATTAATATTTATGATTAAGATAAAAACTTGCTTTTTTGTAGCAAGACCAACCAGTAAAAATGTGTTATTTTCAATGATTTTTATCTTTCTTCATTTCAATGTGATCACGTAGCAACTCGGAAAGATAGTTATCTTAAAGCAACAAATAAATCTAACAGCTGCATGCGTATTGTCCAAGAAATAAACAAATCAATTTAACGTGAAATTATTCACAGTAGCTTCGTCAAAGTAATTTTACTTGTACACAGATCACTATAAAAGAGTTTTAATTAAACCATAAAACTTCTGTATGTCTGTGCAGAATATCTCTATGATTATTACAACATTCAGATAAAAGAATGCTATCTGCGAGAAGCTACGTTAAGCTCGATTTCTTTAGAATTTTTTAATACGCTATCACCTAGAATTGTCTTAACTATAGCAAAGTTTTATTCGTTTGTAATACCTATAATTTTTTCAAGATGGTTGGGGTTTTTCTAGATTAATTTTATTATGAGAAATAGAAGTTAAATTACTGAAAAATAGTTTTTATAATTATTGGTACATTTTACTCATTTACAAATTATACAATATGATCTTCTGTGTTAGAATCAGAGTTTACCGAAAATCAAACATGCGTGTGATTTCATTGTGTATGAAACGATTTTGCTCGATGACTCCACGCTAAGGAAAATAAGTTAAAGCGAGATTTATTTTTTATAGCGAAAGCGTAAAGACGTAGCCGGCGATGGCGAAGCCTTCTCGGACGAAGTGTGTTCATAAAGGAATTTGTGTTTAAAAAAACAATGGAGGAGCACGATTGGCTTACCCTTCCGGAGCACCTGGTTTTTGGTTGGGGTTTTTTTTTTTTTTTTGTTCTATTTTGTGTTTTGTATACTGTTGTTTGTCTTTGGATTGTTAAATGTTTTTTTACTATGGCATTGCCAGTCTGTGTTCGTCAAATGAGTTTGAATGTCCCTTTGGTATCTTTCGCTTCTCTTTTTAAGATATTAAACACTCTACTTATAATTTCACTACTTCTTATATGACTCTACCACATAGTCTTAGCAAACAGAATTGTTGCTTCTGAATAATTTGGTCTTCCAATAAATCTGAGCGTAAACATGTCTGCTGCATCTTTATGCACGTGTTTGTGGTTACGTCTTTGATTACAATACTCATTACGACACATCCTTGAAACTTCACAAACAGATTGCACACATATTAACGCTGTGCATCTGCTATTATGGAATTTTGTTATGCAAAATTATTTATGGAATAGTTTTAAGAAGGTTTTCTATTTTTCCAGACTTGAGAACTTAGTCATTTTACAGCAACATTTTCAAAATAACAGTACCAATGTTGTCTAACCAACGCCTCCTTTAGATTTCAACTTTGATCCCTGAAAGTTCACGGAACGTTTACAAATCTAATGAGGTAGTGCACCTTTTATTGTGGATTTGTTTACAACGTTTCAAGTATTTTCCCCATTTTTTAATTCCTCACAATGATATGTTCATTTTAGACCAACGCGCGAACAATTGTCGAGTAAAATGAAAATAAATCTAAATTTAAAATACGTTTATATGTTAGAAATAGTCCTTCTTGGATTTCCGTGTCGTTACTAAAAACAATATCTTGCAGAGATTTCATTATTTTCCCTTATAGTGGAAGTCATTTCAAGATATCTATTATTGTACAAGGACCATACAACCATTTCCAACGACATTTCTGTAAAATGATTTGTCTGACTAATGGAACCAATATACAATGTAGTTTTATGTGGTCGAAATACTTTATTCTACGTGATGTGAATGTGAAATTTAATAAAAACCTTTCATAATTTACAATAAAGATAAATGTTCTTAATTTGTCTATCCTCAATATTGTAAAGTAGCGTCGGTACTTATATTGTTTTATGGAAGATAGCAATCGAGTAAAACTGTACATTTCAAACGTCATATTAATTAAGAAATGGACAATAGTTGATTGTCTGATTTCAACCTAACGATTGACTGGGTTAAAGAAATATGGTCACTTGAACCTCTCCTATCTAGCAGTCAAATCGATCATAAAGAGGTTACTCTGTTTTGGCTTTGCGGGATGTATAAATACGCAGTACGTCCAGTCAGAATGAGGATGTTGAATTCACAGTGTGTTACCTCTTATATAAAGAACAGAGGTGTTTGGTATAAGTCAATGAGATAGCAATTCAACTACACCATTTAAACAAAATGAGAATATCAAAAGGTCAACATAATGTTTAGTCTGCTTTGATAGGTAAATAGTAAAATAACAAAAATACCGAACTCAAATTAAAATTCAAAACGGAAAGTCCTTTTAATCAAATGGCAAAATCAAAAACGAATTGAAAACAACTGTCATATTCCTGACTTGGTACAGACATTTCCTTATGTAGAAAATTGTGGATTAAAATACTGTGGTATACGACAATGAGAAATAGACCCAACAGAAGAGTAAAACCAGACAAAACATCTAAAGGATAACATAGTGTTCAGTAATAGGCAAACATCTAAAGGATAACAGTGTTCAGCAATAGGTAAACATCTAAAGGATAACATACAGTGTTCAGCAATAGGCAAACATCTAAAGGATAACATACAGTGTTCAGCAATAGGCAAACATCTAAAGGATAACATACAGTGTTCAGTAATAGGCGGCAAACATCTAAAGGATAACATACAGTGTTCAGCAATAGGCAAACATCTAAAGGATAGCATACAGTGTTCAGCAATAGGTAAACGTCTAAAGGATAACATACAGTGTTCAGCAATAGGCAAACATCTAAAGGATAACATACAGTGTTCAGCAATAGGCAAACATCTAAAGGATAACATACAGTGTTCAGCAATAGGCAAACATCTAAAGGATAACATACAGTGTTCAGTAATAGGCAAACATCTAAAGGATAACATACAGTGTTCAGTAATAGGCAAACATCTAAAGGATAACATACAGTGTTCAGTAATAGGCAAACATCTAAAGGATAACATACAGTGTTCAGCAATAGGCAAACATCTAAAGGATAACATACAGTGTTTAGCAATAGGCAAACATCTAAAGGATAACATACAGTGTTCAGTAATAGGCAAACATCTAAAGGATAACATGCAGTGTTCAGTAATAGGTAAACATCTAAAGGATAACATACAGTGTTCAGCAATAGACAAACATCTAAAGGATAACATACAGTGTTCAGTAATAGGCAAACATCTAAAGGATAACAGTGTTCAGCAATAGGTAAACATCTAAAGGATAACATACAGTGTTCAGCAATAGGCAAAGATCTAAAGGATAACATACAGTGTTCAGCAATAGGTAAACGTCTAAAGGATAACATACAGTGTTCAGCAATAGGTAAACGTCTAAAGGATAACATACAGTGTTCAGCAATAGGTAAACATCTAAAGGATAACATACAGTGTTCAGCAATAGGCAAACATCTAAAGGATAACATACAGTGTTCAACAAAAGAGTAAAACCAGGCAAAACATCTGAAGGATAACATACAGTGTTCAGCAATAGGTAAACATCTAAAGGATAACATACAGTGTTCAACAAAAGAGTAAAACCAGGCAAAACATCTGAAGGATATACAGTGTTCAGCAATAGGTAAACATCTAAAGGATAACATACAGTGTTCAGCAATAGGCAAACATCTAAAGGATAACATACAGTGTTCAGCAATAGGTAAACATCTAAAGGATAACATACAGTGTTCAGCAATAGGCAAACATCTAACGGATAACATACAGTGTTCAGCAATAGGTAAACGTCTAAAGGATAACATACAGTGTTCAGCAATAGGTAAACGTCTAATTGATAAGATACAGTGTTCAGCAATAGGTAAACATCTAAATGATAACATACAGTGTTCAGCAATAGACAAATATCTAAAGGATAACATACAGTGTTCAGCAATAGGCAAACATCTAAAGGATAACATACAGTGTTCAACAAAAGAGTAAAACCAGGCAAAACATCTCAAGGATACATGTAACATACATTGTTCAACAATAGGCAAACATTTATACAATGTTTCAAGCTATCAATCGTCCGAGTATACACAATTGTAAATTTCTTTTACAGAGACTATCGAAGTTCTTTCATTAATATCAAATGTTATTGTACATTTTAGCGGTTCTGCAATAGCGATTTGGATTTTGATGTGTGTTATATAGTAAGTATTAGAAAACTGAATCCTGGATTTAGATACCAAAATTCCAATTTGCAACTTCAATTAACAGTCTTTAGTTTTCTATGTTGTGTTTTGTGTACTTTGTTTAAAAAAATAAGAAGATGTGGTATAATTGCCAATAAGACAACTCTCCACAAGAGACCAAATGACAATCAACAACTATAGGTCACCGTACGGCCTCAACAACGAACAAAACCCATTCCGCATGGTCAGATATAAAAGGCCCCGAAATGACAAATGTAAAACAATTTAAACGAGAAAACTAACGGCCTAATTTATGTACAAAATAATGAACGAAAAACAAATATGATACACAGAAATAAACGACAACCTTGTTTGTCTTTTTCTTTTTTAGCCATGGCGTTGTCAGTTTATTTTTTGACTTATAAGTTTGAATGTCCCTTTCGCATCTTTCGCCTCTCTTTTTTAACGGTACTTACCATTTGAGTATATTAAGTCAACATTATGGAAATGACGTAAACAAATAAATACAAATATACTACTGTTGTTAAATATTGAAATATTGTTATTGTGGTGATAACTATTAATTACTCATTAACTTACTTAAAAGAGTTTAAAATCAAATTTTAAAAGGTTATCAGTTTTTCCTTCTTCTGAATCACTTGGTACTAATTTGTTGTAATCATTTCCCTTAATCGTATTTGTCTTGCACTTTTTGTGACGTTTTCACATGAAAGTTATTTAGAAGCGCACTTGCCAATCAAATAGAGTTTAAGAAGATGAGATTTAAAAATCACAGAATGAATAAATTAAGCTTGCTGGTTAATCTTTGAAACGGTATTATATGTAGTCTTGTTTTATCTTGCGATCTTTAAATAGGGAATGGATAAAGGAATTAAATTGTTGAAAGTTGAAGCACAGTGTTGAAATGTCAAGAGGTTTCTCATAGCTGTTTATTAACGGAATCGCTCACGTATTTGGTTTATTATTGCGTTTAACCTCAGGATTTTGGATTCAACATAGAAATATTGCATAATTCTCCATTGAAGTCAGTATAAAAAGGATTATTAGCTGCAAGACCGTTGTTAGGTTCAGTTTCATTAATGAAATTTCTTTTCTAGTTAAAATAAGTAATTACACTTGACACCTGCTACATAAGACATATTTGTGTTAGTTAAAGATCAACGTGAAAGCTTCTTGTGGTCGCCATAGCTTTCTTGCATTGGCATTCAGTGTAGACTGCAGTAATAGAAACAGAGTTCCAAGATGCCTGTTGTCGTTACTGCTTCCTTCTGCAGCATCGATTGCAGACAAATGAGACAGAAAGTAATTTCCATGAAGATACATTCAAGTAAGAACGAAATGTAACTGTTATCAGACAGACGAGTTATAATTCATTATAATGTGGTACAACGAAGGTACACAGATGTCGAACTCTTAATTTGGAATATTAAGAGAATCGATTTGTAAGCCAGTCTGAACGCACAGAATTTTTAAAATTACAATTTAAATATAGACGAAAATGAGATTCTTTAATGTTGCTTAATAGGAAAGTTTTCTTCCTCCTAAAAAAAACCACCTGTAAAGACATGATTACTATCTGGTTTCAATTTATCTAAGGTACTGGAATGATCACCAGAAACATATGAAATGTTTATCTTATTTATTATACACACGTACTTATAATTTTGACTACATTTAAGTCAGTTATGTTAACACTGTTAAGGTAGATGGAGGGTCTAAATTAATATCCATAGAATTTTTAATAATTTGTCAAAATGTAGTTTATATCATGCTTTTTTATCAAAAATATGATAAAAAGTTTGGTCACCGGGCTTTTTCCACGCTACAGGTTGCGCAAAATTGTCAGATTTTGTATAGATTATGCATGGAAACCCCAATTTTGTGAGATAAAAAGAAAACTACACCATAAAATTTTTAGATAGAATATGAGAAGATAGCTCTTACAATATGCTTTCAGATGAAAAAACAAGTTGCTTTCTTTAAAAAAAGAAAAGCAATACGTGAACCTAAGATCGCTGACTGGTCACCAAAAGATTGTTGCTGAATTTTTGTTTGCTTTTGAATTGAAATAATTGACTGAATAGAAGGACATAATGATGAAGTTAAACTAACTTTTAAAAAAAATATGTAATAGTGTGTACATTCTTGCACAAGTCAGTTGAAAGCAATGTTGGATAGGTGTGAATAGAAAAGTGTATATACAGCTACTATTTGAATATACATTTTAAAGCTCGACTATTTCATTTATTACTTGGGATTGTACACCATTTTTTTATAATCCTATTGCAAATCCCAGTTTCTACAAACCGGATGTATAATGCAAATTGCACAAACCAATCGCAATATAAATTTAAGCACTCAGTTTGCTTTATAATCTGGATGCATTTATTTTATCTATCATATCTTTATATTTTGTTTCCTGCATGGATGCCTTCATATTCTCAACTCGTTATTGAAGTTGTCTGTACTCATGGTAGATGTTGTACAGATAAATTTAAAGTCCATTTTCCATGTGAAGTGAAACCCTGTGGCATGCAACTTATAAGAAGGTTTCGTATATTTTTCTTGAGAGTAACACACCAGCTTCATTTGGACCTCTTATATAGAGACTTATTTTGGTCTTATAAAACATCTCAAATGTTAAGGATTTCCTGATTTTACTTAAATCAATCCAAATAGTTTACAGGGAAATTTGGTTTTGAAGAATATCTTATTTTCAGAAGTTTTATGAATACCTGAACATACTCTCAAAAGAACCAATTTATATATATAAAAAGACATGTAGATATAAAACAATACCAGGATTAACATGGTGTACGCCAGACGCGAGTCAAGTCCACAAAGAATCATCAGTGACGCTCGAATAAAAATCGTTAAAAAGGCCAAATAAAGTACGAAGTTAAGTAATCTATTCCTTTGGTAGAAAATCCTTCGCATTTTGAAAATGTCAAAGTTTATAAAAGGACAGTGACTCAAAAAAGAAAACAAAAGAGAAACAGCTAGAGGTCAGAATACCGTAAGCAATGATGACCATGCTTGAAAGTCACATGGCAAGCTCTTATTGCCGTGTCCTGAATTTAGATAAGAAAAGCGAAAATTCGCATTCACGAGTGAAATTAATATTTATGCATGAACGTGGTATTTTTGCGCAGGAAATAGTAAATAGAAAGTATACGCACTGATATTCTGGATAAGAATACGCATTTGCGTCATCACATATATTAATCTAATAGTTGAATTCGGAGGTCAAACTACCTACCTCAAGTGTTTGGAATCCGGATTCATTGACATTTAATCCGGATTTTTTGTGAACGCAAACCGATAGTGTGCGTGTGGACAGGGTGATGTATAATGTGAATGAATCAAGACGTGTAGGATAGCTGACCAACACAATGAATACAAATTTCAAAACCGTATCATAGAACAAATATTTAGATGCTATAAAGTTGAACTAATAAAAAAAAAAAAAAAATAAAGAAAAAATAATTAACATTATGATAGTAATTAAATTTTGTTATGATTATTGTAAAATATTAATTACGTTTTTGTGAGATGCAAGGATTTAAAATCCTTGTGAATTTTTTCATTCACGACCGTTTAAAATTTAGATATTTAGCTAACTTTGGGTACGCATCCCTGCTCATTGGTGCTCATACGTTACATATAATTTTTATAAATGCAGTGGCGGATTAACCGGGGCACAGGGGGCACGTGCCACCCCCTTCCAGTCCAGGTCACCAAAAAAATTTCTAACATAATTTTATTGCTACTGGATATTCTTATCTAGAGCGGAAATTAATCACAGCTTGATTTGACTTTGTAAACTGGTCGTTAATTAACCCCATCTTCAACATACGTGATTTATGACAACTTATCGGTGGTTGTGTAAATATTGACACCTGTGTGTAATGTCTTTTTGCTTTTATGTAAGTTGATTTGAACAGTACGAATATTTTTATTGGTATTTAATACAATATTACAGATTAAGATTGATTAACAGGTTAAATCTTGTGATCAGGAAAGAAATGACCAACTAAAACTGTGTTTATAAAGAATAGGTTTTACAGATAACAGAATAATGGGCAAGAAATTTAGATTAGGAACGGGACCAAAACTATAGATTACAGAATAAAGAAATGATGATTGAAATATAAAGGAAACATTGATTGGTTTTTGGTTGCCTAATGTCCAGTGACAAATATTTCATGCATGTTTAGGACAAATATAATAGAGATCAAAGAATAAAGAATAGAGCGAAAAAGAGAGGGACCAAGATAACAGAATAAAAAATGATGCAATATAAAGAATAAATTGATCGATTTTTGGTTGCCGTATGTCCAGTGGCAAATATTTCATGCATATTTAGGACAAATATAATAGAGATCAAAGAATAAAGAATAGAGTGAAATGGTAAAAAAATAAAAGATATAGAATTAAAGAAACAATGATCTGAACCCCCCCCCACACACACACAACACACACAACCATAACCACCCACACTCGCATATATACATCTCTACAAATATCTAAGTTTGGTTTCATGGTGCCTTCCCCCCCACCCCCAGACACCGAGGTTCTGGATCCGCCCCTGAAATGTAATGACTGATCAAACCTGTGAGACATAATGCACGTAAACATTACAATTTTAATTATATTCTTTAATTATTATGAATAAATTCAGTCTAAGTTTTACCTAAACAATAAATATTCTCTTAGTCTAGTAGTATCTATAATGAAATTAGATATTTTTTTTACAAAAAAATCCTTTTGTTTGATTATCTTTCTGCTTTCCGACCACTGTGTTTCCGACCTTAGATAAATATTTTTAACAGAAATATCGTTTTCTTAATTTTCTTCATTCTTTGCGACATTTTCTCATGCTATGATTGAAATACTAAATATAAAATGATAAACGGTCAGAAATAATCAGTTTATTCTGGGTCATTGTATATCAATAAACTATTCCTGGGTTTATTAAATACAACACGCACAACGCGTATAGAAACCGTCTCAAAGCATGAATTATATAATTGCGTTATCATTATACTTGATATTTAATAAACATTCACATTATTAAAAACATATATGTTTTGTCAAAAGGCAAATAGGTTCTAACATATAAATGATTTTTAGAATCCAACCTAGTCTTTATTGTTTTACTTTCAAATCTACAAATGAACCGTTTGTCGGATTGTTGGAGGGACCGTATCAAAGACATAAATAACTACCTATATAAATGATGGAAAATTTTCGAGACGTTCGGAGAATCGTGATTCCGAGGATATCGAGTGGCCCATAGACACTTCCAAAACTCGCCAATATATAAGTGTGAACCCCTCAGGGGGTTCACGCAAAAAGAAAAAAAAAATAGGGTCACCGCACTCGTTTTCTTGCTATATTATAAAATAGGTAAATTTACAACACATTCTATTATAAAAGTTACTTTATGTGAGTTATCTCCCCTTATGTGGCAAAGTTGAAAAAAATGAATCAAACAAAAATAATCTGTTTTTTTTGTAAAATACAGCCGTCAAATATGAGAAAAACTGACATAATTTTCTATATTAGCATGAAACATTCTTACACATGAATTACATACTACTCTCGATATTTGCACATTTCAATAAAGATCTAGACCGATTGTTATCTGCTATTTTAAAATCCAAGATGGAGGAACACACCCCAGCTTCCTTAATAAGGCCAAGCTATATCTGACCAGCGCCAGCCACTGGTTAATAGACACTCATAAAGAATGTGGCGGATTTGATCATGTTTGTGAATGATCCTGAGACAGTGGTAAAGCAACACAACATAAGAACAAATTGCAAACTTCAGTTGGAAAGGGCATGACTCTTCAGATCGGTACTAAGCACCATTTTTAATATTTTGTTGACTTCAGTTTCTGAATTTCTAAACTTTTGGCTATATAAATCATTTCTGATGAAAGATACTCAAGAAAACGTGTATGATGGATAACAAATTAATGTAACTAGATCCATTTAATACATTGTCTAGACATTTGAAAAAAGACACAATTTTAATCCTCATTAAAAAACTATTGATAGGCGCAAACAATTAAAGGATAGAAAATGTGGAGAGAAAAAAATGTCATAAAAAAATCCTGTAAATTATAAGTGCTACCGATCTGTATGAAAGTGAGACATAAATGATTCTCTTTAGGAATTTAATAACCCACTTAATATCGCATGAAAAAAAACATAACTTGCATGTCTTTACTCGTATGTGAAAAGGTAAAGTAAAAATGGGCACTTTCAGACGTTTCCCACGAAACGGAAGTGGAAAATATGATGGAATATGATGATTATTACCCCCTAAGAGAATTGCAGTTAATGATTTCAACCGTAATCGAACTTGACCGAAGCGTTATCAAAATTTAAATAAATAAAAAAACGATAAACATTTCAATGACAAATCTGATAATAATTTAAATACAAAGTAGATCCAAACTGTGGAAACCATGCACTTATAATCCCCTTTAGCACTAAGTCTTCTGGTTTATTATTCTACCTGCCATAAAAAATTGGCTGTCATCGCTACAAACCACAGAAAATGTGACAGAGTAATCAATAAAGACATGCATTCAGAAACATTCTATAATCCAGATCGCCACAACATTGTGTTATAACGATTTCAAAACACAGAATCTTTTATAAAGTCTAAACAAATGACATATGATTATTTGAGGTAAGACAACCTACGATATCTTACCCCGTGAAAAATTATGAAGTTTACCCCACCCACCATCAAACACGCTCACCAACACCAAATTTAAAGTAGAAAATTTGACCCCAAAATTTCGTATGAGGTACAGAATATCTATTACACAGCCAAAAGCTTCAAACAATGTGTCCCCTTTAAAAACTGTTGATGGTTATTCTTGTTCTTTTAAAAAGAAATTATCATGGTGTCCTAACTGAAATAATACTTTAGCAAACACAAGTAAGTGTAAAAGATCAGAAAAATTCCTGTAATTAAAAAGATAGTTGTTTCCTTTCTGAATTGTGTTAAATGGTTCCATACTCATTATTGCTGTAAACATATGTTAAGTGAGCCAGAGTTATCTAAGAAGCCTGTAAAAGGTAAAATAACAAAAATACCGAACTCCAAGGAAATTCAAAACGGAAAGTCCCTTATCAAAATCAAAAGCTCAAACGAATCAAACGAATGGAAAACAACTGTCATATTCCGGTAAGACACCCTGAATCATCTAGTTATACTTTCGCTCAATGCCGAAGAAAGAGTAGTCAGTCATGTTAAGGCCTAAATAAGTACTCCAGCAACACAAACATACAAGGACGTCAAAATACGGTCTTCAAAAATAAACATGTGTCTTTACAATCTGTCAAGCTCAAAACCGCCACAAGAAGTAGAGAATAAATTAAACTGAGACTTTAAAAGATCTGCCATCGACGGCAAATCCCATAAATAACAATAAAAACCCATTGAGATTTGACAAAGGACAGTCACTTGAATGCTTACAGTTACTGAAAAAAATCTCAAATTAAATAACTTACTTAACCTGATGATACAAAATCATGCCGTACTTCCTTCTAATATCAGTGGCTGTACTGCATAGCATATTTTACACTGCAACTTTAAAGCAGTATAGGAAGTCACGATCATGTGCAATGCCCAAAACAAACTGTACAGAAATTAAGTGCAAAAAACAAGACATGTGATAAAAATAAGGAGATCTGGTATGATTGCCCTGAGACAACTATCCACCAAAGTTCAAATGAAGTGGATGTACGGAACTATAGGCAACCGTACGGCCTTCAACAATGAGAAAAACCCATACCGTATAGTCGGCTATAAAAGGTCCCGACATGATAGATATGAAACAATTCAATTGAAAAAACTAACGGTCTAATTTATAACAAAACAATTTACGAAAAACAAATATGATAGACATGAACCAACGACAACCACTGAACTACAGGCTCCTGACTTGGGACAGGCACATAAAGAATGTGGCGGGGTTAAATATGTTTGTGAGCTCTCAACCCTCCCCCTAACCTGGAACAGTGGTGTAACAGCACAACATACGAACAAACTTTAAAAATCAGTTGAAAAAGGCTTAACTCATCAGATCGATACAAAGCAGAAAAACATCAAACAACACAGACAGGACGTGGCAGGGTATTTATACATCCCTCATCCCTAAAAACAAAAATGACACTAAGTACAGATACTAGAGTACTCGCAGTAACTGACATCTAGTTCAAAGCCAATAACAACTAAATAAAAAAATCATGTATCTAAATATCAATCAGTACAAATCCAACATCCAATGGATTTAGTGTTAAGACGTCATTAACAGTCAGAGGAAACATGACCTTGTGCAAATGCCAAGATACAGGTATCGACAGATTGTAGAGCCATGAATGTGCATATGTATATAAAAATAATATTTAGTTTGATTTTAATTTACAGATAACAAAATCAATATTAATACCAATAAAAACAATATTCAAAGATCTAATTACAGAGTTGATTCGGTAACCTTTTAGACTGATAAGTTTATTTAAAGGATTGATAAGTTTACCCCAATCGTATATAAATTTCCGGGCTCGGTTAAGGGCATACGATACAGTTACAAGGGAGGTAATGACGTTGCTAACGTAAAATGGTATTTTTGCGACGTCAAACTGTGACATATTGGGAAAAGGTGCATTTTTCGACTGTTTTAAGATTTAAACTGATTTAACTTGAAAACGAGTACATGGACCCCCCTTTTTTAAAATGACATTAAGTTTGATTACATATGAAGATTATTTGTACCAATTTTAATGAAAAAGTCAATATTGACATTTTTTAAAATTTGATAAATATACCGCAAAAAGTGCCGTTTTTTCCTAAACTCCTGAACTTTGTAAAAAATAAATGATTTTCAAAGCACTGTTGTACATGTTAAGAGCATATTTATGGAAAGAAGATTTTAATAATGTTTTTTCAAAATCCGCATGTGTTTATCTTTTGAAATAAAAAAGTTAGGTGTGTCTATCCAAAGTATAGAAATGTCCAAAAACGAACTTTTGAGTAAATGTTTAAAGTGTCGACCCCTTTTATCTCCTCAAGTAGCACTTGAAGGTATATTTTTTATTACATATTTGAATTGCTTAGGTGAAAAAAAGCTTGTATGCAAATTTTCTTAAAAATTCATTATGGGATCGAAACTGTATCGTATGCCCTTAACAACGTCACCGTAAAATTTAGGATGTTCTATTCCGTCTGAAATAAGTTTTTTACAGGTACAGCCAAACTAAATCTTTGTATATCTATGGAAGAATTTAGTAAAGGTTTTAAGTATATTTGTGGTAACGAAATCCCTGACTTAATAATTTACCAGTAATACATATTTTACGCTCATTGAAATCCAAAACGTCACTACAGACACGGGTTAGTCTCGTATCAAACTATAAATTAGAGAGTTGATGCTCATTCAAAGCAACTAAAAGACGCAATGATTGCACATTTACATTAAGAAAAAAATTTGATCGGTCTAATCGTAAAAGTGGAACCTTTACACGTTTGTAGCAAATGGATTTCAACTGTCTTGACTATTTTGAATGTTATTTTCTCTGAGTAAATGGTAAAATATGTTTAAATTTACATCCGATTGACGCTTTCTTTCGAAAAAAAATCAATAAAACGAGAGAAATGCTTTCTCATTTTACTATACAAATGACGCATTAAAAAATTTGTATCGTTACAAATCGAAAAGTTTTATAATTAACTCGCAACATTCATTTCCTAATATTCAAATATAAAGTCACAAGTATTTACTTAAAATCCATTGCAGACGTTGCCAGTGTATATTGAAATTGGTTTTTACAGACCATAGAGTAAGGCCGTGTTTGATTACAATGAATACGGAACCGGGTTTGAAAACCAACACGTTATTTAAAAAACCAAAACCGGATTTTCTCTGATTCAAGAAATGGTGAAACCTGCCCTGAAACAAGATTTATCGGATTCAAGATGGCGACGAACTCGCCCTCCACCAGCCAAGAAACTGAATCGTTATTACAGTCTGATTATATTCATGACAAATGTCTTTCTTAAAAATATGTTATTCCAAAAAAGAACTATATATAACTCTATTGCATATACGGCTGCATTTTAATGGTCCTCTGTTCCGGTTTCTAGTTAAGAAAAACTTTATTTTCGAAGGAGTGAAACGAGGGAGAAAATAATTACATTTCTTTACGGTCCTGTTTTACATAACGGTTTTCAATATTTAAATTAGATAGGTTAATACCCATTGAATTCCGTTCTGCACGGACGATTTCGGCGGTCAGTAAATAAAGAAAATTTAAGGCGCGCTTGACCAATACGACGTTCGTTACAAGATAGTAAAGACAAAGTAGTTAGTTTGGTATACTATTCCCCACCAACCCACTCCATATAACCATCTTATATGTTACTTTCTCATTTCGTATCGACTTGTGTATGGTGAATTTTGATGCATTTCGCATTTTTGCGCCTGTTCCAAGTCCGGAATCTCTGGCCTTTGTTAGTCTTCTATGTTTTTTAATTTTAGTTCATTTATATGTTTTGGAGTTTAGTTCTTTTATAGTCGGTTAAAGAGCTCACGAGAGCTCATGTTTTGTCTGTTATTATGTATATATATGCCGACTAAATAAAATTTACTTACTTACTTACTTACTTACGTCCATTTTCACTGAACTAGTACACATTTTTATTTGGAGGCCAGCTGAGGCCAACCTCCGGGTGCGGGATTTTGTCCCTGCGTTGAAGACCCATTGGTGGCCTTCGGCTGTTATCTGCTCTTTGGTCGGGTTGTTGTCTCTTTGACATATTCCCCATTTCCATTTCCATTTTCAATTTTATGTATGGCTGATTTTATATAGATATGTTAAATATGTTATATTAATGCGATCTTGTAGCGATTGTAGTTTTTTCTAGAGCGATATCAGTTTTGGTTTTGAACTCAGTTGTATCACGACTTTATTCACCAGACCTAGAAGCTGCGCCTTCAGTAAACGGCAAGTTGTATTTGAAAAGACATGCAATTTGTCGCCAAAGGAGTTATTTTATCTACGCGCTCGTTCGCATTTTGTCTTTATTTTGCCTACACGCAGTTTCCCGTTTTGTTGGCTTTGTTTTTGTTGATTTTAAATAAACTCCTGTTTTGTCCTATAGTATGGAGGACATATTCATTTTCATCGTGCTTTTTTTTTCAGTTATTGCCAAGCACAGTTTTTCATTTTCAAAATTAGCCCCCTCCCCCCCGGAAAATATCAATTGGGTCTTCCACTAATAGGCTAAATGGACAAAACTAATGGTTGATGTTAGTGTGTATTTAAATTTGCTGTTTATGACATCATTCGACAGATTATGTGCAGAATGAAGCAGCGATTGTATTAATTTGATAACGTACCTTCGGCCACTTGATAACGTCCTGTAACTGATCATGTAGTGCACTTAGGAAATTGTTTCTGCACTTTACTACTGAATATTATGAAATATTAAATTTGTCCGCAAACCGTCTAATTGTTTCCTGACATCATAGAATACAATCCAACAAGAATGTTTTTTTCAGCGGACACAGGCTTTTTACCTCCGCCACGAGGGTGTTTTTACAACATTGTCACCAATCATGCACACAAGTTCTTGAAACAGTGATCTGCTTACACGGAACACAGATCTGAAGTCATCTATATTATAGAAAGGTAGCACAATTTCAACATAACCTTCAATACGTGGTTTTTTGTCCCTCTTTGTTCTTCCAGCAGCAATAAAATTAATCATTGGTATAAAATTTAAATCATTATCGAAAAGAAAATCAAGCACAGGATAACTTGTATCTGACATCCATATTCATTAATTTGATTTAGAATATTCTTTGGTCTCCAAATGAAACCAAACACTGAAACTTAAAGCGGGTTTCTTTAACAAATATAAATAAGAAAATGTGGTACGAGTGCCAATGAGACAACTCTCCATCCTAGTCACAATGCATAAAAAGTTAACAAGTATAGGTCAAAGTACGGCCTTCAACACGGAGCCTTGGCTCACACCGAACAGCAAGCTACTAGTATACAGGGCCCCAAAATTACTAGTGTAAAACAATTCAAACAGGAAAACCAACGGTCTAATCTATATAAAAAAACGTAGTTAGTTTTAGCGTTAGATTTTATTTGTAAGTTTTTGAAAAACCGAATTATGAAACCGTATCTGGTTCTCTTGTAATCAAACACGACCCTAGTTATATATTTTTTTCCCGATTTATGAATCTTCTAACATACATACCATACCACATCAATTGTTTTAAATACAATAAACATGATTGATGTTTTAAAAATAAGATGAAGATAGCAACTAGATGATTGTTTGACAATTTTAACTTGTGCTAAACTTTTAACAATCTAAATTTTGATTAATTTTTGTCATACTTTTCTAGGAATATGTATTTCTCCCCCAAGCAAGTTTGATATTGGTTGGGTGGGCCTGCTCTTCTTGCAAGCTTGTCGGAACGATTTAAATGTGGACATATGATACAGACAGTCGTCTATTATTGACCTTTGAGTAGATGTTTGTTGGTTTTGTTCAGTCGATTTCATAATAGCGTATATCACATATATTAAAATTTTGAGAGGAAAAACAAAGCAGGTTCATTCAACAAAGGTCAATATTGCAAGAGGGAGACATAATTATCACAATGTACACGAATTAAACTTTGTAGTTTCTTTGTTATCGCAACTCATCAGAAACCGGAAAAGTTATCGACATATGTTTTTTGACAAATTGTAAGGTGACCCTGACGCAACGACAACACATTGGGTCGAAGTGCTCTGGTGACTTTATGTGGAGTTCCTCCACTTAAATATTTAAAATTAGGTGCTTGGTAGGATAACTTCTTAACAATACATATTCTAAACATGGAGTCCTTTGATTTTAAATCCACAACCCTCGACCCCGAAATTGAGTTCCAGGTCAAAGGTCAGTTTGACCATCTAGATTTTGACCTTTGCAATAACTAATTACTGATGCATGATAAATCCATGATGTATTTTGCAGTATCGTCAGAAGCGTATGTCTTCGACAATGAATATCTAGTATGAAATCTTCACATTTTTTTTTAAATTTTGTCTCACTTAACGGCTAATTGAATTGATTGTAATCGGTAAGATTGATATATATTTGAGAAATTTTCAATGAATATTATATTTAAAGATGTTTAGTAGTTCAGAAACACTGTGAAAACTGTCTAAATATGAGAAAATAAAGGGTGGCAGGTAGGTGAAACTTACATAAATGAAGAGATAAATGAAAATGAACAAATTGATATATAATTCCAAGGCCGTCCGTTGGCACCAGAAGCGACGAAGCAGCGCATCTATTTTGGACGGGCAAAAATCCACTTTTTGATATGGGACGAGCTCTGACGTCCCACGGCCCCAGCTTGTCTGGCAAAATAGCCGTTGGACGTCAGACTAATCTCGGACTACGAAGAAGTAAACAGAGATCGCAACGAAAGATGGAATCGTGGTCACCACAATTATTCAAATTCAAGTTGAACATTGCTTGAAATGCAAACATTTCGAAATATGCACATTTAATTTAGTTTATTTGTGAGGATGAAGTTTTTATGTTAAGAATTAAGACATATGTAATCAAGTTAAAAGCTTTTGCGTAAATTGCATTTTACTATACCATACTAAAATATTAAATTGAGGATTATAAAACTGCACCACTAAAGTTCAACTGATTAATTCATTGTAATATCAATATTATAAATATGATTAAAAGCTTGTGTATTCCTGGAAATCACGGCGCCGATGTCAGGCACTAAATGTAACATCAAGAAGAAAGGAAATGTTAGAAAATCAAAATATACTGTGTTAGAAAAAGATTTTGTTATAAATTCTGTTTATAATATGACAATGAGGTAATTTATTGCGGTCAGGAGATTTTATCTTTTTATTTTGCTGCACTCACCAGAGGTGTATCTGTAAGTTGACACCTGGAGGAATTTTAATATAAACAATTTTAAAGTTTTTCCAAATATCATGGAAGTATTATATTGACAATATAATACTTCCATGCAAATATCAATAAAATCTGAGTGGCAATCAGACTTCATACATTTAGATGAACGGTATTTAGATAAAAAAACCCAAATTTATTAAAGAAACCAAAAGCAAATACAAATTAAAGTGCATGTCATAGACACATATATACTGTGATATATATATTTGGTTTAGTTTAAACATATTTTATTTGCAAAATATTACAAAAATGATAAGACACAAGTTAGTTGAACTTAGATCGTCTTCTCCTAAGTACATTGTATATATATTTAGTATCTGCTTATAACTCCTATCATACTAATTTTAGAGATAATTACTCAAAATGTCTTCCTTATTGTGTTCTCATGAGCACTCTGTATCCAATTTCAATGTGCTTTAATGCCTGTCTGTGCTTTTTCACATTTCCAACTTCCCTTAAATTACTTGGGAATTCAAACCAAACTTGACAGGAATAATATTTTAAAGATATGTTTATGTAAAAAGATCTAGAATTTGTTCCAATTGGTTGCTTAACACTGGTCTCCGATTTATGTCATCTCCAATTTATTGTCAATTTTCAATTTTCTTCTATTCTAAAAAGAAACCTTTTTTTAAACTCAAAAGAAGTGCAAACTGAGTGTTTTTGACTTGTGCCTATTATGTGACATATTCTTAAGTTACAATTGAATCATTTGGAAGTTAAGCTCTGAAACAACTTTAAGTCTGAACTAAACTTGAAAGAGTAAATCGTAAAGAAATTTTTATACAGTATTCTTATTTTCCCTTTGGGGCATAAATGCATGCGTGGCAGGATAAATTTTTGGATTTTACTCTTTTCGAACTTCTTAACTCCCTGAATTACAAAAAAAAAAAATATGGTTGGTGACCCTTTACAGAGCTTCTTCGATCAGATTGTGATGACTGAGGGCAAACATGTGGGTTACACTATAACATGGGTAACTTGCATGCTGAAGCTTCTTTGAAATCACATTTTCATCTTTTCTTAAAAGTACTTAGCCATTCTGAACCTAGTATGATAAGAATGGTGTATATAAAGCCATTAAAATTTTTCTCTAAAATTTTCTAGTGGAAAACATTTTTTATAATCAATTAGCCAATTTTCGAATGTCTATACTAACGTTTAGCTTTAAGACAAATTCATTTAAAAAACAAATAAAAACTATTTTGTCTTCCTACAGAATATGACTTCAATAGCATAATTTAAGTCAAATAAACAATTTATCCTCATTGGTGCCTCTTCTTTTTTTGTTTAGTCTGTTTACCTCCAAATTAAGACGAATCTTCATTTCAATATATAAGACCATAGATCCATGTTTAGTTCTAATTCCGTGAAATTATCATATATTGCTCGAATACAACATCATTTTTCCAACAAGCTTTTACATTTTTAAAAATCCACATCGACATCAGGCAGATTCAATCTCAATTCTTGGTTTAAACGATTTTAAGGGTTACCCAAAGCAAACATTAATCTTGCCATAAAGGCTAAATATAGGATAGAAATATCCGCAATATGTCCCGAAGCAGTGAATTGATTTTAGTAGAATTATCAGATATTCCTCAATGTGTTATACCTTTCAATTTTTAATCTTTATAAATTGAGGGATTTCTGACTTAACTATTCTATACAGGCTTCATATGGTAGACATTCCACAACCGAAACTTTTGAAAACTACGGAAATGATATAAAATTATACTTTCAAAACGAATCAAGAATACAGTTCCAGTTGCTCTCTTTATTTTTTCTTTTTATATCAGCATGTTTTAGGGTTTTCAATTACAAAAGATTGACTTCTCTATTTTTCTATACGAACTTTAAAGGGAGAAGGCATTCCAATCCGTTTATTCTATATAGGGGTTTTACATTGTGCTTGTATTGATCGGAGTGGTTTGGAGTGTTGGCTTTTGTTAAAAAGTTACAGATTTAATCTTTTTTTCTTAATCTAACCATCATAAAAATCCTTAATCCGTAAAACCTGCTAACGCAAGCATTCGAATACGTGTGAAACTTTAGAACACTTCAAATATCTTCAATTACAACGTCACTCTGTACCCAAATTTCATTTTTATATGCATATTATTTTTTTTTTCATTTTGTAAGGAACGGGTTTTAATTTTTGTAAGCCCTATACTAAGCACATATTGTGATTTCTATTATGATATCATATAAGAATGGTTCGTAAGGAATCGCATGATTTAATGAGTTTGATTTATTGCTTGGGGAATTATTATGGTCAGATTGTCATTTTATATTCAGCATAGGAATCTGATTCGTTGTCATTCAATTTCACATCCTGAGTGTCCGATCACAAAACATCATTGCTTGTTCTGATGGGTATGCGAGCTTTATTAATTACAAACCTGTTATATATGTCATCTTGTTAAATGAAGGCCACATCGCAGTCGACAGTAAACAATCTGTATATCTACACAGATGTCAGAACCTTTAACTGGGCATTGCTATGGGATTTTCACATAAAAATAGTTTTATTTCAAAGAGTGCATTTAACCATTTTTCTTTTGAGAGTGCATTTAAACTCATATTATCAAACCTCGTTGAAATCTGGATAACATGAATAAAAGTATTCAAGCTATTTTAGGCCTTTTAGTTTTTTATTTACAAATCATCAAAAATCAAATAACAAAGGAAGACAGATAACATTCTGGTAAAAAAAATAAAACAATAGTCCAAACAAAATTGCAAACTGAAAAATGAGCAACATAATAGATGCTTAAAAAAACATAAAAGACAATTCAGCTGAAATTCATTTTAATTTTAGAAAAGAAAAACGAAATTTAACCAAAAAATGCGTAGTTTCATATATCAGCATTTTATGATGAAATCATCATAGATAATAAGAACTATCTTTAAAAAAAAATGCGTTCTTCAAAGTCACAACTTTATCATACACAAACATTGTTCATACATATTTACTTCTTAACATTAAATGACAGAGTATGTACAAGATATATCACTTAATATCCGTTACGAAAGTGAGATAGCAACTAATTTTTTATTACTTTTGGATTTTTTAAAGCGTAGTGTCCCCGACAAAACATTTTTAAATTAAAGTACCAATTCAAATGTCTTTTTTTTAGAATTAAAATCGATAGAATGTTGGGAAATAACTTTAGAATCATGTACAGCGGTTTTAAAATGAAAGTCCTATCATACTTAAAGCTTTACAAAAAGTTGAATATATTGCATATACATCTACTTGAATTGCTAATTTAAACTATAACAAATCTCCGAAACTGGACTGCTATTGAATTATTGTCTTCCCGTTCTCTAATTCGCCGACTTCTTTTACATATGAAGTGACCTTAACCATGACTTATAGTGTTAGAAATTCGGCAACCACACAGTACAAGTGCAAAGAGCAAACTCGTAATAATAGATAAGGTAACCAAACATAGAAAGAAAATATTATCAATCGATTCTAACACTATAAGTCTTATATAACTTTTACATTTAATCCCAAATTTTGAAAACTGCATTTTATTTTCAAAAAAATAATGTCCTTTGTAGAAATCCAGTGCCAATCTGAAATAAATCACAATGTTACAATTACAGCACAAGAAACACCAACCTAAAACTATTTACTAATTTATTTTTAGTACTGAAAAGTATTCAATAACTTTTTTTATGATTCAAGCGATCATCAGAACCACGACTTTAGAAAATACTCATTTCTGGATTTTATAGTCATTTCCTGTCCGTGTACTGATCCAATTTTTAATTCATACGAAAACATATGACGCCGTTTTTTTTTGACATACGAAAATCGCGAAGTAATCGGAAACAGTAAAAAATCGTAGTAAGCCTTGACAAAAAAACTAGATACGGATGAGTAATGAAAATTAATATAAATACAACTCAAACAGAGGACTGTGAAGTTTAGTATACATGCTTGCATTGGTTCAATAATGTCCTTAACATTATAATTACCAGAAACTCGTTTCATATGACTTAAAACATCATATTGTAAAATATATGTAGATGAAGTTGTAATATATTAATGCATCTGAACTTGTCTCGCCTATTTAACTCTCAATTATAAGAGAACGAAATAGCATAAAATTACATGCTCCATTACATAACATGTTCGTGTGAAAATAAGGTACAGTTTATTAAATATTTGTTACTGCCTCGTGGGTATTTACCACCAGGCTGACAAATCGTACCTACGATACAAGTTGGCGTATCAACGATCTCGTTCTTCTTTCTTGTATCGCAGATGCTTTGCTCGTCATAAGCAACACAAAGTGGTTCAATAGTGAGGCAAGAACTGCTTACACATTTAGAGCAACTGAGTTCACTCCTGTTTCTATGGTGTTTTTATTTGCTTGTTTTCTTTGTATACTAATCCCCAAGGGTGACTGGGGAATAGAAGTATGGTCACCATTGGTCTTCCTCCGACCGGCAGTAAAACCCTTGCTAAAGTGGGGCGTCCGTTTGGCTGTGCGGGATGTACAAATTTGCAGCCACGTCCGGTCAGAATGGGGACGTTAAATCCGATGCCTCGTGTAAAGAGAGTGCCACGCTCTTTGCACGTTAAGAACCCTTGCAACAACTCTTTGAGGGGTCCGTAGGTGACCTGTTGCAAGGCTAAATTTCTGTCCCTATCCAATATACCCTAATTTCCCGTGGCAGTCTAAATTTCTCCGACCTTAATCCTGGACGCCCCTCTTACAGAACCTACCTATTGTATTTATTGTTAATTTGTTCTCGTCCTGAATATGCATGAAATATTTGCCACTGGACGTTAAGCAACCAACAATCAATCTTTGTATACTGTTTCGTGAGATGTTGTATATTGTATTCCTTTTCACCGTGGTGTTGTCTGCTACTTCCACTTATAATTTCGAATGTTCCTTAGTAGCATGCTACATTTTTTGGTCTTATAGCAGTCTGTTGCTCATGTTGTATAGTCCAAATGATAAACAAATACAAGAATCACAAGGAAACATTCTTCGTTCGTATTTATATTTGAATAATTCAGATCAATTTGACTATGATCAACTAATCACTAAAGTATTTCAAACTAAGCTTGCTGACCGCAGCCCAAACTCCCATTGGTGAACAACTGGCCACTGTAAGTAATTCTTTAATACCATATAATAACTTCATTTTCCGACAGGGATTCTTTTTCTTATTAAATTATGATGATTTTCGTACAGACTAATTATTGATTTGTTGAGAAAGTTAGCATAATTTATTGATGTTTACATATAAATTAAAGGTTCTAGTGCCAAAATGCGTATCAAAAGACATTGAAAGCAAACCGTAAAGGTTGATTAACAGTAAAAAAAATCTCCGCCGTATCCCCTTTGGCAAGTCTAAAAACAAAGTTTTGACAGAACAATGAATTCACTCTAAGACATAAGCCCGGATTTACTAATATATTTCTAAAAATTTATCTCAGCATGTTATCAGTAATCAGTTAGATATAAATTATGTGGACACACTTTCTTAGTGGTTCACTAATAATAACCAGATGTTGACCACAAAATGATAAGCTATAAATCTATATTTCTCTGTGTCTTTCCTCCTGGCTTCATTGAATTCTGAACAATAATTATGAAAAAAAAATTAAATTTTTTTATCTTAAGAAAAAAATATATTATTAATAATAATAGTATGCATGTTTAGTTTATTGCGATATTATGGACAACTTTCCCTGCATTTATATGAAATAATTGTGTTCCTCAACTTTAGTTTTTTTATTCCTTGTATTTCTTAAACTTAAAAAAAATATACAATAAGAAATGAATAAAATTAATGGTTCATTTATTCTAAATAAACTTTTATTAGTGTTTTATTAACTTAAATAACTTCTTACAATGTATTGAATTATTTCAAACTGATGTGAATTCAGGAAAAAGAAAAATTAAATTTTACTTGCTAGTTACTTTCAATTCCAAGTTTACTATACACAGCGAGAAATTAATAGAAAAATAAACCACACAGATTTTGAAAAAAGGGGGAGGGCTTTAAAAACTTCTTGTCCTTGAGTACTATGATCTATGCATGATGGTGCCATATTCCAAAATTAACAATGATTTCCAAAATTCAAGTATAACAAGAGGCTGTCAGAGTGACGGCAACTCTGACGGCAAACCAGATTTCCTGCAGAGGTCGAACACAGAACAGCCGAGCAAGTATGGACACAACATTTAAGCTTAAAACAGCTCTTAATTTGGATTGTGATTGAATATTTGACACAGCATAGGTTTGTGACATAAAAACCATGTTGTCAAAAGAACTGATTTTATCAAAATATTCAATTTGATTACCAGAAAACGAAAATATTAATTACATCTCCAAATGACAATTCCCTTTTTCTCCAAAACAATACAATGTGTTAATCAATGTGTTCTCTTCTGTTCCATCATACTCATTATTGTTTGACAACATCAGAATTATGTCATCCTTTTTAAAAGTGTGTAATATTTGCTACTGTGCAAAACAATTAACATATTACATACTATAAATTACAATAAAACTTAATCCCTTTAAAATATTAACATAAATTTATAATATGATTACTGTAATAGTTTTCTTTTTATTTCAACTTCTGATGTCTTATTGTTCTATTTATATCAATATTCACTAGAAATCATTTATACACATTTATAACTATACTTTAAAATAAATGCTGAAAATAATATATATTAAGTAATGTGATATGTATGTGACCAGTTATTTAGGAGATTAAGATAAACAAACCCAGCATGATACATGGTCTGGGGTAATTGGCATTGACATGATGTCTGATAAGACCACAGCTACAAAGTAGCTGGAAATTCGGGCTTATGTCTTAGAGTGAATTTATCGAACTTTGCAAATCAAGTTTCAAAATAATCCATGCTGAAATCAAAACCAAAGCAACATCCCGTTTAATTAGAATAGTTATGCTGTGACCAAATGTTAGTAAATTTACCTACATGTATGTTCGTCTTCTTTTAAAATAGTATCAGATATCCTATAATAAGAAATACAGTATATTTTGAACCATCTGTTCAACAAAATGTAATTATCAATTTTTAAATGATTAATTTTATATAATTTATTTCCTTGTGTTCTACAAAAGTGATGTCTTGAAACTTCAAAATTGGTTCGGGTTCAGTTTCTTCTATTGTTAGTGACTTAAATTCATTGTGCAGTATAGTTGATCGAGAAATGTTAATTTTCATAGGACCACACATACAGGTTCATAAAGTATCCTACCCAACTACTGATCCAAGTTTGGGCATTCTAAGTCTTGGTCTAACTCTGATTACTGCTGCCAGTTATTTTAACAGAATCAGTGTTGATTTTCATAGGAGTCAGACGATATATTGTTTCGGAATGTATTACTTTCAAGCATTTAACAAATAAGGTCATTGTACTTTTTTATAGTTCCTGCACTATACTTTTAATCGTCCATTGGCATTGAAGATGGATTGGTATCCTGAACAACGCGACAATAACCGGAAGAACTCTCGGGGCGTTTATTAAGGTAATTACGAAAATGTTAGGACTTTCAAATTGCTTGTAACAACTGGTGGCAGGTTGCAATCGTATATAACATTAGATTTTTCCTCAGTCCCGCTTTTCTGAATGCAAAATTCTACACAATATAGACGACGATTTTGCATTTAAAAGATAACACATGTTGATGCATGTAGACATTTTCAAGAAGCTGAAACCTACTCAATATTAACTTAAGTTGGCACCAATACTTCCATGTTTATTATACCATGTGGCATAGGTAGATATATTAATGGAAAAGAATGGCTATGCTGTTTTAATTCTTAAAACAAATCCCTACACGCAATTGACAAAAAATAAAGCAAAGAGAAACCTTTTTTTCTTTCATGCAGGTGTTCATCTAAAAGTCATTTTGATGTCATCAACACGGAGCATAAGCTCACAACTCACTGCAAGTTCGTTCAAGCCTTGCACTATAAAATCGATTAAAACAAACCTATATTGTGTTGCACTTTTATATTATATAATCTGTATTGGAATCTTTGTCCCGATATCTGTAAATCTATAAATGTATACATCTAAAAGCAAAGTGTGCATTACAGAATGGGGAAAACATGCGTAATTACACTTGATCCATAGCAAATTCAATCAACATTTTTCAACGTTGCTATTATCTACTGATATTAAAATAATAGATTTTTTTACAAGTTATCCTAAATGCAGTGTAAAATTTACGATCAGTTGTCGAAAAGGATATTCAATATCAATATGAATATCTGTATGTCAATGAGACAGCAACCCAACACACACATAAAATATATCTAGAGGTCAATATACGGTCTTCAACAATAGATAAATGTCTTTACTAAATGTCAATCTCTTACTTATCGTTTTATGTCCATCAAGTATAGTAAATAAAATTGCAGAGACTATCAACGAGATGCCACCAACACCAAATTTCATAAATGACGGTAAATTACCATAATTATAAGAAAGACAACTACTGACGGGGTCCTGATTTTGGGATAAAACACAAATATATACAAGTTTGAGCTTTCTAAAAAGCTGTGGACTGTTTCGCTCTATCCTAATTTAAAGTAATATGTGTGCATGTGGTTGTTGAATAAGTATTCTGGAGATGTGCCTCTCTGGGGGTGTTGGCAGAAGTTATAAAATACAGATAATGCATTTTTGTAAACATTGTATAAGAACATTGTTTAGCAAAACAAATAGTGCATATTGCAGATTAACAAAGCAAATAAACACTATAAATAATTGATATTTCAATATTGAATTTCAGTGTGCAATATATGCATAATAAAACGAACATGAATTAATGACAGTTGATCGGAACTGAAATACACAGAGTTTATGTTCCGGCATTTGATGTCTTATCCTGAGACGAGAAAAGTCTGTAATTCTTTATCTCATTTAAGCCAATAGCTGTTGCTGTATCTCAGCCGCATCATAAAGCAACCAATCAGGATCTATATGTGATTAGTAATTATTTCAAGATGGCGTGTATATCGACTGAAACTAATAGCTCCGCACCGTGATGCGAAGCAAAAATATAAATAGATTTTTTCAAGGCTCTCCCCGGATTAATTTCAGTGGAAAAAACAAGGGTTGCATATGACAGTCTACATTTATACAAAGGCGATTTGGGAAAAACAAAAAGCCATGAAATGAAGTCTGAATTTTTCTTTGACACTGTTGTATTAAAGTCACAAATCAATGTGCATATATTAAGCAATATTATTTAAAGTAGGCATTAGGTTGAAGAATTTGTTAAATCTATCAAATTGATGATTTTTTTTTTTTGGCTAAACGCTCAGTGGCAAATATTTCATGCATATTCAGTACATCCAATGATTACATCAAACTTTCATAGATTCTTTACGGACCGTGAAGTTATGCTGAATTCAAGTTCTGAGTGAAGTTTGGGGTACATGTTAGTGGCGGATCCGGGATTTAAAAAATCAAGGTGAAGGGGCCCTCGAGTCAAAAATCAGAAAATATGTAAAAACGCAAGTGGGAGGGGTCTGGATCCGCATCTGTTTGGTGTCAACATTACTGGTATTAAAGAGAAGTGGTTTTTCTAAACTGATTTTTATAGCATGTTCCTTCACACAAGGTATATTCCATGGAACAGTAATATAAAACTTATAATCCGAGATAGAATTTCTTTTTGATGAGTTTGTACACATTTCGCCTTTTTACTAAATTACTCGCCCAGCAAATTATGTATTGTTTATGATTTTTCCAGTTGTACAACTGTTGCCTCGTCGCTGCATTGTGTGATACCGGAATTCTTACGTTTTTATCATACATATGTCAGCTTGCTCGAGCTACTAATGAACACCGTACGGCCTTCTGAGATGTAAAATTCTATTTAAATAACGCTGAAACGTTATTATATTTTGTTTCGTACTTTTAACAGCTTTATCTGCTGTGATTACTATTTAGCAACGTGATGCATGCGCTGATTGAGAAGTCAGAAGATTGATGTATCCAGATCCTTATTATGCACTTTCTTTCTTGAGTTTACATTTAATAAATCGTTCATCTCAAAGTAATGTTAAAATGAACAGCAAATACAATAAAACACGCAACAAAACATACAAAAATGCCAGGAACTGAATTAATTAGCAACGGTTGTCTATTCTTCTCCGAGAATTAAGCATGACAGTAAGGAAATGAAAAGCTAGGACTCTACTGAAGATGCGAAGCTGAAAGCCGTTTCTTATTATGCAAGTTTATTATTGATATGAATATTATTCTTGATGGTGTATGCTACGAAAGTATACCAATATAATTATGTTCAATTAATTTCCGTATGTACACTTTTAAAATAGTAATTAATATAATTTAGCAATGACTAAACATTCATGCAGTGAAGGATCCAGAGGGGGGGTTCCGGGGGTTGGAACCCCCCTTTTTTCTTGACGATCAATGTATTTGAATGGGGACATATAGTTGGAAACCCCCTTTATCCTGGGTTGGGACCCCTTTAAAAATGGCTGGATCCGCCCTGTTCATGGGTCTTTTAAATAATATAATCCAAATAATGATAAACAATGTTAACCCCATACTGTGTAAAATAAACATTAAATAAAAAGAAAGTGAAAATTAAAATTCAATTCTTCTTGAACAATTGAGAGGTCTTTCCTTCTATATATTTTTTAAATATACTGTCATTCACTTGTCACACAAACATACTGGTGTTGTCCCTTGATAGGGGAATTTAGTGGTATATCTATGACTAACGCCAATATTACGTAACACTCCCTTACACTATGGGTCCCCAAGTTAATTATTTCATTTACTGGGAAGTTTTGAACCCCGCAACTGTGGTTTAAGAGTTAAATCTAATTTTGTCTTTCAGAAACCGTTAAAGGGGTTATGCCCCTTACGGAAAGGTTATATTTCTTCAGTCCAAATGTAACAAAGTTGCGCCTTAATGACCCAAATATTTTTCACTTTTCACGATTCCTGTAAGTATAAGGATTCCTGAGATATCGCTTAACAATTAGTAAGGTCAAAGGTCAACCTACAAAAACATTAAAACACAAATAAAACCCTTTAAATAGCGTCAAAAACACATAATTTGCATTTTTGGACATGACCTTGACTTTCATCTTGTGACCTTGGTCAAGGTCATTGGTCCACAATGTCATTGCAAAAGACCCTATGGGTCTAGGACCTTTTGTTTAAGAGTTTTGCCTAATAATGTCTTTTAATAAACCGTCATGGGTTATGTCCCTAACACAATGGTAAATCAATACAGTCATAATGTGACAAAGTTGCCCTTGTAGACCCGAACATTTTCACCATTTAAATTTTCTGTATCCATAACCATTCGAGAACAATAGGAAAACAAAGAAATGTCAAAATCTAAAATATGACCTTGACTTTTGACCTTGATCTATATTTTCAAGTTTTGGTCCAAGGATCTCATATCAAAAGACCCTAGGTCTTTACAACTAACGGTTTATGACATTCCTCTGCATTTGTCACTAACTCTTATAGTTTATGAATGAGAGTAGCAATAACAATGTTTTTGGGAATGGGGGAGATAACTCTTATAAGGTAAATATTACACTTTGGTGCCCCTACCACAAGAAAGATTTTATTGACCCGATACCTGTTACCAAAGATCATTTTGACTTATGACTTTGAAAGTTCTGGTTTACTCAAAGTTACTATTGGCGTCCAATCATAGGTTTCTTCATACTGATTCAATAAATATATGGTTTCTATATACTTTTGCCTGAAATAATGGAGATAATTGCCAACTTCCGGTTCAGAAATTGTCACTTCCGGTCTCATATGATAGCTTTATTTACATTGATTCCAAAATATATAGTTTTATACACTTTTGCCTGTAATAAGGGAGATAATTGGCTACTTCCGGTTTCGAAAATGTCACTTCCGGTCTCATATGATAGCTTTATTCACACTCATTCCAAAAATATATAGTTTGTATATACTTTTACCTGCAAGAAGGAGATAATATGCTACTTCCGGTTATTAAATGTCACTTCCGGTCCCAAAAGATAGGTTAATGTATGCCCATTCAAAAATATATGGCTTCGGGGTACTTTTTCATGAAATAAGTGCAAATATGACTACTTCCCGTTCACTCAAGGTCGCTTCCGGTTATCAGTTTTAATGTCGTATGTCACGGTACATTTTGCAAACGATCTTATGGCTTTAGCATGTACCAATTTGAAGTAATAATCAGTTAACCCTAAAATAAAACATTTCAGGGGCATTAAACTCCTATAAGATGTCATTGCAATAAGGCAAACATTTTGGACAAGTTTTTTCATATATATCTTAAAAAGTGTGAAGAGAAAAATGCAAAAGCAAGCAAATGTCAAAATTGAGAACATGACCTTGATCTTTTACCTTGACCTCATTTTCTTAGTTAGGGTCCAAGGACCTCAAATAAAAAGCTCTAGGTTTATACAGCTTACGGTTTTGAGTTACAAAACATAACGACAAAATTATTTGGTAAAGGTAGATACTTCCTACAATTTTCACCGGACCGCTTCGATCTAAATCAGCCGAAAATTCCTGAGAATGTAACGAACAAATATGAAAAGAAATCTGTCATTATCTTTTTGGGGACGGAGGAGATACACTAACAAGAAAAACAGTGTTTGGGAGATAACTCTTACAATAAAAAGTCTTCGGCTTAAACGGATGAGTTTTAAAAACGCAAATACTGTTCGAAATTATATCCAAAATATCTAAGCGAAATCTTGAGAAACAACTTTATACCGCAAGAAAAGGGTTTGGCGGAAGAAAAAAAAATAATTAAAACCAATTGTTCAGAGAACAACTGAAGGTCTTTCCACATCAATTTTCTAAATTATTGATGGGAAGCTACTTCTGGTTTACTCGAAGTTACTACAAATAGTAATTAATATAATTTAGCAATGACTAAACATTCATGCAGTGAAGGATCCAGAGGGGGATCCGGGGTTGGAACCCCCCCTTTTTTCTTGACGATCAATGCATTTGAATGGGGACATATAGTTGGAACCCCCCCTTTATCCTGGGTTGGGAACCAACCCCCCCTTTTAAAAATGGCTGGATCCGCCCCTGTTCATGGGTATTTTAAATAATATAATCCGAATAATGATAAACAATGTTAATCCCATACTGTGTAAAATAAACATTAAATAAAAAAGAAAGTTAAAAATTAAAATTCAATTCTTCTTGAACAGTTGAGAGGTCTTTCCTTCTATATTTTTTTTTTAAATATACTGTCATTCACTTGTCACACAAACATACTGGTGTTGTCCCTTGATAGGGGGAATTTAGTGGTATATCTATGACCAACGCCAATATTACGTAACACTCCCTTACACCATGGGTCCCCAAGTTAATTATTTCATTTTACCGGGAAGTTTTTGAACCCCCGCAACTGTGGTTTAAGAGTTAAATCTAATTTTGTCTTTCAGAAACCGTTAAAGGGGGTTATGCCCCTTACGGAAAGGTTATATTTCTTCAGTCCAAATGTAACAAAGTTGCGCCTTAATGACCCAAATATTTTTCACTTTTCACGATTCCTGTAAGTATAAGGATTCCTGAGATATCGCTTAACAATTAGTAAGGTCAAAGGTCAACCTACAAAAACATTAAAACACAAATAAAACCCTTTAAATAGCGTCAAAAACACATAATTTGCATTTTTGGACATGACCTTGACTTTAATCTTGTGACCTTGGTCAAGGTTATTGGTCCACAATGTCATTGCAAAAGACCCTATGGGTCTAGGACCTTTTGTTTAAGAGTTTTGCCTAATAATGTCTTTTAATAAACCGTCAATGGGGGTTATGTCCCTAACACAATGATAAATCAATACAGTCATAATGTGACAAAGTTGCCCCTTGTAGACCCGAACATTTTTCACCATTTAAATTTTCTGTATCCATAACCATTCGAGAACTATAGGGAAAACAAAGAAATGTCAAAATCTAAAATATGACCTTGACTTTTGACCTTGATCTATATTTTCAAGTTTTGGTCCAAGGATCTCATATCAAAAGACTCTAGGTCTTTACAACTAACGGTTTATGACATTCCTCTGCATTTGTCACTAACTCTTATAGTTTATGAATGAGAGTAGCAATAACAATGTTTTTGGGAATGGGGGAGATAACTCTTATAAGGTAAATATTACACTTTGGTGCCCCTACCACAAGAAAGATTTTATTGACCCGATACATGTTACCAAAGATCATTTTGAAATGTCGTGTACTTTTTTTGACTTATGACTTTGAAATTTGGCGGAGGAAAAAGAATAATAATAATTTAAAACCAATTGTTCAAGGAACAATTGAAGGTCTTTCCACATCAATTTTCTAAATAATTGATAAGAAGCTACTTCTGGTTTACTCAAAGTTACTATTGGCGTCCAATCATAGGTTTCTTCATACTGATTCAATAAATATATGGTTTCTATATACTTTTGTCTGAAATAATGGAGATAATTGCCAACTTCCGGTTCAGAAATTGTCACTTCCGGTCTCTTATGATAGCTTTATTTACACTGATTCCAAAAATATATAGTTTTTATACACTTTTGCCTGTAATAAGGGAGATAATTGGCTACTGCCGGTTTCGAAAATGTCACTTCCGGTCTCATATGATAGCTTTATTCACATTCATTCCAAAAATATATAGTTTGTATATACTTTTGCCTGTAAGAAGGGAGATAATATGCTACTTCCGGTTATTAAATGTCACTTCCGGTCCCATTCAAAAAATATATGGCTTCGAGGTACTTTTTCATGAAATAAGTGCAAATATAACTACTTCCCGTTCACTTAAGGTCGCTTCCGGTTATCAGTTTTTAATGTCGTATGTCACGGTACATTTTGCAAACGATCTTATGGCTTTAGTATGTACCAAAGTGTGAAGAGAAAAATGCAAAAGCAAGCAAATGTCAAAATTGAGAACATGACCTTGATCTTTTACCTTGACCTCATTTTCTTAGTTAGGGTCCAAAGACCTCAAATAAAAAGCCTCTAGGTTTATACAGCTTACGGTTTTTCAGTTACAAAAACATAACGACAAAATTATTTGGTAAAGGTAGATACTTCCTACAAGTTTTCACCGGACCGCTTCGATCAAAATCAGCCGAAAATTCCTGAGAATGTAACGAATAAATATGAAAAAGAAATCTGTCATTATCTTTTTTGGTGACGGAGGAGTACACTAACAAGAAAAACAGTGTTTGGGGAGATAACTCTTACAATAAAAAAGTCTTCGGCTTAAACGGATGAGTTTTAAAAAACGCAAATACTGTTCGAAATTATATCCAAAATATCTAAGCGAAATCTTGAGAAATAACTTTATACCGCAAGAAAAGGGTTTAGCGGAAGAAAAAAAAAAATAATAATTAAAAACCAATTGTTCAGAGAACAATTGAAGGTCTTTCCACATCAATTTTCTAAATTATTGATGGGAAGCTACTTCTGGTTTACTCGAAGTTACTACTGGCGTCCAAGCATGGGTTGCTTCATACTGATTCAATAAATAAATTTTTCTACATATTTTTGCCTAAAATAAAAGAGATAATTGTCAACTTCCGGTTTGCAAAATGTCACTTCCGGTCTCATATGATTGCTTTATTCACGCTGATTCCAAAAAATATATGGTTTCTATATACTATTGCCTGTAATAAGGGAGATATTAGGTACTTCCGGTTTATGAAAGGTTCTCAAATTATAGGTTTATGTATGCGTATTTAAAAATATATAGTTTCTATGTACTTTTTCATGAAAAAAGTGCAAAATGGCTACTTCCGGTTTACTCCAGGTCACTTCTGGTTGATAATTTTCAATGTCATATGTCAGCCAACAGTTTGCAAAAGACCCTATGGCTTTATCATGTACCAAGTTGGAGTAATCATCAATTAACCTTAAATTAAATCATTTCAGGGACAATAACTCCTATAAGATGTCTTCGGATTGTTTCAGACCAAATGTATCATATCTTCATCACAATGAGGCAAACATTTTGCATACGTTCTTTTAATATGAGGCAGGCATTACCTGTGAAAGGGGACGAAGTTTGTATGAATTATTTTTTTTGTAACTTCAAAATCTGTTAAAAAAGAAACGGAAATACCGTCACGTTTCCGATTTTGGTTCTGTTAACGTTGTTAGGGATTTTACTTGTGACGTTATTTAAGTTATGACGTCATGTGCAATGTAAACAAAGAAACGCGATCATCAGGTAAAGTTTATTCATATTAAAGACAAAGTATTATTAAAAATGAAATTGGTGTTGTGTTCCTTGAGTTCCTATATCTTACTAGACTACTCAAGGTCTCATGACAACGAGACCGGAAGAAGGAAGTAGATTTCTGCGCAAATGCGGGAATTAAAAAAAGTCACAAAAAAAAAGTTAACGATTTTGAGTTCATTAGTACAATGAAAAATTTCGGGAAATTTTCCCGATTTTTTTTTTTTTTTTTTATTGATTTTTCTACTGTAATAGGGGACTTCGTCCCCTTATTATATCTTTAAAAGTGACAGAGGAGATCATAAAACAACGAAAAGTCCAAAAGTTATAATATGACCTTGACCTTTGACCTTGACCTCAATTTCATTTTAATGAACCAAAACCCTAAATACATATACCTAGGTCTCTATCACTTACCATTCATGCTATACATTAATGTATGTCAAATACAGAAGGGGAAATAACTCTCATATGGAGTCTTCATATCGCTTCCGTCAAAATTGGACAAAAAAAACCTGAGGATATAGCGAGCAATTTGGTAAAATAAATTTGTCGCTTTTTCTTTTACTGTTACGGAGGAGATGCAATAACAAGGAAAACAGTTTTTCGGGGAGATAACTCCTACAGAAAAAAAGTATTCGGTTAAGGGGGTCAATTTCAAAGGCGCATAAACTGTGCGATATCATATACCAAACATCAAAGCGCATCTTGCGAAACAAAATTTACACGGAAGAAATAAAAGTGGCGGAAGAAGAAAAACAAATAATAATCAGAACAAAACCAATAGGTCTTTCCACAGAAAAGTGGAAAGACCTAATAAACATACGAAATACAGTAAGGTCTTTCCATTTAGAAAGGAAAGACCTTAATTATAATCAATCAACTTCTGCGAAGTATATTTGGTTAAGTTTTGGCAAATGAAGACTATCCACAAGCATGAATGTGTGTAGCCTTCAATTTATCACTGCTGAGCTGGTTTGTTAAAGTATTAAAAATTCTTTAAACATTTTATATATCTACCACAGAGAATGGAATAAATTACAGCAAAAAAAAACGGGTTTTTGTTGGAAAGTTTCTAGATACGATTACCGATTTAACTAAAAACAAGAATGCACGCGTTTGTCGTGCTAGCTTGGCATACTCAGCTCGTAATTCAAAGTATCGGATAACAGGAAATAGATGTCTGACAGATCTGAAAAATGCTCACACGTAACAATTCATCACGATGAAGCTGCTGGCCAAGTCTTTCTCTTCAGCAGACAAATGTGGTGAAAAATTATAAGTTCATTCAACATTTTGGTGTAAGTTAGAGTTTTTTAAGTAGGTGTTTTTGTTGCCATTTGACTGAATTTAAGTTACTAATTGAATTCAAGGTTTATTTTATGCACCATATCCGCATGTAAAATAATTATTTTTCGTCAGTTGTGCTGAAAACCATAGGACAATTCGGAGCATCAAACGCTGAACAACAATGAGCTAAAAATAACACCAAAGGAAGACAACAAAACTTCTATTTGATATGGTTTCATGTTCCATATCAGGTTTTCTCTAATAAACCGATTTTTACTTAACTACATGAATACACATTTATTCAAGGCTTTCTAAAGATTGGTACTAGTCTGTCAATACTAAGGTTTTGAGTTCGAACACCGCACGTGGCAGGTGCGTTCGACTCCAATCTAAATTGACAATTTAAGTATTGTCAGTTTTCCTGACGAAGGTCGTTGGTTCTCTCCGGGCACTCCGACTTCCTCCACCGATAAAACTCTGACCACCACGAAATAGCCAATAGTGCTGAAAGTTACGTTAGACAACATTCAATCTAAACATTGGTTGTTTTAGAGCTCTGAGTACCAAATTTTATATCAAGAAATAAACTCTAGGGTTGTAGAGTGGCCAATTCATGAAGTTGAGTTGTAGTCTCACAGAGGTTAATCCGCCACCGTTTTTTTAATTCATAATGTGTATAAATTAGCTGATTTTTTTTTTTTTTTTGCTGTTTATTTGTGTTATGAGTGTTTACACATGAACGTGTTCTATAAAAAAAAGACACAGATATATTATAAGCGGCGCCCACGCTCGCTGATTTTTCAAAATGTAACAAAAAAGATGTAATTGAATTTTCGGACCCAAACCCAAATTGTCAATTATAAATCAGACCATATTTAAGGTATTTTTTCAAGTTTTAAATTCTTTATGATTTGAAATCGCATAGTCAATTCCTCGTGACAATATTAAAAGTTAAAATATTATACTTTAACCGAGGGAAAAATAACCGTTTTGTGTGTGTAGGGGTCTGATTTAAACTATGTCTCCTTATTGACAATAATTACGTCTTTATCTTCTGTTATCCTTTTGTAGTTGTTATGTTTTTTGTTTATGTGTTTGCTCACTGATAAAGTCAGCACAGTAACGTGTAGATGTTTGATATTTTGTCCTGTTTTGTCATTGAAAAAAAAACTCGTATCATTGAAAGTCTTGCAATTATTTCCTGTTTTCATATTTACATTCACAGATGTAATTTATCTATTTACAAAATTTAAACGAGAACCTACGAATAAGATATAAAGATAAATGGTTCTACTACTAGAATACAATGTGCATTTGATTTCAGTCCCGTCTGCTTTTAAGGTTGTCATTATCAGTGTTTCATGCAATAACAGATTTTCAAATGTCTTGACACACGCACGTAATATGTATACGTATCAATATATTAGATGACCTTTAGGACTGCTGATTAGAATGATTTACCAGTTGTTCATGCATGTAACATTTTATTGAATGAATATCAAGTAATATTTATAGCTTAAACGTGTTTAAAATTGAGATTCATGGTATATGCTTTTACGCGTTATCGAGACTTTAAGAATAAACTAAAAGTGTTTGAGATAATGCAAATAAAATAAGGGAAACCGTTTTAGTATTTAAGACACGAAAAATTGAAATTTACGGCATGATACGCTAAAAGAGATATAGAAAGTAATGGATAATCGGCAGTAATTCTTATAATTTTGGTTTGGATTCTCTCTTTTATCCGTTATAATTTTGGTTTGGATTCTCTCTTTTATCCGTTATAATTTTGGTTTGGATTCTCTCTTTTATCCGTTATAATACTTTTTTTTATTGTCATGGTTTTGTTTCTTTCCTTACCCTTTTACTATCCCTCACCGTTATATCTTCTTACTTTTGTGCAGATAGAATGATTTGAAATAGAATAATATATCTAAACTTTAGATTTGAATCAAGAAGTTTTATCATCTATGGTTATGTACAATCCTGTATATATTTTGAGAAATATTATTTCGTCCTTTCCTTTCCGTGTCTGTCTGAATGATTGCATTTCTGTCTGTCAGTCCTTGACAAATAATTGTCAATCCCAAATCTCCTTCAATGTATAACGGAATGAAACAAATTTGACTTATTAGCTCACATTATTCATTGTTGTCCACCTCAATTTTTTTTGTTGATAGTCAGATTGATTTTTAGAGCAACCATGAACTTTATCAATTCTATATGTGAGAAAGTTTGTAAACATAAATGAATAGTTCACAAAGGAATGACACTGTAGACTTGACTGAATATCTTCACAGTTGATCTTATTTACCCGATATGATGTTTGTTGTCGGAATTATCCTGTATTTTACATTAGAATAGGTAAAAACTTTACAAATTAAACATGAAAAGTTACACGTATCTTTTTTAAAAGGTTCCGCATTGCAAATCATGGACTCTTCAATTTCTACATATTTGGAAGTTTCACATGCAAAATCACCTTAATTTTACTTAGGAATAACATACTTCCCGACAGAACTACTTCGATCTATGTATTATAATGTAGTTTTAATTACTTTTTTTTAATCAGATTTGTCTTAGGGAGTTTCCTTTTCCATTACAAAACATGAACTTAGCTTTTCTTTAGATGAGAATAATTTAATTTTGGATGTAACACGTCTTCTGATTGGCTGAAAGTGTTCTATCTATCAGCTCATAGACATAATTTTGTCATGTGACCGTGACGTCACCAACTTTTTTTCAAAATTTACTCCTTAAAAATGGAAGTTTGAATTAAATTATAAGGAATGACTGTAATATTTTTTCTGTCTATTCGAAATAACCTTAAATATGTGGTGCACACTTTTAAATAACCCGCTACGCAAACTGTAATGTCTTACAGTTTGCATTGCATTAATTTGAATAGATGGAAACTTGACAAAATTGTGTTACCACATGTTTACTTTCGTGGAAATAGATAGTTTGCTTACACGTACACTGTACTATATCCTTTTAACTGAGGAAACAGAGCTAGGAGACAAGTGTTTTGTCGAAATAAAACTAACTTGTATATTCTACAATAATTTAATCAACATTACAACAAAGAAATGTTATAACTAGATTTGTTATAAAAATTTGTAAACAAAATTATGCAATTACTTGAACAAAAAATTAGGATGTCACACCACCAAACACAGATGAACTTGATCGAACACGAAGATGAGGTTCCATGGATTAATGAAACTTCGTTATGGATTACTATCAAATCCTTGTTCCATTAATGTAATCAATGATGATGACTTATGCGCATTTGCGGCTTTCTCTCAATTTATTTTACTATATCTATTCCTAGCTATAGCAATATAAGGCGTTCGATCTGATGTTTTGAATAATTACTTAATGTCAAGATTGCAGCGTTATAAAAAAGAAATTGTCCATTTATTGTTATCGTTGAGATTTTTCTTTCCCCATTATGACGTTTTGATAATTTGTTGATATGCAATTGCATTATTATTGCTTTATTCGTTCATTTTTACAGGGTCGAGTCTTTAGGAGCTGTACTATTAATCTTGGTTGACTGTTCTAATTGATTGACTTTTCTAATTGGTTGATTGTTGTCTGCTTAACGTTCTTGTTTTTTTAACAGGTTTTAAAGTCAAATATTGCTGACGAAGAATCAAAATAGTGACAATTGTGTGATTTTTTAGACTGTTTCCTAATGTTTCATGTTTACTCCTGTAAATAAAGTATGTTGATAGAAGCTGGATTCTAGTTGTACAGATCGCTATATTAACAAAAGCAATTCTAATATCTACGGAACAATAGAATAATTTTTAAAACCTGTTTATAGCATATCTTTATACTGTTAATTAAATTCATCAAGCATTTTATAATACCTTTTACACAAGTTGTTCAATCTGCGCTTCGTTTTTTTTTTCAAATTATCTTGACTTGTTAAAAGAGTATATAAGACGTAACTTTATACGAATATTCAGTCAAAGACGTAAATTCATAAGCATGTTCAGTTTTAGACGTAACTTCATAAGCATATTCAATTATAGACGTAACTTCATAAGCATATTCGCAGAACTTTATAGACGTAACTTAATAATTCTAATGCAATTTTTTTGTATCAATGGTTCTGATTGGATGACGATCAGCGTAAAATTCTCTATCTCCCTGAGGGAAGCCGACATTTTGAATTCCGGAATGTATTGACATGTAATTTCTCCAATAATAAGCAAAATACTCACATTTTGCACCTTAAAATCTTCTTTTTATCAAATTTTATCACATTCTGATGCGGACAAGAAGCCAGAAAATGCCTGATGTTTGCGTTTGACCTATGACGTCACCTAGTTTAGGTCCCAAAGAAGATGATATCATTTCGCGGAATTTTCGTTTCATGAAAATTTTTCATCGAAGTAATGACTAAAATTGAATAATTTTTATTTCGCATTAGAATAGATATATTTGATTTTGATTTTTGGTGTTTTAACGCCACTTTTAAGCACCGCTTTTGGGCTATTTCGTGGCGGCCAGTTTTAATAGGTGGAGGAAGCCGGAGTGCCCGGAGAAAACCACCGACCTTCGATAGGAAAACTGACAATCCTAGTCAATTAAGATTGGAGTCGAGTGCACCCGCACGAGCGGGGTTCGAACTCACAACCTCAGTGTTGACAGTAGTAACTACTAAGACCACTCGGCCACCGAGGCCCCCTAGAATAGAATAGATATAACGCTACGCATCACCAGGTAAACTCAATTTGCGCCAGTAAAACTACCGATGGACGTCCGCAAAGCTTCAAATACTATACAGTTATCTCTTAAGTAGTTTTTTCAGTTATAGACGTAAATTCATAAGTATATTCAGTTAAAGACGAAACTTCATAAGCATATTCAGTTAAAGACCTTACAGGATAGCACATCCTATTTTTTACGGAGATGTTGTTTACCGAACCCGAAAATTTAGAAACAATCCGCGTAAACTTATCGATGCGTTAAATAAACTTTCTCTAAAAGGTTACCAATTCAACACTATAATTAGATCTTTGAATATTGTTTTTATTGGTATTAATATTGATTTTGTTATCAGTAAATTTAAATCAAACTAAATATTATTTTTATATACATATACTCTACAGTCTGTTGATACCTGTATCTTGGCATTGCACAAGGTCATGTTTTTCTCTTGACTGTTAATGACGTCTTTATACTAAATCCATTGGATGTTGGATGTGTACTGATTGTTATTCTAGTCTTAGATGCATCATTTTTTTTTTATTTGTTGTTATTGGCTTTGAACTAGCTGTCAGTAACTCCGAGTACTCTCAGATCTGTCCTTAGTGTATTTTTGTTGTGGGGATGTATAAATACCATGCCACGTCCACTTTGTGTTTTTGTTAGATGTATTTCTATTTGCATCCATCTGATGAGTTAAGCCTTTTCAACTGATTTTTATAGTTTGTTCTTATGTTGTACTATTACACCACTGTCCCAGGTTAGGGGAGGGTTGGCGCCTTCAAACTAGTATTCTGTATGTGCCTGTCCCAAGTCAGGAGCCTGTAATTCAGTGGTTGTCGGTTTTTGCTGTGTAAGATATTTGTTTTTCTTTTGATTATTTTGTACAGAAATTAAGCCTATAATTTTCTCGTTTGAATTGTTTTACATTTGTCATTTTGGTGCCTTTTATAGCTGACTATGCGGTGTGGGCTTTGCTCATTGTTGAAGGCCGTACGATGACCTATAGTCAATTTCTGTGTCATTTGGTCTCTTGTTGAGAGTTGTCTCATTGGCAATCATACCACATCTTCTTACTTTTATATTAACTTCATAAGTATATTCAGTTTTAGATGTAACTTCAAATGTCTATTCATTTAAAGTCGTAACTGCATAAGCAGAATCATTAAAGACGTAACTTCATTATACCCCACGCAACGAGTTGCGGAGGGTATAATGTTTTTGACCCGTCCGTCCGTCCGTCAGTCCTGTTTCTTGTCATCGCAACTCCTCTCAAACCACACAACAGAATTTCACGAAACCTTTTTAGATAATAAGGACATACTAGGTAGTTGTGCATATCGATAGGAAATTACGATTCAATTTTTTTTTTCTAGGAGTTACGCCCCTTTTAACTTATTTACTTTAATGTACTACTGCAACAGTTTGTCATCGCAACTCCTCTCAAACCACAAAACAGAATTTCATGAAACCTTTTCAGATAATAAGGACATACTACGTAGATGTGCATATCGACAGCAAATTACGATTCAATTTTTTTTCCAGGAGTTACGCTCCTTTGAACTTATTTTCCCAATATACTACTGCAACCTTTTGTCATCGCAACTCCTCTCAAACCACACAACAGAATTTCATGAAACCTTTTCAGATAATAAGGACATACTACGTAGATGTGCATATCGACAGGAAATTAAGATTCAATTTTTTTTTCCAGGAGTTAAGTCCCTTTTAACTTATTTTCCCAATATACTACTGCAACCTTTTGTCATCGCAACTCCTCTCAAACCACACAACAGAATTTCATGAAACTGTGTAGATAATAAGGACATACTATGTAGATGTGCATATTGACAGGAAATTATGATTCAATTTTTTTTTCTGATACAATTTTTTTTTCTTACACTTATTTTATTTCTCCAATGACAATGTGGGGACGTGGGGTATGTGAGCGCGCTCACTAAGGTTCTTTCATTTATCGATGTTCCCACAGGTACTTGTCTCTGAAAAGAAAATCCTATATGCCTTAATATAACACAAGGTACTTAACCCGCATTTTTGAAAATGTCACCCGGTCGCGAAATTCCGTTATATTTCGATTTCTCGGTTGTCAACCCCACTAAAACTTGCTTTGCCATCATGCAAAATTCACAAATACAATCCGATAAATCGATTATCATGTTGTCTGCATATTGATATTGTAAAATATCAACTGCTCGACATAATATGAAGCCTTTTTGAACTCGTTCGCTACGCTCACTCGACAAAAAGCTTCATGTTGTGACTCGCAGCTGATATTTTACAATATCAATATACAGGCAAGTTGATAATCGGTACAAGTAAGCATATTCAGTTACAGACGTATCAAATATCGATCCTAAATCACACTAAAGTTTGGATATAACTATACTAATCAACAAAAGTAACGATTCACTTGGTATTTTTTTTATCAAATTTAGCATACAAAATAATTAATACGATAAACTGTTAAATTATCCAATGACAAACATTTATTTGTGAAGAAAATCTATATGATCCAGCAAATCTGACTAAGTTGCAAACTGATGGTAATAAAACACGGCACTCAATTTCGAAGATGAGAATGAAGACTGTATTCAAATATCAAATATCATATATCAGTATTGAAAGCAAAGACATTCAAAATAATAATCAGATCATGCTTATGTTTTAAGTTTTGATACTGTTTTTTTCTTTTTTTTAATTTTTTAAGGGAAAATTACTTTTTTAAAATCAATGAAATTGCGATTAAAAATTGCGTTTTTTTTTTCTTTCTTTTATCAAATATTAGACCAATTGAGAAAATTGGTATCGTGCATGCAACTTCATATAGTATATGGAAAATGCATTGCCGTTTGTTTGTTTGTTTGTTTGTTTGTTTTGTTTTTGTTGTTGTTGTTGTTGTTGTTGTTGTTGTTGACTAGAATAAGTATATTATACATTAAAATTTATATTTCAGTCGAACATCGTAAATAGATCAAAATGTACTCCCTAATTTATCAAACGTACTTAAAAAAAAAGGACAACCTCAGCTTACAATTATATATTAAAAAGTTAAAATGTAAGGCTACAATTTTAAGTACCTAAAATTAATTGAAATTAAATAAAAGGAGATAAACGTCCTTTCCGCAGTTTTCAATGTTGCCCAGTGCTAGATTTTTAAACAGCTAATATAATGTAACAGGATTTAACCTGGTGTTCAGTGGTTGTCGTTTGTTGATGTGGTTCATAAGTGTTTCTCGTTTCTCGTTTTTTATATAGATTAGACCGTCGGTTTTCCTGTTTGAATGGTTTTACACCAGTCATTTAGGGCCCTTGATATCTTGCTGTTCGGTGTGAGCCAAGGCTCCATGTTGAAGGCCGTACTTTGACCTATAATGGTTTACTTTTACAAATTGTGACTTGGATGGAGAGTTTTCTCATTGGCACTCATACCACATCTCCGTATATCTATTTAGTATTAAGGATAAAATGCGTGTGCGCAAGATATCATTATTTGCTATGCATGTAAAGCAACATAAAGGGAAGAAATAGTCTACGTTTCGACGAAGTAGCCTTTTCTGTTGAATCGTTTAACTGTCGAGTATATTGTTCTCTTTGCAGAACGTTAACTTTCACTCAGAACAAAAAAAGTTAAAATCCAATGTAAATTAACAAAAAGGGGGAGTCCATGAAAACTGACAAAATCAAACGGTCGACTATTTCAACCAACGGAACGAATGGAAAACAACTGTCATATTTCTGACCTGGTACAGGTATTTTCTGAAGAAAATGGTGTATTTAACCTTGTTTTATAGCTTGCTAAACCTCCCACTTGTTCCACTCCCAAGAGACGATTGATCTCAGCTATTATTTAGTGATCTGTGTACCTTTTTTACCTGGTTTTCATAACATTTTGCAGACGGACAATATTTCTGATAAGAAATTTCATGAGGTAGTTTCACACAAAGTCCTTGTTCTTATACAGATAAATCCTATTTGGTGATCATAGCTGGCTTACATCATGACACTATGTAGAATCAGTTATCAAATGAATAGAAGCATTTTGTCTCCAGTTTATCAGTGATCCCTATTGCAAGGTACAACGATTTCACGTTAAGTTCAACGATCATAGCTGGCTTACATCATGACACTATGTAGAATCAGTTATCAAATGAATAGAAGCATTTTGTCTCCAGTTTATCAGTGATCCCTATTGCAAGGTACAACGATTTCACGTTAAGTTAAACGATTTGATGTTCAATCAGCTATTCCATCTCTGGAATAGCAATTATAGGTCTAAAAGAAAACATGACACGAATTCATTTCAATCTGCTTAGTTTAATTGATTGGTTTGCACCCTAATATTCCATTTATTTTTATCTAAAGGCTTAAGGTAAAAAGAAAGGTATTAAAAGTAAAAAATCCCGATAAAACTTAATTGAGGAAATACAAATGCTTATGACTTACATCAAAGACTTTTCATTCACATTTACATTTATCATACAAATATTCACATGTCTATCTAGTCAGCATAGAAGTGTTCTTGAGGAAGAGTATGTATAAGTATAATCTTACTTATTACAAATTTTAGTTGTGCAGGTCTACGCATTATAATTAACAGTTTTTAGTTTCCTATGTAATGTTTTTTATCGCTTTTATGATGATATTTTGCCATTGGCTTATTGTAAAGCTTTCAAACTCCGTGCTTAGAATGATCTATTTGATTAGTGCAATCATTCATGTATTTTTTTTTTACAGAGTACAATTGCACATTTGCAAACTGCATGTTCTGTTCTAAATACAAGTATTTAGCTGATCAAATAGAGTGGGTCTTTGTAAATTACCAAAATGACAATTATTATTATTAACTACGTTTGTCTATGGCCTTAACATTTTGTCAATATAACCAATTTTTTAGTTTTATATCAGATAGCAAAACAAGCTCAGACTCTGGCCTGTGTCTTCATTGGTATGTTTATGGTATCTTCTAACTGTCTTAAAAATTATTCTATACATCAACAGGATGAACACCTTTATGTATGAAAAATTATGTTCCAGGCATATTTGAAAGCATGGATTTTATGACTGGTAACTGTTTGAATAACATAAGGTCATAAAAAAATAGATTTTTCATTAATATTATGATATTATTACAAAAAATAGTTTGCCACTTCTTTGGAACTGGTAACTGGAATATGGATAAAAAAAAATTGTATACAAAATTTATAAAAAAATAAAAAAATAAAGCTAGAGTAAGATTTCGCATGTATACCAGTTGTTGTATCAGATTTTGTTGGTTTGTTTGTCTCGTCTTTGACGATATTTTTTATTCGAAATCTACTGTTCTTTTAAAAAATATAAGAATTTTGGACCAATAATCGTCAATGAATAATGTATCATCTGACCTTTGTCAAATTTCATATTAAATTACATACAGGAATGTTATATGATTGCCGTTAATTAGGTAATAAAAAGGGAAGTTGACAAAGCACCTTTCTAAAGTGTTTAAACAGAATTTATGCAAAGAGCGTGTTAATCAAGAAAAATACAAACCTAGTAGTATAAACATAGAGGTCAATATAAATGTTTATTTTATGAGGGAACCTGGCCCCTTCCGAAATTGAAAATTCCAAATGATGCAGTCGTAGAGTGTTCAATTTACGATTTTTGTGCACGGTATTTGACAAAATGTTGTTTTATAGTACGGTACTGCAAACTGTATGTTTTCTTTGCGTTACTTTAAAACATGATCTCTTTTTTATGCGATCATAAAGCCAAAAATGTATAATTGAATGTCACCTGTGATGAGCATTCTAACACATGTTTCTTTAATTAAAAAATAATAAGCAACTTGAAAGGAAGGGTATGAATTGGTGCAGAGGAAGGAGAAACCGCTCATACACTCTCCGTTCGTTTTTCTATATACAAATGAAAATAAGCGAAAGTCGAATATGACAACTCAAGTAGACGTAAAGTACTGGGTATATATCTTAAGTGTTATGTAAGAAGTGAACTGTAAGTGCAGCTTGCCAGCAAACATCATAAAGTTTGTTCATTTGTTTTATCAATTACATACAATCAATCCGGCTAATTGGTTTCTTTCTGATAAGATTTTTTGTTGATTAGAATATTTTTAATATAATATTCTTCTGCTACAGTTCCTGAGAATATCAAAAGTTAAATTGTCCGGCCCGATATTAATTGAGGGGTGTATATATATATATATATATCCATTTTATTACATCTGGTGATCCGTTTATTTGGCAATCGCCATGGCAGTCAGTAGGCTTTAAGAACAGTTGTTGTTCGACCTGCTAGTCAAATGTGTTTTGTTAAAATATACTTTTTCACTTTTTTGGTCTTTTGGAAAATGTTGTTTGTGCTGTATTTCCAAGAAATTTGTTTTGCATGCACACGTTTAAAAATTGCGGTTTTATCCAATGCAATCATAGGTTTGAACGTTGTTTTCAATTTAGACTTGTTTATATTTTTTCGTTTGGGCTTGTATTATATTTGCCTTCGGGTTTATATAATCCGTTCATCCTATTTCGACTCTTCAAAATTCAAGAGTCAATCCTAAATTGAGGTAAATTATATGGCCTTCCAAATACCGTTTCGATTCCTAACATCACTGAAGAGACATTAATTGTTGAAATCCGGATATGGTGTACCAATTTTTGCACCTTATGTTTGCGGTACACTATCTTTTCCGCAAGTTTATTGTTTTCTGTTTGGTATAATATTAATAATTAAGATCCATTTTGTTAATCTGGTGATCCGTTTATTTGGCAATCGCCATGGCAGTCAGCAGGGTTTAAGAACATCTGTTGTTCGACCGGCTAGTCAAATGCGTTTTGTTAAAATATACTTTTTCACTTTTGTGGTCTTTTGGAAGATGGATTGTTGCATATCAAGGCTACCAGCTGTGGACATCGTTTTACGAAATTCTCTGTGTGTTTTCATAAATCCGTAAATATATGAAAAAATAAGCATCAGCTGATGTTTATTCTTCGAAATAAATATGAAGTATCCCTTGAGTTAATTGATTTATGAAAACTGTGTGTGTAGATGGAACATGTAGTTTTGTTTCTTCAGTTTTGAGCACCAATAGTCTCATGTGCCATTCTCATACTTTGCATCTCAAAATAAAAACATGTATCAGTTTTCTGCAAGAATCTTATGTAAAATCTATTCTTTTTCAGTTACAAAGCATTTTATCAAAAGTAGAAAGGCCACACTATATCGTAGAAAAATATATCCTATATTAATGACGATGCACAGCCTAATTCAATTAAGAATACCTTGCGCTGGCGACCAGTTGTTCGATGCAATCAACCAGATCTTAATTTTAACCCCTTCCATAGTATAAAAATGCAACCATTATATTTTAATGCAATGAACAATTTAGCCGAGGAATTTGTATTCCCTCTCGCCATTTTAATAAATTTTAGAATAACTACACACGTCAGTGAAATTTCAACCGAAATAAATGCTTAAATGGTAAATATATCCGCGCGTCTGCTGGAAGCTGGAAGTTAGGCCTACGTGTAGCTACGCAGTTTGTAAAGTAATTAACACGAAAACAAATGATTTAGTTAAACAATAAAACACGGGCAAGTTAAATATTGATTAACATGTAAAGTAGTTATTAATTTAAAATGGTTGCATATTTTGTTTTCAATTTTCAACTATTAATAAAAGAGAGGCGAAAGATACCAAAAGGGACATTCAAGCTCATGGGTCGAAAATAAACCGACAACGCCATGGCTAATAAAGACCAACAGACAAACAACAGTACACATAACACAACACAGAAAACTATAGATTAAGCAACACGAAAGCCACCAAAAGCTGGGGGTGATCTCAGATGCTCAAAAAGGGTAAGCAGATTCTGCTCCACATGTGGCACCCGTCGGGTTGCTCATGTAAGTACAAACCCGGTGATAAGTCTAATTCGGTAGGTAATATTCGGGGAGAAGGGGACGGGATTGTAGTTATGACAATTGGAACATATTCGTCGTCATCTGTGAAACAGATATTCCATAACGGTCAACCAACTCGTGATGGGGTCCGTAAAATTTACGAAGGTATGATTTCAACTTCACCACTTGGAACTCTTTGTTTACTAGCTTCCTGGTGATGAATAAATAAGTACTAGTATTTAAAAAATTGTCACATTTTATCTTCTTACAACATCGTTATGTTTGAAACGATATAAAAACAATGACTTTAATAGCTTGCTATGCGGTATGGGATTTGCTCGTAGTTGAAGACCATACGATGCCCTATAGTTGTTTGCATCCTCGTCCTCCGGTCTCTGGTAAATAGGTCTCTCATTGGCAATCATACCACAGCTCATTAATATATCCATATACAAAAGTGAGGACATTTTGATTTAATGTTGAACTTGAAAGTTTTTAACGTCGAATTTCGACCTGTTACATATAATCCGAGTTTCTGAAGTAAAGGAATTTTATCCAAATGAATAGTTTCTTTTATCGTCCTCTTTCAAAATAATCTTTGTTTTGAATATATCTCCATTTCAGACGTTTGTGTTCTGTTTTTTTGTTGTTGTTTTTGTGTGTTATTTTGGAATTCAATATTTGATAATGTTGAAATAACATTCAAAACCATAAAGCACTATATTCATCAATTTTTAAGGAGATTGAAATTGCCAGTAAACATAAAGAAAATCATTTGAACATCTACAAAAGAATGGTTTCGATTTAAATATGGCATGTGTTTATTGCATGTAGTTTCTCATTAAGGAATGAACACAAATTCATTTAAATCTTAAAATGTCTACAACAAATAATAACATTTCTCTTTCGGGAGCTAAACCGTTATGATGTATCCTAAAATGAACATATAATGCGTTAACAATTAGGAAAATGAACACATAATGTTATAAAACAATCGAGCAAAGTCGCGGGTTGTACATTGTAGCACATCAATGTCTTTTAAATTAATTTATGCAACAGTAATTCGGTATCAACTCAAACTCTCAGTTAAAGCTCAAAAGAGGTCACGTTGAGCTAGAATGAAGGTGGTACGTGTATATGATTAAAGTTAGTACACTTGTATGTAAGTTCATTCTACTAGAGGTTTTTCTCGCATAGTGTTAGGGCAAATATAACTAGAAGCTTATTAGAGCCTGAGTCGCTCACTTGGCAAATTAATCCTTAATTGTTCATGAGAAGATAGCTTCTGACAAATTAAGCTACATGTACAGATGGTTATGTTTTCGGTATTCTTCTAATGTTCAAAACATTTTATCCTGTATTTTTCGATGGAAAGATTTTTGAAAATTAGCATAACAGAGTCAAAGATAGTCGCCGGTTGCCATGTGTTCCGTCGACTCAAAACACAATGAGAATTTCATGTTTAAATCATTTAATGCATTATTCCTGGATAGTTTGGTTAAATAGACTTGGTAATATCAGAGAAAAAGTCAGATGAAAAAATCTGCCATAAGTATTCCTTATTTGGCTTTGACTGTATGAAAAATGGCCACCGTTGACAATTTTTAAATCTGATTTGCAAATTTTCAAAACTTTTCTACTCTCTAATTACAAAATGTTGGAGTTGATCATTTCAAAACAATCTTCATACAATCCACATTTTATGTTGATTAGGTGGAAAACATGGCGGCAACGGTAGCACCTAGTTCCTGTGTATTAAATCTCTATGGATAATACTATACGTCAGACCTGGAAAGTGTGGTTAAAAGTTGCATGGTAGCTTCAGGAGGAAAATTAAAATGTGATCGTCCATCTGTTTTTTATGGGCAAGTTCTTCATCTATGTGAAGATAAGGAAATTTGGTATTATTGCGAATGAGACAACTATCCACCAGAGTTCAAATGAAGTGTGTATAAGCAATAATAGGTCACCATACGGCCTTCAACAATGAGAAAACCACGTACCCTTTAGTCGGCTATTAAAAGGCCCCATAATGAAAATGTGAAACAATTCAAACGAGAAACTTAACGGCCAAATTTACAACAATACAATTGATTTCATCGAAAGGAATCTCTGTATTACTGAAAAATTATTACACCAGGGTTTTCGATATCACAAACTAGTCAAAACATTTACTAAATTTTATCATCGGTACAAGGACATCATTCGTAAATATAAATCAACATGTAGACATCTTATACGTTCAGGTATTTCACATCCAATATTTTATGGTAATATTCTTTACAAAGCACAAAAATGTCGGCATTCACCTCAAAAGCTAACCAAACCTTTAAACAGACTTATTCGGAAAGGATATAGTTACGATACTGTTGTCAGGTCATTAAGGATTACATATTTTGGTATTAATATTGATTCACTCATAGGGTCTTTGCATCGGAAATAAACACTATTATTCTAAAACCAGTTGTTGGCATGATACGGGTTATGTTCTTCTCATATATATTTTATGATTGTATGATACTAGACCCTTAACGGGAGGGATTGTACTTGATTTTCATATGATGAAGACATAATCTTTCAATCAGTTTAATTGAGGTCTGGAGCTGGCATGTCAGTAACTGCTAGTAGTCCTTTGTTAATTTATGTATCATTGTCATTTTGCTTAGTTTCTTTTGTTACCTATTCTGACATCGGACTCGGACTTCTTTTAAACTGAGTTTTACTGTGCGTATTGCTATGTGTTTCTTTATTCTACATTGGCTAGAGGTATAGGGGGAGGGTTGAGATCTCACAAAACATGTTTAACCCCGCCGCCTCTGGCCTTTGTTAGTCTTGTATGTTTTTTTTAATTTTAGTTCATTTATATGTTTTGGAATTTAGTGTGACATCCATTTTCACTGAACTAGTACACAATTTTATTTAGGGGCCAGCTGAGGACCACCTCCGGGTGCGAGATTTTCTCGCTGCGTTAAGACCCATTAGTGGCCTTCGGCTGTTGTCTGCTCTTTGGTCGGGTTGTTGTCTCTTTGACATATTCCCCATTTCCATTCTCAATTTTAATTGTCGGAAAACAACCTACTTTATATTATTCGAGTTAGGTTTTGTCAAATTTGCTCGGTTGTAACAAAGGAAATGACACTGTCGAAAGGGGACGAAGAATATACCTCACATTGCCTTTTGTATCTGGTGCAATATCTCGAGATAATCATTACCCACAAAGAGGTAAACATTGTTGAGGGTTAAATGAAGGTTTCATCTGACAGGCATAGGGAATAATAATTCATTTCTAAACTTGATCGATGTTATAATAAATCAATATACATATAAACTTTCCAATTTAAACGAAGAAGAATGGAGCATCGGTGATTAATTTCATAATTCTGTTTTCGGTTGCAAAGCACCAGCCCTCCCTCATGTACTACAAACAATTCAGTTCTAATCAACTACGATGGATCTTGGAGTACTTTCCCAATCATTAAGGAATTATTTCATGTTCATTGTAAACTATAATCTATTTATTTTTACAGTGTGTCCGTATGTAAGTTAAGGCAACCTTTTTGGATGCTGAACTTCATTTAAATGCTACTAATAACAAACAAAAGAAAGAAGTTGTTTTCTATGGGTTGTCAAGTTACGTTGGCATCTATTGGAACACATTTGTTAACTAGGAAGATAAATAGAATACAATTCTTCCATGCAACATATAATTGGACTCTAAACGTCGTATAAGAGAGTATATTATAAAGATGGAGGCTTGAAAAGAGTCATTATTAGGCTCCTGAAATTGCAAACATAGCAAACATTTCCAATCCTTTCAAAATTGTGTTAATTTTAGCATGATTTAATCTTGACTATGTACTTCATAAATGTCAGTTGTGGTGTCACTATGGCGTCATAAACAAGTCGAAATTGACATATTTGACTGAAAATTGCCACATTTAACATCGGGTATATGCAAAATTAAATAAGATTCAAGGTCTTAACCAAAAAGATATTTTGCCCACGTTAACATCTTTACGTAGGACATCTTGCAGTCAAATTTCTTTTTTAGATAAGGTCATGGCTCATATTGGAAAGACAAGCTCTAAAAATAAGACTATCTTGGCAGTTTTGCTTAAAAAGCATCAAGTTTGAAACCCTATTGTAAAATCTGCTTGGGAAGATTAAAAGATATATATGTCTTTTAAACATCGGAGTGATGTTATTTGATCAATAAATCATTCTTTTTATTTTCGAATTCAAGAAGCAAAATTTTTTTTTTCAAAACTCATCCCCCCCCACCTAAAAAAAAATAAAATTGCAGTTTTGAGCTATCTTCCGGCGTACATTATATTATACTAAATATATTGTAAGCACATAAATCGAATTGTGATACTTAGATTTTAAGTAATAAAGATTGAATTCAAAGATTTTTTATTGAAAAATGGTACTGGTGTTAAATGAATTCAGGGTAAATTAGTCCTTAATCTTTAATGAAATTAAATGTTGCAGTGACAAACCGTTAAATTATTACTGTAGATGCATCAGTCTTACAACGGTAAAACTTAATCTCCGGGTGCGGGATTTTCTCGCTGTGTTGAAGACCCATTGTTTTCTGCTCTTTGGTCGGGCTGTTGTCTCTTTGACACGTTTCCCGTTTCCATTCTCAATTTTATTAAATATTTTTATATTTTTTTTTAAATTAAAGACAACATGAATGTTTTACTACATATGTTAATAGAGTTTATAGATTTCACAGATGTTAGTAAAAAAAATTTATAACAATAACATGTGTTATTTATCTACACACAGCCCATGGGACCTTTTACAAAGAAATTGGTAGGTGTTTTTTTTATAAAATAAATAAATAAATACATATTATAAGTTTTATACAAATCTCATATTTTTTTTAAGTTATTTAATATTTAATATTGTTCTATGTTTTAAAATTTGTTTTACTATGGGATTTTGTCTCGACTTTGATTATGTGTAGAAACGAGATTTTAGGTGTGCTGTTTCCGGCGTCACCGTCGGCGGCTTGAACAATTTGTTAAAATTTAATATTAGATAAGATTAAGGGGAAAAACAAATGGTAACTACTAAATGATATTTAGCATGCGGCTATAACATCTCATTCCCATGCAGTTTATTTGACCCCGCCTTCGGAGTCATGGTCTACTTTTATAAACTGTTTTATTGGAGTAATGGTTTTTGTTTGTCCCTTTCGTATTTTATCTTCTTTTTTACATATCAAATTATGTTATAATGAACAGGGCTGATATTCATAAAACTACTCAAGTTAAGATTTTTTCCGAACGGACGGATTTTTCATCATGTCCTACGATAAATTAATACTACGATTGGATATCTTAAGTGGTTTTATGCATAAAAACTGTTAAATATTTAACAGTTCAACCTTTAGAAGTAGTAAATAAGCAGCCTGGTGAATCTCATTCAAAGTTTGTACGATCACGGAAAATAATTGAATTAAATTGGATTAAAAAATTACAGACAGTCTACCCTATCGGTCTTAATGATAATATCATGGGAATTGGTAATATATCAAGAACCGATTCTGTTAACATTTAGGATATAGTTTCTAAAACTGTTCGTAAAAACCGTTCTCATGGTCGTAGAAAAAATCACAATCAAAGAAAATTTCGGACCAATCATACCAATATTTCGGACCTAATTTCTATTTCAAAAAACAACGGCAGACATTATCTATTAACAAACCTCTGTTCATTACCGGTTAATAAGTTAAATAAAATTTTAGAGGATTGCAACACAATTTCATATAGCAGTCCTAAGTATGAAATCGTTCAAATTATAATGGCATATTGTTATTCTAAACTGTTTCCCAAAATTGATCGCCCTGAAGATCATAAAAAAACATTTTATTAAAATAAAGTATGTCAATAAAGGTTTTGATTTTGTAAATATTGCCAGTATTTTTAACGACCATTTTGTTAAAGAACAAATTCCTGGATATTTTGATAATACTGAGCTCCCTCTTATTTGTTATATTTACAAGAAATCTACCCGGAAATATGTGTTTAATTATAGCCAATTGTGTAAAGATGTTAATATCAGTGAAAATACACCTACTTCATGTAATTGCAGTAATTCCGAATACATTTATGGACCCATTTCCCATGTTATAACAGGAGATCTTAACATTGTTCAAGACCGAGAGTTAAAATCATTCCTCAGTAAAGGACCTAAATATCGTCCCCGTCAATCATTAATTGGAATGAGTGTCGTAATATCATCCACGACTCACTCCGTACTTACTGTTTAAAATGGATAAAACGGAAAAAGCTGACAAAAATCTTTGGACTCTTTTTTAATTCAGTAATGAACATAGTTGATATACGTATTCAACATTTTAAAGAACATTTTACTCTTAACAACAACCATAATAAACCTATTTCTCGTATCAAACATAAACTTAAAGAACTAGCCAAGGAATGTTTTGTCCCGGCCGATAAAGCTGCTAATAATATCATTATTGTTTGACGTAAATTTTACATTGAGGTTCTGAAAAAGAAATCACCAATTCACCAACATTCCAACTGACTCCATTTTCAGAAAACGACATCTGTAATAAACATAAACTTTAGCTACCTCTTTACAAGCAGAACCAAATACAATGAAAGTCCCAACTGTGTACTGGCTTCCGAAGCTACATAAAACACCTTACAAATATAGATTTATTTCGTCTTCAAGCCATTGTTCCACTACTAAATTGTCTATTCTTCTTACCAGTTTACTTGGTACAATCAAAAACCTGATAATAAATTGTTCAAATAAGGCCTTTGAAAATAGTGGAATTAATTACTTTTGGAGTGTCAAAAACTCGTTGGAAGTACTTGATAAATTGCATGCTTATATTGGTGATTTTGAATCTGTTCAAAGTTTTGATTTTTCTACCCTCTATACCACATTGCCTCACATTCTCATTAAGAAAAAATTCACACACCTAATTAAATGGGCATTTAAAAAGTCAGAATGTGAATACATATGTTCCAACTCTTTTAGGTCATTTTTTAGTAGCAATAAACAAAAGAACTATGTCAATTGGACATGAGTTGATACTATATCTGCCCTTGAATTTTTACTAGATAATATTTTTGTTCGCTTTGGAGATTCCGTATATCGTCAGGTTATCGGAATTCCAATGGGGACTAACTGTGCACCACTTATTGCGGACCTGTTTTTGTATTGCTATGAGTTACAATTTATGACTAAAATCAGCAAAGACCCATCGAAACAACATCTGATACAAAATTTAATAATACTTTTAGATATTTGGATGATATATTGGCTCTCAATAATGACGACTTCAGTATGTATACTAAAGAAATTTATCCTGTTGAACTTACTTTAAATAAAGCTAATACTAACAATGACCACTGCCCTTTCCTCGATCTTGATATCTATATCATTAACGGAAAGCTTAATACAAAATTTATGATAAAAGAGATGATTTTTCATTTCCTATCGTTAATTATCCATTTTAGATGGTGACGTTCCTTGTCACCATCTTACGGTGTTTATATATCTCAACTTGTACGATTCGCTCGTGTATGTAACAACGTTTCAGATTTTAACGAAAGAAATTTATGTATTACTGAAAAATTATTACACCAGAGTTTTCGATATCACAAACTAGTCAAAACATTTACTAAATTTTATCATCGGTACAAGGACATCATTCGTAAATATAGCTCAACATGCAGACTTCTTATACGTTCAGGTATTTCACATCCAATCTTTTATGGTAATATTCTTTATAAAGCACAAAATGTCAGTATTCACCTCAGAAGCTAACAAAACCTTTAAATAGACTTATTAAGAAGGGATATAGTTACGATACTGTTGTCAGGTCATTAAAGATTGCATATTTTGGCTTTAATATTGATTCACTTATAGGGTCTTTGCATCGGAACTAAACACATTTATTTAAATACCAGTTGTTGGCATGACACGGGTTATGCTCTTCTCATATATTTTATGATGGTCTGATACTAAACCCTAACGGAGGGATTGTGCCTGATATTCATATGATGAAGACATAATCTTTCAATCAGTTTAATTGAGGTCTGGAGCTGGCATGTCAGTTAACTGCTAGTAGTCTGTTGTTATTTATGTATTATTGTCATTTTGTTTGTTTTCTTTTGTTACATCTTCTGACATCGGACTCGGACTTCTCTTTAACTGACTTTTAATGTGCGTATTGTTATGCGTCTACATTGGCTAGAGGTATAGGGGGAGGGTTGAGATCTCATAAACATGTTTAACCCGCCGCATTTTGCGCCTGTCCCAAGTCAGGAGCCTCTGGCCTTTGTTAGTCTTGTATTATTTTACTTTTAGTTTCTTGTGTATAATTTGGAGTTTAGTATGACGTCCATTATCACTGAACTAGTATATATATTTGTTTAGGGGCCAGCTTAAGGACGCCTCCGGGTGCGGGAATTTCTCGCTGCATTGAAGACCTATTGGTGACCTTCTGTTGTTGTCTGTTCTGTGGTCGGGTTGTTGTCTCTTTGACACATTCCCCATTTCCATTCTCAATTTTATATCAGCATTGACTTATATCAGTAAAACTCCCATATTACATTTTTCAAATAGAACGTGACTTAGTTACGAGGCAGTAACACCCGACTTGCGGCTAGTTTTAAGGTTATATTATTCAGAAATGACACTACTCGTCCTGGTTGTTTAGCTTTTTTAACAAAGATATTGATTTCCCAATAAGCCTGCACGTATGGATCATAGTATAAACACCTACGTCGTTAAAATAGGACACAAGGGAGTCACTAGTTTAAATTAAGAGGAGCAACTTTCGCGGAATTTATGAATTATGTTGATAATTTATAACAAGGAGTTAGAGTGTCTAGTATTGCGATATCACTTAAGGCAATCACATCAATAACAACTTATTGTCACAAGAAAGAAGACCCGTGCGTATGACATATTGTCAAATTTCGACAGGTTCCAGGTTTGCAATTAATTTTAACGATGACTGCAGAGAAGATCACAGATGTATTAACAAAACAAATTAAAATCCAAGGTCATCATTGACGTCTCTACAAGGTCATCATTGACCACATACTCTACATGGCCATTATAGTTTTAAGGGAAAGTACAAATGGTAACTCAATTATATTAAGCATGCGGTTTTATTTGCACTATTACATATCATTGCCATTGAGATTATTTGATCCCGCCTTCTTCGACGTTTGCGCTTGTTAATATGCCATTAGTGCCTTTTAATGATTATAAGCGCTTCAATTCTTCGGACAATTGCGCTTTTAAAAAGGGTATTTGCGCAATTTATATAAATACCAGGACTGGTCATTATAATGGGTATAACATGAGTCTGAACCATTTGTTGTTCGATTACTGTATAATGGCTGATAAAGTAGTATTAGTGGAAATTGACAATGGCCAGGTGGCTCTCAGTTTTCGGAGGTCAAATTTGTTTTACTATGGGATTTTGTCTCGACTTTGATTATGTGTAGAAACGAGATTTTAGGTGTGCTGTTTCCGGCGTCACCGTCGGCAGCTTGAACAATTTGTTAAAATTTAATATTAGATAAGATTAAGGGAAAAACAAATGGTAACTACTAAATGATATTTAGCATGCGGCTATAACATCTCATTCCCATGCAGTTTATTTGACCCCGCCTTCGAGTCATGGTCTACTTTTATAAACTGTTTTATTGGAGTAATGGTTTTGTTTGTCCTTTCGTATTTTATCTTCTTTTACATATCAAATTATGTTATAATGAACAGGGCTGATATTCATAAAACTACTCAAGTTAAGATTTTTCCGAACGGACGGATTTTTCATCATGTCCTACGATAAATTAATACTACGATTGGATATCTTAAGTGGTTTTATGCATAAAAACTGTTAAATATTTAACAGTTCAACCTTTAGAAGTAGTAAATAAGCAGCCTGGTGAATCTCATTCAAAGTTTGTACGATCACGGAAAATAATTGAATTAAATTGGATTAAAAAATTACAGACAGTCTACCCTATCGGTCTTAATGATAATATCATGGGAATTGGTAATATATCAAGAACCGATTCTGTTAACATTTAGGATATAGTTTCTAAAACTGTTCGTAAAAACCGTTCTCATGGTCGTAGAAAAAATCACAATCAAAGAAAATTTCGGACCAATCATACCAATATTTCGGACCTAATTTCTATTTCAAAAAACAACGGCAGACATTATCTATTAACAAACCTCTGTTCATTACCGGTTAATAAGTTAAATAAAATTTTAGAGGATTGCAACACAATTTCATATAGCAGTCCTAAGTATGAAATCGTTCAAATTATAATGGCATATTGTTATTCTAAACTGTTTCCCAAAATTGATCGCCCTGAAGATCATAAAAAAACATTTTATTAAAATAAAGTATGTCAATAAAGGTTTTGATTTTGTAAATATTGCCAGTATTTTTAACGACCATTTTGTTAAAGAACAAATTCCTGGATATTTTGATAATACTGAGCTCCCTCTTATTTGTTATATTTACAAGAAATCTACCCGGAAATATGTGTTTAATTATAGCCAATTGTGTAAAGATGTTAATATCAGTGAAAATACACCTACTTCATGTAATTGCAGTAATTCCGAATACATTTATGGACCCATTTCCCATGTTATAACAGGAGATCTTAACATTGTTCAAGACCGAGAGTTAAAATCATTCCTCAGTAAAGGACCTAAATATCGTCCCCGTCAATCATTAATTGGAATGAGTGTCGTAATATCATCCACGACTCACTCCGTACTTACTGTTTAAAATGGATAAAACAGGAAAAAGCTGACAAAAATCTTTGGACTCTTTTTTAATTCAGTAATGAACATAGTTGATATACGTATTCAACATTTTAAAGAACATTTTACTCTTAACAACAACCATAATAAACCTATTTCTCGTATCAAACATAAACTTAAAGAACTAGCCAAGGAATGTTTTTGTCCCGGCCGATAAAGCTGCTAATAATATCATTATTGTTTGACGTAAATTTTACATTGAGGTTCTGAAAAAAGAAATCACCAATTCACCAACATTCCAACTGACTCCATTTTCAGAAAACGACATCTGTAATAAACATAAACTTTTAGCTACCTCTTTACAAGCAGAACCAAATACAATGAAAGTCCCAACTGTGTACTGGCTTCCGAAGCTACATAAAACACCTTACAAATATAGATTTATTTCGTCTTCAAGCCATTGTTCCACTACTAAATTGTCTATTCTTCTTACCAGTTTACTTGGTACAATCAAAAACCTGATAATAAATTGTTCAAATAAGGCCTTTGAAAATAGTGGAATTAATTACTTTTGGAGTGTCAAAACTCGTTGGAAGTACTTGATAAATTGCATGCTTATATTGGTGATTTTGAATCTGTTCAAAGTTTTGATTTTCTACCCTCTATACCACATTGCCTCACATTCTCATTAAGAAAAAATTCACACACCTAATTAAATGGGCATTTAAAAAGTCAGAATGTGAATACATATGTTCCAACTCTTTTAGGTCATTTTTTAGTAGCAATAAACAAAAGAACTATGTCAATTGGACATGAGTTGATACTATATCTGCCCTTGAATTTTTACTAGATAATATTTTTGTTCGCTTTGGAGATTCCGTATATCGTCAGGTTATCGGAATTCCAATGGGGACTAACTGTGCACCACTTATTGCGGACCTGTTTTTGTATTGCTATGAGTTACAATTTATGACTAAAATCAGCAAAGACCCATCGAAACAACATCTGATACAAAAATTTAATAATACTTTTAGATATTTGGATGATATATTGGCTCTCAATAATGACGACTTCAGTATGTATACTAAAGAAATTTATCCTGTTGAACTTACTTTAAATAAAGCTAATACTAACAATGACCACTGCCCTTTCCTCGATCTTGATATCTATATCATTAACGGAAAGCTTAATACAAAAATTTATGATAAAAGAGATGATTTTCATTTCCTATCGTTAATTATCCATTTTAGATGGTGACGTTCCTTGTCACCATCTTACGGTGTTTATATATCTCAACTTGTACGATTCGCTCGTGTATGTAACAACGTTTCAGATTTTAACGAAAGAAATTTATGTATTACTGAAAAATTATTACACCAGAGTTTTCGATATCACAAACTAGTCAAAACATTTACTAAATTTTATCATCGGTACAAGGACATCATTCGTAAATATAGCTCAACATGCAGACTTCTTATACGTTCAGGTATTTCACATCCAATCTTTTATGGTAATATTCTTTATAAAGCACAAAATGTCAGTATTCACCTCAGAAGCTAACAAAACCTTTAAATAGACTTATTAAGAAGGGATATAGTTACGATACTGTTGTCAGGTCATTAAAGATTGCATATTTTGGCTTTAATATTGATTCACTTATAGGGTCTTTGCATCGGAACTAAACACATATATCAGCATTGACTTATATCAGTAAAACTCACATATTACATTTTCAAATAGAACGTGACTTAGTTACGAGGCACTAACACCCGACTTGCGGCTAGTTTTAAGGTTATATTATTCAGAAATGACACTACTCGTCCTGGTTGTTTAGCTTTTTAACAAAGATATTGATTTCAATAAGCCTGCACGTATGGATCATAGTATAAACACCTACGTCGTTAAAATAGGACACAAGGGACTCACTAGTTTAAATTAAGAGGAGCAACTTTCGCGGAATTTATGAATTTTGTTGACAATTTATAACAAGGAGTTAGAGTGTCTAGTATTGCGATATCACTTAAGGCAATCACATCAATAACAACTTATTGTCACAAGAAAGAAGACCCGTGCGTATGACATATTGTCAAATTTCGACAGGTTCCAGGTTTGCAATTAATTTTAACGATGACTGCAGAGAAGATCACAGATGTATTAACAAAACAAATTAAAATCCAAGGTCATCATTGACGTCTCTACAAGGTCATCATTGACCACATACTCTACATGGCCATTATAGTTTTAAGGGAAAGTACAAATGGTAACTCAATTATATTAAGCATGCGGTTTTATTTGCACTATTACATATCATTGCCATTGAGATTATTTGATCCCGCCTTCTTCGACGTTTGCGCTTGTTAATATGCCATTAGTGCCTTTTTAATGATTATAAGCGCTTCAATTCTTCGGACAATTGCGCTTTTTAAAAAAGGGTATTTGCGCAATTTATATAAATACCAGGACTGGTCATTATAACGGGTATAACATGAGTCTGAACCATTTGTTGTTCGATTACTGTATAATGGCTGATAAAGTAGTATTAGTGGAAATTGACAATGGCCAGGTGGCTCTCAGTTTTCGGAGGCCAACTTGACGGTTAATTAGATGGTCCATAAACCTAAAATACTTAAGTACTCACGAATGCCAATATTTTATTACGATTTCATGCATTGATATTTGTTTCATATAAAGTTGTCAACCAAGATTCCTGACACTTCCTACTGAGTAGGATGTTGCACATATGTTGAAGTTGTGCACCTGCTGTTATGAAAAATCAACTCCTCTTACAGTTTTCAACACAGATCATAGAAACTGTGATTGCACATATGTTGAAGTAGTGCACCTGCTAGTATGGAATTTGTTTGAGGAGAACATGGAACTTATATTAAGTCATATTTTTCAAAATGTATGGAAGAGAGTACAAGTTTGGTGTAATCAAACCTTCCTACAATTTTCAAAGCAGAAACAAATTGTAGACAAGTTGGAGTTGTACGCTTGCTATTATGGAATTGTTTGAAGATTTTTTTCACATTTTTCCGGAAATGGGAACATTCTACGTTGATTAGTCATAACTACTGCAACCCGGCCGTTTGATACGCTGACCCATTTTTCACTTTAAAATGCCTTTTCTCAATAATTTATCTACAGAAATTCGATTAAAAATGATATGTTATTGCTGGTTAATAATATAAAAATATTAGGTCACTACATTCGATTTTTCGAAAGAAATAATTAGACTCAGTCTGTAGCGTGAAAAAAGATCAGAACAAAAAAATAATCCTAACGTGATCGCAAAATCATACATTGTTCATGTATCTTTTCTCTGTCGTACTTGAATAATTTAGACAGCAAATGCAAAGACGATGACCCCTAATAATTTCATATCCCCGGAAAGTTAGATAAAATAGTCTATTGATTTTGATGACCGATCCTCTATCGTCCTGAACATGCATGAAATATGTGCCACCGGACGTTAAGCAACTTTGGACAAATTGCATATACATTATTTTGTAGTACATGACATCATGTTAGGTTTTCAACAAATTTAAACAATGAGTGCTTTAATTATCATATGGAAAGCTAATGAAAGACGGACGGACTTTTTTTACATCATTAACACGGAAATATGTATCAGCAATATTTACTTTTTAAAGAAAAATCTATAAATTTGAAATTGAAGATATGATGCTTTTAAGACAAATTAAAAACGTTGACCGAAATGTTTATATATTACTCAACTATTTATATCAAAGTTACTGTTTGTTCCGTATTTTAGAAAATGTGTACGTATAAGACATTGTAATCGTGTTTGTTTGATTATTGGTGTTTAGCGACACCTTCAGCAACCTCAGCTATATCATGAAAGTCAAGTTTTCTAGGTGGAGGAAACCAGAATACCCAGAAAAAACCACCGTTCTTCGACAAGAAAAATACCAATCCTAGTCAATTAATATCAGAGCTGAACACACCTCGACATGAGCAGAATTAGAACTCACAACCTAAGAGTTAACAGGCAAATGATCACTGTAGATGAACTTCTTAGACCACTCAGCCAGCGACGGCCATTTTTCAAACGTGAAGAGCAAAGAGTACCTTCAGAAAACTGAAACTGCTGGTTATCTATAAGTGTGGACATATTCACTTTTGCTTTGGGAGAATGTCTTTTTGACATCATGCAATCATATCTCCTAATATTCATAATATACGTTACTTGGTTGTCATAGTGCAAGAAAGAAAAATACCTCATATTGACTCAATGTTATGTATAAGAGAGGGCGTGGGATTTAAAAGGACTGCTTTAAAGTAACAAAAAAAAAACTATTCGAATATTTAAGTAATTAATTTAAAGCTTTTTATGCCAGTCCTTTTTAGAAATGCTACCTCTTTGATTATTCTATAGATTTCTATTCAGTTAATTCGGATTTTACCATTAATTTAAAATATTTGTTTAAAGCAACAAAATAATTCACGCTAAGTAAGAACTGACATTTTAAGCTTTCAGTTGATTTGTTTTGAAAAATACATTTACTTTTCATTTATTAAGTTTTATTCGTGTATTAACAATCTAAAACAAATATTTCTTATACCCTTTTGTGAATTCAATAGAAGATATAGATCGAGAAACAATACGTTTTTTTTTTTTTTTTTTTTTTTTTTTATGTAATTGACTACATAAGTTATTATTAGATATGATTTCTTAAGATTTTAAAACACTTCATATTATATCAAATTATATAAATCATCTTACCTTTTATGAGTATGTTATAGTCCTTGTTTAATTCTATCTTCTTGTGTTAACAGGAATCAGTTGTGACTAATTTACATATTAACACTGTTAACTTCTAGGAACCTAATACAGAACTAGCAGTGTCTATTGAAACGATTCAATAAATAGTTTGCTTCTGCGGCGTATTTCTGGTAACGTTTCCACATTCCCTGGGATATCGCATCTAACACTCATTAAGCACGCAGAAAACTGTTTTTTTTTGTCTTTCTTATTTCCTTTCAAAACATTTGATCACCATTTCATAAATAATTTTTGTACAGAATCAGAATTTAAAATGTCGCTAATATTATGGTCAAAGTTTTATTTCTAATATTAATTTCAGCAAATGACATGACATCAATATTGTTATGTGTAAATGATTTGAAGAAGAAAGAGCTGCTAGACAAATGAGAAATAAGTCAATACCTTTTGATCAGGTAAACCGCATTACAAATAATTTAGTATGAATTGAACACACAATTTCACAACCAATAATTTTACATACTTCAAATGACATTAACATATAACCCAACCCATTGATGTGATTCTTAAGATACAATCGTCAGTAAATGTTCTTTTCGTCTTTGTGTTGTATGGCAATAGAATATCTCGTTTAAACTGCATTATCTTAACAATGAGTTTCCTGGGTGATGAAATTTATTTACTATAATCATGCTCCGTTAAAACTGTGCAAAAAGTTTATTGTCATAATTTTGTAATCTTGGATATTGTCGAAAATGATAGATTGTTTTACTCAATTGTATAAACTTTGATACACTATTAATACTGTGATTCTAATTTTCTCAAATAAACACTTTCTCCTCTAAACTTTACACTTTGCGAGTCGCTTTTTCGGATATACGTAGTATAGTAAAAGGCGATAATTAATGTCTTTCACACTGTAAGCCATTATTAATATATTTTCATAAAAAAATCTTGAATCTGCTTGTCGAAATTGAACGAATTATTATATAATTGCATTTTAACGATTGAAACAAATGTTGATCGAATCTTAAGAGAGGAAGTATCTGATGAAGGAATTAAAAAACAAAAAAAACAAAAACAAAAAAACACAACAAAATCATATGCATCAGAATAATCCGAGTCGAATGGTCACAAAAATAAAAGGTATTCTGAAAGGGACACGCACTATTCTTTTACTGCAAGGATGTATGGTCTATATTCGTTCAACCAACAAATTCAATTTTGAAATACTGTTTAAAACTTCTTTAAAAACTACAGTATTACAATCTTAAACTGTGTATTTGAGATTTTGAAAATAGTGTTTACTATTTCTGAACATTTAATCAAACCGTAAATGCTTATAAATTGCTCAAAACGTCAATTTTAAATTGATTTTGACGAATTTGGAATATTTATCTAAAAATTAGTAGCAAGGAGACATTCTAAACAAGTATTTCCATTCCATCGAAAGTTTATCCATGTATTGTCTAGTAAATACAATTTAATTCATTTTAATTCCGGGTATTCTTCAATTCCATCGAGAGAGGTCAAGGATTTTTCTGACACTGACAGCTAAATGAGCATACAGAGCAGTTTCTCAACAATCAAAAAAAAAAAAAATCATAAACTCTAATTTCATGACAAAATATTTTTGTTTATTGTATTTCTATGTAGATTAGTATATCCTATATGGGAAGGGTACATATAGCTGTACCTTATGTACCCCAAAATATGCTATTAAAAGATGTAAAAAGATACGATGCTTACTATAACATGTGCCAGAGTGCTTTTATTCGGAACATTCCTACATTGGTCACCAAGTACATTTCTCAGAACTTTCATATGAAATCGACATGATATCATCAAGTTAAAATACCGAATAAAATCGATATACTAAATGTTTTTTTAATCAAATGGAGTTAGATATTTTCCTGTAGAAAAGGTGATATTTTTGCAAATTTGATTCTTCATATATGTCTCTTGCTTTAATCCTTTGTCAAACAATCTACGAAAACTAGTGAAATTTGCATTTATTTTATACTATCAAAATTGTCTTCCACCACATGCGACGAATAACATTTCGATTAACCTTACTTTAAGAGCTGAACGAATAAGTTAGCATTTAAGCGCACGGGTCTTATGGTGCACCACAGTACGCATATAGGATCTCATTTGTATTCAACCAGCGATGTCAATCAGATGTGGATTCTTAAAAACCTAAATATCTATTCCAAATCTTAAATCACTATCTTTATAACTTTGTAGTAATATAAACTCCTTTGATTTCGCATGGTTTACACTATTTTTCCCCATGCTCAATTGAAGGTCAACTACATCATCTCATTAAGCAGAGCTTTTCATACGAAAATGGGAAACATAGATACAAATTCTTTGTTCTTACTTTGTGAAGAACCACACTGATTAGCACAACACAATACACAAAAATGAAATCATCAAAATGCTGGACTTTTTATCGACAACATATTTGTCTTATTTGTTATAACGATGAGTTTGATGGAACAATATTTTTAGCAGACAGTCATATGTGCACCACCACTGGCCGACTTGTTTTTGTCTCAAATGAAACAGAATTCATACAGAACCTTCTCAAAGACAAAAAGATAGCATCTTGCAAAGTTCTTAAATTTCACCTTCAGATATAAGATGATGTTCTGTCACTCAATAACCCACATTTTAATGAGTGCTTACATCTCATATATCACAGTGAACAAGAAAATTAAGGATACTATCGGAAGAAGAAGGTTTGCTTCATATCTTGATCTTTTTCTCGTTATAGACACAGACGGGCGACTTCAAACTAGAATCTATGACAAACGTGATGATTTCAACTTTCAAAATGTCAACTTCACATATCTCAGCAGTAACATACACTCTGCTCTATCGTATGGCGTCTACATAACAAGGGTGTGCTCCTCACAAAATAACTGCTCCAACAGAGTCCTGAGGAAGAACGAAATCGACAGTTACATACGTTTAACGATCACTATCATGTTATTCCATTTTTAAGAATTAAAATTAAAATGGCATTGGACACCCAGCGTTTTAGTAATATCGTTTACAAAGCAAACAAGATAACGAGTTAAGAAAATAAAGATGAACTTATTTTTAGGGCACCTTTGGTCAAACAGTCCCTCAAAGTTTCAAATAAATATACATCCGGGACTTTCTGCAAATTTGAACGTTCCTGAATAAGACAAATCCAGAAAACCTTTGGACGCACCAAGTATTATTTCCTTTTGACGCGTATTATCTCCTTTGGACGCACCAAGTATTATTTTTGGACGCACCAAGTATTATTTCCAGTTAACAGAGTTGTATTTCTGATATTTTTTCATAAACTAGAATTAGGTGATCGTGTGATCACAGCCATTCCCGTCCGCAGCATAAACCTTAAATGGTAGGTGTTCACTGTCAAATTCGAACTCGACCTGTATATTATGAATCCTGACATTGTGTTTAATTTCGAACAAGATATTCAGAAATAAAACAAAAATAATTTTAAAAAATAATAAGAACATATCTCTTGATCAGACATGGTCAAATCCGTAAAACTCTCACAACTGTGTACAGAAGTTAATGGTCCATGGCATAATTTAAAAGGTTTGTCATGGGTTCAGTTTTCATCAGGGAATTTTAAAGATAAATCAGGCGCAAACTTATTCCAACAGTCAAAACCGAACAAGACCATGGCCCATGACAGTGTTAAAATCAAAAGATTAAGTCAAGTGATACTCTAATTACCATAATTAAATGTTTTAACCCTCCCTAAAAGAAGTAAAAGGAATTTCTCTTGAACAGTACATGCCATAACCCTTTAAATTAAACTTGACCTGTTTATTGATACTGTATGATGTATTAGTAATCATAATCACAATGCAAGGTGGTTTATCCCCACTAAAACCTCATGAAAACTTATGCGAAGCTTATGCATTTTAAGGAAATCTGATTGGCTTTTTTCTCAAATTTATGAATACGGTTTTTAAAAAACTTCGAATATAAACATTTAATCAAACCGTAAATGCTTATAAATTGCTCAAAACGTCAATTTTAAATTGATTTTGACGAATTTGGAATATTTCTCTAAAAATTAGTAGCAAGGAGACATTCTAAACAAGCATTTCCATTCTATCGAAAGTTTATCCATGTATTGTCTTGTAAATACAATTTAATTCAATTTAATTCCGGGTATTCTTCAATTCCATCGAGAGAGGTCAAGGATTTTTCTGACACTGACAGCTAAATGAGCATACAGAGCAGTTTCTCAACAATCAAAAAAAAAAAAAAAAAAATCATAAACTCTAATTTCATGACAAAATATTTTTGTTTATTGTATTTCTATGTAGATTAGTATATCCTATATGGGAAGGGTACATATAGCTGTACCTTATGTACCCCAAAATATGCTATTAAAAGATGTAAAAAGATACGATGCTTACTATAACATGTGCCAGAGTGCTTTTATTCGGAACATCCCTACATTGGTCACCAAGTACATTTCTCAGAACTTTCATATGAAATCGACATGATATCATCAAGTTAAAATACCGAATAAAATCGATATACTAAATGTTTTTTTAATCAAATGGAGTTAGATATTTTCCTGTAGAAAAGGTGATATTTTTGCAAATTTGATTCTTCGTATATGTCTCTTGCTTTAATCCTTTGTCAAACAATCTACGAAAACTAGTGAAATTTGCATTTATTTTATACTATCAAAATTGTCTTCAACCGCATGCGACGAATAACATTTCGATTAACCTTACTTTAAGAGCTGAACGAATAAGTTAGCATTAAAGCGCACGGGTCTTATGGTGCACCACAGTACGCATATAGGATCTCGTTTGTATTCAACCAGCGATGTCAATCAGATGTGGATTCTTAAAAAAAACTAAATATCTATTCCAAATCTTAAATCACTATCTTTATAACTTTGTAGTAATATAAACTCCTTTGATTTCGCTACGGTTTACACTATTTTTCCCCATGCTCAATTGAAGGTCAACTACATCATCTCATTAAGCAGAGCTTTTCATACGAAAATGGGAAACATAGATACAAATCTTTGTTCTTACTTTGTGAAGAACCACACTGATTAGCACAACACAACACACAAAAGATGAAATCATCAAAATGCTGGACTTTTTTATCGACAACATATTTGTCTTATTTGTTATAACGATGAGTTTGATGGAACAATATTTTTAGCAGACAGTCATATGTGCACCACCACTGGCCGACTTGTTTTTGTCTCAAATGAAGCAGAATTCATACAGAACCTTCTCAAAGACAAAAAGAAAAGCACCTTGCAAAGTTCTTTAATTTCACTTTCAGATAATTCGATGATGTTCTTTCACTCAATAACCCACATTTTAGTGAGTGCTTACATCTCATATATCACAGTGAACAAGAAAATTAAGGATACTATCGGAAGAAGAAGGTTTGCTTCATATCTTGATCTTTTTCTCGTTATAGACACAGACGGGCGACTTCAAACTAGAATCTATGACAAACGTGATGATTTCAACTTTCAAAATGTCAACTTCACATATCTCAGCAGTAACATACACTCTGCTCTATCGTATGGCGTCTACATAACAAGGGTGTGCTCCTCACAAAATAACTGCTCCAACAGAGTCCGGAGGAAGAACGAAATCGACAGTTACATACGTTTAACGATCACTATCATGTTATTCCATTTTTAAGAATTAAAATTAAAATGGCATTGGACACCCAGCGTTTTAGTAATATCGTTTACAAAGCAAACAAGATAACGAGTTAAGAAAATAAAGATGAACTTATTTTTAGGGCACCTTTGGTCAAACAGTCCCTCAAAGTTTCAAATAAATATACATCCGGGACTTTCTGCAAATTTGAACGTTCCTGAATAAGACAAATCCAGAAAAAAACCCTTTGGACGCACCAAGTATTATTTCCTTTGGACGCGTATTATTTCCTTTGGACGCACCAAGTATTATTTCCTTTGGACGCATCAAGTATTATTTCCAGTTAACAGAGTTGTATTTCTGATATTTTTTTCATAAACTAGAATTAGGTGATCGTGTGATCACAGCCATTCCCGTCCGCAGCATAAACCTTAAATGGTAGGTGTTCACTGTCAAATTCGAACTCGACCTGTATATTATGAATCCTGACATTGTGTTTAATTTCGAACAATTAAGATATTCAGAAATAAAACAAAAAATAATTTTAAAAAAGTACTAAGAACATATCTCTTGATCAGACATGGTCAAATCCGTAAAACTCTCACAACTGTGTACAGAAGTTAATGGTCCATGGCATAATTTAAAAAGGTTTGTCATGGGTTCAGTTTTCATCAGGGAATTTTTAAAGATAAATCAGGCGCAAACTTATTCCAACAGTCAAAATCGAACAAGACCATGGCCCATGACAGTGTTAAAATCAAAAGATTAAGTCAAGTGATACTCTAATTACCATAATTAAATGTTTTTAACCCTCCCCTAAAAGAAGTAAAAGGAATTTCTCTTGAACAGTACATGCCATAACCCTTTAAATTAAACTTGACCTGTTTATTGATATTGTATGATGTATTAGTAATCATAATCACAATGCAAGGTGGTTTATCCCCACTAAAACCTCATGAAAACTTATGCGAAGCTTATGCATTTTAAGGAAATCTGATTGGCTTTTTTTTCTCAAATTTATGAATACGGTTTTTAAAAAAAACTTCGAATATATTTACTAAAAAAAATCAAGTCCAAGTTTTGGTTGCTATTTTACATCTAGTATTACATGTATGCAATGTGTTACAATAATATAGACAAGATTTTTATAACGCCAATCACAAACGTGCAACTTGGGATATTGTCTATAATATTGACAAACATAGTAAAATGCAATGCGCTATTTTCGTAAACACGGGAAGAGAGAGAGAGAGTTAAGGATAAATGTCAAACTAACACCGAAAAGCCTTTCCGGAATTCTGCAACTACATGGCGTAAGGAATTCAAAGAAGCATGCCATCACGCTCCAAAAATGAGCACACACGAGCTTAAAGAAAAACAGTAGTTTAAACATATTTTACTTCATCAAATATACATACATGTTAATATAGAATACATCAAACAAATTAATTAGTAGGATTTGGCAACAAGCTATGAAAGCTTTTACAAAAACCATCTCCTGGTGATACAAACATCAATTTAAATACATTCTCTTTGGTGAATGAACTAATAATGAAAGACAAAAAAGACAAAAAAGAACTTAAAATTGAGAATGGAAATGGGGAATGTGTCAAAGAGACAACATCCCGACCACAGAACAGACAACAACAGAAGGTCACCAATAGGTCTTCAATGCAGCGAAAATTCCCGCACCCGGAGGCGTCCTTAAGCTGGCCCCTAAACAAATATATATACTAGTTCAGTGATAATGGACGTCATACTAAACTCAAATTATACACAAGAAACTAAAAGTAAAATAATACAAGACTAACAAAGGCCAGAGGCTCCTGACTTGGGACAGGCGCAAAAATGCGGCGGGGTTAAACATGTTTATGAGATCTCAACCCTCCCCCTATACCTCTAGCCAATGTAGAAAAGTAAACGCATAACAATACGCACATTAAAAGTCAGTTAAAGAGAAGTCCGAGTCCGATGTCAGAAGATGTAATAAAAGAAAATAAACAAAATGACAATAATACATAAATAACAACAGACTACTAGCAGTTAACTGACATGCCAGCTCCAGACCTCAATTAAACTGATTGAAAGATTATGTCTTCATCATATGAATATCAGGCACAATCCCTCCCGTTAGGGGTTTAGTATCAGACCATCATAAAATATATGAGAAGAACATAACCCGTATCATGCCAATTACTGGATTTAGAATAAATGTGTTTAGTTCCGATGCAAAGACCCTATAAGTGAATCAATATTAAAGCCAAAATATGCAATCTTTAATGACCTGACAACAGCATCGTAACTATATCCCTTCTTAATAAGTCTATTTAAAGGTTTTGTTAGCTTCTGAGGTGAATACTGACATTTTAGTGCTTTATAAAGAATATTACCATAAAAGATTGGATGTGAGATACCTGAACGTATAAGAAGTCTGCATGTTGAGCTATATTTACGAATGATGTCCTTGTACCGATGATAAAATTTAGTAAATGTTTTGACTAGTTTGTGATATTGAAAACCCTGGTGTAATAATTTTCAGTAATACATAAATTTTTTCGTTAAAATCTGAAACGTTGTTACATACACGAGCGAATCGTACAAGTTGAGATATATAAACACCGTAAGATGGTGACAAGGAACGTCACCATCTAAAATGGATAATTAACGATAGGAAATGAAAAATCATCTCTTTTATCATAAATTTTGTATTAAGCTTTCCGTTAATGATATAGATATCAAGATCGAGGAAAGGGCAGTGGTCATTGTTAGTATTAGCTTTATTTAAAGTAAGTTCAACAGGATAAATTTCTTTAGTATACATACTGAAGTCGTCATTATTGAGAGCCAATATATCATCCAAATATCTAAAAGTATTATTAAATTTTTGTATCAGATGTTGTTTCGATGGGTCTTTGCTGATTTTAGTCATAAATTGTAACTCATAGCAATACAAAACAGGTCCGCAATAAGTGGTGCACAGTTAGTCCCATTGGAATTCCGATAACCTGACGATATACGGAATCCCCAAAGCGAACAAAAATATTATCTAGTAAAAATTCAAGGGCAGATATAGTATCAAAGCATGTCCAATTGACATATTTCTTTTGTTTATTGCTACTAAAAAATGACCTAAAAGAGTTAGAACATATGTATTCACATTCTGACTTTTTAAATGCCCATTTAATTAGGTGTGTGAATTTTTTCTTAATGATAATGTGAGGCAATGTGGTATACAGGGTAGAAAAATGAAAACTTTGAACAGATTCAAAATCACCAATATAAGCATGCAATTTATCAAGTACTTCCAACGAGTTTTTGACACTCCAAAAGTAATTAATTCCACTATTTTCAAAGGCCTTATTTGAACAATTTATTATCAGGTTTTGATTGTACCAAGTAAACTGGTAAGAAGAATAGACAATTTAGTAGTGGAACAATGGCTTGAAGACGAAATAAATCTATATTTGTAAGGTGTTTTATGTAGCTTCGGAAGCCAGTACATAGTTGGGACTTTCATTGTATTTGGTTCTGCTTGTAAAGAGGTAGCTAAAAGTTTATGTTTGTTACAGATGTCGTTTTCTGAAAATGGAGTCAGTTGGAATGTTGGTGAATTGGTGATTTCTTTTTTCAGAACCTCAATGTAAAATTTACGTCAAACAATAATGATATTATTAGCAGCTTTATGGGCCGGGACAAAAACAAATTCCTTGGCTAGTTTTTAAGTTTATGTTTGATACGAGAAATAGGTTTATTATGGTTGTTGTTAAGAGTAAAATGTTCTTTAAAATGTTGAATACGTATATCAACTATGTTCATTACTGAATTAAAAAAAGAGTCCAAAGATTTTTTGTCAGCTTTTTCCCGTTTTATTAAAAATGTCCCAAGTAAACCATGTTGTAGAATCGGTGTCATTTACTTCTTTGTTCTCGTATATGGTTTTGCACACCAAAAGTTGTACAAAATGATTTACTAGTATAGTATACAAGAACTTGAATGCTTAAAGAATTTTAGTAAAATAAATAGATAAAATATTTATACAAATTAATAATTCAGGCCTGTATTTGAAATTTATTTAAAGAAAGAATACTATGCAAAGAAAATGTCACAGTAGAAATTGAAATAAATTGTGTTAGGTTGAAATGCAAGTTAAATCTTTTACTTTCCAATATTCATGTCTGTCTGTACCTTTAAGAAAATATGTGCGTTTTGTATATCATTCTAATAAACTTGAATCAAATAAAAGAATCTTTGGATCTAATACAACAAGGTAATTAATAGACAATATAGTGTCTTCTCTATAATTTATTTTATTTTATTAGTTCAAGTCCCGCTCGACTCCACTCTTAATAGACTAGGATTGTCAGTTCTGTTATCCTGCCGCAGGTCGGTGGTTCTCTCCGGACACTCCGGCTATCTTTACCAATAAAAACTGACTGCCACGAAATAGCAAAATAGTGCTGAAAGTTGCGTTGAACACCAATCAATCAATCATTCAATATTACAATTTTACAGAAACCGAGACTTTGATATCCCCACAAACAAAGTGACGCGAGTCCACTAATCTACTTTTTTTTGTATTGTTCAAACGTTAGTCTTTCTGTATAACATGACAGTTCAACTGAATTGAAAATTTTAAAGTGCTTTACAGGCATTTTGGTACATTGCATGGTGTTTTATTAATAATGTCCCAAGTAAACCATGTTGTAGAATCGGTGTCATTTACTTCTTTGTTCTCGTATATGGTTTTGCACACCAAAAGTTGTACAAAATGATTTACTAGTATAGTATACACGTCTATGTCACAACCGGCTTCCTCGGCACCTATATTGTTGAACTCTAAGTCGCCGTTACCATTCGACAATACCTGGGCGAACTGGCTCGACTTAAATGAACCGTTTGACTCAAAATTTTCATTCTATAAGTTGTGAAATTATACTTAATCTAACATCTCCCTCATGTAAATTTGATCCCAGATCTTTTTGTCTGGTCTATGTATGTCTTTCTGTTTCGATGTCTAAGACGTCTAGAGTGTTGTCCTCCTAAACTCTTACTCTCTAGAGTACATACTGTTATGAGAAAAAAGACACGTGTCATGAACAGTGAAATCGGTTAATAAGTTAATATTAAATACATTAACTTCGTCATCTATAATTTGTCAATAACAACTAAATAATAGCTTGCATATTTGTCTCATAGAAACGCCATGTTAGGTATGAACTTATTAAAAGACAATAAATTGATTGGTTTGCATCAATAGATGATTCCCTGTAGGATTTTCAAACACATCAGCATAGTACAAATGTAACTTAATAATAAATCTAACTTCTACATTTTCCCATTATAGAGTGGAAGTACAAAATAAAATGAAGATATTATTTTAAAATTTGAAATCATTTGAATGGAATACAAAGAATCAAAGGATATCTTACAGTCATTGTATCGAATTCATATTGCTTTTCATCGTATTTTAATATTTCAAATTTTACAAATGGTTGCTTAATAACGTGTTTATCTCTAGATGCATTGTATTGATCCCAATATTTATTTTCCGTTCTTTAAAGCACACTTTGTCTGATTTTTTTTTTTTTTCATTTTTCAAAGCTTAAGATAAATTGTCATAAATTTTGCTTTGATACTCTATTAAAACTCCTTTTGTTTACGAGTTCTTAACGATAGTGCATTGTCTATGCAAGAAAAAGTAGAAAAAAAATACTTTCAAAAGGTCATCAGAAACTGTTTTACCTGAAGAACAAACCTAATTATATTTTTTTGTACCAATAGGCGAATACTATTTGAAATGATGAATTAGAAATGTGTTATGTCATAGACAACAAAGGTTTGATGCTGAATACTTACTCCCTTTGTACCTGGGCAAATAATGGTGAACAGCTTAAATATTTTTGTTTTATATACTTTTTCTTTGCTTTTTATAAGGAGGGGGACAATCATTTAAAATTTTTCAATCTGGTGTATAACAGTAGAGAAAAGGGAGATAGTGGTAAAATTAAATTTGCTGCAACCTCGGCGTTGAAGTTAAAAAGCTGTGTTTTTGGCGACGTGTTTGTTTGAAAGGTTATGACTATGTGGTTTTCATTTTATTTTTATTATTATTATTATTATCATTGTACACAAAGTCTTTTCCTCATCCTCCATATTTTCTTTGACGCTCTCATTTGATTATTTGTTTCGTTATCTGCAATATGTTGTTTTATTTTATTAATATCTAATATGAAACTCTCACGTAAATGATTTATGTATTTTTTTAAATATATAAACGTAAACTTTTTATGCATCGAATCTCAAGTGACATTCTTACACGGTTTGTCAAAGAGAATATTGAGAGTCTAAAATATGGACATTCCTTAAACGTGTGACTATCATTAAAATAAATAAAATAAATAGTCTTCTTTGCGATTATTTGATCACTGACACACAACAAAAGAAACAATGTCGTTGTCATAGTTTTTTATTTTCTCTTAATGTAATATTTTCTTTTAGAACAACTCTTCATTAATTGAAAGTACATGTGTAAGTTTGATATACTATTTTTCTTCCAACAAACAGAAACATCTATAGAAACTTATTATATAACAATTATACACCTGCTTTTACACTCTTATGCTCATACTGTTCCATTTAGTACAATTTGAAGTTCAATGCCGAGTTCGACAAGCTTTTCTGTCTAAGAAAGTATTCAGTTCAGGTCAAAAAAGTCTAGCAGATCTAAAGATATAAAAAGACAAGAGAAAACTGATTAATGTTAGATGGAATGATCGAACTACATGACCTTAAAGTATAGTTATTGGCTAACCATAAAATATTTGTCTAAATTTTGAGGATGTGAAAGAAAAGTATGTGAATTGTTTTGTTTAAATAAAATGAAAGGAAAACCGCTAGATGTGTAAACCGATCATGTATTATTTAGAAATAAGGCTTCCAGCCAAATATTAGTGACTGTTATGATGGTATGATTGATTGATTACTGTTTGCATAACGTACAGTGGCAAGTATTTCATGTATATTCAAGACGAAAGTTATGGTAAGGATGCGAAAGAAACTGTCAATATGACATAATTACATGGCGTTGTTAGTTTGTTTTCGACTGGTGAGTTTAAATGTCCCTTTGGTATCCTTCGCCTCTCTTTTACAGAAGAATAAAGGGAAATGTGTTGTATACGTCAATGAGACAGCAACCAAATCAAAAGACATTCAGAGGGAATGTACAGTCTTCATGATAAGACAGTCGTCTTTTATATGTCTTCAGACAAAGTTTTATGTGACAAGGTTATTCTTACATAGTCTAGATTTCTAAATCTGATCTCCTTGTTAAATCTTGATGAGGTGACTCACCAAGGATACATAAAAGACCATACATATAAAAAAAATATGGCTACAGTCCTTTTGCACCAAATATTATTTTTCAAAAGTATCAATTGCGCCAGAAATACAGAATTCATTTACATGTACCTGTACACATATTTACCATAAATAATTATCCTATTCTCCTTAAAAAAAGTACGATTCCCTTCAAACCGGTGCTAGGGGCCGTCTTAAACTTGCAGTGTGGTGAGAGTTTTTGCTCCGTGTTGAAGGCCTCGTGTGACTTTGAGATGAAGAACAGCAATAAAGCGCCGTTCCTTTGCTTTTTGTGTGTTTTTTTTTATAATAATTTATGTAATAAATAAGACTATTGTTGCTTAGAAAAAGAAACGATGGGTATACAATTTCATATGCAATAAATAAATAATCAATCGATTTGCACTAACATGTAGTATATTGTGTATATGTAAATGGACTGAACGGTGAACACTAAAATATTCACTGGAAGAAAAGAAAATATCATAAAATTATTTACTGGGACAAGCATGGATATTACTGTTAAAAAAGTAAATATGGAAATATATGACATACACCAAAATTTTGATAAATATAATATAGCACAAAAGAGCATTCGAATGAGAAGCGAATCTGTTATACTTGGCAAATGGAAAAGGGCAGATTCATCTTATTTGTAATTTTGGAGGAATCTCCTGCAAAAGATGAGGCGACAATTTGGGAAAAAAACATACCCAAAACAATTATTTAGAGATTAAAAAAAAAATTACATAAAAAAAAACCATACGAGTCCGATTTCCGGAATAACCTCAATCAGGTTCGTTAAAGACAAAGTCGCACACGACACGTGTGTCCGGAATAACCTCAATCAGATTCGTTTTAGAAAAAGTCGTGCATGACACGTGTGTCTTGAATAACCTCAATCAGGTTCGTTAAAGACAAAGTCGCGCACTACACGCGTGTCTTGAATAACCTCAATCAGGTTCTCTTAAGACAAAGTCGCGCACGACACGTCTGTCTTGAATAACCTCAATCAGGTTCTCTAAAATCAAAGTCGCGAACGACACGTGTGTCTTTAATAACCTCAATCAGCGACTCTTTTCACAAAAAATCTTACGATAAAAATTCATCGTAAGTTATACTGAAATGTGTATGACTTACGAGTAATTTAACTCTTAAGATTTTTTGTGAAAAGAGCCGCTGGTTCGTTAAAGACAATGTCGCGCACGACACGTGTGTTTTGAATAATATCAATCAGGTTCGTTTAAGAGAAAGTCGCGGACGACACGTGTGTCTTGAATAACCTTAATCAGGTACCCTAAAGACAAAGTCGCGCAAGACATGTGTGTCTTTAATAACCTCAATCAGGTTCTCCAAAGACAAAGTCGCGAACGAAACGTGTTTCTGGAATAATCTCAATCAGCTTCGTTTAAGGCAAAGTCGCGCATGTTTTGGGAATAATCTCAATCAGGTTTGCCAAAGACAAAGTCGCGCACGACACGTGTTTCGGGAATAACCTCAATCAGGTTTGTCAAAACAATGTTGCACACAACACGTGTTCATGGAATAACCATAAGAAGATACGTTAGAAACAAAGTCGCACACGACACGTATTTCTAGAATAACTTCATCATCAAGTAGTAGGAGACAATATCGCGCATAACACGTGTCTGGAATGGTGAAGGTTTCCTCCCCGATTGATCAGCAGCCCAATAGTCAGCACTTCTATCTTGACATGAATTATCATTGATATGGTCATAATTATAAATTAAATGGTTACAAAACTCTGAATTTTTCGAAATAATAAGGATTTTCTACCACAGGAAAGAATACCTTATATGTATTTGGCAAAATCTATCGGAATGTTAAGTCCTTAATGCTCTAATTCGTACTTTATTTGACCTTTTTAACTTTTTTTTATTCGAGCGTCACTGATGAGTCGTATGTAGACGAAACGCGCGTCTGGCGTACAAAATTTTAATCCTGGTATCAATAACGAGTTTAATTACCTTCATCGGGTACGTGAGAGTCAAAGTCTTGCACGACACGTGTTTTTGCAATAACACCTCGGATACGTTAGAGATATAAGAGTCCGATTTTAGAAATAATGGTACAACAGTGCCAGTGTTCCGAAGATCCATAGGTATCCATAGGTAATAACTTCAATCAGGTTCGTTGAAGACAAAGTCATGCACGACACGTGTGTCCGGAAAACCTTAATCAGGTTCGTTAAAGACAGAGTCGCACGCGACCCGTGTGTTGTGATAACCTTCATCAGTTACATTAAAGGCAGAGTCACACGCGACACGTGTTTCGGAAATTAGCCGAATCAGGTACAGGAAGCCACATACATAGTTCCAATGAATTTGGACATTATTAATTTGATATAATTCTTAAATTTACATAACATTGATACTAAAATCAAATTCCAAGATTTCTTAACTATAGCAGCCTAAACGACAATGTCCGAACAATCACCTTATAATAAAAGAAAATCTTATGGATTAAGGTCTTAATTTGGATAGATTTTTATTCAGTTAACTGTGGAACAAAACGAAAATAATATTTAGGACGTGTATATCATCCTTACTGCTTTCTATATGAAATGGCCAAATGGTGGAAGCGATGTCCCCCCTAAAAAACATTCATAAATCCAAAACAAATAACAACAAATAAAAACCCAGAAATCTGAAATTTGTAGCAATGTCGTATATGCACTTTTGCTAGCTATGGAAACTACTTAAAACAAACAGTAAATTAATAAATACACCTTGCATAACTCATGTCTGGAGCTGTGTTCAGTTTTTAATGACCGAATTAATGGTGTTGGAATGAAATAAGATTGAAAAAACAAGAAATGGTCTGTCAGTTATAGTCTAAGCAGCATTGTACATGCTGTTATAACGCAATTTAATACGAATTTTAAATTTGTAACACGGAAACTTTTCAAATCCCAAAGTTCAAGAAAAGAGAAAAATATTTTGGCATGTTATTTGAAATGACATTATATACTAATCGATAAACAGTTTATTATATAAGATAACCTGAATAATGCATCGCTTTTTAAGGGGAGTAAACACAGTTTCAGGGAGATACATGCAATTACGTTCAACGCCATAATCAATGTCCAGTGTCCCGTTGTTATTAGTTTTGATTATGATTATGTAATATGGAAATCTATGAAATACACCAAAATTTTGATAAATATAATATAGCACAAAAAAGTCATCGAATGAGAAGAAATCTTTTATACTTGGCAAATGGAAAAGGGCAGTCTTGTCTTATTTGTAATTTTGAGGAGGCGGTGTTATACTTTTCTAAAAGGTTGAGTGTGATCTCCTGCAAAAGATGAGGCGACAATTTGGAAAAAACATATCCAAAAACAATTCTTCTGCCGGAGATTAAAAAAAAAAAAAACACGGGAAGATACACCTTTTATGTCTTAATTTGAAAAAAAAGCACAGTAAAAATAACAATTCACAAACCTTGTACAACTGCTTCATTAAATTAGGCAAATTAAACCTATTTTGGCATGCAATACACTAATTCATTCAAATTTTAGAAATGAAACAAAACTGCTGACATTTTATTTTCCCCTAATGCACATTTATCAGAGTTAGCTTATACATAAAACCGATTTATCTATCATACTAAGTTTATTTAGCTATTTTATAAACGAATATTCTTGTTTAAGAAAATCTTAAAGTTGTTATAAAAGAAAATAAACCTCCAAATTTCAAAAAAAGTGACCCTTGGTAATCCCATAAAACAAGCATGGAAACCTATGTAATATTTGAGTTTTGAGAGCAATCTACAACATGTCATAAAATTACAAAAAAATGACAATACAATGTGACATTGTATCGACCGCTCTTAGTTTACGCATATTCCGGACGAAAACAATTTCACACTAACTCCCAGAGGAATGTACTGCAAGACTGGTCGATATGAATGAAGGCTCAGTAATTTTGACTGCCATTGGACAGAGGATACTTTGGGTAAGGGACAGACATAGTCCTTGCAATATCACAACGATTGATCCCTCAAAGAGTTGGAGAAGGATTCTTTAACATAAAAAGAGCTTGATACTTTCCTTACACGGGGCATTGCATTTAACGTCCCCATTCAAACCGGACGTGGCTCCGTATTAATACATCCCACAGTCATACATACGCTAATTTGATTCAAAATCAAATGAAAAGTCTGTATATTAACACATTCAAGTAGCAATTCCATGAAATGAAAAATATAAATCTTCGAGCAGTTTTCAATCTTTCATTAATGTTACATTCATACGAGAATCAATTGTTCTATAGCAAGATATATTATTATACACCAACGCTAAGAACTATATCATATGTGAACAAGCATAACAAGTTAAAGAAATTGTTTTTTTTTTTTTTTTTTTTTTTGAAAAAGAGTGCAAAATGTTTACCAATGAAGCAATCAATATTTACAATATCGGTTACAAACTCTTCAAACTCCGTTGTTTGAAATAAAATGACCGCATATTTACAAGTAGGACTGATTAATCTTTTAAAGCGAGTGACTTAACATTAAAAGAGGTACATAATGAATGTACTAAGATCGTTACTACTTGACAAGTGACGAGAGAATACATTTGCACTCCAAACATGGAAGGATATTTGCGGGTTTGCAGTACAGGATGTTTAACTACACAAGCATGTCGGATCGAAATGGGTTTGTTAAATCTGATGCCTCTTTTAGATAGTCCGAGATTACTCTGACGTCCAACGGCTATTTTGCCAGATAAGCTGGGGCCGTGGGACGTCAGAGCTCGTCCCATATCAAAAAAGTGGATATTTGCCCGTCCAAAATAGATGCGCTGCTTCGTCGCTTCTGGTGCCAACGGGCGGCCTTGGAATTATATAAATCGGGTATCAATTTGTTTATTTTTCATTTATCTCTTCATTTATGTAAGTTTCACCTACCTGCCACCCTTTATTTTCTCATATTTAGACAGTTTTCACAGTGACCCATCGATTCAGACATTTTTACTTTTATTTTCAAATAGACGTCAAGTTACGAGATATTTCGCGACCTCGAGACTCAAATATGCAAATGTTTATACTTTTTACACCTCCTTTATAGGAGATCGATATTTAACATTTAGTAGCCAACTAAACTGGTCCGCCGTTCCATCTATAGCTTCGCACCGTAGTCAGTGTAGCGATAAGTGAACACAACAGGGGTCCAGTTTAGTAGCCAACCACGATTTTTCACCTCCTTACAGGAGATCGGTATTAAGCATTTAGTGCCAACCACGATAACATTCGGAAGTTCTCGGATATTTACATTGCTTGCATCGTAAATGAGCGAGGTGTTAGATTATATATTCATATTGACCTAGGGTCATATGCATACATCATAGGTGAAACTTACATAAATGAAGAGATAAATGAAAAATGAACAAATTGATACCCGATTTATATAATTCCAAGGTCGTCCGTTGGCACCAGAAGCGACGAAGCAGCGCATATATTTTGGACGGGCAAATATCCACTTTTTGATATGGGACGAGCTCTGACGTCCCACGGCCCCAGCTTGTCTGGAAAAACAGCCGTTGGACGTCAGAGTAATCTCGGACTACTTTTAGATAGAATACCAAGATCTGTGTATTAAAACCAACCCTTGCAGCAACTTTGAGGGGTCCATAGATGGTCTATCGCAAGGAATAAAATCTTCCGTGGTACACTCGTTTTCTAGCTGGTCTCAATTCCTCACATTTCATTCAGGTAGACTCAATTTTATGATGCTACCTATTGGATTTATTATTTAAAGTTTTCGTCCTAATTATGCATGAAATATTAGCAACTTGACAATCAAATAATCAGGTTGCTCGCATAGAATAATTTTGAATGAGTATAATGAACTGAAAATATCAAATATTGTATTTGTAAGTATTATTCAATTAATTTTCTTAATTTACTCTGTTCTACGAAAATAAATCATTTATGTACTCGAATTCACAATTTTCAAAGTAATACTTATCAAGAAAACAATTTTCTCATGGCAACCTAATACTTTCCACGAAAATGGAAATCTTTAAAATAGGAAAACACGTACAGTATTATGGAAAACTTTCCCAAAATTATCTTTAATAAATCCATTCTCAAAACCTAGTCTATAGAAATTCAAAAATCGATTTGTTGTTTCCAGATAAATTTCAGTTTAAATGATGTAAAATAATCATAGGATGACTGACTTCCTTTCTCCGTTACATTTCCTTTTGGCACTCTAACTTAAGTTTTTCTCGTCTAAATTTTATGAAACTCATACACAATGCTTAGAACCAAAACTAGCAGACAGAGTTTGAATTTGGGCAGTTAGTCACTTACCGTTCTAGAGTTATGCCCTTTATAACTTGGAAAATTGCAAATTTTAGCAAATATTCTCGATTCCGCACTATAACTTAAGTTTGCTTCATCCAAATTTTTTAACCTCATACACAATGCTAAAATCCACAACAGGCAGGCAGACAGAGGTAGAAATTGGACAGTGATTCATTTACCGTTCTCGAGTTATGCCCCTTATTAACTTGGAAAATTGCAAAGCTTGAGCGGGGGCATTTGTGTCCTCAGACACATTCTTCTTTATCTTGTTTTGCATCAAAGCGATTTTCTGTGTGAAATATATCACAAAACGTCGAAATAGACCAACAAATTAGGTCATAACATGTATATGATTGTTTTGTATTATTCAATCGTAATTTTATAATGCAAAAATGCATTATAGATTGGTATAATTTTTTGAAAATTTTTAGAACGTTTTTTACCGGTTTTAACTCCATTCTATACGAATGTAAATCCATTTTCAAACTATTCATTTCATATTTATCAGATTAAAAGACTAAAACGCATATTTTTTCCGGTTTTTTTTTTTGTTTTGTTTCTTCAAGTTCAAGTTTAACATGCCGATGTTATTATACAAATGTATGACATTACCCATTTACTTCAGTAAAAATAACACTTTATAAATTACGTGGGTCAGAAGTGCTTTTCTGGATTAACCTTTTTCAGGAACGCTCAAATTAAAAAGAAATGAAAGCCAGTGATGTATAAATACGTAGAAACATTAGGAGCTTTCAGATTAAAAGGGATCTAAAAAGCATAGCCAAGTTTATCAAAGGTCTGAGGCAGTTTTAACCTTAATTTCTTAATAGTTTCAACCTTGTTCCTTTAAATGAATGTTCTTTTTTTTTTCTAGGAATCTATGTTTGCATTGCTGTTTTCTAGTAAATCTTTATAAATTGATACTCTTTTTGTTTTATGTGACAAAAACAACTTACTGGCAATCAATGTTTATGTATAAAATGAAGGAGTGACTGTACTCCACGACATATTTGTCCCTATCAAAATGTATAAAATTAAAGGGTATCGATTATCTGCACAGTTGACTAAGCAGTCTTTAAGATTTGATAAATGCACTGTGGCATGCATTTGTAATTGTGAACAGTAATGTAAAATATTTAACAATATTCAACCACAAAAGACCAAATACTTAATTTAAAAGACATATATAACAAAAATGTCAACCCTTAATCTAAAACAAGTTTCAAATTGCGTTATTGTTAATAAAAATATCCTCACTTGAATAGAAATGCACGAAGCTTTCAAATTCTTTGAATAAGAAGCACTTGACATTTTATCTTTTCATATGTCAAACGCATCCACTGGTCTTTTCAATGAATATGCGAAAGAGGGAACACAAAATGACAGCGTTTTAATACAGTGAAGATTCTTTAAGTATTTATGACAAAGCATTTGTCTAGACGTCTGGGATAAGCCTAAGCAATCTTATGTAATTTTAAAAAGTTGGGAAAATGATGTTTTAAAACAAGTAGAAAATTAGTTGAGACTGATTGATTATCGTTTGCTTGTTGTCCAGTGGCAAATATGTTATGCATATACAGGAAAAGAACAATTTAATCTAAATATGTCGGAACGACACGAATGGCCCCGCTCGCAAATAGAGTTTGAAGCCATTTTTAGGAGTGGAAATTTGAGAATGAAAGTCCGTATAACTATTATTTTCCCACGAAATTTTCATAGTCCAAAGCCCGTATACGTAATTTCGGTACAAATCAGTGGAGCGAAACGAGACGTAAACTCGATCTGTAACTCATCATAGTAGACTCACATACTAAAAATCAACTCAATATGTGAAGGCGTTTAGAAAAAAAAGTCCGTGTAAATGTTCGTTGCAGAATGACGGATAAGGGTTAATTATATATATATATTTTATTGTTTTCTGTTTGGTATTAAATTAATGATTTTAAAAGATCCATTTTGTAACATCTTGTGATCCGTTTATTTGGCAATCGCCAATGGCAGTCAGCAGAGTTTAAGACCATCTGTTGTTCGACCTGTTAGTCAAATGCGTTTTGTTAAAATATACTTTTTCACTTTTTAGGTCTTTTGGAAAATGTTGTTTGCGCTGTATTTAGACCCATCTATTAAGAAATTTGTTTTGCATGCACACGTATAAAAATTGCGGTTTTTATCCAACACGATCATAGGTTTGAACGTTGTTTTCAATTTAGACTTGTTTGTATTTTTTCGTTTGGGCTTGTATTATATTTTTCTTCGGGTTTATATGATCTGTTCATCCTATTTCTAATATTTCGACTCTTCAAAATTCAAGAGTCTATCCTAAATTGAGGTAAATTATATGGCCTTCCAAATACCGTTTCGATCCCTAACATCACTAAAGAGACATTAAATGTCGAAATCCGGATATGGTGTTAAATTTTTTGCACCTTTTGTTTGCGGTATACCATCTTTTCCGCAAATTCATTGTTTTCTGTTTGGTATTAAATTAATAATTTTAAAAGATCCATTTTGTAACATCTTGTGATCCGTTTATTTGGCAATCGCCAATGGCAGTCAGCAGGGTTTAAGAACATCTGTTGTTCGACCTGTCAGTCAAATGCGTTTTGTTAAAATATACTTTTTCACTTTTTAAATCTTTTGGAAAATGTTGTTTGTGATGTATTTAGACCCCCTATCAAGAATTTGTTTTGCATGCACACGTATAATAATTGCGGTTTTTATCCAACGCAATCATAGGTTTGAACGTTGTTTAGACTTGTTTATATATATATATATGTCCCGAACAACTTTGATGCGGGGCCATAAACATTTAGACGACCACTTGGTACAAAAGTATGCTGGGTGGGGTAAAAGCTCAAATAGTTGTTGCAAAAGAGATGAGAAAGATACCAAAGGAATTTAAACTCACAAGTCAAAAACGACCTGACAATGCCATGGCAAAAATCAAATAAAAGACCAACAGAAAAAAAAAAATACAACTTAGAAAACTAAAGACTGAGCAACACGAACCCACCGAAAACCGGGGTGTCCTCAGGTGCTCCGGAAAGGTAAGCAGACTGTGCTGCATATGTTGCACCGTCGTGTTGCTCCTGTAAGTTCAAACCCGTTGAAGTCTTATTCAGTTGATCACATTCGAGTGAAAGAGGACGGGGATGGGGTTACGACAATTGGAATATATCCGTTATATTTCATAACGGTCAACCAACTCGTGATGGCGTCCGTAAAATTTTTCGAAGGGATGATTCCAACTTCACCATTTGGAACTCTTGGTTTAAAAGCTTCCTTGTAAGCATTAATTAAGGAAATCATGATATGAAATGCAAGCTCTGGAATATCGTACCAACTGGGAGATATATTCGCCATATGTAGGCGCTGCTGTAATGTTGCTACGTAGAAATGGAAAGTTCAAAAATTTTTAAAATCATCTCTTTGTTGTAAAGTTTATTCTCAACCGACTCCCATTGTCAATTTCTAGAGGTAAAAATGAGGCGAAAGGATACCAAAGGGACATTCAAACTCATAAGTCGAAAATAACTGACAACGCCATGGCAAAAAAAGAAAGAGACCAACTAGACAACAGTATACAAAACACAACATAGAAAACTAAAGATTTAACAAGATATGACACAAACTTAGTATCTGTATCTGTTGCACCCTTTATTTCAAGTTCGATGAGATAAAAACGTTCAACATATTCACCAAACGTTAAAGTTAAATGATATTGGTAGCTTCTTTTCATTCTTCCGAAGAAGCCCATGTATGCAAGATATGAGGTCCCATGCGAAGGTCTGCTTTATATCTTTATTAGCACATAGAAACTGACCGGGTCGGTTTGAGACCTTAACTTCAAGACAAAAAGAAATGAATAATTTTCAAATTGTGATCATTTTGCTTTTAGGTAGCAACTTACCAGTGGCTCCTAATATTGAGTATAGATCCCCAAATATGATACGGTTTTCATGGCCTGGTAATTCCTTTTGATTTTTTAAAACAATCTTGATGTTTACAAGAATGATATAACTGAAAAATGGGTTCCTTAAGGTCAAGTTGAAAAAACCACAACTTCGAATATATATATAGGTGGTGCCATGATTTAGTTAACCGTCAAGCAATGTTTGTGTTACAAATTACCAATGACATGTTTCATTTGTCGTAACCAATATTCAGTTTTCATTTCATCGTATATGACATCACCGAATGTTACTTTTTTTCTGAATTATTACTTGCTGTGAGAACTTGAAATGGTGCAAAGGGCGGATCCGGGCCTGCATAAACTTCAGGAGCACACTATTCAACCCCGGATTTGTATTTGGCTTCGTTTTTCTTCAATCTTTAGGTTTCCATGTAGTTTTTTGTTGACTGTCTTGCCATGAGAAATTCAAATGTTGACACAAAAAAATCAGGAACTGCCTGCCAAATCCGATGTTACTTCGTCAATTTTGTACGTAGTATTATTTTTTTAATCAGAGCATGTGCAAAACATTATTAAAATTGTGACTTTAAACCTTCCGTAAAAGTTTGCGAACAGTGCAGCTGTCATTTGACCAACATAACTGTGGTACTTTTGAATACACAAAGGATTGAAGATTAAGAAAACACAAAATTGAAAGATTAATCGAGATTTTGTTTCATTTTATTTTTAGTCAGAAGTTGTGTTGCTAAACTTTTTTTTATTACTTATAACAACAGATTGTGAGACTGCTAATGAATATTCCTAATTTAACACAAATATATAATAACAATATATGCATGTTTTGTAAATACAAAATTCTAAATTTCATCAAAATTGAAGTATGTATATGTATCAGAAATGTTAAAATAACAGAAAAATATCAAGTTTTCCCAAAGAAAACAATAGATGTAAAACTTATTTAAAAGTAAAATGAAATCAAAACTACATGTATACATTTTCTGAAATTTGTCTGTTCTTTTTCACATTTATATGTTCTCATTTCATATTGTTAAATTAACACAGTCATTGAAAATCAACATTGAAGACTAGATTCACAATTGTTTAATCTGTATTATTGTTCAGATAATGTAGTTACCATAAAAACATTAAGACTAGCTTCAAATCTTCAGTCATTTGAAAGATCTTTGTAAATTCAATTTCTGGTGATTTTTTAATACATCTTACCTTGCATAAAGGGTGACATTGAATTTTCTTCTGTACACTTTTTTACTTGGTTTTCTATCCAATAAAAAGTAAAATTTAGAGATGAAAAAACAAAAAATGGCAACAACCATCCTCAGGATGTATAAATTTAAATAATATTTAAGAAAGCATTAGTCCAACCTAATTTTGAGGGGTGATATAAATATTTAGCTTATTCATGTATATATATATAGTTGTACAAGAAACCATTACAGCAGAATTTTATAGCTTATAATATCTGTTTTGTTGTACTTTGTACTTTTCATACTATTGCTCAAAATACATGTATATTAGTCAAGCCCTTTTGAACTGATTTTTATAGTTTGTTATTATGTTGTATTGTAAAACCACTGTCACAGGTTAGAGGAGTGTTGGGAGCCCGCAAATGTTTAACTCCTCCATATTCTGTATGTACCTGTCCCCAGTCAGAAGCCTGTAATTTGGTGGTGTATATCATATTTGTGTTTCGGCCATTGTTTTGTACAGAAATCAAGCCGTTAGTTTTGAATTGTTTTACATTTGTCAATTCGGGCCTTTTATAGCTGACTATGTGGTATGGGTTTTGCTCATTGTTGAAGGCCGTACGGTGACATATAGTTGTTAACTTCTATGTTAGTTGGTCTCTGGTGGAGTGTTGTCTCATCGGCAATCATACCACATCTTCTTATTTTTGTATATCCCTTGACATTACAAAACTTCATACATGTAACAATTTGTTTTCGCCTTTGAAAGCTAAACCACAAATTTGGAATAAGAGGCAAAGTAGTAGTTCTACTATTCAATGTTATTGTTTTCATTGAAGTACATACTGTTTAAGGCCTGTATGTGGGTAGGACGCTAACGAAATTTTGTGCACAGTTTATGTGCATTTTATTTTTTGGAAAAAAATGGTTATTTAATCTTAATTAGTTTATGTTAATAAATTACAAATTTTGAGAAATGGGTTTTGTAAATGCCAAAAAAAACAAAAGTAGGACTAGGACACCGATGAAATTATATACAGTGAAGCTTAATATGTAGGTGTGCATACTATATTTTTGTGAAAATTTGCAAAGTAACTATGGGGACATAAAATCTCAAAATTTTTGTGTTGTCAAAATTTAGGAAAATTGAAATAAATTTGTCAGTTTTCTAGTTTTAATAAAAATTCAAACTACATGGTACTTAATATAAATTTCTTTGCCATTAAAAGATAATATATAATTTTACTTGTATGATTAGAAGTAGATGTGTGGTGTACATTAATGCGTCAACTCCATTTTCAAGAAATTGAATATTATTCTGCTTACAGGAGATAACTTGTCATTGAAGCTAATAGTAATAGGGAATGTAGTATACAATTTTTATAAATTATCCAAAAGTCCATGTGATCTATTTCCATCATAGTACTTCGGTACTGACATGATTTATAACAAACTCTTGTCCATTTATAAATTTAGAAATTAATAAGAAACTAAGGTTTCAATTCCCTCGGACAAAGTTTGGATGGATTTGGATATTACTTCAGGTCCTTCTTGGTTATATATCTCTTCAACGGTTTCAAATCAAATACATCCTTTCAAATATTCGGCTTTGAGATTCCATGATGAAAGTAAATCCAGAAAAGCGCTTCGGAGGCATGCAGTTCATAAAAACACGCCTTTTTTGCTACTGAAGCCAGGTTTCATTAACAGTTCATCCAATAGGTAGGTCTTGGTCTAAGTGGGTCGCCCCGAGATGAGAATTTTAATATGCCATTGAAAAGTGAAATTATGTTTGATTAGTGGCAGATATTTTGATTTGCAACAGGCCTACTATGGACCCCTCAAAAGATTGCTTTCAAAAATTTGTTTACGTGCCGAGAGCATTGGATTTAAGGTAGATCATAAGTATATATTTTTTGAGACAGATTTTTCTTATACTTTGCCAAAATGAAGATTTCACTATGCTTTTTTCAAATATATAATAAAAAGTATGGGTCACCGTGCTATTTTCCAAGCTATGAGTCGTTGAAAATTGCCTAAATTTGGTTAGTTTGTTCATGAAAAAACACATTTGTGTGCATTAAAAGAAATCTATGAGATAGAATTTTGAAATAAATTGTGAGAAGATAGGTTTTATAATATGTTTTTAGAAAATAAAAAGAAAAAAGGGTGTCACCGAACTTGTTTTCTTGCTACAAGTAAAAATTTAAAATTTCCCTATTAGTCCAGTATATATTTTTTACTAAAAGAGTTATCTCCCCTTAAATGGCTTATTTGAAAAAATTGATTCTAAAAACACAAAATTTGATATCTGCTTAAATATTTTAAATAATACAATAAATCACCAAGTTTTCTTTAATATTAATAAACAGTCTAATCAATAAATCGCATATATGTCTCCAAGTTTGCGGATTTGAGCAAATAACTAGACCGATTTTGTACTGCCAATGTACAATCCAAGATGGCGGTATACCATGAATCTACCTTAACGTCCTCCTTTTCCGAACTGACGTGGCTGCGTATTTATACATCCGACATAGTCAAACGAACGCCCTACAGATGTTCAAGGGATAACCATATTGTTATATCCCAGTCAACCCGGTTCGAATTAAATATTTTAGTTTATTTCTATCTTTTTTTAAGCTGAGGTACATTGTTTAATATAAATATACATTTGTTACCAAAACTAATTAGTGAGAAAACTAGAGGCTCTAAAGAGCCTGTGTCGCTCACCTTGGTCTATGTGCATATTAAAAAACAAAGGACACAGATGGATTCATGACAAAATTGTGTTTTGGTGATGGTGATGTGTTTGTAGATCTTACTTTACTGAACATTCTTGCTGCTTACAATTATCTCTATCTATAATGTACTTGGCCCAGTAGTTACAGTGGAAAATATTTTGTAAAAATTTACAAAAATTTACAAAATTTATGAAAATTGTAAAAAATTGACTATAAAGGGCAATAACTCCTTAAGGGGTCAATTGACAATTTTGGTCATGTTGACTAATTTGTAGATCTTACTTTGCTGTACATTATTGCTGTTTACAGTTTATCTCTATCTACAATAATATTCAAGATAATAACCAAAAGCTGCAAAATTTTCTTAAAATTACCCATTCAGGGGCAGCAACCCAACAACGGGTTGTCCGATTCATCTGCATATTTCAGGGCAGATAGATCTTGACAATTTTACCCCATGTCAGATTTACTCTAAATGCTTTGGTTTCAGAGATATAAGCCAAAATCTACATTTTACCCCTATGTTCTATTTTTAGCCATGGTGGCCATCTTGGTTCGTTGGCTGGGTCACCGGACACATTTTTTAAACTAAATACCCCAATGATGATTGTGGTCAAGTTTGGTTAAATTTGGCCAAGTAGTTTTAGAGAAATTTTGTAAAAGTAAACGGACGACGGACGCCAAGTGATGAGAAAAGCTCACTTGGCCCTTTGAGCTAAAAAGTGGTGACACATATGTGCTATTTCAGGATTTCATTGTAAGACGGTTTATAATATCAAAGAAGCTATGGAACCAACGGTTCCTAGTGGTAAAGTTAAAGTCATTCCATCGAAAGTTTTAGGGACGCCATCAAGAGTTGGGTGAACGTTTTGAATATCTATATCACAGATGACCCACAGTTACATGTATGTTCAAATTATAGACACATTCCCCCTTTCCTCGATTATAACATCAACAAACGAGACTTATAGCCGAGTTTGTACTTACCATGTGCAACACGACGGGTGCAAAATGTGGAGCCGGATCTGCTCACCCTTTCTAATCTACTGAGATCACATCAGGTTTTTTTTTTTTTTTTTGCCATCGTTTTGTCGTTTTTTATGAATTTTGTTTGTCCCTTTGTGATATTCCGCATCATTTGGCAGATTTCGCTGCACTGGATTTAAATGGCAAAGAAATTTATATAAAGTAGCATGTTGTTTGAATTTTTATTAAAACTGGAAAGTTGAAGTCATCCCATCAAAAGTTTTAAGGACGCTATCTAGATTTGGTTGACCGTTTTGAATATTTATGTCACAGATGACCCACAGTTATATGTATGTTCAAATTGCAGCCACATTCCCCCTTTCCTCGATTATGACATCATCAAATGAGACTTATAGCCGAGTTTGTACTTACCATGTGCGACACGACGGATGCCAAATGTGGAGCCGGATCTACTCAGCCTTTCTAAACTTCTGAGATTATATCAGGTTTTTAGTGGTGTTCGTCTTGCTCAATCTTTAGTTTTCTATGTAGTTTTTTGTAGACTATTATTTGGCTTTTACTGAGTCGTTTTTTTTTTTTTTTTTTTTTGCCATGGTTTTGTCGACTTTAATGAATTTTGATTGTCCCTTTGGGATATTCCGCATCATTTGGCAGATTTCGCTGCGCTGGATTTTTAACATTCATGTATTTAGTGAACATTAATGATAGCTTCTAATTACCAGGCTCACCAGTCAACCTCTTCGGTTACCAGGAGACTTGCGGTAGCCACATACGTTACATCTATATTAAAATACAGACATTTATAAATATCTTTCAGATCACAGATTGACAATTAAATACATATATGTTAAATATCGTTTAAGATAACGCTGTGGCTTAATTCTGCCAAACTTCATTATTCTTTTTTGTTATTTGTTGTGCCTTAAAGATAACTGTACATTTTATCGTAATTGTACAAATTACATACCGTACTAACTTTTATTTTATTTCATTGTATTTCATGCTGCGAGTTTCGTTTTTGTGACTCGGACCTAATTTCGCGTTTATAACTAAAATTGGTATTTTTTGTAAAGGTTCTTGGGGCCAAATTAGGAAAATGCCAATGTTTACATTGACATTTTTATACTAAGAACATACAAAGCAAATTGAATTGAAATATAAATGGTAGCATCGACTAGTTTTATAAGGTTCCAATGCTGTTATTGTACAAAAAAACTTAAAACTAACCTGGTTTTTGCAATTGACCTTTCCCTAGCTTACTGATTTCAAAGAAAAAGAAATCAAGCATGCATTTCCTGCATACTGTCCTCTTAATAAGATCATATAATTTGTTTTTATAGTTGTACGTATTTTATCTATTTGTACAAACTATATAAACCAGTAAAGTAAGGAAGAATTTCAGAGGTTTCCCAAATTCGTAATTTTAAAACCTTCTGGAAAGATGAAAAAGAAAATAAATACTAGTAGCAAAAACCATGGAACTTCAAGTTTTATTAAACAAAAAACTGCGTTTAAATTTGATAAATCTAGGTGCTGCTAATTTTTTTTTTTCTTTCATGTGACTAGTTTTGCCTGAGCTCTGTATACATTTGATGTAATATGCATGGTGTACTGGCAACTATGTACCTTATGAAAATATTAGTGATGTTTTATAACTGTTGTGTGAAAGTTAAGAATATTAAACGTATTTGTCACGTTAGGTTTTGATCATATGCTTATTATAAATGTTTAACGACATGGATGTCTCTTTCAAAATACGATTCAATAGCTTGCAACTAATTAATCTCACAAAAATACCTTTGCTTATCTGAGGTAATTTCGGCATCATTCTTTATAACTGGAATAAACAGATTTCTTAACAGTGAAGATCATTATCGTAAATCATATGAAACCATTCATTACAATTGATATTGTGTACTATAAATTGTCTCATTGTCTTTATTGAACAAAAGGGTATATATATATATATATATTTGCAATTAGTTTGTAGAATTGCACGAAAGATATATAAGATGTATCAAACAACAAGCACGAGACCTTGAATGTTTCAGATGATAACGTTTTATACTATAGATCATATTCGAATAGCGAAATCGACACCAAAATATATGTTAAATCACTTTTGAGGAAAATTTCTTTCGTTTTAACAACAAATGAGACTGATCAGTTTTTTGTTGCTTGAAAAAAAAAAGAGTCGAAAAATACAAAAGTAGAGGAGAAACTGACCATGCCATGACAGAAAACAAAAGACGACGAAAAACAATCACATTACCACAAAACACCACACTGAGCAACACGAACCACAGCAAAAAAACTGGGGCTCCTGAAGGGTAATAAATAAAATAACAAAAATACCGAACTCCAAGGAAAATTCAAAACGAAAAATCCCCCAATCAAATGGCAAAATCAAAAGAAGATCCTACTCTAGTAGTGGCACCCGTCATATTACTCATGTTAAGTACAAATTCGCTTAAGTCTCATACTGTGATACCACAATCGAGGAAAAGATGATGCGATTGTGCATACGACATGCAATTGGGACATATCTTTGGACATTTTTGACACATATATTCCATAATGGTCGACCAAATCCTGATGGCGTCTTTAAAACTTTCAAACAGATAAATTCAACTTTACCACTTGGGGACTTTGACATATATAAGTGTATATGAAATCGAACACTAAGTGCTTCCTATTCAAATTTCCTCAGAGGAACCTGGGGTGTCGGTCATTAATCGGAGTACAAAATTTGTGCTCGAAACACCAAATCCAGTATTTTGATTGGTTGATTTCTGTGTCTGAGTACGATATCGTAATCGATTTTTTTATGACCGCAAAGCCTGATCACAGAAACTATATGAAGGAGGAATCTCTGTATAATATAGAAAAATAAAACTCATCAAAGATACCAGGCATTGTGTACAAGCCGCGCAGAAAAGAAGAGATTCAAGTTTGGCTTTAATTCATGCAGTGGTTAGGGAAAGCTACGATTGCTACAACCTCTTCATGAGAATGGGATACAAGATATTTCTTATTTTTTAAACAAGTATAAGTAGTAAAGTTGCAATTATGACATCATTCGTAGGAATAGCATAATATGCATTTCACTATATTGTAATGCCGGCCTTTCCCCCTTTTTATAGTAAACCTATGTCTGTATAGGTTCTTGAAATTATTGAGGATAAACGATAGATGTTAGTGAGATGTCTAATGTTGCAAATAATATAAAACTTTTAATATGTTATTTCGGCTGTTGTTTCAAGGATACGACAGATTTGTGTATGTTGGAATGATAGGAAGTTTTATTTCACATACTGATTCCGTATTTTCGCGGTAGTTACCTTATTAGACTATAAACTCAAATAAAACTCTTCTAATGATCTACTAATGTATTTAAAGTCAAAACCCATCTTTATTGATGAAGATAAATCCATGTTTACAAACAATATCAACATTACGGGAATTTCCCTTGTGTGATCCATGGTTGCCGATTGGTAAACAATATGTAACAAGCTCTGCCATCGGTCAGTCGAAATTATAAAAGCAAAAACAACAACAGAACCGACAGAGTGTTGGGTTGACAAAGAATGGGAAGTAACCAACATTAATAGAAGCTGGAATATGTCTGAGAAATTCAGCCAAGCGTTGAAAGTTAACTTTGTTTTTATTTAAGATTGTCGGTGCCGGTGACGGTGCTAAATACGGGTGCCGGTGACTGCCAGTGACGGTACTAATGAAGTTAAATTGAAGGTGAAAATTAAGTACAGCTCTTTGTAAGAACCAGGCAGAGTGCGATACATGAAGGTTTCAGATTTTATCTAAAATGGGCCTAGTAGAAGCAGTAAATGAATACTGCTCAAAAAATAATTTTGAGTGGGAAAATATGAGTGGTTGCCATGGTAACGAACACTCTATTTTTTGGTTGTTAAGCGTAGTAAAATCTTTCAAAAATCAGCTAAATCACCACAATTCAGAGTCTGATTATAATTAGAATCGTGCATTTTTCATTAATGTTCATATGTTACATTGATACAACTTGGTTTAAGCTTCATTTTAGTGAAGATTGCATGTCAACCAAATTTGTAATTTTTTTGAAAAATTTTGCCAAAAAATGCATATTTTCAACTTTTCTGAAATTGGGATTTTATGAAATTATCAAATTTTCTCTGGTGTTTTTCAGAAAAGTGCAAATGTGTACAGAATAGTTAGCACTGTAGTTATGAAGTTTGGATACTACTTTACCAAATTAAATAGAAAAATGCGTGGGATTTTCTTTAGTTTTATCACCATAGCAACCGATTTTTTCCTTGGAAACGGATTTATTATTTGCAGAATATTGCAGTTTAAGAGCTTAAATGTCCTGAATTGTTTCATAACCGATAAGAAAATAAATAAAGCTAACGCAAACTTTAAATTACTATCGTTAAGTGTTGTTGACTTCAATTGTTACCATGGAAGCACATATTATCCATAGCAACATCCATTCAAAAACTGCATAAATAGAAATTTATGTAAAAAATACATAAATAGAGGTGTTTATTTTCAAATTGGAATATGACTTTATTCTTTGCTTCACTCACAGTCTTGTCTGGTTTTTTTTCTTCTTCAGATGGTTCAATAAATGTAATATATGATGTAACATTGGGGTTGGGGGGTTTTGATACAAGTAGATACTTGAAAAGATAATTGCGTTTGGTCGGACTTTGTTTCGAGTTCATCATCTGATAATCCATTTTTGAAAGTAAACAGATGATGAACTTCATGGGATTGCAATAGCCGGGCCAACCTGGCTTATGGTAAGGCATGATAGATATGGCCCTTAACAATTGTTAGAAAAATTCTGAATTTCTTAGGGCACACACCCGTCTGAGATGTTATTCCACCAGCATAAATCACAAAATTGACCTGTAACATAATATTAAGCTTACAAACCAATAATAGAATCATTTGGCCAAAACATTTCTAAACTGAAACTGAAGTGTGATGGACGGACGGATAGACGGACAGGCAAATTGAATCAAATTTTAAGTTGGTGGTGACTTAAAAAATAATAATAGTCAATTGGTGATCGCTAATATCAGAAGTGCAGTATAATGGAATCCTCTTAATATATAGCTATTAACATATCATTAATAGCTCCTTTGTTGTGCTGCTATCCCCAAATTGGAATTCAGGATCCCCGAGATGGACAAATAGATACATCTGCTAACTTGAAATTGTGCTAATCCCGGTAAAATAATTATGCTATTACCGGCAAAATTATCAAATCAAAATTATTGTGCAAAATAATTGTATTAATTATGAATCATTCCTTACTATGCATCGTTCTACATATATCTCATAAGTTCATGATTCCGACAACATTATATCTTGTTTTGTGTGTGTGTGTTTGTTGTTGTTGTTGTTGTTGTTGGGGGTCAGCTGAAGCACACTTCTTATCCTTCTTCTGAAATCTCCTTCCTCTCCTTTAAGAAAGTAAACATGTAAAAATGTACCATTTCTTTAGGTTGAATCTTCAAAAAAAATCGTTTTGCTATTCTCTTTTTTTTAAACCTTTACATGAATTACGCCCCTATTTTCTGTATCTGTCTCTGTAACCTTTATAAAAGACTGTCCCGAGATTTGGAATGAAACCACTAAGCTGAGAATGTTTGCATGATCCCAAGATTAATAACAGTAATAATTTGAAGACAAATTCCACACATGGTCTTATTCAATTAACCGCAACCCTAGAAACAGCGCAGTACATACCAATCTTATTTTCTTTGTAATTATCAATGCTTTCTAGTCCAAACAACAAGTTGTAATCATTAATGAATACAAGACTTTAGTGTCCAATGTGAAATAAAAGAACAAATTTCCAATGTCCCGCGAATTGCACACATTTGATCGATTCAAGGTACAAAGGCAAAAACTAAAATAAACACTTTTATGGCCGCACCGCAATTTTTGGGGGGGGGGGGAGTAGGTTTAACCCATGTCTGTCAGTACATTAGTCGTCACAAAGTTGGTTTCCATTTTCTAATTTTAGTTTGCCTCAACCAAATCTTATGAAACATGTATACACAATGCTTATTACCACAAAACAGTTCAAGTTTGAATTTTGTTGGTGTCACTGTCAACTGTATAATTTCCTTAAATGGCATGGTTAACTAAAGAAATTTCTCAAAGTGACCATTTGATCTTATGAGAACCTTTCTGGAGCCCTTTTTCTGTCATACATACCATATTATATTTTTCGACTTTCATGTAGATTTTTTTTTTATCTTTTCTGTGAATTTAAAAAAGAAGATGTGGTATAATTGTTAATGAGACAACTCTCTTCAAGAGACCAACATGACACAGAAATTAACAACTATAGGTGATCATACGGCCTTCAACAATGAGCTTATACCGCAGTTCCACTAGGCCACGATCGCACTACGATCTGTGAAAAAAATACAAATTTAGACGATCGTAGTGCGATCGTGTAGATCGCAGTAAGGTCGTAATACGGTCGTGGTGAGGTCTTAAAGATCGTGATGAGCGTGGTCATCTTTGAATATGTTCAAAACAATCGTGGTGCGGTCGTGGCGAAATCAGGTCGTAGTAGAAGCGTAATGAGAGCGCAGTTAGGTCGTGGTAAGATCGCAAAGGTCGCTGTTACATCGTAGCGAGAGCGTAGTGAAAGCGGGATTCTATTCGGAGAGACTGCGCTACGATCTCACAGCGACGTTACTACGACCTCACTACGACCAGCACGTTCTCACCGCGACCCATCTACGCTTCCACTACGACTATACCACGTTTACACCAAGCTGTTCAAGACCATAGTACGATTCTAGCACGTCCATGCTGTCCTCATCACGCTCTTCTTACGACCCGACTACGTTCTTACTACGACCATCATGCTAATTGTCATTTTGACATGAAATATATAAAAGCCCTCCAGCTTTTGTTTGTTTGTATGTAATTTGGACCTCTTGTCTTTTTTCTCCAACGGCTCAACCCTGCTTGACACATCTCTGTCATCCCTGCTTTCGTTCACTAAAACATCATCATTTGAGCTTGATGGACTAGCAATAGGTTGTATATAATTTGTCACAAATCGTATGAGTTGGTTTATATGACAATAAAAAAAACTTGAAAAAAAAAAAGAAAAAAGATTCAGGTTGCATTGGTCGGTGCGACATCTCTGCTAGATCAGTATTCGTTACTATCAGACCTCCCTCTGCCTCTACACCTACACGTACCACCACGCCCACGCGTTTTGGATTTTGGTGGCATGACTGTGTTGTTTCCGAGAAATCTAAGTATTAATCAGAAATATAAGGAATGGAACAGTATTTATATGGAACATGATGTTGACGTTATTGCTGAGAACGTAGAAAGAACGTGATGAGCGTAGTAAGATCATGATAATCGTAGAGAAAGCGTGGTGAGAACGTGGTATAATCGTAGCGGGATCGTTGTGGAAGCGTAATGAGGACGTAGTATCATCGTGAAATCAACGAAAAATAATATTTTCATGCTGCTCATACCGCGACCTCACCACGATCTGAATTTATTTTAGATTGCGGTGAGCGTGGTGCGATCGTAGTCTAGTGGGACTGGGGCTTAAGCCCATGCCACATAGTCAGCTGTAAAAGGTCTAGAAATGACAATGTAAAACAATTCAAACAAGAAAATCTAACGGCCGAACTTTGGTGTTGGGTTTATATATATTAACATAACCTCCCTTTAGTTTTTCATGAATTTGTAATATGACATTGAGAAGTTATTGAAATTTATTCTTTGAAAAAGCGACGGGCGTAACATGTGCTCATGGCGCAGCTGTTTATTTTTATTTTATGGAATAACACCCCTTTCAAAGTCTAGGATCAGCCCCCAAAGGTATGAGTACATTTGAACTGTGCAGTAGTAAATGTACACCTTAGCATTGCATTATCCTGAGTAATAACAAAGAGATTTTACCTTTGTTATGTGTAAAGTGTTCTTAAAAGACCATGACTTTATATGTTTTGTTTTGGTCTGTCCGTCCATCTGTCTGTCCTTGTCACTTCAGTTTCAGTTTGGAAATGCTTAAACCAAATGTTTCTATTATTGGTTTGTAAGCTTATATTTATAAGTGAGATTTTAAGTTGAGTCTCTTGCTGTTTGAAATTTGTGAGAAGTATTGCGCTAGGAAAATTAGAATTTTTTCAAAATTTCTTAATTTCTTCCCATTTGTAAAGGACATATATTGTTAGAGCAATACTTTCAAAAATTATATGGACCTCGACAAAAGCTAGAATGTGCTATTGCAATCCCCATGAAGTCGATCATCTGTTAGTAACATTTCATGAATAATTATAGATTACCAGATTGAAACCAAATGTTGTAGGAAAAGTAAAATAACAAATATACGGAACACTGAGGACAATTCTAAACAGAAAGTCTCTAAGCAAATGACAAAATCAAAAGCTCAAACACATCAAACGAATGGATAAAACTGTCATATATTACTGACTTGGTACAGGAATTTTCTTATGTAAAAATGGTAGATGAAACCTGGTTTTATAGCTAAACCTCTCAATTTTCCTTAAAAGGATTTATGAAAGATTCAAACAAAACTACCAAACCTCCACTCCTCCCCCAAAATGCCACAGTGTATATATTCAAATTTGTTGAGTCTTCTCAAGGAGCAAAGACACGACTGAGAGTTAAATAGATTAAAGCATGCAGTTATATTACCATTAGAAAATGAAAATTATTAGCATAATTATATGTATTTGTAAAATTATATTATATATATTTTGATTGGATGTTGTTATGGGTGATATTTGTTACCATGACAACTGTTGTAATAATACTTAACCGTTGTAGCTTAGATTTAGAGTGTATATATGCTTTTATGTATTTTCATAAAGGTTTGGAAACAATTGAGAACATTGAATTCCCTATACTTCAGAATTCAACAAATAAAAACTATATTTCCAAGGGACAAATACATTAATATGGTGATCAAATTCAAGAGAGCCCCACGTAATATTCTATTTATTTTGGCCAAGTAGTATTCAAACTTTGTTACTACAATGCTAGCTATGCTTTACTTATTTGCACTTTTCAATAAAAAAAAACACATGAGAAAATTTGATAATTTCACAAAACTCCATGATTCAGAAAAAAGAAAATATGTGTTTTTTTTTTTGTATATTTAACAAAAACTAAAAGTCAGGTTGAACTGCAATCTTAAGGAAGTTCGCTTCTCAGTTTCAAATTAATTAACTTTTCAAAACACTAGTTAATATCAATAGGGGACAACCTGGCTTATGGTAAGGCATGATAGATATGGCCCTTAACAATTGTTAGAAAAATTCTGAATTTCTTAGGGCACACACCCGTCTGAGATGTTATTCCACCAGCATAAATCACAAAATTGACCTGTAACATAATATTAAGCTTACAAACCAATAATAGAATCATTTGGCCAAAACATTTCTAAACTGAAACTGAAGTGTGATGGACGGACGGATAGACGGACAGGCAAATTGAATCAAATTTTAAGTTGGTGGTGACTTAAAAAATAATAATAGTCAATTGGTGATCGCTAATATCAGAAGTGCAGTATAATGGAATCCTCTTAATATATAGCTATTAACATATCATTAATAGCTCCTTTGTTGTGCTGCTATCCCCAAATTGGAATTCAGGATCCCCGAGATGGACAAATAGATACATCTGCTAACTTGAAATTGTGCTAATCCCGGTAAAATAATTATGCTATTACCGGCAAAATTATCAAATCAAAATTATTGTGCAAAATAATTGTATTAATTATGAATCATTCCTTACTATGCATCGTTCTACATATATCTCATAAGTTCATGATTCCGACAACATTATATCTTGTTTTGTGTGTGTGTGTTTGTTGTTGTTGTTGTTGTTGTTGGGGGTCAGCTGAAGCACACTTCTTATCCTTCTTCTGAAATCTCCTTCCTCTCCTTTAAGAAAGTAAACATGTAAAAATGTACCATTTCTTTAGGTTGAATCTTCAAAAAATCGTTTTGCTATTCTCTTTTTTTTAAACCTTTACATGAATTACGCCCTATTTTCTGTATCTGTCTCTGTAACCTTTATAAAAGACTGTCCTGAGATTTGGAATGAAACCACTAAGCTGAGAATGTTTGCATGATCCCAAGATTAATAACAGTAATAATTTGAAGACAAATTCCACACATGGTCTTATTCAATTAACCGCAACCCTAGAAACAGCGCAGTACATACCAATCTTATTTTTCTTTGTAATTATCAATGCTTTCTAGTCCAAACAACAAGTTGTAATCATTAATGAATACAAGACTTTAGTGTCCAATGTGAAATAAAAGAACAAATTTCCAATGTCCCGCGAATTGCACACATTTGATCGATTCAAGGTACAAAGGCAAAAACTAAAATAAACACTTTTATGGCCGCACCGCAATTTTTTTTGGGGGGGGGAGTAGGTTTAACCCATGTCTGTCAGTACATTAGTCGTCACAAAGTTGGTTTCCATTTTCTAATTTTAGTTTGCCTCAACCAAATCTTATGAAACATGTATACACAATGCTTATTACCACAAAACAGTTCAAGTTTGAATTTTGTTGGTGTCACTGTCAACTGTATAATTTCCCTTAAATGGCATGGTTAACTAAAGAAATTTCTCAAAGTGACCATTTGATCTTATGAGAACCTTTCTGGAGCCCTTTTTTTCTGTCATACATACCATATTATATTTTTCGACTTTCATGTAGATTTTTTTTTTATCTTTTCTGTGAATTTAAAAAAGAAGATGTGGTATAATTGTTAATGAGACAACTCTCTTCAAGAGACCAACATGACACAGAAATTAACAACTATAGGTGATCATACGGCCTTCAACAATGAGCTTATACCGCAGTTCCACTAGGCCACGATCGCACTACGATCTGTGAAAAAAATACAAATTTAGACGATCGTAGTGCGATCGTGTAGATCGCAGTAAGGTCGTAATACGGTCGTGGTGAGGTCTTCAAGATCGTGATGAGCGTGGTCATCTTTGAATATGTTCAAAACAATCGTGGTGCGGTCGTGGCGAAATCAGGTCGTAGTAGAAGCGTAATGAGAGCGCAGTTAGGTCGTGGTAAGATCGCAAAGGTCGCTGTTACATCGTAGCGAGAGCGTAGTGAAAGCGGGATTCTATTCGAGAGACTGCGCTACGATCTCACAGCGACGTTACTACGACCTCACTACGACCAGCACGTTCTCACCGCGACCCATCTACGCTTCCACTACGACTATACCACGTTTACACCAAGCTGTTCAAGACCATAGTACGATTCTAGCACGTCCATGCTGTCCTCATCACGCTCTTCTTACGACCCGACTACGTTCTTACTACGACCATCATGCTAATTGTCATTTTGACATGAAATATATAAAAGCCCTCCAGCTTTTGTTTGTTTGTATGTAATTTGGACCTCTTGTCTTTTTTCTCCAACGGCTCAACCCTGCTTGACACATCTCTGTCATCCCTGCTTTCGTTCACTAAAACATCATCATTTGAGCTTGATGGACTAGCAATAGGTTGTATATAATTTGTCACAAATCGTATGAGTTGGTTTATATGACAATAAAAAACTTGAAAAAAAGAAAAAGATTCAGGTTGCATTGGTCGGTGCGACATCTCTGCTAGATCAGTATTCGTTACTATCAGACCTCCTCTGCCTCTACACCTACACGTACCACCACGCCCACGCGTTTTGGATTTTGGTGGCATGACTGTGTTGTTTCCGAGAAATCTAAGTATTAATCAGAAATATAAGGAATGGAACAGTATTTATATGGAACATGATGTTGACGTTATTGCTGAGAACGTAGAAAGAACGTGATGAGCGTAGTAAGATCATGATAATCGTAGAGAAAGCGTGGTGAGAACGTGGTATAATCGTAGCGGGATCGTTGTGGAAGCGTAATGAGGACGTAGTATCATCGTGAAATCAACGAAAAATAATATTTTCATGCTGCTCATACCGCGACCTCACCACGATCTGAATTTATTTTAGATTGCGGTGAGCGTGGTGCGATCGTAGTCTAGTGGGACTGGGGCTTAAGCCCATGCCACATAGTCAGCTGTAAAGGTCTAGAAATGACAATGTAAAACAATTCAAACAAGAAAATCTAACGGCCGAACTTTGGTGTTGGGTTTATATATATTAACATAACCTCCCTTTAGTTTTTCATGAATTTGTAATATGACATTGAGAAGTTATTGAAATTTATTCTTTGAAAAGCGACGGGCGTAACATGTGCTCATGGCGCAGCTGTTTATTTTATTTTATGGAATAACACCCTTTCAAAGTCTAGGATCAGCCCCCAAGGTATGAGTACATTTGAACTGTGCAGTAGTAAATGTACACCTTAGCATTGCATTATCCTGAGTAATAACAAAGAGATTTTACCTTTGTTATGTGTAAAGTGTTCTTAAAAGACCATGACTTTATATGTTTTGTTTTGGTCTGTCCGTCCATCTGTCTGTCCTTGTCACTTCAGTTTCAGTTTGGAAATGCTTAAACCAAATGTTTCTATTATTGGTTTGTAAGCTTATATTTATAAGTGAGATTTTAAGTTGAGTCTCTTGCTGTTTGAAATTTGTGAGAAGTATTGCGCTAGGAAAATTAGAATTTTTCAAAATTTCTTAATTTCTTCCCATTTGTAAAGGACATATATTGTTAGAGCAATACTTTCAAAATTATATGGACCTCGACAAAAGCTAGAATGTGCTATTGCAATCCCCATGAAGTCGATCATCTGTTAGTAACATTTCATGAATAATTATAGATTACCAGATTGAAACCAAATGTTGTAGGAAAAAGTAAAATAACAAATATACGGAACACTGAGGACAATTCTAAACAGAAAGTCTCTAAGCAAATGACAAAATCAAAAGCTCAAACACATCAAACGAATGGATAAAAACTGTCATATATTACTGACTTGGTACAGGAATTTTCTTATGTAAAAATGGTAGATGAAACCTGGTTTTATAGCTAAACCTCTCAATTTTCCTTAAAAGGATTTATGAAAGATTCAAACAAAACTACCAAACCTCCACCTCCCCAAAATGCCACAGTGTATATATTCAAATTTGTTGAGTCTTCTCAAGGAGCAAAGACACGACTGAGAGTTAAATAGATTAAAGCATGCAGTTATATTACCATTAGAAAAATGAAAATTATTAGCATAATTATATGTATTTGTAAAAATTATATTATATATATTTTGATTGGATGTTGTTATGGGTGATATTTGTTACCATGACAACTGTTGTAATAATACTTAACCGTTGTAGCTTAGATTTAGAGTGTATATATGCTTTTATGTATTTTCATAAAGGTTTGGAAACAATTGAGAACATTGAATTCCCTATACTTCAGAATTCAACAAATAAAAACTATATTTCCAAGGGACAAATACATTAATATGGTGATCAAATTCAAGAGAGCCCCACGTAATATTCTATTTATTTTGGCCAAGTAGTATTCAAACTTTGTTACTACAATGCTAGCTATGCTTTACTTATTTGCACTTTTCAATAAAAAAACACATGAGAAAATTTGATAATTTCACAAAACTCCATGATTCAGAAAAAAAGAAAATATGTGTTTTTTTTTTTTGTATATTTTAACAAAAAAACTAAAAGTCGGGTTGAACTGCAATCTTAAGGAAGTTCGCTTCTCAGTTTCAAATTAATTAACTTTTCAAAACACTAGTTAATATCAATAGGGGATCAATAAAGGAATCAAAAGAGTAAAAAAAAATATACAGGTCAATGTGCTTGTTTTCGAGATATTACCCATTGAAATTTTGGCGGGAAAATATTCTCTCTTGACTTTTCATAGCTTTATCATTGACAAGTTTACATTCTCAAAACTATTAAAGAATAATCGAAATTTTATAAGACTTTTACAGATGGCTTATCATTACACATGTAAAGATTTATAAAAGAAAATGGGGTCAATGGCCATTTTTAAAGGCATTTAAATGAATAAAACTAGAGGTTTCGAAAATCTGACAAAATCCCAAAACATAACAAGCGAACTACCTTAACTAAGCTCTGAAGCTAAAACCAAGTTATATCGATGTTATATATGAAATTTCTGAAAAAAAATTTGATTCTTTATATAATCAGGCTCTCCGACCAAACGTTTTCTTTTCAAGAATCTACATGTATGATATTTAAAAAAAAAATAGACCTACCCCCCATCCCCTTTTTTCCCCACCTTCCAACCCCAATGTTACATTATATATTGCATTTGTTGAACCTTATGAAAAGAACAGACAAGACTGTGAGTAAGCAAAGCATGCAGTCGTATTCCAATTTTAATATATACACCTTCTATTTATGTATTTTTACATAAATTTCTATTTATGCAGTTTTGAATGGATGTTGCTATGGATAATATGTGCTTCCATGGTAACAATTGAAGTCAACAACTCTTAACAATGGTGATTTTGAGTTAGCGTTGGCTTTTATGCATTTTCTTATCGGTTATGAAACAATTCAGGACATTTAAGCTCTTAAACTGCAATATTCTGCAAATAATAAATCCGTTTCCAAGGAAAAAATCGGTTGCTATGGTGATAAAACTAAAGAAAATCCCACGCATTTTCTATTTAATTTGGTAAAGTAGTATCCAAACTTCATAACTACAGTGCTAACTATTCTGTACACATTTGCACTTTTCTGAAAAACACCAGAGAAAATTTGATAATTTCATAAAAATCCCAATTTCAGAAAAGTTGAAAATATGCATTTTTGCAAAATTTTTCAAAAAATTACAAATTTGGTTGACATGCAATCTTCACTTAAATGAAGCTTAAACCAAGTTGTATCGATGTTACATATGAACATTTATAAAAAACTCATGATTCTATTCATAATCAGGCTCTGAATTGTGGTGATTTAGCTGATTTTTAAAAGATTTTACCACGCGTAACAACCAAAAAATAGAGTGTTCGTTACCATGGCAACCACTCATATTTTCCCACTCAAAATTATTTTTTTAGCAGTATTCACTTACTACTTCTACTAGGCCAATTATAGATAAAATCTGAATACCCTCATATATCACATGTATATGGCACTCTGCCTGGTTCTTATAAAGAGCTGTTCTTAAGTGTTCTATTGGCGGTTCTGAAGTGATTAATATGTCATGGAATTTGTTATGCTAAGTTGTTGTCTTCTATAATGTACAGGGGTGGTAACATCCTTAAATTGAAATTATAGAAAGATTCTAAATGAGTGACAACTGTTGAATTATATACTAGTTTTGCTTGTCTATGTAAGACCAACCTCTAACGGGGATCTGACCAGACCAGTAACAGAGCCTGTAAGACCCATTCTCTCCGGCGTGGATTATTTTTGATATTAAAAAAATATGAAACTTTATTTCATTCATGTGTTCTCTGGTGGCCGACTCTAGCACCAGGGAGGCAGCGTTTCAATATTTCATGTCGTTAACTAAGCAAACAAGTTTAAGAGTTTTCATTCGGATCTATCTATTTGGCTGAATACACTTATTGAGAAAGGTTATTATAACCACGATAAAAGACATTTTTTAGTGAATAAATATTTACTTTTAAATCTTTAAACACATTGATCAAGGGTTGCTGCTAATCATAAGAAATTAATTGAACCAAGGGTCGTGGTTGAGTTAGAATTCATCTCTTTTAAAGTATTACGGACGTCATCGTGATAGTTGAGTGTTACATGTAAATATGTGTCACAAATGATCACTGATATGTTCCATGATTCGTATCCAATGATGATGATGGATGGCTGCTTAACGTCCAGCGGCAAATTAATATGCATATTCAGAACGAGAACATGCTAATGTAATATGAATATTAACCCTGTTTTGTACTAGACCGACACGCTGTGCTGGATTTTTATCGTACTAGTCCACAAGGTAACAGTCCGCAAGAAGACATGTCACCTTACCCGGACACATTATTCTGACACCGAGCCGACCATTTTTTGCTCTTACTCCTTAATGCCGGATTCGTATCTACAATCCCATCCTCCTTTCCTTGTTTTTACTCAAACGCGACTTATCACGTGATTTATGCTCACAACACAATTGGTGGCACTCGTAAAAAAGAAACTGCATACCATTCAAGAACACCTGAGTTAATTCAAAGTTTATTGCTGGGTTCGTGTTGCTCAATACATAGTTTTCTGTCTGGTGTTTAAAGGTTCGTCTTTTCGTCTATTTTCTTTTCAATTTAGTTTATTTTTTTACATCAGTCCTTCATTCAAAATCAAGGAGTATTTTTCAAATTCTGAAACACACAATGCATTTAACTTGTATACGTATAGGTTTGCCAGGCCTTTAAAGTTTTCCAGTTGTAAATTTATATCTGTACTAAGAATAAATTTCGTGGTGTAACCAACAGTTTTTTTTTTCGGATTAAGATTAACCTTAATCACAGTTGTGTTTACACCTTCTGTAGAAACGAGAAAAATTCTAAACCAAAATCAAGGAATATATTAAAAATTCATTTTACATTTATATGTGTACGCCTTACCAGACCTTAAAAGTTTCCCAGTTTAAGATTTATATCTGTACTCAAGACAAGTTTCATGGTGTAACCACAGTCATTTTTTTATTTTGTTATGATAAGGACCCTTATCGCGTTTGTGTGATATCAATGAACATAACGGTAGGGGAAGGGGGATTTGGCATCAACTTGCATGTTTAACCCCGCCTTATTATGTAAGTGTATGTGCCTGTCCCAAGTCAGGAGTCTGTGATTTAGTGGTTCTCGTTTGTTGTTGTTGATCACATTTGTTTTTCGTTTTTTGTTTTGTACATAAATCAGGCCGTTAGTTTTCTCGTTTGAATTGTTTTACGTTTGTCATTTTGGGGCCTTTTATAATAGCAAACTATAAGCTGTATGGGTTTTGCTCATTTTTGAAGGCCGTATGGTGACGTATAGTTGTTAACGTCTACGTCAATTGGTTTCTGGTGTAGAGAATCATACCATATCTTCGTATTTTAAAAACGGTAAAACACATGTACATTGCTACCTATCATTATTAATGAATTAAAATCTATGAATGTTCAGAAAGCACTTTCTCTAAAATTATATCATAAATTTGGTTAACTTTAACTAATCCTATTATGGTTTCACCTTTCAAATATCTTTCAAGACAATATGCGCGTCAATTATTATTTTAAAATAAATGTTCTATGGAAACTTTTTAATACTCTTTTTTAATCTAATCAATTTTAATTTTTAAATCTCCAACTTAATTTGCCAAGTAATTTAATTTGAATTCCGTCGTAATCACGCTAATGTTACAAGACACTGAACTTTCTTCGGTGAGTTTATGAATCAGCAGCATCTAGTTTTTATGATTTATCAAAGAAGATAATCGGAACAATCTTAAACTCCAACATCACACACTTACGTTATGGAGAAAACTGAAGAGTAAGCGACATAAACCCCATAAAAACGCGGGGATGACATCAAGTACTCCGGAAGGGTAGGCAATTATTGCGCAACTAAATGCACCCGTTGTGTTGTCCATGGGAAGTAAAATTCGGTGATTCGAAATGAAACGATTTCCGTGAGCACAGCACTTGTTGGTAAACTTAATAAATACAGTTATATATGTAACAAGCTTTTTTCTAAATTTAGGCATTATCTAAAATGCCTGTTAGAGTCAGGCATTTTATATATTGACTAATCTTCTCATGCGTTTTATAAAATGCTTAGAAAAATTTAAAGGCGTTTTATAAATGAAATTATTTTATAGAATGAAATGTTAACAAAAATGAGATATTGAAAAAAAATTAAAAACTGAGCACTTTTATCTATGATAATTAATAATTCGTACTAAATTTTAATGCTTGCAGTTTAAGAGTTTCAATGATTCAAATTAATTCTACTAAATTATTTAACATTCTCATAATCACTGAACTAGACAGTTATTTGTTATTTCATAAAATGTTTGGATGACAGGTTCTGTTACTCATTTGTCATGAAATTTTTGGAAATAAATTGTACAAACGATACATTTGGTGACATATCTTCGCATCACAACCAAATGGCCTTGTAAGGTTAAAATCCATGCTGTAGAGGGGATCCGTTTGGATACGTGATGTATCAAGCAGCATTCTTTCTAAATGAGGACATTAAATCTGATGCCTCGTGTAAAGGAGAGTGCCACGTTCTCTGTCCTTTAACAACTATTTGATCGTTCCATAGGTGGCTGTTAGAAGGCGACATATTTCTGTCCATATCCAATATACCCTCAATTCAAGCGACAGTTGAATCTCTGTCCTTTATCCGGGCCAACCCATTGCAAAATATACCTATTTGATTTATTATCAATATGTTCTCGTCCTAAATATGCATGAAATATTTACTTCTGACCGCAAACAAACAACAATCAACCAATAATTTTCTCTGCTTATTATTACTCTATCCCGTTTTTAATCTGATTTTCTAAAAATTCTTTTGTAATTTTTGTTCTATTGTGAGAACAATTTATTCTTCTGCCATCATGACAAGCAGATAATAAAATTAGAGTGAATATACTTAGTCTCACTAAAAAACTCATAATCATATATAGACATACAAACCTACTCAGCTGGCATTTGAAGAGTAAACTTAATTTTCAAGAACCAATAGTTATTTTATTTGCATGATATCCTTTATCTACAATTTAACTGAAACTGAACAGGCAACTTGTTGATTTTTGTTTAAAAATTTCAGTCATTTTACAAAACGACTAGGTATTGTTTTCATTTTATTTAATGTCTGTTAGGGTTAGAAATTTTATAAATTGTCGAAAAATGAAGTTATTTCACATAAGGCCTAAATTTAAATAAAATATCTGTAACATATATATACTTCAACAATTCAAAATTATTCATTCAATTTTAACTTTCTCACACGCCGCGACATAGACTTTTCGCTGAAGCGACGTAAAAACACACATCAATTTTAACTTTATTTCTCAATTGTTTCTATCTTTGCATTTTATTTGCGCTTAGTATTACGTGCTTAATAATAGTCTTCGAATCCAAGTCTTAAACCATGTTTTTGCGTGTTTTGGAATCAACTTGATGGTAAAAATGGTTTCCAAATCAATGTTCCACTGTAAAACCATTAGGATCAGTAACATATCGTGCACTTTTCGTTGATGTAATCATAGGTTTGAATGTTGTTTTCAATTTAGACTTATAAAAGATGCGGTTTTTATCCAACGCAATCATATAAGTCTAAATTGAAAACAATGTTCAAACCTATGATTGCGTTGGATAAAAACCGCAAATTTTATACGTGTGCATGCAAAACAAATTTCTTGGTAGAGGGGTCTAAATACAGCACAAACAACATTTTCCCAAAAAAAAAAAACAAAAAAAGTGAAATAGTATACTTAAACGAAACACATTTGACTAACAGGTCGAACAACGGATGTTCTTAAATCCTGTTGACTGCCATTGGCGATTGCCAAATAAACGAATCACAAGATGTAACAAAATGGATCTTTATTATTAATTTAATACCAAACAGAAAACAATAAACTTGAGGAAAAGATGATATACCGCAAACATGAGGTGCAACCATTTGTACACCATATCCGGATTTCGACAATTAATGTCTCTTCAGTGATGTAAGGAATCGAAAGGTATTTGGAAGGCCATATAATTTACCTCAATTTAGGATAGACTCTTGAATTTTGAAGAGTCGAAATAGGATGAACGGATCATATAAACCCGAAGGCATATATAATACAAGCCCAAACGATATATATGTATGTCTGCCTATGTGTAGTGACAACTGTAAATTAAACCTTGTCCATCGGATTTCTTATGATTAAGAAATACCAGGCTTTAGAATATTTATAAATTGCCTAGAAAAATCAACCTAACAATGTAAGAAACGAAAGCTGATTTTTTATCAGCTATAGTTAGAGGGGATAAGGCGTCTGTGCAATGCTAGGCGGTGTTGTAGAAGTATGAAGTGAAAAGTACAGGTTCCAGCCCCGACCGGGGAGGAAGTAAAGAATCAAATCAACTCTTACATTGTTAGGTTGATTTTTAGGCACTTTATATATAGTGTCAAAAAATAGCAACAATCAACATTCAATCTGTCTAGGCGTGGATCAGTTTGTAAATAAACTGATGCAGTTAATAAATTAAATTATATAATGGATAAAACTGTATTTTATCAAAGTAGAAAACAGAGAGAGATTCTGGATGTATCAGCCTCGTACTCTTGAACGTGATGGACCGAATAAGAGAGATAAAAACAGTTTTATCCAAAACCAAAGGAATAAATCCTGAACTCCATACTATTTAACTAACACAATTATTTGTTTTAAGAATCGCAATGTACAATAAGCTGCAAAAATATATTAAAGACATGTACATTAAGCTGTAAAAATTACTTTACAGCTTCCGATTTTTTACCTGGATGGCTGCACGCGCTTGATGAAGCTAATTTGTTTAGCGAAATATTGCGTGAATACATACTGAAATATAACAACTATTTTATAACACTCATTAGTGTGTTAAAGTTACATTCTTAGGCATTTATATATATATATATATATATATATATATATATATATATATATATATATATATATATATATATATATATATATATATATATATATATATATATATATATATAATGTTAGATTCTGAGGGGTTCACGCTTATATATTGGCGAGTTTTGGAAGTTTCTATGGGCCACTCGATATCTCTCGGCCGGAAGTCGGAATAAAATTCTCGGAACGTCTCGAAAGTTTTCAATCATTTATGCAGGTAGTTATCTACGTCTTTGATACGGTCCCTCTATGGCTAGGCTACCACGTGACATTGTATAGTTAAACAATCAAAGTAAGTTGGAAAGTAAAACAATAAAGACTAAGTTGCAGTCAAAAAATCGTTTATATATTAGAACCTATGTGCCTTTTCACAAAACATATGTGTTTTTAATAATGTAAAATTGAGAATGGAAATTGGGAATATGTCAAAGAGACAACAACCCGACCAAAGAGCAGACAACAGCCGAAGGCCACCAATGGGTCTTCAATGCAGCGAGAAAATCCCGCACTCGGAGGTGGTCCTCAGCTGGCCCCTAACTAAAATCGTGTGCTAGTTCAGTGAAAATGGACGTCACACTAAATGTGAATGTTTATAAGCGCTTTGATGTTAAAGTTTCTGAACAAGTATATATATATAATGACAACGCAAGTATATTTGTTTTGAAACGACCCTTGTACACAGTGTGTATCTAGGTCAATTATAACGTGGTATTGTGCTTTGTCACGATAACATGTAAACTAATTATGTCTGAAGATTTACCACGTGATATTGTGTATTTCCATCATAGACTTAGGAGAGAACATTCTGGTTTAAATATTTATATTAGATCGGAAAACAGAAAGATAATATTATTATCAAAAGTATTTAATTAATTAATTTAATAGAAATCAAAGAATATATACAAAATATATACTGTATTTATGTTTCTGTAGAAACTAACGATAATTGAAGTCAGAATATTTTCAGAGTAGCAATTAAGAAATAAGTATTTATATGACAAGATACTCTGCTTTGGTATTTTGAAAATTCATTTGTAAATGAAACATAATAATTTAATCTGAATAAATCCTTGCATCCTACAAAAAAAATGTTGATAAACAATAATCATTATATTTCTACGTTACTTATTTCATACCGTTTAAGCAAGGTTTTACAAGTAATTGTTATTTAATTTTTGTATTGTAATATAATAATAAAACGGAAAGTAAGATTTGAAGACAATATTGATTTAATATACAAATATATCAAAAACTTAACTTTTTGTTTATTGATGGTAATTTTGGAAATTTCGGAAAAGATATTTGAATATAAATTTATGTTCATTAAAGTTCAATTATTTTTATTTCTGTTTTTAAATAACAGTTAAAGTCTAATCTTCAAGTATCTGCATCTTTGAAATATGTTGCAATTATGAGAATAGTATGCATTGTTTTACTTCATAAGAAACCGCTTATATTAGCAGTGTAAGTGTAAAGTAAAATTCCATATGGAATTGATCTTTATTTAATTGAAAGAAAGATCGTAGAGAGGCGACCAGTCTTTTTCGCGTTAGTGTGATCATGAAAGCATGATGTGTCAATTATGTTTGTTTTATGTATCATAAGTATGCATTAATAAAAATTAATAAAACCATTTTGTCTTTGTACTACATATTCGAAGTGATTCAGCTGGTTATGGAGTATGACAATTTCACCAGTCATGCAAACAGTTGATAAGAGGTAGATTTAGCAATAATTTGTAAACTATATACAAATCCTTGGATTTACAAATCAGCAAGAAATCATCCAGAACATGTTTTATTGTTTCCTGGCAAGCATACATACATTTGGTTTTTGGTGGATAGGCAACTTATTGCCAACATATTATAAATCTTATTTGAAAAAAAGTGGTCTTTATTTTTTGCAAGCGGTTATTCATTTGGTCTGTTGGATAGTTGCTTCATTGACAACATATTGACAATTGTATAGAGTTACCAATATCTATTAAACATAACCCTGCCACATTCTGTATGTATCTGCCTGTAATTCAGTGGTTGTTTTTGTTGCTGTGTTACATGTTTGTTTTTCGTTCTTTTTTGGTACATTAATTAGGTCGTTAGTTTTCTCGTTTGAATTCTTTTACATTTGTGATTTCAATGCCGTTTATAGCTGACTATGTGGTATGGGTTTTGCTTATTGTTGAAGGCTGTACGGTGACCTATAGCTGTTAATTTCGGTGTCATAAGGTATTTTGTGGAGAGTCATCTCACCGGCATTCATACCAAACTTTTTTTTTATATTTATTTGGTTTCCTTTATTCTTGATGGTATATCACAGCACACCTCTTATATACTAGCAATTATTAGTCATATATCAAGGTATTTAGATAAGTAATGCCAAAACCATATTTAAATGTGAGGTCCAGAACTTAAACACTTACACTGTCCATTTATCTTAATATATGCTTTCATTACAAATAAAGTATGTATTATTGTCACAGACAGCCTAAAAAAATAGTGCAGAATAATTAAAAACATACAGGAAACAAACTATATAGATATGAATTTGGAAAGTTAAAATAAGTTCAGCCAGATAATATAGCAACCTGAGGATTAAACATATGTTGCAGAGTCAATGCAATTTGCCTTAGACACTTTAGAGTTTGCAGAAATTGGGAATTGCAATAGGATCAGGAACTTGTACATTGAACACAAAGTAAAAATTATCTACATTCCTATTAACTTGTGCAAGAATCTACACACTATTACATATTTTCAATAATGATGTGACAACTAAACTCATCAATTATCATCAATATCTAATTCACAGCTAATTATTTCAAATCAAAAGCAAATAAAATCAACAAAAATGTGGTGACCAGTCAGCAGTCGTGGGTTTACGTATTGCTTTTCTTTTTTAAAGAAAGCAACTTGTTTGTTCTTCCCTCGCCGGGATTTGAACTCATGCTCAGCCCGACGTGCTAGACCGCTCGACCACCTAGGCTCTACAATAATAAAGCTTTCGGTGGCCGGGTGTTACTTTTCCACGCCAGTTTTAATCTAGCGTCGTAACATAGTACATGATATATAAGGCATGAAGATGGAATTGTTACAGATCAGCTTAATTATCTATTGTAAACGATCCTACAAATTAATGTAAGATGCAGTCACAGAAATAATTATATTATAAGTACATCTGAACCAATACAATAATTTCTGTGACTGCATCTTACATTAATTTGTAGGATCCTTTACAATAGATAATTCAGCTGATCTGTAACAATTCCATCTTCATGCCTTATATATCATGTACTATGTTACGACGCTAGATTAAAACTGACGAGGAAAAGTAACACCCGGCCACCGAAAGCTTTATTATTGTAGAGCCTAGGTGGTCGAGTGGTCTAGCGCATCGGTCATAGTGCAAGGCGAATTGGTGCCACGATATCTCAGTAGCATGAGTTCGAATCCGGCGAGGGAAGAACAAAAAAATTTGCTAACGCAAATTTACAGATCTAACATTGTTGGGGTGATGTTTAGACGAATTATATATACAGATTTTATTTTCAGCCTTGTATCACCATCACTGCTGGTGATCCGATGGATAAAATCTGTTGTAGAGTCGTCACTGGTTCAGACGTACTTATATATATATATATATATATACAAGTATATGGATGCATCAGCTACGTACTCTTGAACCTGATGGACTTAATGAGAGGGATGAAAAACAGTTCTACCCAAAACCAAAGGAATAAATCCTGAACTTCATTCTATTTAACTAAAACAACTATTTGTTTTGATTTAAGAATTGCTATGTACAATAAGCGGCAAAATATTTTATATATTCTAGACAATTTACAAACATATATTTTTATAGAACATCAATAAATTTTGTTAAACTTTACTCAAATTTTGTGTAGTTCAAGCTACAAAAATATTTTTTTGTCATGCATCCGATTTAACCTTGAGAGATGCACACGCCTGATGAAGCTAATTTGTTTACCGAAATATTGCGTGAATAATATAAAATATAACAACTAATTTTATAACACTCATTAGTGTGTTAAAGTTACATTCTTAGGCACTTATATAATTTAATGTAGTAACTGCATCAGTTTATTTACAAACTGATCCACAACTAGATAGATTGAATGTTGATTGTTGCTATTTTTAGACATTGTATATATATATATATATTATATATATAAAATGACTGAATAATAGTCAACGATAAATCTTACGGGGCGATGGATCATATAAATATGATACAGTACACTACAAAATATAATATATACAGTCCGCCAAAAGTTAAGCACCACCTATTTTTATTGCATCGATTTTTTTTTCATTTCAAAAAATCAGTTTATCCTCGAAAAATAGAAAATATTCATGTAGCAATATTGCTAACATATACCATTAACAAACCATAAACTTAAGTTTAGTCACTGATGCAGGTTCTATGCATTTGAATTTTGCGTTCATAAAAATAGTGAAAATTACACAAATCAGAAACGAAATTTAAGTTTCACTGTGATTTTATTTTTTTACAACAATTATTCACCCAATATCATTAAAAGTCTCTACAATTAATCTTTGGTATGTCCGGAAAATTTAATGTCAATATTTGAGTCAGTAGGATGTGTAATCATCTCTCTTCCGGTACAGTTCCATAACACGGCGTCTCACACTCTGTACAAGCCTTCTGAACTTTAGTTGAGCAAATTTATTCCATTCAGCAACAATTGCCCTTCTTAAATCGCTAAGATTTTGCAAAGGTGGATCACTGCGATTGAGATTTCTGCCAATGGCATCCCAGACATGTTCGATAGGGTTCATGTTTGGAGACATGGAAGGCCAAAAGATAGTGTCAATGGCTTCTTGCTCTTTGTACTCGGTTACAATCCTTGCCCTGTGTGGTCTAGCATTGTCGTACATGTACAAGGGTCTTGACGCAAGTGGAGGATTATCAAAATGATGGACTGCAATGTTTCTAAGCACAAAATCCCTGTATGTGTGTCCGTTCATGCTACCCTGCAGATTATGCATACCCACCTTACAACAGTATGAGATGAATCCCCATACTGTAACACCACCAGCAACGTATGCAGTCGTTGGGCAAATGTTGTTTTGGTTATAGGAAGTTTTATTTTCCCGCCAAACTCGTATTCTGCCGTCTATTGGTAGTTACAGAAACCGACTCTCATTTGACCAATGAACATTTTGCTAGCTTCTCATGTTCCAGCGTCGATGATCATTAGCCCTTTGAAACCTGATTATACGGTGCCTGACTGTTAGGGCAGGTCCCTTGACAACACGACGTGCTCTTAGGTAGCCTCTATGAAGTCATAATAATGTTAGAACACTAACACAACCACCTTGAGGTCAATGGTGTCTAAGCTGTGGGGCAAGGATAAATGGGTTGGCTTTAGCAAGACCAATTAGCAGTCTGTCATCACGATCGGTAATTAAACAGGGTCTTCCGGACCTTGGTCTATCATTTAATGTTCCTGTGTCAACATGACGTTGTAAAATTCGGTGTAATTAACATTGAAATGGTTACCTATGCTCATAGTGCTCCTACCGGCATTTGACATGTCAATTGCTTGTCAACGTTCAGTCACAGATAACTTACGCCTTGCCATATTTCACAGTGACTTGGTGAAGGTCAAATTTCACCTGTACGCGCGACAGTAGGAAGATGATGTGAAGATGATGTAAAGGCATCGAAACAGTGTATTCGAAAAAGTGCAGATGACCTTTAATAAAAAGTTGCTTGGCGTGTTTATCGGAGTTTAATTTTTTTGGTCGTAATGAATTTTCTTTGTGTATGTTATAGGCAATTCTTAACACCAAACATAAATATTTTTTTTGCAATAGTTTAAAAAATATTGCGATTAATATTTAGGTGGTGCTTAACTTTTGGCGGACTGTATATAACCAGTCTAAAAGGGTACAACATCACCAAAAAATGACAATAAACGAACAAATGTAACTATAAATATTTCGGATAACAGATATCCTTCATCAATATGAGCACGATGTAAAATGAATCAGATCAAACTATTCTGATTATTAAACTAAAGCAATCTTGATTTCTATACAATAAAAAAAGTGAAACAGTTTTACCCGAACATCATATGTAGAGACGCTAATAAATTTTAAAATTTCCAAAAAACGACTAAAAGACATGCCTAAAATAAAAATAGTAATTAGAGATATAAACTGGCACAACTCTAAAATTCCAAAGTGACGTCAGTTAAGATGTTACAACAACTGTGTGTAAATTCATTCCCAAAAAACAGCACTGATCGATATAAGCTGGTAAAAATATGTCAAACAGAGGCTGCGTATTTATCATCCCAAATAAATAGCAGTTTTATAAAAAGAAAATATAATAGTAAAATTTGGCTAAGGTTAAATAATTGGACGTGGATGCGTACTTGTACATCCCTCCCGAATGACAAGAACCCTGGTATTTAAACTAGTAAAATTCCAAAAGATTCCTTAAAACTGTAAGAGTCAAGTAAGGAAGCCGGAGTAACTGGAAACAAATGATGTCAGGAAAATGAGTGATGGTAGGGAAAATGAGTGACTCATTCTATGTTTTTTCATTTATGCCCTCTGGGGAAACTGTCCTTAGCTTTCTTATCCAAAACCTTTCCCGAGCAAGTCTTTCGGCCCTTGACCAACCCTCGTTGTGATCTATGATTGTGATTGTAAGGTTTTTGAGATCAGCTTGGGCGTGCCCAGATGATCTCAAATGACGACTTACGGGGAGGTCGGGCTTGCAGGTGTAGTCATTTCGATGACCATTCATGCGTTTGTTGAATGGCAGTTCTGGCTCGCCAATATACTGCATGCCACATCGACACTGAAGAAGGTATACAACATTCTGTGTTTTGCAAGTTACATTACAAAATATAGTGTACACAGACCCAGTGGAGTGGCAAGTAAATGTTAAAGTATTCTGTATTTGTTGGCAAGTCAGACATCGTCTGTTACCACACGACTTGCACCATCCTGCAGTTGAACAGCTTTTATTAGAGGAGACATCAGCTCTCACAAATCAGTCTTTGAGACTTGCTGGTCTCCGAAAAGCTAAGACAGGAGGATTGGGAAAAATCTTGGACAATTATGGGTGCTTGGCAATAGTTTGCCAATTGGCACGGATCAAACGTGAAAAGTTAGTAAAGGCGGGATTGTATGTCAAAACAAACGGAACTATTTTGCTGCGCCTCTTCTGTTTTTACTGTAATAGGTCATTGCGGCTGTTGTTATTAGCACGCGCAAACCCCTTATCTATGTCCAATTTCTTATAACCTCGTTTGGTCAAAAAACCGCGAAGTTCCTGTAACCGTTTAGTGACAGCCTCCTCAGAGGAGCAAATCCGCTTTACTCTGAGAGCTTGACTGTACGGGATACTTTTTGTACTGTGTTTGGGGTGACAGCTTTGGGGAGAAAGGTACTGATGTTTATCTGTAGGTTTACAGTAGAGATCTGTTGATATGACACCGTCCTTAATAGATGTAGTAGTGTCTAAGAAAGATATTTTGGAGTCGGAAATTTTATATGTAAATTTAATTGACTGGTATTATATATATATATATATATATATATATATATATATATATATATATATATATATATATATATCAATTGTATCACGTACACTAGGATTTTTTTGTCTTTTGTCATTAGCCTTTAAAATTAGGAATGTAAGAGACCTAAATGTTTAGCAACAATTGTTGTCAATTTTTTCTTGTTCGAGCTTCTCTTGTATTTATATTCTGGTCTGGGATTTTAAGAGAATATGTTTTGTGCAAAAACTGTAAGAAAACGGTAAAAATAAAAAAAAAAAAAGAGCAAATGATACATGTATAAATGCCTAGATATACTTAAAGGTTAAGAATAAAAAATATGTAGAAATTAATGCAATTTACCATACTTATTGTTATAAATGTACATGTACAGTCACTGTAGCTAGGAGGAACTGAATTTTAACTATTCAATGTATCTTCTCTTAATAATCCAATCCGATGTCAATATTTTACTTATCCTATCCGATTGGAAATGAAACGTTGAAAACACGTTCCAAAAAATACTTGATAAAAGAATTACGTTCTTCCAATTCACTTGGAAAAGAAAACCAACATATACTCCAATGACACTAAACAAAGGGGAAATGACGAACAATCATGGCACTGCTGTATATAAAATATGGAGACGTGTTATGATTTTCAATGGTACAACTATCCAAAAGTCACAATAACGTGGATTAAAGCTGTTCGAACTTTTTTTATTTTTGATGTCATTAATCGTTTAATTTTAGGATTTCCAAATTTCAATTCTTTAAATTACCAGGTGAAGCTTAAAATGTGAAGTTTCAGATGAAATTTGAATACATAAGTATTCACGAACCGAATAAATTGAACGAGTGTGATCTACATGTACCCACGTTATCAATTATTGCTGTGAGAACCAACCTTGAAATTGAACGACATTATACGAACAACCTTAATTAGATACGAATGCTATTATATCCATAATGAACAAATGATGTAATGTTACAACCCATAATTAATTCTGTTATTGCCAATTTTGTCTTTCTCATTGTGTTTTTCTTGAAGAAAAGTGAATAGAGAAATTCTGTACTTATTCCGCAAATTTGATTTTTCATGTGTGCTTAAGTTGTATATTAGCTCCTTTTGAGAAATCACGGAATGAAATAGATTCTTTTTTGTTATCTAAATCTTATGTAATGCATGCATTTCCAACGAAAACATTCACTCCCTTTTTTTTTAGATCACCAGTTAATGGTGGCATTAATCACCTGTATTTTAATGATATCTTATTATCAGTTTATGGTGGCATTATTCACCTGTATTTTAATGATATCTTATTTTCAGTAAAGTTTCCCGCTCTTTTTTTTTTTTTTTGATATTTCAAGCATGAAAAACGTTTTATCGAATACAGGTTATCCCTGGATTATACTTGTCAAGGTCAGTACCACCAATTAAACAGAGACTGGTTATCCTTCCTAAACACCTATGTTAATCCTCGATGTTTTCAGGGTCTGTGATGTTCAATCTTCATTTTCTGTGTATTGTTTTGCTGCCTGTTGTTCGTCTGGTCAATATTTCTGTTGTTAGCGTAAGAGTTGTTTGTTTTTCTACAACCTTAGTGATTCCCTTCATCTTTTTTTTTTTTTTTTTGTTTATCTTAGTTTCACCCTTCGAGAAAAAATCAAAATGGAAGGGACATTATTTTCAACCATTGCCCGCCATTTGCAGATATCAAGTCAATGTTCGGTATAGTATTGTAGAATGATAAATTTAAGGTTCACATGCGAATTTCGTCTTTTCAACACATAATTTTATGGCTGTCTCTCCCCTCACACTATCTGGCATTGGCTCGGTATTGTGGTATTTGTTTTCATAAATGTGAAAAAAGCCGTCTTACTACATTTTTGGTTTTCATGTTTGTGGTTGGATTTGAATAAGGAAAGTACCCAGTATGCCATATCTGTATTTATTATAAAATTATTGTCTTTAACAACCCTTAACCATTTCAATTAATGTTCCCAATGTTTTCATGGTTAAGAGAGCGATTATGGGTTCCTCGAATCCTCCAGTTCAGTATAAAAATTCTAACTTGCAGACATATAATTTTATACAAACGACTTTTTTAAAACTTAAAATTGAGAATATTTATGATATTTGCCATAACAAATCTGATAACCAAGTTCGTTCCTGTGTACCTTCGTAAGAGGGGTGAGCTCTTTAGTGATGAAAGGAAGAAGATGTAAAAGGGGATATTAATTTGTTTCGAAGAGATTCCATGAAAATTAAAAACCAATTGTTCAGAGAACAATTAAAAGTCTTTCCACAGCATTTTTTAAATTTATTGAAAAGAAGCTAGTTTGTGTTTACTCAAAGTTAAAATTGGCATCTTATCATCAGTTTTTTCATACTGATGCGATAAATAAGTGGTTTCTATATACTTCTGAGTGAAAGAAGGGAGATAATTAGCTACTTCTGGTGAAGTAATATCACTTCCGGTCTCATATAATAGTTTCTTTCACACTGATTCCAAAAATATATAGTTTCTATATACTTTTGCTTGGAAACCAGGAGATAATTGGCCACTTCCGATTTATCGAAAGTCATTTCTAATCTTCAGTGATAAGTTAATGTATTAAATTACAAAATATATGGATTCCGAGTACTTTTCCATGAAGAAAGTGCAAAAGTGGCTACTTCCGGTTTTCTCAAGGTCACTTCCGGTTGTCATTTTTTAAGGCCATATGTCATCCAACATTTTGTAAAAGGTCATATGGCTTTATCATGAACCAAGTTGAAGTAATAATCAATTAACCTTATAACTGGACATTTCAGGGGCACTTACTCCTATTAGATGCCATTTCATTGTTTCAGACCAAATGTAACATATCTTTATTACAATAAAGCAAACATTTCGCACTTGTTGTTTCATATATATCTTTAAAAGTGTTTGAGAAAATGCAAAAACAAGGAAAAATCAAAATTGAGAACATGACCTTGACCTTTGACCTTGACCTCATTTTCTAAGTTAGGACCTAGGGACCTCAAATAAAAAGATTCCAGGGTTATACGGTTTATGAGTTAAAAAAAACATACAAATTTATTTGGTAAAGGTAGATAACTGCTTAAAAATTTCATCGAATTGCTTCGATCCAAATTAGCCAAAAATACCTGAGGATGTAACGAACAATTTAGAAAAAGAATTTTGCCGATATCTTTTTTTGTTACGAAGGAGATGCACACATTTGATAAACAGTGAATAGGGAGATATCTCTTACAAAGAAAATTGTTCGGCTTAGAATGGGTGAAAATAAAAAGCGCATAAACTGTATGATACTATATAAGAAATATCTTAGCGACATATTGCGAAACAAAAATAATTATACGCGATAACAAAATTTGGCGGAAGAAAAATATAATAATCAGAACAAATACAATAGGTCTTTCCACAGAAAAGTGGAAAAACCTAATGATAGCACTGTTCAATGAAGCTCAATGTCAGCTGTTTAGAACAATCAAGATAAATGTTGAAGAAGAGATATTGGATAGAGATCGAATGCACAGTATGAAAAAGCATTTAGTATAGCAAATCCGACTTACAAGGTATGAATAAAACGATTTTGATAAATCCTTAAACTTTTTAAAAGTATTGTATCGTCTTGTTTTTGTTTGATTTGGTAAATTCGTGATTAGATGTTTATGTTTGTTTCCGAATGTTCAGACAGCTACTCGAGACAAATTGAAGTTTGAAGAGATATGCTGTTTCGATTTCCTCAACAGCTGTTGCGTAAAAGTATTGCAGTTTATTCCACTTTTGTTTATGTAATAGAATCAGATCATTTACATCCAAACAGTTATCTGTTAGTTATTATAATTTATAATAATGATTGGCTGTCGGAAAGTTGTGCTCGATAGAAGAGCGAAATTTCAATGTTGGTTAAAATGTTAATGAAAATAACACTTTATAAATTTGGTTCTTCCGAATTATTTTTTCTGGCTTTATACCTTCAACAAGAATGCCCAATCATTTGAATTAAATGATAATGTGTGGTTGATAACGTCTTTTAGTCAATCCAGACCTATTTTTACTAAAAGGAGGCAGAAGATACCCAAAAGCGACAATCAAAAATTATAAGAAGAAGAAAAACCCGAATACAACTCGGACCTTCTTTAGAGACAAAAAGGACCGCCAATCAGAACTCGGACCGTCTATAGAGACAACAAGGACCGCCAATCAGATCATTGCTGGTGTATTACTTGATCGAAGACATAAATTAAAGACAAACGAGGCATTTAAGAAGGAATATTCGGTCCGTACGGACTTCACAAATGAGGCATTTAAAAAGGAATATTCGGTCCGTACGGACTTCACAAATGAGGCATTGAAAAAGGAATATTCGGTCCGTACGGACTTCACAAATGAGGCATTTAAAAAGGAATATTCGGTCCGTACGGACTTCACAAATGAGGCATTTAAGAAAGAATATTCGGTCCGTGCGGACTTCACAAATGAGGCATTTAAAAAGGAATATTCGGTCCGTACTAAAACACATACGGTACCGTATATTGGAAGCTATAAATGGCCCTGGCACGATAACATGTGAAACGATTCTAATTAGAAAACCAGCGGCCTGATTAATGCTAAATTAATAACCCAAAACACGTATTGTAGACAGCAATCAACGACAACCACTGAATTACAGGCTCCTAACATGGGACAGGCACATACAAATGTGACGGGATTAAACATGTTTCTGCGCGATTATTCCTATTCCTAACTGGTTCCTGACTTTTAATTTTTCTTTTCTTAGTATCCTACATGCATGGGTGCACTTGGGACTCGGCTAATCATTTACCTTCCTGTTCAGAAATTGAAGGTGCCAACTATACCAATGTTCGAGAAACAGGTACAGGACGTCAGTGACAATATTTTGACAGCACTTCACTAGACCCCCCTAAAGTAGGAATGCATTGCTATCTTGAAATTAAACATGACTTGATTAAAAAAAAATCTTCTGAAAGCAAAGACCGATTGTTTGTATGATAATTCCGACTTTGACGATTTCTTGTTCCAAAATTAATTGGACGTTGTTTTCTATACCACTTAAAGGAGAATAGAAAGATCAAATTTCCAATCTTTGTAAAATCAGCTCATCGGTCGACAAAACAAACCATTTGATGTTGAAGGCAAGTGGTTCTTTGATGTTATTTAAGAAAAGGCTAATATAATGTGTTAACATAGAATTTGACATGGAACGGGAAGTTGTGGACATTATGTAAGCTTTTGAAAATAGCTTCTTAAATTAATCAATACACTTACTCTCCATCATTATGCAAACTTATTGACACTTACACCGAAACAGGTAACGGAAATTCAACAACGTAATACGATCTATTAAAAAAAAACCAACATGAATACACTCGTCTTCTCGACAGAGGAACAATTAAATTACACAACAGGCAATAATAACAAAACAAATATTTAAATATTTATCCAATTAAGAAAATAAACAATGATTTCAAAAAAGACGTTAGATTCCAATTAAAAGAATCCCTTTTAACCTTAGATCAACTCGTTGTATACTGAACCTGCGTATAAAGAAAAACGTTCGCGCTCTCTCCAAGAAAAATCTGAAGATTACCAGGAAATTGTGAATCTAGGTGTTTACAGTTGACTGGAATACACAGATCAAAGCTATGTGTTGAACAGGTTGGCAAGGGAGGGATGCTTTCAACGGGAAAATAAACACTTCAACGTAACTAATAATGTAATTTGTTCTGAAGATGATATCTTGGCGACAGAACGTAAAACCCTTTATGCTAAGCTCAACTCGTTGTATACTGAATCTGCGTAAAAGAAAACATTCTTTCTCTCGCAAATAAAAATCTGAAGATTATCAGGAAATTGTGAGAGCCAAATACAGCTTTAAATGACAACATTGAAAATTTGAAAAGCCCTCTGATAAGTTATGGCAGAATTATTTTTCTGGCTTTACTTTCAACAAGAATGCTCAATCATTTGAATTAAATGATAATGTGTGGTCGATAACGTCTTTTAGTCAATCCAGACCTTTTTACTAAAAGGAGGCAGAAGATACCCAAAAGCGACAATCAAAAATTATAAGAAGAAGAAAACCTGAATACAACTCGGACCTTCTTTAGAGACAAAAGGACCGCCAATCAGAACTCGGACCGTCTATAGAGACAACAAGGACCGCCAATCAGATCATTGCTGGTGTATTACTTGATCGAAGACATAAATTAAAGACAAACGAGGCATTTAAAAGGAATATTCGGTCCGTACGGACTTCACAAATGAGGCATTTAAAAGGAATATTCGGTCCGTACGGACTTCACAAATGAGGCATTGAAAAGGAATATTCGGTCCGTACGGACTTCACAAATGAGGCATTTAAGAAGGAATATTCGGTCCGTGCGGACTTCACAAATGAGGCATTTAAAAGGAATATTCGGTCCATACGGACTTCATAGAAATGAGCTAAAACACATACGGTACCGTATATTGGAAGCTACAAATGGCCCTGGCACGATAACATGTGAAACGATTCTAATTAGAAAACCAGCGGCCTGATTAATGCTAAAACAATAACCCAAAACACGTATTGTAGACAGCAATCAACGACAACCACTGAATTACAGGCTCCTAACTTAGAACAGGCACATACAAATGTGACGTGATTAAACATGTTTCTGCGCGATTATCCCTATTCCTAACATGGTTCCTGACTTTTAATTTTTCTTTTCTTAATATCCTACATGAATGGGTGCACTTGGGACTCGGCTAATCATTTACCTTCCTGTTCAGAAATTGAAGGCTCCAACTATACCAATGTTCGAGAAACCGGTACAGGACGTCAGTGACAATATTTTGACAGCACTTCACTAGACCCTCCTAAAGTAGGAATGCATTGCTATCTTGAAATTAAACATGACTTGATTAAAAAAAATCTTCTGAAAGCAAAGACCGATTGTTTGTATGATAATTCCGACTTTGATGATTTCTTGTTCCAAAATTGATTGAACGTTGTTTTCTATACCACTTAAAGGAGAATAGAAAGATCAAATTTCCAATCTTTGTAAAATCAGCTCATCGGTCGACAAAACAAACCATTTGATGTTGAAGGCAAGTGGTTCTTTGATGTTACTTAAGAAAAGCTAATATAATGTGTTAGCATAGAATTTTGCATGGAACGGGAAGTTGTGGACATTATGTAAGCTTTTGAAAATGGCTTCTTAAATTAATCAATACACTTACTCTCCATCATTATGCAAACTTATTGACACTTACACCGAAACAGGTAACGGAAATTCAACAACGTAATACGATCTATTAAAAAACAACATGAATACACTCGTCTTCTCGACAGAGGAACAATTAAAATTACACAACAGGCAATAATAACAAAACAAATATTTATCCAATTAAGAAAATAAACAATGATTTCAAAAAGACGTTAGATTCCAATTAAAAGAATCCCTTTTATGCTTAGATCAACTCGTTGTATACTGAACCTGCGTATAAAGAAAACGTTCGCGCTCTCCAAGAAAAATCTGAAGATTACCAGGAAACTGTGAATCTAGGTGTTTACAGTTGACTGGAATACACAGATCAAAGCTATGTGTTGAACAGGTTGGCAAGGGAGGGATGCTTTCAACGGGAAAATAAACACTTCAACGTAACTAATAATGTAATTTGTTCTGAAGATGATATCTTGGCGACAGAACGTAAAACCCTTTATGCTAAGCTCAACTCGTTGTATACTGAATCTGCGTAAAAAAGAAAAACATTCTTTCTCTCGCAAATAAAAAATCTGAAGATTATCAGGAAATTGTGAGAGCCAAATACAGCTTTAAATGACAACATTGAAAATTTGAAAAGCCCTCTGATAAGTTATGGCAAGACAATACCAGAGTGTAAGAGCAAGAAACTGACAAATAAAAGATAAGTAAAATTGAGAATGGAAATGGGAATGTGTCAAAGAGACAACAACCCGACCACAGAACAGACAACAACAGAAGGTCACCAATAGGTCTTCAATGCAGCGAGAAATTCCGCACCCGGAGGCGTCCTTAAGCTGGCCCCTAAACAATTATATATACTAGTTCAGTGATAATGGACGTCATACTAAACTCCAAATTATACACAAGAAACTAAAAGTAAAAATAATACAAGACTAACAAAGGCCAGAGGCTCCTGACTTGGGACAGGCGCAAAATGCGGCGGGGTTAAACATGTTTATGAGATCTCAACCTCCCCTATACCTCTAGCCAATGTAGAAAAGTAAACGCATAACAATACGCACATTAAAAGTCAGTTAAAGAGAAGTCCGAGTCCGATGTCAGAAGATGTAACAAAAGAAAATAAACAAAATGACAATAATACATAAATAACAACAGACTACTAGCAGTTAACTGACATGCCAGCTCCAGACCTCAATTAAACTGATTGAAAGATTATGTCTTCATCATATGAATATCAGGCACAATCCTCCCGTTAGGGGTTTAGTATCATACCATCATAAAATATATGAGAAGAGCATAACCCGTGTCATGCCAACAACTGGTTTTAAATAAATGTGTTTAGTTCCGATGCAAAGACCCTATAAGTGAATCAATATTAAAGCCAAAATATGCAATCTTTAATGACCTGACAACAGTATCGTAACTATATCCCTTCTTAATAAGTCTATTTAAAGGTTTTGTTAGCTTCTGAGGTGAATACTGACATTTTAGTGCTTTATAAAGAATATTACCATAAAAGATTGGATGTGAAATACCTGAACGTATAAGAAGTCTGCATGTTGAGCTATATTTACGAATGATGTCCTTGTACCGATGATAAAATTTAGTAAATGTTTTGACTAGTTTGTGATATCGAAAACCCTGGTGTAATAATTTTCTGTAATACATAAATTTCTTTCGTTAAAATCTGAAACGTTGTTACATACACGAGCGAATCGTACAAGTTGAGATATATAAACACCGTAAGATGGTGACAAGGAACGTCACCATCTAAAAATGGATAATTAACGATAGGAAATGAAAATCATCTCTTTTATCATAAATTTTTGTATTAAGCTTTCCGTTAATGATATAGATATCAAGATCGAGGAAAGGGCAGTGGTCATTGTTAGTATTAGCTTTATTTAAAGTAAGTTCAACAGGATAAATTTCTTTAGTATACATACTGAAGTCGTCATTATTGAGAGCCAATATATCATCCAAATATCTAAAAGTATTATTAAATTTTGTATCAGATGTTGTTTCGATGGGTCTTTGCTGATTTTAGTCATAAATTGTAACTCATAGCAATACAAAAACAGGTCCGCAATAAGTGGTGCACAGTTAGTCCCCATTGGAATTCCGATAACCTGACGATATACGGAATCTCCAAAGCGAACAAAAATATTATCTAGTAAAAATTCAAGGGCAGATATAGTATCAAAGCATGTCCAATTGACATAGTTCTTTTGTTTATTGCTACTAAAAAATGACCTAAAAGAGTTAGAACATATGTATTCACATTCTGACTTTTTAAATGCCCATTTAATTAGGTGTGTGAATTTTTTCTTAATGAGAATGTGAGGCAATGTGGTATACAGGGTAGAAAAATCAAAACTTTGAACAGATTCAAAATCACCAATATAAGCATGCAATTTATCAAGTACTTCCAACGAGTTTTTGACACTCCAAAAGTAATTAATTCCACTATTTTCAAAGGCCTTATTTGAACAATTTATTATCAGGTTTTGATTGTACCAAGTGAACTGGTAAGAAGAATAGACAATTTAGTAGTGGAACAATGGCTTGAAGACGAAATAAATCTATATTTGTAAGGTGTTTTATGTAGCTTCGGAAGCCAGTACATAGTTGGGACTTTCATTGTATTTGGTTCTGCTTGTAAAGAGGTAGCTAAAAGTTTATGTTTGTTACAGATGTCGTTTTCTGAAAATGGAGTCAGTTGGAATGTTGGTGAATTGGTGATTTCTTTTTTCAGAACCTCAATGTAAAATTTACGTCAAACAATAATGATATTATTAGCAGCTTTATCGGCCGGGACAAAACAAATTCCTTGGCTAGTTCTTTAAGTTTATGTTTGATACGAGAAATAGGTTTATTATGGTTGTTGTTAAGAGTAAAATGTTCTTTAAAATGTTGAATACGTATATCAACTATGTTCATTACTGAATTAAAAAGAGTCCAAAGATTTTTGTCAGCTTTTTCCCGTTTTATCCATTTTAAACAGTAAGTACGGAGTGAGTCGTGGATGATATTACGACACTCATTCCAATTAATGATTGACGGGGGCGATATTTAGGTCCTTTACTGAGGAATGATTTTAACTCTCGGTCTTGAACGATGTTAAGTGTTCTTAAAGAGAGGATTAAGTAGGCTTTGTGGTTTTCTACATTGTTTGAGGTTGATGTACATGAGCTACAGGTTGTCCACTCGGCAGGTTCTTCTTACGGCATCTTAACTAATACAAAACCTATTGGTAGATATGATCGGATACAAGACACTGGGCGAGGTACAATTAAAAGTATTTGTGTATGTTCTGAACACATCTTATGATACATATCATGAACTTGCCGTGTTTAATGAGGCACTTAAAAATATTACTAACATAAAATGTCAGGAAATTAATGACATGTGTACTATTAAACAGACCCGGAACAAGTTCGGATGCTAAAATGACTTCGAAAGAAAAATCTTGATAGACTCCTTCATAGACATGACATAGAAGGCTTAGAGATAATTTTATACAATTGAAATTTGCAGCAGATGGTGCTTTAATGTCCCGGATGTCAACTTTTAAGTATTATCACTGGCATTGTAAACGGCGAAAAAGAAGTCATTCAATGTCTGGGCATCATACACTCGAAGATTGAATATCGACCCAAGAATCTTCATTAGATATTTTCAGAGACATCAAAAGTATTTTGTCACAGAAAAATTAGTTTTGATAAATCCTAGGGGCCATATCAGTCTTCTAGCGGACAGAAAAACCTTTGAAAGTTATTTCTAGCAGGGGATATGTAGTTTTTGTTGATTTCAATTGTTTTAAATTGCCATGGCCAATGCAAATCTGTTTTGTTTATATTGCAAAATAGATATGATATGAATCAAAGTGAAAAGGTTTACAGACAGGACAATCTGAAAAGATCCATAGAAGAAATGGCCAAATTATGTGCCAAGAAAAAAGCCAATTACATGTTATTTTACCACCTTTGTTCTATATAAATATGTATGTAATCGACGAGTTGCATTTAATAATAGAAATTTGGTGATGTGCTTCTGCGAAATAGAAAATGGTATTAATATGGACCAAAATAAAAATACAAGAAAAAGAACAAAGTCAAACAAGCGGGTAGATCAGTTAGTAGAGTTGCTTAGTAGATATGGTTTATTATTTTCTATTTTTAAGAATATGATAAAGTGCGGGAAGGTAACTATCTAACAAATCTAGACTGGACAAGCCCATATGGTACTGAATTCAAAGAGATCATGTGGCTGCTTCCTGAAAAACTATGTGTGAGGTCAAGGGAGTGCCAGGGAAATCGAAAGTAAATTGGGGAATGATTTCAATAATCTTTACTCTGTCGTAAGTATATGGTGCCCCTCTGACGAACAAGTTGACCAATTATTTAGCTCCAAGCTAGAATGGGTAACATACTTCACAAGTTTACGAATATGCCTTGAAGGTTTCGATTTCAAATATGTAACACCAAAAATGCATATTTTAGTATAATCCGTTCGATTAAATGCAGACGTACCAAGCAATGTATGGGTCAATTGAGTAAAAAACGTAACGACGACATAAAAATGATTTTAATTATCATCGAAAATGAAACAATTATGACTTGACAGCTAAAACTGCATTTAAAATACTATAAATCAATTTTCCTCGGAGTTCAGTATTTTTGTGATTTTACTTTTTCATACATGGCGAAAATTGAAAGTACATATTTGGGTTAATGGGGGTAAGTAGAGAATAACTTTTATTCGATAGATACCAACTGAAGTGTTTTAATTTAAAGCAGGAAAGACGTCAGTTTTTGAAAATATTAACATGCTCGGTATTTGAACATTTTTTTTAAAGATTTCTATGTTTAAATTTGGTTTTCTTTCTCGATTAAACATGAGTGTATTGTTTCCTTCGTTTCTATCCAGGCAGATATATAATAATACAAGGGGTCCGTAAAAATTTATTCAAGTAAACAAACAACATGCATGTTTTCATACAATTGTTTGGGGTTATTTTGAAAAGACTTGATGTCATTTAATCTTGGCGTCATAATTTAAAAAGTTCTTTGAAACCATATTGTAGCTGATTCGCCATTTTCCTTCCAATATTAAAAATCATTATACAGGTTTTTCATCTTCTCTCAAGCCTTTAAACATGGGAAATAAAACTTGACAGACGCCAATACAATAGTGAAAGATACCGAGTTGTACAATTACTTCCCTTACTATCTATTACATATGTACAAAAAAAAACCAGATACATGTAACAATAACATCGTAAAATTACGAACTAGCCACAAAAGATATACACAACAATATAAAATTCCAGCAGAATTCAGTTCTGCTACAAATTTTGGTTTGGATGGTTAGCATTTTCTGATAAATCTTTTATTTTTCGTTGATTTAAGTATTTTTAGGTTATTACTATTCCAGAACCCGATTTTATTCATAGCTTTTCATTGTTTCAGTAATTTTCTCATCTCACTGCTTCACATTTTTAATTCAAACTGGTGGCGGCATATGATTTCCTTGTGAAGGGCCACGAAATATAACACCACTGTTTTTGTAAAGAGCAGTTTCCTGTGAAGTTCCATGAACCTATTATCCCAGCCCTTTCTACTGTGAAGGACCATGGAGACGGAGAATGGAAACAATTATCAGCATATCCCAAGAAGGACCAGGATATTTCTGATGGTATTTCATTGAAATTTATACTAGTCAATTTTTTAACTTGTAGTTGACTGTGAAAGACGGTTTTACGGTGACACCGTAGCAAGATTTGTCTTGATTTTATAAAAAAAAAAAAAATAAACAAACTTTGTTAAGATTTGAAGATATATAACTGAACATAAACATTGTGCATTGACTGTTGAGTATAATACACAAGAACAATACAAACAATACACAGGAACAATAACTCAGGACTAACAATCCTCATCTTGCAACACCTCTCCGTAGACAGAAAGAATACTACTGGATTCGACAATTGGGAACTGCGACACCATAAAGTTGTAATGACAAAATTGATGGTATAGGTATTCTATCTAGTCCTTTCTGTAGCTCGGTGCACGTGATGAACATTTTCAACTCTACTCCTCGATGTAGACGCAGTCATGGTCATCGTCATTAAACATCACCTACTCTCCATGATGTCTCTATTAATGACCTGCTGCCGTTTATATAAAAGCCGTTAGGTATTCATCCCATTCGCACAAAGCTTAAATCAATACCCCTTTCAAAACTTCATTCTCTGTACAACTTATGTTTGGAAACCACTGTTACAAACCCTCATTCAAACCAATACAAACTTACAGCTATCATTTCGGATAGTGCAAGTCACAGACTTTTCAAACCAGTTTCCATTGGAAAAGATTAAAAAGAGAAAGGATGCTTTCCTTTGCCAACAAAGATCTCGATGCCATCAACTTGGGTAATATCCTTCATCATAAATTAGTTCACTAGAAAATACTTCCCTATTTTAAAGATCAGTCTGCACCTATCATTTCTTATACTTATACCAAACCAATTGCAACTAAACTTTTCAATTACAAACACGTGTTGCAGGGTCTCAATATTGACGACTTCAAGTCTAAACCTCCTGATTGCACTTGTGCTAGTTCCCCATTCATATATAATCCGACTGGCCACGTTATTACTGGTGACCTTAACAATAACACTTCTCTGCGAAATGTGTTATCCAAAGGCCCGAAATATCGTGAGCCTAAATCCATCAATTGGAAACACAATTTCAAAATACTGAAGGATTCAGTCGAGGATTATGCCAGGCAATGGGCTAAACGCGAGAAAGAAGACGTAGATACTCTTTCCAAGTGGATTAAGGCTGTGAGGTCGTTAACACAAATAAGAATTAAGAAACTGAACGGATGGGTCTATTAATACCCATGGTACATCAATCTTTAAAGACCCAAATGTTCCTAAACACTTGTCCTACACCCATGACAAATATGTTGTTGTCCCCGTAGATAAAGCCCCAAACAACATCGTTTTTGTGTGTAAATCTTATTACATAAACTGCTTGAAAATTCAAAACAATCAGGTCTCTGATAAAACGTCGAATTCATAAGTTGGAAAACTGTGTGAATGATCGACTAAAGTCCGTTTTCAGAAACAAAGAAACTGTGACATGTCTAGCATCTCTTCTCGATAAATATGTTGTTGTTCCTGCGGACAAAACTTAAAATAATATTGTCTTTGTATGTAAATCATACTACTACGAGTGTCTTGTAAAAGAATTAGGAGTAAATGAGCACTCAGGTAATCCCACATACAAAAACATATCATTTGACAAGGATGAGATTTTGGCGAATCATAAGTACTTCATGGCTTCAATGAACATTACATTGAACAGCAAATCTCAGGACTTACCTTTTTTGTATTGGATACCTTAGCTTCACAAAATTCCGTACAAATGACGGTACATTGCCGGCTCACTTACATGTTCTACAAAGGAATTGTCCATTAGATTGACAAACATTCTGTCCGCAGTGAAAGAGGGTCTTCAGAAATATTGTGAAACTGTTTACTCGCGTAGTGGTATTAACAATATGTGGATTCTAAAAAACTCTAAAGAACTTCTGGATAATTTTATTAATAAATCTCGATTTTTCTCTGAAAGTAATTCCTATCAAAACTTTTGATTTTTCAACCCTGTTTACCACCATTCCCCATTTGAAATTGACAAATCGTCTAAAAGAAATAATCCACAACGCTTTTCAATATAAAAATGGTAGCATCCGCTATACATTTATTACTTTGGGATACCATACGGCATATTTTGTTAATAGTGATCAAAAAGGTAAAACATTCTACACAGAGGAACAAGTGATCAGTATGCTGGAGTTACTTATTGACAACATATTTGTTGAATTTGGAGGTAGACTTTTTCAAAAAATTGTCGGCATTCTTATGGGAACTCTTATGCGCATCTCCTTCCCGACCTCTTCTTATTTTCATACGAGTCGGAGTTCCTTCAGAAACTTGTCAAAAACAAGATCAAAGAAGCCAAATCATTTAATTTCACATTCAGATATATTGATGATGTTCTTTCCATAAACAATTCAAACTTTTCTGATTGGGTTCCATCAATATATCCTCCAGAACTAGAAATTAAAGAAACAACAGACACGGCTTCCTCCGCCTCATTTTTAGACTAATACCTCGAATTTGACATCAGCGGTCATCTCAGTACCAGAATCTATGACGAACGAGACGATTTTAATTTTGAAATTATCAATTTCCCCCACCTTAGTAACAATATATCAACTTCACCTGCATATGGGATATAAATTTCCCAACTCATTCGGTATCCAAGAGCTTGCAGCTTTGTAAAACGTCACCAGTGTCTGAGCAAAAAGTTGATGAACCAGTATTATGTCAAAGAACGTCTCGTCCTTTTTCTAAAAAAGTTCATCGGGAGATACCAAGACCTTGTTGATATATATTCCGTATCAACTTCACAAATAATACATGTTATTCATTTCAAGACCATCATTGTGTTACAATGTCTAGCAATGTGACCAGTTTGGCCATGGCTAACAATTTGTTGACTAGAAATTGTAACACAATGATGGTCTTGATGTATGGTTCTAGGTACTGACGTTGTTTATCATCTTAATTACGTGTTATAATGTTTTATTATTTGTCTTTGTAAATTATTAACGTTTACTGTTTGGTCCATTTTTGGTTACATCCTTTAGACGTGGCTCGGTACTTGTACATCCCGCCATTGTGTTGTTGTGCTGTTGTCATTTTTTGTATTCTTGTGTTTCAATATTGCATATGTGCTTTGTCTATATGCCATTTTGTTTTTCTTTGTTGATATATTTGTTTGTTTTTATAGTGATTGAGCTGATAACACAATTTTGACTTCTGTACCCCTATTTTTGACATTTTTACCTATTATGTCTGTTTGTTTTGTTCACACATTGTTGTCAATATAATGGAACAAGTGTGAGGTTTAGCTAGCTTTAAAACCAGGTTTAATCCACCGTTTTCTACATAAGAAAATGCCTGCACCAAGTCAGGAATATGACAGTTGTTTTCCATTCGTTTGATGTGTTTGAACTTTTGATTTTGCCAATTGTTAAGGGACTTTCCGTTTTGAATTTTCCTTGGAGTTCGGTATTTTTGTTGTTTTACTTTTTGTAAACTCAACATATACCCCCACGATACTTACTAAAGAGGAAATCCTAGATAATCACAGCAGGTCTGTTCTATGTTCCTTTGGAATTTCAACCAAAGATGAAGAATCGGATCTTCCATCACTGTATTGGATACCTAAACTACATAAGTGTCCTTACAAACAACGGTATATTGCTGGGTTTTCCAAGTGCTCCACGAAACATCTTTCTAAATTATGAACATCAATTTTATCAGCAATCAAAGCTGGGCTTCACAGTTATTGTGAAACTACCTATTCTAGAGGTGGCGTGAATCAGATGTGGATACTAAAAAATTCCAAAGATCTTTTAGAGAACGTACAATTTAAGACTCTTTCATCTTGCAATAGTATTAACACATTTGACTTTTCTACACTTTACACAAGTATTCCCCATTCCAAACTAAAAGACAAATTGAAAGAGTTGGTCCTGCTTTGTTTCATAAAAAAAAAACGGCCAACGTAGATACAAGAATCTTGTCTTAGGGAGGGATAAATCCTACTTTGTAAAAAAACACTCTGATTCTAACAAAAAATTCTCTGAAACTGACATTTTAAAGATGCTTGGTTTCTTTGATTGAAAACATATTTGTTACGTTTGGAGGACGTGTTTTCAACAAACAATCGGCATTCCCATGGGAACCAACTGTGCACTCTTCTTGCCGACTTGTTCCTTTATTTATATGAGGCTGACTTCATACAGGAACTTCTTATGAAGAAAGAAAAGACGTTAGCAGTATCCTTTAAATTTACTTTCCGCTACATAGATGATGTGCTCTCACTAAATAATTCAAAATTTGGTGATTATGTTGAACGCATCTATCCCATCGAAATGAGATAAAGGATACAACAAATACAGTTAAGTCTGCCTCATATTTTGACTTACATCTAGACATTGACAATGAGAATCGGTTGAAAACAAAACTTTATGTCAAAAGAGATGATTTCAGCTTCCGAATTGTGAACTTTCCATTTTTATGTAGCAACATTCCAGCAGTGCCTGCATACGGAGTATATATCTCCCAGTTGATACGATACTCCAGGGCTTGCATTTCCTATCATGATTTCCTTGATAGAGGGTTGCTTCTCACAAGGAAGCTATTAAACCAAGAGTTCCAAGTGGTGAAGTTGAAATCATCCCTTCGTAAATTTTACGGACGCCATCACGAGTTGGTTGACCGTTACGGAATATCCGTTTCACAGATGATAGCGGATATGTTCCTAATGTCGTAACTACAATCCTGTCCCCTTTTCCCGAATGTGACCTACCGAATTAAACTTATTACCGGGTTTTTACTAACATGAGCAACACGACGGGTGCCACATGTGGAGTAGGATCTGCTTACCCTTCCAGAGCACCTGAGATCACCCCCAGTTTTTGGTGGGATTCGTGTTGCTCAGTCTTTAGTTTTCCATGTTGTGTTTTGTGTACTATTGTTTGTCTGTTGGTCTTTTTCTTTTTAAGCCATGGCGTTGTCAATTATTTTCGACTTTGAGTTTAAATGTCCCTTTTGTATCTTTCGCCTCTCTTTATAGATACGTTTACTCATTTGTTGCCTTTTGCTGTGCCTTTGGTTCTCATAGATATCACTATAATTTCATCAGACTCGGGCTCATTCGAAGGTTTAAACACAGTTGTTAGAAAATAATTTATTGATCAACCCCCTATCTAGTTACAAACTTTGGTACCATCGACGGGATCCGTTTATCAAAAAAGAAGATCCTGTGATACAAACTGTTGATTATAATAATACGCAAGAGGAATCCTATCCCACCGCCAGCAGGTAGTATCGATGAATGTGACACATACGTCACAGATGTAAAACCTGAAACTGAAGAGGATTCTGAAGGAGAATGTCTTTTCTCTGATTAAAGGTCTGATACTGAGTCTGAATGTTTTGTAAAGAATAGAAAATAATGGTACAATCAAGGTTACCGACTCGATAACTTCAAACCAGACGAATAGCTCTAACCTGCTTAAAACGGACTAGAAAAGAAGGGGACCCCACACTAGAATTCAGTAATGGTCCTAATGTCCTTGAGACTTGTTCTCAAACTGTTATATATAGTTCCAATTAGAATGCCATCCAAGAGATGACTGATCAAGTAGTTTCTGCAATAAAGACAGCTTTTTATGACAGAACTCCAATTATTCTCAAGGGATAATAGAACTCAAGCTAAAAACTCTCATGTGAAGAGTTTTATAAGAGCGACTCGTAAAAGCAATAGTGATTCTAGTAGGTCAGAAGATCATGACACTGAGATGTCGCCACATGTAGACTTACCTATGCCAGGTCAAAACCAAAGTTTGATAAAAGCATTATAAGCTGCCATCTTTCACACGAGCTGAAAAGTGGAAGGTATTGGTTAACCGCTTTGAATCTGTGGACGACCTTAAAGGTTGGACAAATGAAGAAAGATTACATAAAATGTTACCAAGACTGCAAGGTGATGCTGGCGAGTTTGTGTTTGATCACCTCACAGGAAAAACCCTCAGAAATTATAACAAAAAATGTCAATGGGTTGAAGAATCGTTGTAGGGTCATTGACAGTTATAGAACCTATATACTGCAGTTAAGTAGACTAAAGCTATTACCAAAATAACAACTGAAAAGTTCGCAGCGATTGTATGATAAAGCACACACGCGTCATGATCCTCGATCTAGACAGAAAGGACTTCTTCAAATGTTTCGTTTCGGCTGTATGACTGCAAGGCCAGTATCCATGAGACTCAATCGATACTTTTTAACTAAAGATGAGGATGTTTATGAAATTGTATCGTACACTGAAATCGTGAAACATCAAAACAGTGGGGAAGAAAACAATACGAAAATAGTGAGACAAATCAAGAAATTCCAACAAAAAACAAATAAACAGTAAACTCATTGTGACAAAACCAAAAGGATTGCACACAAACCAACAACATACATCTGGTTATTTATTGGCTGTAACTGTGAATGAATCTGACTTGTTGACACTTTTCAAGAAAATTTTTAAAGAAAAAAAACACGAGCTAAATTCAAACCTCCAAATAAACCTGATCAATCTAGTAGCTTTAAAAATGGTTTTAAAATTCCATATTGTGTGATAGTCATGACCAAACTGGTCACATTGTTAGAAATTGTAACACAAAAGCATATGACAGATCAAATATTAAATCAGTTTATAACCCCAAATTTCAATAAACCGGTGACAGGAGTCTGAATTCAACTAGTGGGGTTCGACAAGGATTTTTAGACTAGAAGGGGTCATCTCAGATGGCCGGGGTTAACCCACATTGCAATTGCAACGAACATTGAAGGCCAAAACGATTATAAAAGACAAAACAGAATTTTCCAAAATTGATAGTAATGAAGAGGCACATGGCGCACCATTTGGCAGTAGTGTATGTCTACAGTAAATACTGAAGTAAAAGATATGCCTACTAGAGGTTTCCCCGATTTGCTACGTATCATGCAGGTACGGTTGGTACGTAACTCAATCGCTAGTGTTGTTTTGGAGGTATCATTTAATGCAGGAGATAATTTTATTCATCGTGATAAAGTAAAATCATAAAGAAATCGAAATGCATATCATCAAAAACTACTGTAACTTTTTATTTGATGATGATTTCACAGTTTCTGGAACACTTTGTTTGTAAAATTATATGAGATTATTTAGTTACCGCATAAGTGCATGATTCAAAAAGTCCTTACACGAACTGAGTTGACACGGCCTTTAGACTCTTAACTATAGATTTGCGTTTCTGCTTGTATTGTGTATTGTTTTTGTTTTGTTTATATATAGAACAAAAAAATAGAATATTGATTTTTCTCATGTATAAACAAAATTTGAAATAATTAAAACACTATCTATGAACGACTTTCTAAAGTTCATCAGAAGGAATTGAAAAAAAAATGTGTTTACACCACAAAATTTACTGTGAGTAAGACACACCTGTGTATCTGGTAAAGTTTTAACTAGATAATTACATTTCAAATGCATTTTATGTTTCAGAAAATGTATAACTTATTTTGATTTTGAGGTTCCTTTTTTTTTCGTTTCCACAGGAGTGCCAAAATAAACAAATTCCTGAATTTTATTTAATACGGTCCACTCAATTACACTGTTTAGATCGCCTATTGTGCTGGTATCTATTGTCGATCTATTGTCAATTTAAACAACTCACGTACATTATTAGATGGGGGAACATCTCAAACATTGTTTCCAAACTTAGTTTCTTTTTGGCTCCTTCTGTGGGAACGGAAAAAAGGAATCTCAAAATCCAGAAAAGTTTGCAATTTTCTGAAATATAAAATGCATTTAAAATGGTGCACAGGTTTGTCGGTACTCAGAATAAAATTTTTGATGTAAATGCGGCTTTTGTGAAAAGGTAATGATATGAACTTTAAACACGTCGCGTTACTGATGTTGGTTATATGCGTTAACATAAAAAATATTGTGTTGATTTCTCATTAGTTCTTGAATGATTTTAGAATTGGTTATTATTATTTAAGTAATCTATTTCGATCACTTAAGCAGACTATTTCAGTAGGAAATCTAGAGAACGAAAACAAAAGAAAATTCATTCTTCTTATGATAGAGTCGAGAAAATCAATAATAAATCAATGCCGGTCACGATACTGATCAAAAGTTATTTCTAAATAACAATTGTACATTTTAAAGAAATGATTTGTTAAACTGTGTTATTAGAAATATACATACAAATACAGATTTATCCTGCCGAACTGACTTTAAATAAAGCAAATACTAACAATGAATACTGCCCTTATCTGGATCTCGATATCTTTATCTTTAACGGGAAGCTTAATACCAAAATTTATGATATAAGAGATGATTTTTCATTTCCTATTGTTAATTATCCATTTTTAGATGGTGACGTTCCCTTGTCACCATCTTATGGTGTTTATATATCTCAACTTGTTCGATTCGCTCGTGTATGTAACAACGTATTTGATTTCAACGAAAGAAATCTCTGTATTACTGAAAAATTATTACACCAGGGTTTTCGATATCACAAACTAGTCCAAACATTTACTAAATTTTATCATCGGTACAAGGACATCATTCGTAAATATAAATCAACATGCAGACATCTTATACGTTCAGGTATTTCACGTCCAATATTTTATGGTAATATTCTTTACAAAGCACAAAAATGTCGGCATTCATCTCAAAAGCTAACCAAACCTTTAAACAGACTTATTCGGAAAGGATATAGTTACGATACTGTTGTCAGGTCATTAAGGATTGCATATTTTAGTATTAATATTGATTCACTCGTAGGGTCTTTGCATCGGAAATAAACACATTTATTCTAAAACCAGTTGTTGGCATAATACGGGTTATGTTCTCATATATTTTATGATGGTATGATACTAAACCCCCAAACGTGAGGGATTGTACTTGATTTTCATATGATGAAGACATAATCTTTCAATCAGTTTAATTGAGGTCTGGAGCTGGCATGTCAGTAACTGCTCGTAATCCTTTGTTCATTTATGTATCATTTTCATTTTGCTTAGTTTCTTTTGTTACCTATTCTGACATCAGACTCGGACTTCTTTTAAACTGAGTTTTACTGTGTGTTTTGCTATGTGTTTGTTTATTCTACATTGGCTAGAGGTATAGGGGAGGGTTGAGATCTCACAAAACATGTTCAAACCCGCCGCATTTTTGCGCCTGTCCCAAGTCCGGAGCCTCTGGCCTTTGTTAGTCTTGTATATTTTTTAATTTTAGTTCATTTATATGTTTTGGAGTTTAGTGTGACGTCCATTTTCACTGAACTAGTACACAAATTTATTTAGGGGCCAGCTGAGGACCACCTCCGGATGCGGGATTTTCTCACTGCGTTGAAGACCCATTGGTGGCCTTCGGCTGTTGTCTGCTCTTTGGTCGGGTTGTTATCTCTTTTACATATTCCCCATTTCCATTCACAATTTTATTTACACTATTTTTTAAGCTCAGTATTTATCGAGATAATTGCAATAGAAGCTTGTGAAACTGAAATCTAAAAAATGTTAATCTTTGCTGCATATTGATAAAAAAAAATGGAAAAAATCATGTACTTACAAAATCTAAAGAAATTTCGGGTCACCGATTTTCAACTTTCAATATAGAAATATTGTCTTTTCGTGAATATAACAATTTAAAAGTCTGTCTGTGCAGGTTAAAAAATTAAAGATAAATATCTTTATAAAAGTAGGTATATTTTTACTATTTATTTTATACAATTTTCAGAAAAGATCGTCTCGATTTTTGTACATGTATTTGCGGTCTTCTCGATCTATTCACAATGTTTACATCGGAATAAGGTCTGTTTGAATTTGCTTAGTAACTTAATTTCAAAAGTGTTAATCTTTGCTGCTTAAATATCGATTCGTTTGAAATTTTCCCCCGACTTTCTCTGATCTAGCTACATATATATACTGATAATTACATGTGGCATGTTCCAGTAGAAAAATTAATTTAAGTTGGTACTCCATGAATTTATTCGCATAGCATCATTTTAAACCAATTTTACATCAAGCTTCTATAGCCTACTGTACTCGTCGTTTGCTATTTAAGGAGGGAAATGACAACATTCAATGGAAGTTTTGTTTTTATTTCAACTTATTTCTATTTTTACTTTTTACCAGAACGTTTTCCCGTGAATTTATAATTGAGAGCGTCCTTGCTAAAACGAGACAAACATTGAAAAGTTCTAGTTTTCCGTGTTCACAAGGGAGGTAATATTTTGTCACTAGATTTCCCATTGATTTTTTCTTGAAAAGATGAGAGCTGGGATTTCATATTGAGTGACAAAAGGACACCATTCTCATTTTGTTTTTATCAACAAAGGACGATTTTTTTTTCTAGAAATGCATTCTAAAAAGTAAACTGAAAAAATATTGATGAATGAATATCTACTTCTCTATTGTTGAAAAAAAAAATTCCCACTCATGTCTAATCATTGAATTAAAAAAAAAAAAAAAACTAGAGCAATTGTCATATAGTTACAGTAAATTGCACTGACACTTGTGTTCTTGAACTAGCTTATTAGCGTATCTTTTATATTTTGAACCCTTTCTTCGTCCTTTTTGTACTGGTAAAATTTCTCATACATGTGCAAGACGATGTTTTTGAACATGCAGAAAAATGTAAGAATGGAAAAGATAATAAATGAACTACGTAAATAAGTGACAATATTTAACTGTCGATTAAACAGCGCGAAGAATAGATACTGATGATTAAAATAAAATGTTGATCGCCTACATGGTATCATATTTAAATGAATTTCTTACATTCTCAGTCAGTATGATTTTGTTAGCATTAATCGATGCGGAAATGATTATGGTTTTACTATTATTTCATCATTAATGTATTTTAATGAGGTTAATTGTGTATGTTAAAATGGCTCTTATTTGTTCATGTGTTCTAAAAGCTTACCCAAAAAATCTAAACTTTTTTTATTTTATATTGTTATAATAATATAACATGTGAAAATCAGATAGATTATTAATGTGCTTTATATTTTAGCTAGTTATGTTGCTCTGTTAAAATTCTCATCTGCATTTTCTAAATATGACACAGATCTTGGTCTTACATGTAACTGACACAGGGGATGCGAAACCTGTAGAACAACCCCCTCCAAAAGTCCCTCTGGCGTTCACTAATGAAGAAAAATGTAGTGACCAAGATGTTAGATACAGGGATCATACATGATGTATCTAATTCTCCTTGAACTTGTCCACTACGTTATTGTAATTGTTACCGATACAGCTAGTGATAAAAAAAAATAGAATATTTGTTAGTTATAGGAAAAAATAACGCCCTGACAAATCCCGATGTTTATCCTGTAGCTCGCATTAAGGATTGTATGGATGCCTTGTCAGGCGCCACGTTACTCTCAACTTTCCATTTAACTAGTGGGCATCACCTGATCCCTGTCAGAAAATAAGGCATACCTAAGACCGCTTTCATGACAAAGTATTGCCTTTGCAAGTTTAAAACTATGCCATTTGATGTGTGCAATGTGTTAGCCACTTGCCAGAGGCTGATAGAGCTAAGTTTTGACAAGGTCTCTAAAGATATGCATTATCTTTCTAAATGACAATTTTTTTATCTAAGATTTCAATGAACAAGAATCGTCTGAACTCCGCCCTCAAACGAATTCAAGATACAAGCTTGAAAATGAAGCCAGAAAAATGTGAGTTTCTCAGGTCAGAAGTAGCATTGCTTGGTCAAGTAATAGCCAATATAGCCAATAAGGGAATCAAACTAAATCCTGACAATTTTTCGAAAATCGTCGAATGGCCGACTCCTTCGAATGTGACGGAGGTCCGCCAAATATTAGGAATGGGGAGTTACTTTCTTCAATTTTTAATACTATAAAGTAATATTGTGATGACCTTACACAAAGGGTGAACATCCTGATTGGAACAGAAATCTAGACTGCCTTACTGGTGCCTATTGAGTCCACTAGCTTGACATCCAATATGCTCATGCTCGGCAGAGAAGTCGGTCTTCTCAAAATTTGTCAAAACAAAATGTTTCAACTCAATTTTACAGAAACAGTTATGAAATCTTATTTTATCTAAGTATATCAATTTTGTATTCTTTCATGTATTATTTTTGTTTTATCCAGTAGGAACAACATTGTATTAGGATAGTTTTTGTGATTTAAAAATTGTATAAATAATTTTATCCCGTCCTCACAATCCGTCTACGAAACACCCAACTGATATTCCAACAGAAAACCCAGCAGCATCAGATTCCAACAGAAATCAGTCAAAATTTTCTGCTACTATTTTATTTTTCATTGATTAAAGTAATCTTCTGCAGAAATCAATTTTATTCATATATTTTCATTGTTTCAGTAATTTTCTCATCTCATTGCTTCACATTTTTACTAGACTTTAACTGGATTTTTGGCAGTTTCTTGAAAATGCCCCGGAATTTAGTATCAGCATATCTTGAGAAACACCTGACTATTTCTGATTTTATTTTATTGAAATCTACATTAAATAACAAATAATAACATTAATAGTACCAATTTTATTTCACCAGATGCGCATTTCGACAATTTTTGTCTCTTTTAAAAGTGAAGCACGAGACCAAAATATTTGAGTCTAAAACCTAATACAAACGTTGAAGAGCTGATAAAAACCAAAAAGGACCAAAGGTAAAGCAAAACCTGGACAAGGAATCAAAGCTATGCATTCCTTAATTAAAGTTATTAACAGCAAGTTTAAATAGAACAATATCCGTTTGTTCATGCCAGTACTGAAGTAATGGCTACTACTCTGGTGATACTCGGTTACTAATGAAAATCCATAGTCCCTGTAAAGTAACTTATGTTTGTTGCAGCTTCTACATGTGCCATATTGCAATTAGTATTAAACTAAAGTATGAGTATCAAGAACCGCACCAAAAACAATGTGTGATCTCCAGTGCTCCAGAAGGGTATGCAGATCCTAATTTAATAAATAGAATTCGAAGATGTCTTGTTCAAGGAAAAGATAACGGGATTGTGACTAGGACAATTCTAAATTACTCCTTTTTGTATAAATGACTTATGACGGGATTTACAACGGGAGCAATACGACTGGTGCCACTAGTGGAGAAGGAACTGCTTACCAGTTCCTTCCATTCGTTGAATATGTTTGAGCTTTTGTTTTTTGCCATTTGATGAAGGACTTTCCGTTTTGAATTTTCCTTGGAGTTCGATATTTTTGTTATTTTACTTTTTACCGTGTCGAGTGCATGATTTCACCCAAGTTTTGGTAGAGTTCATGCTTATTAAAATACTTTCCTCAGCAGGTAAATATTAGAAAAGTCGCCTTTAATTGAAGGTACATACTTTGTCTCCTACGACTATAATCAATATTTTTTGAAAATTTGAATTACAATGGTATTGTCATTATATTAGAGCATTTTAGCTTTTTTGACCTCACAAGTATATTTTCATACAAGTTTACTCAACATTGTTTTAAGGAATGCTTTGGGATTTTTATGTCAAGAGAATCCTTTTAAGGCAATCTTGTTTAATAATTATAGTATAATGGTTTTAAAACCTTAATGTGATAAAATAAACTGACTGCTTACAACAAAATTGGTCGACTTTATGTACTTAAGTTATCGCTCGTACTTATCAGATCAAACCTAGAACTGTTTTAATGAAACATGGAAAGTAATTTGAAAACTCAACAATGCAAATAACAAAAAACATTATGGAAATAGTGGGATAACTGTCAATGAAATCTTCCAGATGTAATGTCGGCTAAAATTGGATTTATTCAAAGTTGCTTGATATGCAGGTTCAAAATTGAAGAAGAAAAACGGAATTCTAAATTTGATTAAGATTATTAAGCAATGAAGTGCGATTTGAAATAAAAATTGTGAGTTGCAATTTTGGTATTGATAATAAACACGATTATTAAAAAATTCATTCCATTAAATTTCATTAAATAAAAGATGTGCTGCAAAAAATATGTAAGGTCTTGTAAAGAGGTCCAAAAACTAGTTGATTAAAGAAAATAAGTACTCTTTGTGGAAGCATTTGCGAAAATAAAATCAATTCCAACATCTTCTAAAAATGTATGAAAGAAAAAATCTACAATCTTAGACAAACAACTTAATCATATAAGAAAGTATGCTAAAACTTAAAGGAGGATCGATTGATTGTTGTATGCTTGGTACACCTATCGGCAAACATGTCATGCATATTCAGGCAAGAACAAAATAATCAATACATTGACAGATAGTGTTTGCAAAGTTGGCCAAGTGGTCGAGTAAAGTGCACTATAAATTGACAGGTAGTTTCTGCAAAGTGGGCCAAGTGGTCGAGTAAAGTGCACTATAATTTGACAGGCAGATTCTGCAAAGTGGTGGACTAACGTGCACTATATATATTAAAATGGGAATACAGATTTCCAGTTATTTCCCGAAGGTCGATGATATAAACCTTGGGAACTCTGGTTACCTGAAACATTAAACCGACCAGTATGATTTTTAGAGTACAAAGAAAAGGTTGTCAAAATCTATAACGAAACACACCGAATTGTGTAAGCAAAACTGAGATAGTACTGACGACATGCATCTTTGAATATTGTTTTTATTGGTATTATATGGATTTTGTTATCAGTAAATTAAAATCAAACTAAATATTTTTTTTTATATACACATGCACATTCATGGCTCTACAATCAATCGATACCTGTATCTTGGCATTGCACAAGGTCATGTTTTTCTCTGACTGTTTATGACGTCTTTACACTAAATCCATTGGATGTTGGATGTGCACTGATTGATCTTTTAGTCTTAGATGCATGATTTGTTTTACTAGTTGTTTTTCGCTTTGAACTAGCTGTCAGTAACTGCGAGTCCTCTCAGATCTGTAGTTAGTGTCTTTTTGTTGTGGGGATGTATAAGTACCCGTCCACGTTCACACTGTTTTTTGTTAGATGTATTTCTATTTGGATCCATCTGATGAGTTAAGCCTTTTTCAACTGATTTTTACAGTTTGTTCTTATTTTGTACTGTTACATCACTGTCCCGGGTTAGGGGGAGGGTTGGCGCCTTCAAACGAGTTTAACCCCGCCACAATCTGTATGTGCCTGCCCCACGTCAGGAGCCTGTAATTCAGTGGTTGTCGTTTGTTGCTGTGTAACATATTTGTTTTTGTTCATTATTTGGTACATAAATAAGGCCGTTAGTTTTCTCGTTTAAATTGTTTTACATTTGTCATTTCGGGGCATTTTATAGCTGACTATGCTGTATGGGCTTTGCTCATTTTTGAAGGCCGTACGGTGACCTATAGTTTATAATATCTGTGTCATTTGGTCTCTTGTGGAGAGTTGTCTCATTGGCAATCATACCACATCTTCTTTTTGTATACAATATGTAGGATCAGCTCAAAATACTCCCGGTAATATAATATTGTTTGTACATGTACCCGATACTTTCATGGATGAATAAAAATGTTTCTCAGTTATTTTTTTTTTTTTTTTTTTTTCTATGTGGTTGCTCCGTCAATGAAGGTGTGATTTAATGGTAAATTACAATGGTGATACACGTACAAATGCAAACCACTACAAAATGCGCCAAAACAGGTCGGTATAATTACTTGTCTGCATAATTGGATTACAATATCAAAAATATTGCATTATGATTACAAATCTTAGTTAAACTGGTTCAAAATTTTGATCTGTTTTAACTCATTCGGCTTCAAACTTAAAATATAATGATGGGAGAAATTTTTTTATATTTTCGTTTTAACTTTTTTACATTTCTTTGCCTTTTAACTTGTAAACTAGTTTCATATTTTTTATAATTATGATAGACGTGTCTTAAAGTAATATGTTGCTTGTATACAAAAATAACAAACAAAAAAAGAAAGAACATAGAACGACATAGGTCGCTTGCTCTGCAATTACAAGCTCTTGTAAATTAGACACTGTGAAAACGATGTATACTAAAAGTAACACAAGGATCCATTAACAACCTTTTTTACTTTCTTTGAAAAGCAATTCCTTACAAAATGGCCATACCAGATCTATATACAAATGTATTTGAAAGGTTAAATGAAGTTTTCATCTTTATTTAATTACATGTATAATTTTATGAGCCAAATTGATAGTTATCGATTTTTACTTCTTTCTCAGATTCAAATATTGCAATATAAAAATCAGGAGATGTGGTATGATGCCAATGAGACAAATATCCATTGAAGTTCAAATAAATTGGATGTAAGCAATTATAAGCAACCGTTGGGCCTTCAACAATGATAAAAACCTGTACATTATAGTCGGCTTTAAAAGGGCATACTGTAAAACATGGTATAGTACGATGGTATGGTATGTGTTATGGTATGGTGGTATGGTACGAATACCACCATACCATGGTATGCATGAATGGTACCATGGTATGGTATGATGGTATGGTACAAATTACTATACCATGGTATAATTTGATGGTATGAAGCATGGTATGGTTTTTTGAAGTAGGAAATTTTGAAAAGTTAATTAACTTAATTTGAAACATGTTTTTTTTTTTTAATTTGCTGACATTATGTATCTGATTTATTTTTGAAAAGAAAATATTACTAAAAAAACAAAGTGGATGTAGACAAAACAGATCACTTACATAAAGTTGTGAACAGAAAACACGAGAAAACTCAATTTATACATCTCAGATATTAACCATACAGTTAAGATTATTAAGATAAATATTATGTCCCGGTCTGACACATTGAAAATTTCTGTCAATTATTCTTTGAAATTTTGGTAAGTGCTGCATATATTATGATTATAATCTAGTCTAAGACAATGTAGTTAAAGTTTTATTGCTTAACCTTCTGTTAATGGCCAACTTTTATATTGTTTTGAAAATGACACTTTCAACAGTTGCATATTCTGTCTACATGTATGCCCAATAAATCACATTTAAAAAATGTGAATAAAAAGTGAATGCATCTCTGCATAAATTAGAAAACACCATACTTTCATATTAAACTGTCACTCATATAATACTATGTTTACTTAGTTGATAGATACCACATGTTTTTATACGACCGCAAAAAAAATTTTGTGGTCGTATATTGGTATGACGTCGTCGTCGTCGTCGTCCGGTGTCGTCGTCGTCGTCCGAAGACGCATTGGTTTTCGCACTCTAACTTTAGTTTAAGTGAATGAATCTCTATGAAATTTTACCATAAGGTTCAATATCACAAAAGGAAGTTTGGGATTGATTTTGGGGGTTATGGTACCAACAGTTAAGGAATTAGGGGCCAAAATTAAGCATTTTTGTAACTTCCAGACATAACTTGTATGTTAGTGTATGGATCTCTCTGACTTTGTACCACAAGGTTCCATATCACAAAGGGAATGCTGGGATTGATTTTTTGGGGGTAATTGCCTCAAAATTTTAGGAATTAGGGGCCAAAAGGGCAAAAACAAGCATTTTCTAGTTTCATGACAATAACTTGTGTGTAAGTGTATGGATCTTTCTGAAATTGTACTACAAGGTTCCATATCACAAAGGGAAAGTGGGAATTGAGTTTGGGGTAATTGCCTGTAACGTTTAGGAATTAGGGGCCAAAATAAGCATTTTCTAGTTTCAGACAATAACTTGTGTTCAAGTGTATGGATCTCTCTGAAATTGTACTGCAAAGTACCATACCTCAAAGGAAGGCTGGGTTTGAGTTTGGGGTGATGAATCATAAGGGGTTCAAAAATTTGGGGGTTTCCTTTTTTTCCTTTTTTTTTCTTTAAAATTTTCCATTTTAAGTTGGTTATTTCTGATTTATATTTAAAAGCAAATAATAATGATATGGCAGGAGATACACACCAAACAGGATGTGTAAATTATTATATAATAAGTATTGTGCAATAGCAAGAAATTTTCAATTGTACAGTATTGCACAATAGCAAAAAATCTTCAATTGCACAGTATTGCGCAATAGCAAGAAATATCCAATAGCACAATATTGCGCAATAGCAAGAAATTGTCAATTGTACAGTATTGCACAATAGCAAGAAATATTCAATTGCACAGTATTGCGCAATAGCAAGAAATATTCAATTGCACAGTATTGTGCAAAAGAAGATAATGTATAAATTGCTTATTTCTTGACCAATTTCAATGGGGTTTTATTCTTGAACTCTTGGGGTTCTTTAATATGCTGAATCTAACCGTGTATTAAGTTTTTGGATTTTGGGCCCGTTTTAAAATTGATCCACATTGAGGTCCAAGGGTCCAAAATTAAACTTTGTTTGATTTCATCAAAATTGAATTATTGGGGTTCTTTGATATGCCGAATCTAACTGTGTATTTAGATTCTTAATTTTTGGTCCCGTTTTCAAATTGGTCTACATTAAGGTCCAAAGGGTCCAAAATTAAACTTAGTTTGATTTTAACGAAAATTGAATTCGTAGGGTTCTTTGATATGCTGAATCTAAACATGTAGTTAGATTTTTTATTATGGGCCCAGTTTTCAAGTTGGTCCAAATCGGGGTCCAAAATTAAACTTTGTTTGATTTCAAAAAAAATTGAATTCTTAAGGTTCTTTGATATGCTGAATCTAAACATGTATTTAGATTTTTGATTATTACCAAGTTTTCAAGTTGGTCCAAAAGGGTCCAAAATTAAACTTTGTTTGATTTCATCAAAATTGAATATATGGGGTTGTTTGATATGCTGAATCTAACCATGTATTTAGATTTTTAATTTTTGGTCCCATTTTCAAATTGGTCTACATTAAGGTCAAAGGGTCCAAAATTAAACTTTGTTCGATTTCATCAAAATTGAATTCTTAGGGTTCTTTGATATGATGAATCTAAACATGTATTTAGATTCTTAATTTTCGGTCCCAGTTTCAAATTGGTCCAAATCAAAGGGTCCAAAATTAAACTTTGATTTCAAAAAATTGAATTCTTAGGGTTCTTTGATATGCTGAATCTAAACATGTATTTAGATTTTTATTATGGGCCCAGTTTTCAAGTTGGTCCAAATCGGGGTCCAAAATTAAACTTTGTTTGATTTCAACAAAAATTGAATATATGGGGTTGTTTGATATGCTGAATCTAACCATGTATTTAGATTTTTGATTTTTGGGCCCCATTATCAACTTTGTCCACATTGAGGTCAAAAGGGTCCAAAATTAAACTTTGTTCGATTTCATCAAAAATTGAACTCTTGGGGTTCTTTGATATGCTGAATCTAACCATGTATTTAGATTTTGGATATTGGACCATATTAGGTGAATGTCCAATTTAAAATTTTTAAGTTCTTAGACCACATTCATTCTGTGTCAGAAACCTAGGCTGTGTCAAATATTTAATCACAATCTAAATTCAGAGCTGTATCAAGCTTGAATGTTGTGTCCATACTTGCCCCAACTATTCAGGGTTCGACCTCTGCGTTCGTATCAAGCTGCGCCCTGCGGAGCATTTTATTATATGTGAAAATTGTTGCATGAAGGAATAGTTAATACACAATATCAATCAAGGAATGTGTCTTCTTTTATTATGTGCTATTTTTTTTTTAAACACTTTATTTCAATTTTTTAAATTAATTGCAAAACTGGAATATTTTGTATACTATATGTAATAATAATTAAATGTCTGAATAATAGCCAACGATAAATCTTACGAGGCGATGGATCATATAAATATGATACAGTACACTACAAAATATAATATATAATAAGCAAGTCTAAAAGGGTACAACATCACCAAAAAAATAGTAAAATCATGAACAAATATTAAATATTTCGGATAACTAATATCCTTCATCATTAAGATGTCAAATGATTCTTATTTTGACATGTGTTAGTCGAACTGAAATAATAATCTTGAACGTTATACAAATTACCACGAATAAATACGCTGGTAAATTTTTTCAATATTGATGTTTGGGAGGAGGAAAAAAATCCTGTGAGAGTCCTGTACTGAAGCCTGAGTTACAGAAAACAAGTGATGGTAGGAACTCATTTTATGTTTTTTCATTAATGCCCTCTGGGGAAACTGTCCTTAACTTTCTCATCCAAAATCTTTCCCGAGCAAGTCTGTCGGCCCTTGACCAACCCTTGTTGTGGTCCATATATAATAAATTGGTGTAATAATAATTAGATATCAAATTAAATCTTGAAACTCAGGATAAACAACAACAAAGAATATTGTCAAAAAAAAATCAAACACAAAAAAAAAGGGTGTCCATTACACATGTGTCTGTGAATTTTCTACGACTCTTAAAAGTTTAACATTTTTTGTTTTAGTAATCTGTTTGATAGGTAATAATATCTGTCATCTTATCAGCATGGTAAGCTCTTCTTAAACATTTTGTTTTGAGAGAAGATATGTAATTTCCACTCTAAATGTGGTTTCTTGGGCAAAGATGTAGGACTGTAGAAATGATTGTTTGCAAATATACTATAGCGGAGGTATGCTGTTTTATAAAAACGAAATTCATTTTTGTCTTGCCATGTAACTTTGGCCATAGTGATCCTAATATTGTTGTGGCTGGAGCATTCTCTGTTACTACATGTCGAGGCTATATTGCATTCAACTTGTCTGTATGTCAGTCTATTCGTCCATGTTTCCCCCAAACGTTTCTCATATGCTTCTAAACTGAATAACTTATATTTGGTGAGCAACTTATCAATCTATTAAAGTGTTCATGCTAATAGGCAAACTGAACTTCCAAAGGAAAAAAAACCAATAATTTTGGCCATTGTGACAAATTTGTAGACCCTGTCTTGTGATCATTATTGCTATTAAAAGTTTCACTTTATCTATATACATTATAGTTTTGAAGATAATGAGGAAAAATGTCAAAAATTGATAAAACTCATCATTAAAAGGCTTTAACTCCTATAACTTAGCACTTAAAATATTCCAGCTTTAGTACAAAACAGGGTCAACATTCATATCTCTTTATCTATGCTCGTCCTGAATATGCATTTAACTTGCCACTGAACGTTAAACAACCATCCATACATCCATTTATTTTAGCCATGTCAGCTATGTTGGTTGACTGGCAGGCTCAAAGGTTAAATTTCAAAAATTTCAAAAAAAAATAATAACACAATGTTATTGTGGTCCAATTGGTTCCAATCATTGGCCTAGTAGTTTCAGAGAAGTTTAAGTTAACGGATGGCTACGTACGACGTACAACGGTAGCCAAATGATTAGAAAAGCTCACTTAACCCTTTGGGTCTGTTGAACTAAAAAAACAGACAACCAATGATATGTCCAATGCATGAAATAATTGTGAAGCCAGAAGTGCATAACTAAAGTTTTTATAATTTTAGTCATTTCTTTTGTATGTCAGAGGCAGATCCAGAATTTCAGTTAAGAGAGAAGCGCTACATGCTTCATTTATTGGTTCTATTAGTTTTGATAATTGTGTAATGAGATGGTAACCTACAAGATCATACAATCAAAATTTCAGACAATATTGAGAAGAGATGTTTTTATAGACCGCAAAATTGTTTCCGTTCGTATTATGTTATGGCGATGTCTGCGTCTGCGTCTGAAGACATTTTGGTTCGCAGACAATAACTTGAGTATAAGTGTATATACTTTTTTTTTGGATCACTATGAAATTTTAGCACAAGGTTCCATACCACTAAAGGATGGTTGGGATTATTTTTAGGGTATTGTCCTAGCGGTTTTGTAATTAGGGGCAAAAAAAGATCAGTTTTACTGGTTCGTAGAAAATAAATTGGTTCACAGACAATAACTTAAGTATAAGTGTATGGATCTCTATTAAATTTTAGCACAAGGTTCCATTACACAATAGGAAGGTTGGGGATTATTATTGTACCTGTTTAGGAATAAGGGGCATACAAGGGGCCAACAAAAACAATTATTTTTCTGGTTCACAGACAATATGAGAAACGTTTGGAGGAAACATGGACGAATAGACTGACATACAGACAATTTGAATGCAATATAGCCCTGACATGTAGTAATAGAGAATGTTCTAGCCACTACAATATTAGGATCACTATGACTAACGTTACATGGCAAGACAAAAATGAATTTCGTTTTTATAAAACAGCATACCTCCGCTGTAGTATATTTGATGTTATAGTTTCATAAGCAAACAACCATTTCTACAGTCCTACATATTTGCCCAAGAAACCACATTTAGAGTGGAAATTACATATCTTCTCTCAGTTATAAAATGTTTAAGAAGAGCTTACCATGCTGATAAGATGACAGATATTATTGCTTATCAAACAGATTACTAAAACAACAAAAAAATGTTAAACTTTAAGAGTCTTAGAAAATTCACAGACACAAATTGTTACATATAGCATACAAAATATTCCAGTTTTGCAATTAATTAAAAAAAATGAAATAAAGTGTTTAAAAAAAATAGCACATAATAAAAGAAGACACATTCCTTGATTGATATTGTGTATTAACTATTCCTTCATGCAACAATTTTCACATATAAAAACATGTGGTATCTATCAACTTACATAGTATTATATGAGTGACAGTTTAATATGAAAGTATGGTGTTTTCTAATTGATGCAGAGATGCATTCACTTTTTATTCACATTTTTTAAATGTGATTTATTGGGCATACATGTAGACAGAATATGCAACTGTTGAAAGACTTAGTGTCATATTTCAAAACAAAATAAAAGTTGGTCATTGACAGAAGGCTAAGCAATAAAACTTTAACTACATTATCTAGATTAAAATCATAAGATATGCAGCACTTACCAAAATTTCAAAGAATAATTGTCAGAAATTTTCAATGTGTCAGACCGGGACATAATACTTAGATTTATGGTTATATGAGATGTTTAAATTGAGTTTTCTCTTGTTTTCTGTTCACAACTTTATGTAAGAGATCTGTTTTGTCTACATCCACTTTCTTTTTTTAGTAATATTTTCTTTTCAAAAAAAAATCAGATACATAATGTCAGCAAATTAAAAAAAATCATGTTTCAAATTATCTTAATTAACTTCCTACTTAAAAAAAACCATACCATACTTCATACCATCAAATTATACCATGGTATAGTAATTTGTACCATACCATCATACCATACCATGGTACCATTCATGCATACCATGGTATGGTGGTATTCGTACCATACCACCATACCATAACACATACCATACCATCATACCATACCATGTTTTACAGTATGCCTAAAATTTCATAGTGATCCAAAAAAAAAGTATATACACTTATACTCAAGTTATTGTCTGCGAACCAAAATGTCTTCAGACGCAGACGCAGACATCGCCATAACATAATACGAACGGAAACAATTTTGCGGTCTATAAAAACATCTCTTCTCAATATTGTCTGAAATTTTGATTGTATGATCTTGTAGGTTACCATCTCATTACACAATTATCAAAACTAATAGAACCAATAAATGAAGCATGTAGCGCTTCTCTCTTAACTGAAATTCTGGATCTGCCTCTGACATACAAAAGAAATGACTAAAATTATAAAACTTTAGTTATGCACTTCTGGCTTCACAATTATTTCATGCATTGGACATATCATTGGTTGTCTGTTTTTAGTTCAACAGACCCAAAGGGTTAAGTGAGCTTTTCTAATCATTTGGCTACCGTTGTACGTCGTACGTAGCCATCCGTTAACAAACTTCTCTGAAACTACTAGGCCAATGATTGGAACCAATTGGACCACAATAACATTGTGTTATTATTTTTTTTTGAAATTTTTGAAATTTAACCTTTGAGCCTGCCAGTCAACCAACATAGCTGACATGGCTAAAATAAATGGATGTATGGATGGTTGTTTAACGTTCAGTGGCAAGTTAAATGCATATTCAGGACGAGCATAGATAAAGAGATATGAATGTTGACCCTGTTTTGTACTAAAGCTGGAATATTTTAAGTGCTAAGTTATAGGAGTTAAAGCCTTTTAATGATGAGTTTTATCAATTTTGACATTTTCCTCATTATCTTCAAAACTATAATGTATATAGATAAAGTGAAACTTTTAATAGCAATAATGATCACAAGACAGGGTCTACAAATTTGTCACAATGGCCAAAATTATTGGTTTTTTTTCCTTTGGAAGTTCAGTTTGCCTATTAGCATGAACACTTTAATAGATTGATAAGTTGCTCACCAAATATAAGTTATTCAGTTTAGAAGCATATGAGAAACGTTTGGGGGAAACATGGACGAATAGACTGACATACAGACAAGTTGAATGCAATATAGCCTCGACATGTAGTAACAGAGAATGCTCTAGCCACTACAATATTAGGATCACTATGGCCAAAGTTACATGGCAAGACAAAAATGAATTTCGTTTTTATAAAACAGCATACCTCCGCTATAGTATATTTGCAAACAATCATTTCTACAGTCCTACATCTTTGCCCAAGAAACCACATTTAGAGTGGAAATTACATATCTTCTCTCAAAACAAAATGTTTAAGAAGAGCTTACCATGCTGATAAGATGACAGATATTATTACCTATCAAACAGATTACTAAAACAAAAAAAATGTTAAACTTTTAAGAGTCGTAGAAAATTCACAGACACATGTGTAATGGACACCCTTTTATTTTTTGTGTTTGATTTTTTTTTTTTGACAATATTCTTTGTTGTTGTTTATCCTGAGTTTCAAGATTTAATTTGATATCTAATTATTATTACACCAATTTATTATATATGGACCACAACAAGGGTTGGTCAAGGGCCGACAGACTTGCTCGGGAAAGATTTTGGATGAGAAAGTTAAGGACAGTTTCCCCAGAGGGCATTAATGAAAAAACATAAAATGAGTTCCTACCATCACTTGTTTTCTGTAACTCAGGCTTCAGTACAGGACTCTCACAGGATTTTTTTCCTCCTCCCAAACATCAATATTGAAAAAATTTACCAGCGTATTTATTCGTGGTAATTTGTATAACGTTCAAGATTATTATTTCAGTTCGACTAAACATGTCAAAATAAGAATCATTTGACATCTTAATGATGAAGGATATTAGTTATCCGAAATATTTAATATTGTTCATGATTTTATATTTTTTGGTGAACCCTTTTAGACTTGCTTATTATATATTATATTTTGTAGTGTACTGTATCATATTTATATGATCCATCGCCTCGTAAGATTTATCGTTGGCTATTATTCAGACATTTAATTATTATTACATATAGTATACAAAATATTCCAGTTTTGCAATTAATTAAAAAAATTGAAATAAAGTGTTTAAAAAAAAAATAGCACATAATAAAAGAAGACACATTCCTTGATTGATATTGTGTATTAACTATTCCTTCATGCAACAATTTTCACATATAATAAAATGCTCCGCAGGGCGCAGCTTGATACGACCGCAGAGGTCGAACCCTGAATAGTTGGGGCAAGTATGGACACAACATTCAAGCTTGATACAGCTCTGAATTTAGATTGTGATTAAATATTTGACACAGCCTAGGTTTCTGACACAGAATGAATGTGGTCTAAGAACTTAAAAATTTTAAATTGGACATTCACCTAATATGGTCCAATATCCAAAATCTAAATACATGGTTAGATTCAGCATATCAAAGAACCCCAAGAGTTCAATTTTTGATGAAATCGAACAAAGTTTAATTTTGGACCCTTTTGACCTCAATGTGGACAAAGTTGATAATGGGGCCCAAAAATCAAAAATCTAAATACATGGTTAGATTCAGCATATCAAACAACCCCATATATTCAATTTTTGTTGAAATCAAACAAAGTTTAATTTTGGACCCCGATTTGGACCAACTTGAAAACTGGGCCCATAATCAAAAATCTAAATACATGTTTAGATTCAGCATATCAAAGAACCCTAAGAATTCAATTTTTTTTTGAAATCAAACAAAGTTTAATTTTGGACCCCGATTTGGACCAACTTGAAACTGGGCCGATAATCAAAAATCTAAATACATGTTTAGATTCATCATATCAAAGAACCCTAAGAATTCAATTTTTGTTAAAATCAAACTAAGTTTAATTTTGGACCCTTTGGACCTTAATGTAGACCAATTTGAAAACGGGACCAAAAATTAAGAATCTAAATACACGGTTAGATTCGGCATATCAAAGAACCCCTAGAGTTCAATTTTTGATGAAATCGAACAAAGTTTAATTTTGGACCCTTTTGACCTCAATGTGGACAAAGTTGATAATGGGGCCCAAAAATCAAAAATCTAAATACATGGTTAGATTCAGCATATCAAACAACCCCATATATTCAATTTTTGTTGAAATCAAACAAAGTTTAATTTTGGACCCCGATTTGGACCAACTTGAAAACTGGGCCCATAATCAAAAATCTAAATACATGTTTAGATTCAGCATATCAAAGAACCCTAAGAATTCAATTTTTTTTGAAATCAAACAAAGTTTAATTTTGGACCCCGATTTGGACCAACTTGAAACTGGGCCGATAATCAAAAATCTAAATACATGTTTAGATTCATCATATCAAAGAACCCTAAGAATTCAATTTTTGTTAAAATCAAACTAAGTTTAATTTTGGACCCTTTGGACCTTAATGTAGACCAATTTGAAAACGGGACCAAAAATTAAGAATCTAAATACACAGTTAGATTCGGCATATCAAAGAACCCCAATAATTCAATTTTTGATGAAATCAAACAAAGTTTAATTTTGGACCCTTTGGACCTCAATGTGGATCAATTTTAAAAACGGGGCCCAAAATCCAAAAATTTAATACACGGTTAGATTCAGCATATTTAAGAACCCCAAGAGTTCAAGAATAAAACCCCATTGAAATTGGTCAAGAAATAAGCAATTTATACAAAGTATCTTCTTTTGCACAATACTGTGCAATTGAATATTTCTTGCAATTGCGCAATACTGTGCAATTGAATATTTCTTGCTATTGTGCAATACTGTACAATTGACAATTTCTTGCTATTGCGCAATATTGTGCTATTGGATATTTCTTGCTATTGCGCAATACTGTGCAATTGAAGATTTTTTGCTATTGTGCAATACTGTACAATTGAAAATTTCTTGCTATTGCACAATACTTATTATATAATAATTTACACATCCTGTTTGGTGTGTATCTCCTGCCATATCATTATTATTTGCTTTTAAATATAAATCAGAAATAACCAACTTAAAATGGAAAATGGAAAATTTTAAAGATTCATCACCCCAAACTCAAACCCAGCCTTCCTTTGAGGTATGGTAAAAAAGATCCATACACTTGAACACAAGTTATTGTCTGGAAACTAGAAAAATGCTTATTTTTGGCCCCTAATTCCTAAACGTTTCAGGCAATTACCCCCAAACTCAATTCTCACTTTCCCTTTGTGATATGGAACCTTGTAGTACAATTTCAGAAAGATCCATACACTTACACACAAGTTATTGTCATGAAACTAGAAAAATGCTTGTTTTTTGCCCCTTTTTTGGCCCCTAATTCCTAAAATTTTGAGGCAATTACCCCCAAAAATCAATCCCAGCATTCCCTTTGTGATATGGAACCTTGTGGTACAAAGTCAGAGAGATCCATACACTAACATACAAGTTATGTCTGGAAGTTACAAAAATGCTTAATTTTGGCCCCTAATTCCTTAACTGTTGGTACCATAACCCCCAAAATCAATCCCAACCTTCCTTTTGTGATATTGAACCTTATGGTAAAATTTCATAGAGATCCATTCACTTAAACTAAAGTTAGAGTGCGAAAACCAATGCGTCTTCGGACGACGACGACGTCATACGAATATACGACCACAAAAGTTTTTTGCGGTCGTATAAAAACATGTGGTATCTATCAACTAAGTAAACATAGTATTATATGAGTGACAGTTTAATATGAAAGTATGGTGTTTTCTAATTTATGCAGAGATGCATTCACTTTTTATTCACATTTTTTAAATGTGATTTATTGGGCATACATGTAGACAGAATATGCAACTGTTGAAAGTGTCATTTTCAAAACAATATAAAAGTTGGCCATTAACAGAAGGTTAAGCAATAAAACTTTAACTACATTGTCTTAGACTAGATTATAATCATAATATATGCAGCACTTACCAAAATTTCAAAGAATAATTGACAGAAATTTTCAATGTGTCAGACCGGGACATAATATTTATCTTAATAATCTTAACTGTATGGTTAATATCTGAGATGTATAAATTGAGTTTTCTCGTGTTTTCTGTTCACAACTTTATGTAAGTGATCTGTTTTGTCTACATCCACTTTGTTTTTTTAGTAATATTTTCTTTTCAAAAATAAATCAGATACATAATGTCAGCAAATTAAAAAAAAAAACATGTTTCAAATTAAGTTAATTAACTTTTCAAAATTTCCTACTTCAAAAAACCATACCATGCTTCATACCATCAAATTATACCATGGTATAGTAATTTGTACCATACCATCATACCATACCATGGTACCATTCATGCATACCATGGTATGGTGGTATTCGTACCATACCACCATACCATAACACATACCATACCATCGTACCATACCATGTTTTACAGTATGCCCTTTAAAAGGCCCCGACATAAAAAAAATGCGAAACAATTCAATTTGGAAAACTTATTGCCTAAATTATAACAAAACAATTTACGAAAACAAATATGACCGACGTGAACCAACGACAACCACTGAACTCCTGAGGCTCCTGATTTGGGAAAAGCACATATAGAATTTGGCGGGGTAAAACATATTTGAAGGCACAAATCTAACCTGGTACGGTGATGTAACTGTTCAACATAAGATAAAACTATAAAAATCAGTTGAAAGGGCAGAAATCATCAGATCGATACCAAGCAGAAAAATATCTAACTAAAACATAGACCGGAAGTGGCAGGGTATTTATACATCCCCGAAAACAATAAAGACACAACGTAAAGATCTGAGAGTACTAACAGTTACTGACAGCTAGTTCAAAGCCAATAACAACTGAAAAAAATCATGTATTTAAGACTGAAATATCAATCATACACATCCAACATCCAATGGACTTAGTATAAAAACGTCATTTACAGGGAAAAAACATGACATGGTACAATGCCAAAATATAGGTATCGTCATATTGTAGTACCGTGAATGTGAATATGTGTATAACAATATTATTTAGTATGGTTTTGATTTACTGATAACAAAATCAATAATAATAAAAACAATATTCAAAGATCTAATTATATACGGTGTTGATTTGGTATCCTTTTAGAATAAACTTATTAAAAGGGTTAACACTGTATAGACTAGAGAATAGGGAGCAAAATTGTGTCGCATTCATAACACATCGAATCATCTTTATAATTGGTAATAAGTCTTATCCTAGTACAGGTGTTGCAGTACAGTAAAATGTGTTCCCGAGACTACTTCCTTGGTTAGTATGTCCTTTAAGAACTTAGTTTCTTAACAAAATCATTTAATTCATTTTAAATCTATTGATTGATTGTTGTTTGCTTTAGTGTCGGACGTTTCCTTAAAATTAAGAAATATATGAAAAAAGAATGAAAAACGCGAAATTTAAGTTTCTAGCTCCATAAACTCCATGTTATAAATTTCCATGAGACATTTTTTTTTAACTTCATTTCTTAGACAATTCTTTACATTATTTAGAATTTTCATTATTACCATTTGAATAGTAAAATATTGAAACTCAATTTTCAAATTATAAACACAATAAAAAATCCTGATATCCATTTTGCTAGGAAAATTGTAAATTATTGTAAATTATTTTCTGTCAGAACAAGTTATAATATTCCTTATCATACGTACAAAAGTGTAGGTATGATAAGAGCAATTATTTGGCCCTTAAAATACCAGTAAACTATGCTACCGTGGACATTTTATCCTTACAATTTATACCCGACCAGATACAAGCTTTTTTTGTTCCAGTGTTTACATTGCTTGTAGTTACATGACATTTCTTTATATATATATATATATATAAACGCTACATAGAAACCAAAACTAAAAAGGGCATACGAACCTTCCAAAAAACCGTGCTGAACTCAGGTGTAATAGAAAGATAAGCAGGATGTGCTCCTCTGGAGGTATCAACACACCATACTATCATGTACTTTGTGTATAGAGTGTCTATACGCCATTTTGTTTTTCTTTGTTGAAATAAACATTTGTTTTTATATTGATTAAGATAATAACACAATGTTGACTACTGTACCCTAATTTTTGACATTTTTACATATGTCTTGTTTTTTTTTTTTTTTTTTTGCTCGCAAATCGTTGTCAATATAATGGAATTCTAAGTGACTGCCATACCAGTGAGAGGTTTAGCTAGCTATAAAACCAGGTTTAACCCATCATTTTCTACACAAGGAGATTTCTCTACCAAGTCAGGAATATGAAAGTTGTTTTCCATTCGCTTGATGTGTTTCAGCTTTTGATTTTGCCATTTGATAAAGGACTCCGTTTTTAATTTTCCTTGGAGTTGGTATTTTTTGTTATTTTACTTTTTAATAACATGAAATTCCTTTAAAACACTATATAGAAACCAAAGGAGATGTTGTCTGCTTCTATGAGAAAGGGCTTGAGAATGCAGTTCTCTCACAATCAAATAACCTATAACTTTAAACTATATGTAGATATTACTATTGCATCGAGCGTCATACGTACAAAAGAGGAGGTATGATAGGAGGAACTATTTGGCCCCTGAAATTGCAAATATGTATAAATATGGTCTGACTGGAAGTTACAAAAGTTGATACTGCGAAAACATGTAAAAAAAAACAAGTGATAGTGATATGTTAAGGAATATCTCTTCCACAGATGACGACGGATATGTTCCAATTGTCGTCCAATCCCGTCCCCTTTTCCAAGAATGTTAAGGAATATCTCTTCCACAGATGACGACGGATATGTTCCAATTGTCGTCCAATCCCGTCCCCTTTTCCAAGAATGTGACCTAACTGACTAGACTTATCCTGTAGTGTATGCCCTTATATTTTTACAGTTAGGGGTTTTTTGCTTGTGAGAGAGCTGTCTACTTATTCTATTGGTCTCTTGTGGACAGTTGTCTCATTGGCAATCATACCACATCTTCTTTTTTATATTATCACCAGGTTTCGACTTACATGAGCAACATTACCTGCGCCACATATGGAGCAGGATCTGCATACCCTTCCGGAGCACTTGAGATCACCCTTAAGTTTTTGGTGGGGTTCGTGTTGCTCAGTCTTTAGTTTTCTATGTTGTGTTGTGTGTACTGTGGGTTTTTTCTTCTTTTTTAGCCATGGCGTTGTAAGTCCATTTTCGACTTTGATATCTTTCGCCTCTCTTTTAAGAAAACTAGGTGGGCGATGTAACGGATATTGAACAAAAATACCCTCATCAAATCTAAAATAATTTACAAACCAAATGCGGTATTTAATAGTTGGTTAAATATTCATAGAATAAGTACGGAATTTGCATTCTCTACAATGTGAATTGACGAACGATATGTGCTATCAGAGACATCTCTGATTCTATAATATAATATCTTGGCGTCAAAATGGATATATTTTTATTTCATATGCAATGCTATTTGTAATGAGTAAAACAGAAATATTGTGATTTTCTGTATGTTTTCATATCCATGTCAGATTAATTTTATAGCAACTGTAATTCGAGTGTATAATTTTCTGATGTGTTTTCATGTCCTTTGTTTATCCAATGTGCACGTCAATCAACGTGAAATACGGCGTAAAACAAATATTGAATGAAGAAAAAACTTAGCTTAGTCTTCTATATATTGACATCCATCATGGATCGTTTCACAAAACAAGATTCAATTTTATGATCAGTTCGCATTATTTAGAATTTGTTTTCAATTTAATTCTTGTGGCCAATAAAGACTTAATAGTTTAATGAGAAAATATTTTGTGACAAATGAATTACCTTCATTTCCACATGTCAAATATTGATTAGAGTAATGACAATTTTAAGATTCTTACACTTTCTGATTCAAAATCGGTTTTATTCTATTCTGCAAGGACTTAAATTCTATGCATTAAGAAAGTACCAAGGAAATCAAAAAAACATTATATAATATCACGTTCAATTTCCTAAGGAGTTGGTCATACATTATGCAATGTTGATTTCACTTTTTTATAACTGCCACATCACGCACGAGATAACCAAAAGATACATTAGCACTGAAAAATTACAGTAGATTATACACGTTAACATTTTCTTTCTTGAATAAAACGTTTCTGTTTGAAAAATGAAATCTGTCAAGCTATTTTGAAAATGACGTTATTATATGCTGCTTGCGCACGAAAACTCTTTATCGTATTTCGTCCAGCACATGCCCTCAGAAAATTCATAGCATGGCATCGTGAAGTAAGAAAAGTTATCCCAAAGTTTAGGAAGAGCATTGTGAAAATTAAACAATTGAGACCAATATTATGAACACAAAGAAAATAACATTATGCCGGAAAATCTCCAACAAAGATAACAAGAAAAATACAGCAAATATTTCCTATCAGAATTTTAAAGAGAGTTGCTGCTTACATGGAAGCAAATGAACCAATGACTCTGAAGGGTAGTTTTAGAAGTCATAACTTGAAAAGTTAAAGGGGTATTAGTTGTCAAATTCATATTCACATTTGACTCAAATTCTCATATTTGATTTATAGCATACTAAAACGTATATCCAAATTTCAAAAAGTCTAAAATAAACAATTTACAATGCATGGACTCGATAATATGTATCAACATTTCGTGTGTATTTTAGTCTAAACGTCATCTAATTAACCATCGAGATGACCTCCGAAGACTGCCGACGGTCCTATAACCCTATATAAACATATATACAAAAAGATAGCGACCACGTGCAATTAAATTTTTCTAGGTCTGATTTATTTCATATTGTAGGTTTAAAAGTATGTTTATCATCGTTTTAACCTGTATAAGAATGATTTTTTGTGGATCGAATCAGCCAACCAAATGGTTCATCCTTGTTTCACTTTCAATGTTGACATTCTTTTCCTTTTAATAGCTGAATACATGCGTAACCCATCTCCAGCTAAGGGTTTAAATTGAAGGTCACATGAATACTGACTGAATGATGTCGAATTATTCACTTGCAAGTGAATAATTCATCAACGACGTTTCTTAGTTTATTTTAAGAAAATTGAATCAAATTGGCTGCTAAAAACTAATTATTATTTCACTATTTCACTATTTCACTTTCATTAATGATTGAACAAAAAAAAAAAAATCATATTTGACTTTTTTTATATCTCGTAGCTAATGCCCCTTTAAATGGACGCCAAGATTATCGTTATAGAAAATGTGTGTAACAGATGAAAATGTTTATGTTCAATGTGACTAACTAACAACTATTCCGTCTTCCTTTCTTGGTTGATGACTTTTACCGAATGCAACTTGTTACTGTTTACTTGTCACGAAGATAACATATGTTACAATTGAAGAAGCAAGAACTGCGTAAAAAAGAGAGGCGAAAGATACGAAAGGAATATTCAAACTTAAATGTCGAAGACACTAAACTGACAACGCCATGACATAAAACAAAAAACGACCAAAAGACAAACAACAGTGTAAGCACAACATAGAAAGCTAACGGCACAGCAACACGAACTCATCAAAAACCGGGGGTGATCTCAGGTGTTCCGGAAAGGACAACATATCTCATTACCATTAGTAAAGCTAGAACTGCTTAAGGTATATGACCGCTTCTGCAGGCTTGTCTAGATCGAAATTTTCAAATTGCAATAATATCAAAACAATAAAAATAATGAATAAAAGAGACGTGCCATTTTGTACATCATACAACAAAGGGAAACGTCGTTCACAGCAATACAAATAAAACGGTTTTTGTGGTTTTCCTCTTTCGATCGTCTCCTTGGTACTCTACTTTCTTCTTGAAATCAATTAAAGCTAGGCCTAAGCGATGTATTGTATAATGATGTATGACGTTTGCCTTGTGTCTAAATTGGGATTAATAAGGCTACTTGTACTTAACGAAAATATTGATAATAAAAAACACGTTTCGATTATTTAGTTTAATGTACACTTGATCTGCCCAAAGCCTACATTGACTATCGACTGCATGTAATCAAAACCTGATTAAAGTACATGTAATCATTGATTTTTCTTCAACGGGGACGTAGTAGATTTAGCTCAATGGGAACAGGGCCTTACAATGTCGTATGTCAGTTTAACATTTTGATTTTTACAAGCTCTATTTTGAGTTATTTAACTATTAAGGTAGTTCAGGGGTATACCGCCATCTTGAATTGTGCAATCACAGTACATAATCGGTCTAGTTCTTTGCCCAAATCTGCAAATTTGGAGACAGATTTGCAATTTATTGGTTACACTGTTTATTTATATAAAGAAAACTTAGTTATTCATTGCATTATCGAAAATGTTTTAACAAATACCAAATATTTGTGTTTTTAGAATTAATTTTTCAAATAAGCCATTTAAGGTGAGATAACTCTTTTAGTATATTGATTGATTGATTGTCGATTGCTTAACGTCCAGTGGCAAATATTTCATGCATATTCAGGACGAGAACAAATTAACAATAAATACAATAAGTAGGTTCTGTAATAGGGGCGTCTGGTATTAAGGTCGGAGAAATTTCGACTGCCACGGGAAATGAGGGTATTTGGATAGGGACAGAAATTTAGCCTTGCAACAGGTCACCTACGGACCCCTCAAAGAGTTGTTGCAAGGGTTCTTAACGTGCAAAGAGCGTGGCACTCTCTTAACACGAGGCATCGGATTTAACGTCCCCATTCTGACCGGACGTGGCTGCAAATTTGTACATCCCGCACAGCCAAACGGACGCCCCACTTTAGCAAGGGTTTTACTGCCAGTCGGAGGAAGACCAATGGTGACCATATTTCTATTCCCCAGTCACCCTTGGGGGTTCTTTCAGTATAAAATTTACACTGGACATATAGGGAAATTTTCATTTTTTACTTGTAGCAAGAAAAAGAGTTCGGTGACACCATTTTTTCTTTCCATTTTCTTAAATGTATTATGAAACCTGTCTTCTCATATTTTATTTCAAAATTCTGTCTTATAGATTTCTTTTTATGCACAAAAATGTATTTTTTTCACGAACAATCTAAGCAAATTTTGGCAATTTTGAACGACTCGTACCTTGAAAAATAGCGCGTGACCCATACTTTTTATTATTTTTTTGAAAAAAGCATAGTAAAATCTTCATTTTGGAAAAGTATAAGAAAATTCTGTCATTTTTTTTTCTATACCCCTGAACTACCTTAAATACAATCGTCATCATAATATTTGCAAGGACTGTTTAGAACGCATAACACTTATGATATTTAAAAATAAATAGCCTCCCTCTAGGCCGCACGAATGTCTTGGAAAAAGTAATGAGTTTAATACATAACAAACGATAGCACGACCACTCAAAAACATAATTAGAAGAATGACCACAAGGCGAAAAGGATGAGACTAGGAAACTTACATTTAAGTTATAGGAACTCCCAACAGTAAACCGGTTGATCTTATATTTCATTCAGTGAGTGTTGATCGAAAATTTTGGTTGCTAAGTAACTTTTGGGTTTTTCGTGCCGAAGTTACCGATCGTTTCCTCCAGAAACAATCTCAAACAGAATCATGGAGCACGTGGAAAATAAGTAAGATGATATATTAATTTTTTTTTATTTTCCATGCGTTCCCGTAAGTTTTATGAACTTTGTCATAACAGTTGTTAAATTATTTGGTGTATTAAATTTTTTCCTTTCAGAATCGATTAATACTATCTTCTTTCCACGTTTGTGTACCTTTTCTTTCATCATGATTTTTCCCTTCACACTTCCGTTGTGTGGTTGCCAAATTACTTACGAAAGCTGTCATGACTAAGGTCACTGCATATGGAAAATCTGTCTGCGGTTTAGAGTCCGGGAAGATAAAAAAAAAAGGATTATCTTTTAAGGTCAAGGTACAGTAAATGGGCCATGAGAAAGATTTGGGTGAAAGTTTGCATACAACTTTGGCTCATAGAACTATAAATCAAAATCGAAAACCGAAAAAAATAATGCATTTGTCTGTTATTTTCTCAAATAATTTTAAATTTATTCTTTCAGAATAGGTGAACATTTGTATAGAAAGCGCATAAAATTGGCGAAACACATTCTTCAATATGTCTTTAAATCATCAATTCTCCAATTAAATATCCATAGATTTTTCCTATAAATTGTATATGATGTTGATACCTACATATCTGTTTGAGGTAAAATAATCATAGGGTCATCGACTTCTCCCAAATAGATACAAAGACCGTATACACGCACGCTAGAACATAAAACAGGGTTAATCCCAAATTAAAAAAGAATAAAAATCGACTTCAGTGAAAGTCAAATAACTAATCTGTTGTAGAAATTGCCAGATATGTTTTAAATTGAGTAAAACAAATGCACGACAAACAGATATCACTACTTTCCAAGGGACGATTTGGGGATTGAAATACTAGTATACTCACCATCATCACTCGATTAGGTTAAGTATGAATACAGAGAGGCGTCCGTTTTGCTGTGCAGGATACATAAGTACACAACCACTACTGATCTTGAATGGGGACGTTAAGTTCGATGTCCCGTGAAAAAAGAGGGTCATATTCTGCACGTTGAAGAAACCTAGCAACAATTATTTCAGAGTTCCCCAGATGTCCTATTGCAGAGCAATTTTTGTCCCTTTTCAACGAACCCTCATTCCAGTCTACAAACGCTGCAGAACCTTCACATATTGTTTACATATTTGATGTTCTAGAAAATCTATGAAAACGGGCCCAACATAGTCAATTTCTTTTAAATTCTTAATGATATAGATAAATATATGCTTCCAGACGTCAAATTAAATAGGGTTTATTTTCTGCAATGAAATTTATGTAAAAAAAAAACCAGCTTTTATGAAATGTTTAGTTAATTTGTAAAGATTTTTTCTTACAACTCAATATCGACTTCTTTGGACTACAGAAATCCTTATACATCCCGCACAGCCAAACGGACGCCCAACTTTGGCAAGGGTTTTACTGCAAGTTGGAAGAAGACCCAAGTGACCATATTTCTAATCCCCAGTCACTCTTAAGGTAACCTTATGAGGTATCGAGAGCAAGAAAAGAAAGGGGCAACTAGTATTTTTGTTATGCAAACTTATCTTATACACAAAGAAATAATGATTAGACAAGTTTACTGTCATCTGAATTTATCATAAATAAAACAATTTTTCGAAAACATGTATCTTTATTGTTCCCTCTACAAATCCATAGAAAGCACAAACGTCCGAACTGAAAAATCTTAAAGTTTACTATAAAGAGCTACCAAGAAGACCTTCAAAACCGAAACTGTTGCATCGATCATGGATCAAAATGTTATTAAATAGCTCTACACAGAGAACGGTAGCATTACTGTCAGTAGGTGATGGCTCCGTAGTTTAGTCGAGGCAATCGGTTGACTGGGACGAATGGTTGCTGGATATTTAGACTCCCACTAAATATGTCGGATATGAACATAAAGTCTCTCCTTTCACGTTGTATCGTATATAAAGTCTTTTCCGACCGCCGTGTATTTATACATCCATCACAGCCAAGCTTCCCCATTTCGATTGGACGTGGCTGCGTATTTAAACATCCATCAAAGTCAAACGAATGCCTCTTTTAGCAATTGGTTTTAGTGACGGTCGTCAGAGGTTCTTGTCGAGAATTTTTCTATACCACAGTCCTTTGTGGGGTATATGTGAAACATAGTTGCAGTCGAATTTATGTGGCCTATATTTATTACATTGTTGTGACATAAATTAATTTGTTTTAATAAATAACCTAATGCAACCTTTGATGGGTGGTCAACTACTTTATTCTCACGACTGACTGTATTCTTTGAAAATCACTAGTTTAAAGTGGGCTTTGCACCTTTTTACCTTCCGTTCTTAAGGATGTACACCTCTGAGGAGACATACATTTCTAGAATTTAACTTTTTTTCTTGACCTGATTTTTGGGTTTATATGACTGTAAGAAAGTAATTGAAGAAGAAAAAATCATATGGTGGTGCACATCTTTTTTGCTACCGCCATTTTATAAGTACCCCATTTATAATGATTTTCCCATCTTTCTTCAATTTTTACCCATTTTTGGGCTGTTATCATGAAAAAAATCAGTTTCACAATTCAACTTTTTTTCATACTTTCACTAAAGATAAAATGGACCTTCTAAATAAATATAACTGAAAAAAAGGTTGGTGTTAATATTAGAAAATTTTATAAAGATTTTGTTGCTTTTTCTTGTCAAATTGGCCATGCTGTCAATTTTGTAAATTTGGGATTTTTCTCTCCCCATTTTTTTAGAACAAAAAGCATATTATTTCAACTTTCTTAAATGATTGAAAAAATACATATCTAAGAATTTTGAATAGAAAAAAATTGATATTGGGATGTACATATTTTCGGTTAAATCATTTCTTTGTACCCCTCACCCTTTTTCTCAATATTTTAGCTGATGGTACTAACCAAATTGGTTATGATTTGAAAATTGTATTACTCAAAAACTACTTATTGTAAGTACACAATTTTTTCACAGAGTTTAGTTGATTATAATATTTTTCAAATTCATTGATATTTTCCACTTGTATCACATGTTTTGGAAATAATTCCCGAACGAGATTTCAACGAGACTGAAACATCAGAAGAATACAATGTCATCATTAAAGCAGTAAACCGGTTTACACGACAAAGGAGAGAAATAGCATTTGTAGGTAGTTAGAATGTTTGGTGTCCCATTAATATTTTCCTAAAGCAATAAAAGAAAGCAGTCTAATAGCAAAACAACTGAATCAATCAGACAGATACCATAAATATATCTACAAGTCGAAATTAGAACTGACAGAGTTTATGTCCCAGCGAAATAAAAAAGTAATATATCTTAGAATTAGTTTGTTAGAATTTAAGCGCTAAAGAAAATAAATCTTATCATTCCGGACCAAAGTCATACTGGTGCAAGGTTTCATTTAATGTTTTATCTTTCACGGTGTAGAATGGTAACGGACTTATCGGGGGTTTTTTTTTTCGGCGTTTCCGCACTAATCGGGTTCGGCAACGGACTTATCGCGTTTTCAGATGACAACATTTGGCGTAAGTGGTTATTTCTTTCAACTTGTATTAAAGCAGAATTGATATTTCTAAATAAGCTTGATGTCACGGAATGGGGAAATTATTAATTTTGCTGGCTAGCTAATCATATATTCATGGGAAGCTACGATTTATTTCAAATTGTTTCCACCAACGTGGTACCCGAACTTGAAAACAAACATTTTTCATGGAAAGATGTCTAATTGAAGCGTGTTTTAAGCATGCTTTTTTCTTTTCCAAGTAAATGTTTGGTTATTATTCATTAAATGTAGACATTTTCCCTTTCGGAACTGTTTCATGCACTATTAAGGTCTTAAATAATGGTTAATTTGAAAAATTAGAGACACCGGACTTTTTGTGTTATTAGCACCGGACTTTTTGTGCGCAAATGAATATGGAGGCCCCATCTTCTCAGTCAGTCTATGTGTTTACTCCGCCTGGGTTAATCACCTCTAACTTTATACATTAATCACACATCACGCAATGATATAGTTTATTAATCCACAAACAAATGTGTGGGATTCTATCAGTATCTCGTCCTCATAGCAGGAATTTAAGGTTTCTAGTCCATATAATTATGACGTCTAGGAAGGCAATTCTAAATTTTTGCCTTGACGCCCTTCTGCGACGATGTAAGGCGTCAAAGAAAGAAAAAAATATAATAAATAGCCTTTCAAGACGTCATAATTATGTTACGACCTTCAACAATGAGCATAGTCAGCTATAAAAGGCCCCGAAATGACAATGTAAAACAATTCAAACGAGAAAACTAACGGCCTTATTTATATAAAAAAAAAATGAACGAAAATCAAATATGTAACACATAAACAAACGACAACCACTGAATTACAGGCTCCTGACTTGGGGCAGGCACATACATACATATTGTAGCGGGGTTAAACATCACGGTTAGCGGGATCCCAACCCTCCCTCTAACCTGGGACAGTGGTAGAACAGTCCAATATAAGAACGAACTATAAAAATCAGTTGAAAAAGGCTTAACTCATCAGATGGACAAAAATACAAGTGGACGTGGCCGGGTACTTGTACATCCCAACAACAAAAAGACACAAGGAACAGATCTGCGAGTACTCGCAGTTAACTGACAACTAGTTCAAAGCCACTAACAACTAATAAAACAATCATGCATCTAAGACTAAATGGGTTCATAATTTAGGTTGTCACAGTTATTCACAGGCTCCATCAACAATTGTTTTCATGACTGAAACATAAAGCTTCACTCATACATGCATCATTATGAATACGTCGAAAGAAGACTTGGTATGAATATATATATTTAGATATATATAAATCATGTAACGTAAAATAGGCTAAAATTGAATTGAATGTTGCTGATTGTTTTTTAACATCCTTGCCCTTGGCCTTGCATTTAAACGAGAGACATTAATATTAACCTGTCTTTTCTATTACGCCGGAATGAATGTGTCTTTTCGAAACATCCATCAATAGACCTGCACATGTTAATCTGGGAAAGAGCAGAAATAAAAGCCTTATTCCTTGACCAGTTGTGTTTTGTTTGGCATTGCATATGATATTACCCCATATCAATGTCCCTTTATTTTCTATCATAATGTAAAAATCAAGATTGAAAAAAAACACTTGTCCGTGATATGTCAAATGGGGTTTTTAAAATCTTTTATTTTTCATTTCCCAAACAAACAAAAAATACGAAAACATCACTTTTTACCCTGTTAAAACAATAAAAACACAAAAAGTCCTTTGCTCAATAAACCCCAACAGTTCGGTGCCAAAAAACACGTCATTTTAAGGAAACCCGATTAGTCCGCTGCCAAGCAATTTTGAAAAAAGCTTTCATATATGATATTTTTTGTTTTTGAATGCACACAAGTGGTTCTAATATGTATTTTACATGAAATAAATGAGCACAAAAAGTCAACATTCTAATATACTGTGTATTTGAACGGAAACCACACCATTAGTAGCTGTGTTCGACCGGTTGTCCTGTTTAGTGTGGAGTTCTTTGAAAAAGCCAAGAGTGGTACCGAAGCAAAATGAAAAATTTTGCAAACTTAGATCATCGGTGCCTTCCGTGATCGTATAAACATAAACACTAACGACTTCTTTTCGTCTATTTGGCTCATTTTGTGTCACACTGTCTGGAAACAAAACGCGATAAGTCCGTTGCCGAACCCGATTGGTGCGGAAACGCCGACAAAAACCCGATAAGTCCGTTACCATTCTACACCGTGTCTTTGCTTGGCTTAATTTTATCAGATGAAATATAAATGTTATAAAGTCGTTTTATATTTGCATTAATTTTGTAGAATTAACATGCCAAAAAAATCATATCCGACCTTTGTTCATAGAATTTATCTGGAAAGTTGAAAATATATTGAACATGATTGGATTGATTTATAAAGAAATAATAATAATTTGACTAGTCGGATACAAATCTGAAATCTAATTCCTTAGAAAAATTAGCACGAGATAACGTCCAAACCTATCAAAAATACACATATTTTGACTTTATAATTTTCTTTTATTGTGAAAAGATCATCATAGACGACTTTCGAATTCGTGATTGATTGATTGTTGTTTGCTTTACGCCGCATTAGCACAGAAAGGCTATATCGCGGCGAGAGCCAATTCGAATATTATAACAGTTTAAGGTATATTTTTAAAATCAGACAAAAGGTCTTTCAATAAACTAAAATTCTAGACTAAAGCAAATTGATTATTTACAAATAAAAATCAACACTAAGATAATGTGATAAAAATTAAAATCGTTTTAAATATAACAACATTTTTATATTTTATAATATATTCCAATTTCTTTTAAGAATGAAACAATATTTGTAAATGGAACATTATTAAATAAATCATACATATTATTGACATTGAAATACTTCTTACGAATATCAGCAAAGTCAATACAATTAATTAAAACATGTTTAATAGTATACTTGCAGTTACAAGGTACACATTGTGGTTCTTCTTCATTTTTTAAAATATACTCATGTGTCACTCTAGTATGACCAATTCGGCATCTAGAAATAACACACTGATCTTTTCTGCACATTAAATTATTAAAGGTTTACCTAAATAAGGTTTAATTTCATGTAATTTGTTACCATCTCTTACTCCATTCATTTTCAAAATATTTAAAACATATTCTCTAATATTAGATTTAAAATCGGTATATGGTATATTACAGTTAGATAAGGTGTCACCCAGGGCATTCTTTGCCTCAAGGTCTACAGCTGTGTTTCCATGAATTCCAACATGACTCGGCACCCATAGAAATATTATTTCTTTAAGAAGAATTTTTAAATTCCTCATTACATATAAAATTTTGAGAATTGTTGGGTTTTAATTTTAGTATTTTGTATAGCTTGTAAGCATGAAAGAGAATCAGAACATATAATAAATTTGGATTTATCTGAAGAAGCAATAAATTTCAAAGCCAAAATTATTGCTTCTGCTTCAGCAGTAAAGATGGATGCAGCAGATGGCAAACGGAGAGTTGCAGCTCTGTCCCTGAAGACAGCAGCAGATGCAACTCTGTCACCATCTTTGATCCATCAGTATAAACAGTTGAAAAATCTGAATAATTGGCTTTAATTTCAGCATAGTGTTGCTGAATTAAAGAGGATTTGTTTCATTTTATTGTGTTTACGGAGATCAAATATCATTTTGGTTTGGGAAGTTCCCATGGAGGACATTTGCAAGCTTCAACTTGAGCAACAGATTTTAAATCAAAAGTAGCTAAATGTGGTTTTAAACGTATACCTAACGGAGGAATTTTATTTTCATGTTTTGCAAAAATCTCTTCATAAATTGGATTAAAAACACAGCTGTAGGCAGGATTATCCGAATAGGCTTTTAGTTTGACAGCATATTGAAGTCCAAGCTTCAAACGTCTGTTAAAAAGTGAATGCTCATCAGCCTCTACATACAGACTCTCAACTGGTGAGGTTTTAAAGGCGCCAAGACAGAGACGCAAACCCTGGTGATGCACAGCATCGAGAATCTGTATGTAGGACTTCCGTGCAGAGCCATACACTATAGAGCCATAATCTAGTTTGGATCTAACTAGAGATCTATATAAATTAAGTAAAATGTTGCGATCAGCACCCCAGTCGGTGCTGCCGACAACTTTTAAAACATCTAATGCTTTTAAACATCTTGATTTTAACATTTTGATATGGGGGAGAAAGGTTAATTTTTTATCAAAAACTAACCCTAGAAATTTGGTTTCATCAACCATTTTAATTGGGTTTCCATATAAAGTGAGTTCTGGATCAAGGTGCAATTTCCTTTTGTTACAGAAATGCATCCCAACCGTTTTAGATGAGGAAAATTTAAAACCATTTTTGAGGCCCATTTTCGATTCTTCGAGACACAGTTGCAATTGGCGTTCTATGTTATTCATATTTTTGCCTCTATAACATATTAAAAAATCATCAACGTACAATGAGCCTTCAATATTACTTTTTAAAACTTCAACAAGGCTGTTAATTTTAAGACTAAATAATGTCACAGATAAAATACTGCCCTGAGGGACACCCATCTCTTGATCATACAGATCAGACATGGTTGAATTAACTCTAACATTAAATTGTCTGTTAGAGAAAATTAGAAATAAAATTTGGCATATTGCCTTTCAACCCCATATCAAAAGATCTTTTAAAATACCATACTTCCACGTAGTGTCATAGGCTTTTCAAGATCGAAAAGACCGACACCACATGTTCATTTTCGCAAAACCATTACGGACAAATGATTCGAATCGGACAAGATGATCAAGAGTACTGCGGCCCTGTCGGAATCCACACTGGATATTGGCTAATAGCCCATTTGATTCCAAGAACCAAACAAGGCGATCATTGACCATCCGTTCGAGTGTTTTACAGACACAACTGGTAAGAGCAATTGGTCGATAATTAATAGGATCCGTGTGATCTTTACTTGGTTTTGGAATAGGCACGACGGTTGCAAGCTTCCAGATTGATGGTAAATCACCAGATTCCCAGATGTTATTCATAAGCTGCAAGAGAACTTCCAGAGAGGAATCTGGCAAGTGTTTTAACAGTTGATAATGGATGTTATCAGGCCCACAAGCTGTGTCATGGGCTTTAGAAAGAGATGTTTTAAGTTCTTCCAAGAGAAAGGTTTATTATAATTTTCACCATTTTTGATTTAAAGTTAAGCTTAATTCTTTCTTTTTTCTTTAACCTTTTAAAATCTTCTTTGTAGTTGTTAGAAGAAGAAGATTTCGCAAACGTTTCACCAAGCTTGTTGGCAATATCTTTTCAGATGTTAATAAAGAATTGCCGTCTTTCAAATGTTTAACAGTGGCTTTAGAATTTTACCTTTTATTTTTGTATCATATTCCAAACTTTTGTCATCGGAGTGCGAGATGTTATCCCGAGACAAATTTTTCCAAGATGTTCGTCGGGCTTGCCTGCAAGTCCGCCGTGCCTTAGCGCGAAAAATACGAAAATTATTTAAATTATCTTGTGTAGGATTTTGATTAAACCGTCTTTCAGATTTTTTACGGTCATCAATGGCTTGATCACAAGCGTCGTCATACCATGGTTTGCTAGGGTGTTTTGGATATGCCGAGGTCTTTGGAATTGTGCGGTCAGCAATAGACGTTAAAACAGTATTAAATGTTAAAATTGGATCTTGTACAGCCTCAAACATCTTTGATTGAAGTTCCGTTCGACAAAGAGATTCAAACAAGGACCAATCAGCCTTGTCTAATTTCCAACGAGGAACTCTCTGTTGAGCCGAAGTAAAAAGATGCTCAAGAATAATTGGAAAGTGATCACTTCCACAGAGATCATCATGGACACGCCATGAATAATCAAGAAAAAGAGACGGATCACAAGCAGTTATATCAAAAGCATAATAAGAACCGTTTCCAGGGTGAAGATAAGTATTAGATCCATCATTAAAAATACATAAACCCTCTTGAGAGACAAAGTCTTCAATGATTTTACCTTTGGCATTGTAAGACTTGCTTCCCCAAGGGATTGTGGGCATTGAAGTCTCCATAAGTATAAAAGGTGTAGGTAGTTGATCAGTTAAGTTTTTTAGTTTAGCTTTATCTATATTTGAATTAGGTGGAATATATATAGAACATAATGTAATTGTTTTATCTAATGATAGACGAATAGCAACTGCCTGCAGATCTGTAGTGAGTAGGACTGTACTATGAATGACGTTGTCCTTCACTAAAATGGTTGATCCACCTGCAGCTCGTTCATCTTCCTTAGAAAATGTGCTGTAGATGTTGTATCCTTTAAAGTTACTTTGTCACTTTCTTTCAAATGAGTTTCTTGAAGACAAAATGCAACAGGTAAGAAAGACTGAACTAAAAGCGTTAACTCGAGAAGGTTTATTTTAAGACCTCGGCAATTCCATTGAATGATATTGGTCATGATTGGTTAATTGGAGGACGAATGTGATCGAGTTTACGACCATTTTTACTCCGATCAACCTGAGATTGTGATCTTTCAGGTGGCAAATCACTTTCGCAATCCATCGCTGAATCATCACTAAGCGTGGAATATCTATTTTGTGAGGAGAGTCCTCGCTCTCCATGACCAGACCCAGCTGATGTGCCTCCGCCCCGACGTCTACCTCGTGATCTTCTCTGAGGAGACTTCGTAGGGGAAGTTTTTCTTTGCGTGTTCCTTTCTTCATCTCGTTCCATTGAACGAAGAGGAGAGGGAGCTTTTGAAGGTTTTTTACTTGCATCAGCTGAGGAACCAGAAGATTGATCATTTGATGCAGAAGGACGATTTTTTGGAACAGATGATTTACCTACGTTTTTGGGAAGACTCCAGTCCCAGATAGATCCTTTGCCCCAATCGCCTGATTTTTTTTTATCATTTTTATTTGATTTGTTATTTTCATTTTTTTTTGGTGATACCATTGAGCTCTGCATTGAAGATTGAGTTGACTGTGAACTGGTGTTATTAGGATGTGGTTTTCTTGCTATTATTATTCTGTCAGATGGTTGAGTTTCAACTGGCAACATCGTAAACGTTTCAGCATTAATGGGCCAGTTCATTCGAGTCTGTGTAGACTCGTGACTGAATGAACAGCTAACTTTGCTGGCATACGATGGCTTTTTCGAAGTCGTAGATTGGAAATCACTCGAAACAGAAGCTATCTGTTTAGCTTCTGTGTAACTGATGTTTCTTTCTGTTTTAATTTTAATTATATTTTTTTCTTTTATGTAAACTGGACAGTCCCGAGAAGATGACAAATGGGATCCGTCACAATTTGAGCATTTTAAAGAATCAGGTTGACAAGTTGTTCCCTCGTGTCCTTCTCCAGAACACTTGAAGCATTTCTGCTTACCATGACATTGTTTGGTCCCATGACCAAACTTTTGACATTTAAAACATCTAATTGGGTTAGGGATGTAAATGTCAACCTTGATGCCAAAGCATCCCAATTTCAAAGACGAAGGAGGAGTTGGAGTTTTGAAAGTTAAAAGATAAGTATTTATTTTAATTATTTGGTCATTCTTTTAATTTGAAATCTTACTACATCAGTTACACCTTGATTTGAAATTTCTTCACAAATTTCTTCAGAAGTCAGATCAGACAGATATTGACTTCTGTCTCGAATGATTCCTTTGCTACTGTTTAAGCTAGCATGTGCTGAAGCCGAAACAGCAAAGCCATTTATTGTTTTCATTTTCAGCAAATTTGCTGATTGACTTTTGTTGTTACATTCAACCAGCAAATTTCCTGATCTCATTTTAGAAACATTTTTAACAGTTCCAGCAATGCCCTGGATACTTTTTTGAATCACAAAAGGAGAAATTTTAGCTATAGGTTTGTCAACAGTACCTGTTAAGACAATAAATCGGGGCCAACTGTCATCTTCCTGACAGGGTTCAGTGTCATCACATTTTCTTTTTTTATTTATTAAAGCTGATTTTAGGTTTTGGTTTTGTAGTGCCATAATAAGGGGAGGAAAAGTTCAACATTCTTGTCATCCACCCACCTCGGAGTGCCTACAAGGGCGATGCTGTGTTTCCGCGGCTATCCGGGGTCAAGAGCTGCTAATGTAAAATTAGCACCCAAGATCCACTGCGAAAGCACCAAATGCTCAAGAATGCTATACTCAAGCAGAGCGTATCCATAAAGCAAATAGAAAGCGTACTACTTGATTGACCCATGAGCCACCGCCTTCTTCAGTTATCCTCGTTTAAAAAAGCTAATATTTAATATTGAATACAACATGGTTATAAGGAAAGCTAAATTTAAGGATAGACTAAAGGGCTCGACATGACCAGCCGATTGATCAGACCGGGCCAATCTGACCTCCCGTTTAGATGATATCGGAGCCAAAGCAGAGTCTTGAGTCTGAAGCTTCTCCCATCCACAAGGAGTCTGGCAACAGTCTCTCATCCACCAGGATCTCGTCAACCACCGACACGGGTAGCAACCCACGGCCAACAGGTTGGAATGCCTATTTTTATTTTAAACATCGGGCAACTCATACGATGTTCGGATCACTTTAGTCTGGCCTCTACCCTTCGATCTGTCCAGCATGGGTGACCCTACCAGGAGACGAAGCTCCAGCTGGCATAGTTCTCAGGGTCACTGAGGCTCGCAAGCCCCCCGACCACGGCAAGGATAGCGATCCACCGGGGGGATTTCGAATTCGTGCACTTTCCCGTAAAATTGTTGTCAATCTCGAGTTGTTTATTTATAAATGAGTTACACCGGTTGACCGGGGGTCAATCGGCGTAAACGACGTCATCGAACAATATGTTCTTATTGTGACGTAATAACATAAACATTATGACATAGGAAATTTGCCGGAAAGTGCACGAATTCGAAAGTCATCTATACATGTGAGTTTAATTTTATTTGTCATACATAATAACATATTAACATATTATATATATGATCACGGTCATCGGGTATACGATTTGTGACATGTTGTCACGTTTACGTTTCTACATAAGGAAATGTCTACCAAGTCAGGAATATGACAGTTGTTTTCCATTCGTTTGATGTGTTTGAGCTTTTGATTTTGCCATTTGATGAGGGACTTTCCGTTTTGAATTTTCCTTGAAGTTCGGTATTTTTGTTATTTTACTTTTTTGCATTTTGAGCAATATTATGTGAGGAATAAAAAAAAGACTAGAAATTTGTTCAATGATTGCTAACAGTTCAAGAAAATTTTCCCCTTATTATCTCCATATCTTTCCTTTTTATAAATTGATCACTATGTCCTTCATGGTAGAACCTGCACTTTGTGATAGTGCCCACAATGTTTCCCAAAGTCCAATTTAAATGTATTGGATGATCGTCTACTTTGAGCCTCTAGTTCAAACCTCCTTATAATGTTGACCTTGTCTAAGTTTAGACGTTTTACTTTTATGTTCAGGTGGTTATATCCATGATTGTTATTTCATTATGTATGTATTTTATATTAATAACCTCTGTGCAACAATTAATTTGTCAGACTGAAAATATATTAAGATAAGGCCAAGAAGTATTATATCCCTCCCCCGGGAATTTTCTGATAATCTCTTTTTCTAAGACATGTTTATTTACGAGAAACACATCTATAAAAATCTCTTTGTATAGAAGTTCAAAGTTTGTTCATAGATAATGTCGATAATTTTTGAAAAACCCCTGAGCTTTATAATATAATTAAAATTCTGATCCAAGATTAAATCAGAAAAATTGTAATATTGACTGTATTAACAAGAAGCCAAAGATGTTTTAACACTCGTCACATGTATAATAATACTGCTTGACCTTTCTGAATATATAGGCTATCTTATTGTAAAGATAACTAAGTACAATTTTCTGTATCATCAAGCCTTAGACAGACAAATTATAATGTGACTGGATAGAATGAATTAAGATTTCAAAGGATTTTTCGACTACGGTAGATCGAAATAATCGGAAGAAACAGATAATATAACGAGAAAGTAAGTAAAACTTGAATCCGTCGGTAGTTTTTTTTTTTTTTTTTGTGGGGCGGGGGGGGTTGGCACAAAATGAATTTAGTAAGTAGTAAAATTTTCCACTTTGAAACTTTTAATTATAGAAAATGTCCTAAATGCTTTAAAAAAAACAACAAAAAAACGCCAATCACGCATTTTATCATTTATACTATTAAGGTGCGTATCTCCCTTCACATAACACGATGTCATATATAAAAAAGAAGATGTGGTATGATTGACAGTGAGACAACTTTCCACAAGAGACCAAATGACTCGTATCCATATTGTCTGTAAATAAAATAATAAAATTAATCAATTCTGCCTGATGCTATTGACAAGTTAAAGGGGCATTGGCTACGAGATATATATATAAAAAAATTAGATTTTTTTGGTTCAATCATTTATGAAAGTGATATAGTGAAATATTAATTCGCTTTTAGCAGCTAATTTGGTTCAGTTTTGTCAAAATAAGATAAGAATGAATAATTCGACCTCAATGAATCCGTATTCATGTGACCTTTAATTTAAACCCTTAGCTGGAGATGGGTTACGCATGTACAAATGTATTCAGCTATTAAAAGTAAAGCATGTCAACATTAAAAGTGAAACAAGGATGAATCATTTGGTTGACTGATTCGATCCACCAAAAAAATCATTCTTACACAGGTAAACGATAAACATACTTTTTAACCTACAAAATATGAAATCAAACAGACATAGAAAAATCCATTTGCACGTCGACGCTATCTGTTTATATTTATATTTCTGTTTATGTCGGGTTATATGACCGTCGGCAGTCTTCGGAGGTCATCTCGATGGTTAATTAGAAGACGTCTAGATAAAAATACACACGGAATTTGGATACATATTATCGAGTCCATGCATTGTGAATTGTTTATTTTAGACTTTTTTTTAATTTGGATATACGTTTTAGTATGTTATATACATTAGATATGAGAATTTGAGTCAAATCGGTAAAGATGTATCTGACAGCTAATGCCCGTTTAAAGGTAGTATATATCTATACTTCTAAAGGAAGAGACCAATTTCATTGAGCCGCAACTCTTCTGAAACCATACAAAGTCGGAAATATTTGTGATATGACTTATAAATGAAGTGTTTTGTACTTCCAAAATTTGTCTTTGAACCAATCTTTTTTTCCTCGGAAAACGCCAATTTTTGAGAAAATATCCAAATTCGGAGACCGTTATCGATCCGTGTCTTATACCCTTTCGCGCATGCTCAGTCAACGTACTGCCCGACAACTCGGCCCACAGCCAACTTGCACCACTCAAATACTCTCACTAATTATTACAACTTGCATCACTTTATCAAACTCGCACCACTAAAAAAAAAGAAATATAACAAACTCAAAGAAATGTGTTTAATCATTAGATTTTTTCTTCTTCTCATAGAAAATTCCTCCTTTCTCGGAGCACCCGTGTCACACAGAGACAGAACTCGTACCACTCGGAAAACAAAATACTACAAACTCGCACCACTGAAGAAATGTTTTAAATCATCAGAGAGTTCTAGATTGTCTTCTTCTTCTCTGAGTTATTTCCTCCGTTCTTGGAGCACCCGTATCACACAGAGACAGAACTTGATTCGCACCTTTCGAGAGAAAAACAAAAGAAATACTACAAACTATATGTAGCACCACTGAGAAATGTTTTAATCATCAGTGTTCTATGTTGTCTTCTTCTCTGAGTCATTTCCTGCGTTCTAGGAGCACCCGTGTAACACTGAGACAGAAGCTACTAATTGGACATTCAATCTTCTATGGAAGAAGAACTGACAAACTAATTAATAAACATAATACATCAGTGCATAAAAACAGTTTGAGAAACCCCAACCAAAGCTGTGTATCACCATAAACATTTCAAGTAGTCTTCAAGCCGCGCTCGCGCGGGTTTTTTCTAGTTACTTTTAAGAAGGTGTTTGTTGCGCGTATTTAATTCGTAATACTAGTGATACCGTTAAATAAAGACACTACAGATGCCTGGGCCTTAATTAATTTTTGTTATTATTTACTCTGTCATTTATATTTGCAATTAAATTTCCTTATTATATCAGTTTTTTTCCTTAATCAAAATTTTTTTTTTCACATGCCAACGCTATCTCACATGTATCTTCTAGTTGATATGATATTCAAGGACTTTTAATTCCTATCATGATTTTCTTGATAGAGGATTGCTGCTCACAAGGAAGCTATTAAACCAAGAGTTCTAAGTGGTGAAATCATCCCTTCGTAAATTTTACGTACGCCATTACGAGTAGGTTGACCGTTATGGAATATCTGTTTCACAGATGACAACGGATATGTTCGAATTGTCGTAACTATAATCCCGTCCTACTTTTCCCGAATGTGAACTACAGAATTAGGCTTATAACCGGGTTTGTACTGACATGAGCAACTCGATTGATGCCACATGAGATCAACCCCATGTTTTTGGTGGGGTTCGTGTTGTTTAGTCTTTAGTTTTCTTTGTTGTGTATTGTGTACTGTAAGTTGCTTGTCTTTTGGTCGTTTTCTTTTTTTGCCATGGCGTTGTCAGTTATTTTCGACTTATGAGTTTGAATGTCACTTTGGTATCTTTCGCCTCTCTTTTAAAACAGTTCTATGATCAGTCTATCTAATCCTTGGTTGTAAGACTGGAAAACTCGAAAATGTCAATATCGTTAAATTACTCTCTTCCATGTATGAAATAAAATACAACAAAATCAAAAGATTTCACTGTTTTTATTTTTAATCTTGGTGCCTGAAAACTTAAGTTGGGATTCCAGGGATGATACAAGGGTCGACATGGATAATGCCATGTGAATCATACATAAAAGTGTAACAAATTAAGGGGTTAACCTGCTGGAATTAAAGTGATATCTATGAGATTCAAAGGTACAAAAAAGACAACTAATGAGTAAAAGTTTCCATTGTTTATTCAACATATATATTATACTCAACAGTCAATGAACAATATTTATCTTCAACTACATATTTTCAATAGTAGCTTTAATAATACTGACAATGTATTTCAAAAAATAAGAATCATATTGTGACGGATCACTGTAAAAGTACATTTCTATTTGAATGGCTATTCAGAGCCAATATGACATTAAATTTGTGACTGATTTTGGTTTATTTTCTGTGTAATGTTCTGTAGAGTGTTGTGTGTCTTCTTGTCTTGTTTTTTTTTTTTTGTCCATGGTGTTGTCTCGACTAATGAATTTGTTCCTTTTGTATCCTTTCTTCTTTTTCATTGTTTGATAATTAGATCCGTAACGTCCAGCAGGAAATACTGAATACAAATTCAGGACGACAACTTGTGAACGATATATGAATATACCCTGATTTGTACTAGACTGACACACACACAGTCGGATATTTTCAAACGTTCTAACTTACACGGTAACAGTCCGTAGGAACCAATACCATCCTAGCATGACACATTTTACATTTTTCCGCCTCCGAATGATCAAGTGTTTTTGCCTTTACTCATGAATACTGCATACCGCGTGCCTACAGGAAAAGGAAGATACACCAATTTAACAGACAAGTGAAACATGTCCATGTTCATGTTTGACGCAGATATTCCGTAACGGTTAACCAAGTCTTGACAGCATCGGAATCCGTAAATCTTTCGATGAGATAAACAACTTTACTTTGAAAAAAAGCAATAGCTGCCTCATTAAAAATTACCCTCTATCAAGGAATTTTTTTGAAAATAGTAAATTTTAGTGTAAACCGATCATTCCGAAAATTTCTAGGTGAAGGTCAAGATATTAAGCATGCCTAACTATATCTGTAAATAGGGAGAGGAATTAAGATACCAAGTGGACAATCAATAACAAAAACAATAGACCAACACTACGACCAAAAAACGATGAAAAGACGGGCAACAGTGCAAGGTAAATTTGACAATCAAGGGTATCAATTATGACAACATCAGTAAATATTTCAAGAACTGTTTTCTTAAGATATACCGTAAGGTTTTTAGTTTCTTCAAACGGAAAGGAAATAGTCGATTATTAAATTCGTTATCATGTTATAAGCTGGAAATTGTGTGATACAGACAGCTTTATGTGAATTTTTTAATTGATTTTTTTTTGGGGGGGAGGGGAAAGGGGGGCGAAAATACATTATTATATCATAAACATGTTTAACCCCACCACATTCTTTGTGCGCCTTTTCAAAGTCAGGAGTACGTATTCCAGTGGTTGTCTTTTGTCGTTTGCCTTTATTGTTTTGAGTTTAATGTTATAACCTTAAATCAGGATGGTACTTTTCCCATTTGAATTAATTCACATTTTGTTATCCCTGTGACCAAGGATTTGCAAATCCTTGCTGTGCTGATAGCTTACAGTTTACCAAAATGAGTATTTGGACCATACGCGTATGGTCATGAACATATGCGTATATACTCATATGGTCCGGTTAATTAACACGATGAACGTTGAAAAGGTGTCCCATAACTTAAAAGAGTTTCTAAAAATGATTTTTTTTTACTATAAATTCAATCATATTGTAATTATTGTTACATGATTAATGAAATAAAGTGAATTTTACATTCACATAAGAATTATAGTAAAATCATTTTTACATTATTGATGTGTCCTTACATTTATACGAAACACAATATGTCGACTTATAAAAATAACTTCAAGAAATATATAAATGAACTGTGAAACAAGAAGTCAACTGCTTAACACAAAGGAATTTTGTTCATTAAACCCTCTTTTTTTCCTTTTTTTTATGCCCCACCTAAGATAGTAGTAGGGGCATTATGTTTTCTGGTCTGTGCGTCCGTCCGTTCGTCCCGCTTCAGGTTAAAGTTTTTGGTCAAGGTAGTTTTTGATGAAGTTGAAGTCCAATCAACTTGAAACTTAGTACACATGTTCCCTATGATATGATCTTTCTAATTTTAATGCCAAATTAGAGTTTTGACCCCAATTTCATGGTCCACTGAACATAGAAAATGATAGTGCGAGTGGGGCATCCGTGTACTATGGACACATTCTTGTTTTAATCTATTATGGTGTTTTTATTAAATTAATATTTCTTAAATATTTTAAATTGTTTTTAGTTATTTAATATGTTCTTGATCCCATTTATACGATCTTACAATCGTACGAAAAGGAGAAAGAACACAACAATTAAATGAAAATAAGTTGAAATTAGAAGGAATTTTGTTTCTAAAATAATAATTTAAACACTAAGAAAAAAGAAAAAAAAGGTCCATACCCAAAACGCCTATGGTTTCACTTACGAACGAAAAGGTCGACAAGATAAAACGCTCTAAATTCATTCTAGCGAAAGCAAGATAACAGATATACCAAGATTCACACAATATGTAAAGATAAAGGAATCAGTTAGAAACTCGTGCCAGTTTGGGTTCGGAGAATAAGCTGTGTTCTCCTGCAAAGGAAGTTAGAATTATTTGAAAAATACCTATATGGTCTAAATACTCATATGGTCTGGTCCGTTATAACCAAACGAGGATAATACTCATATGGTCGGACCTCTTGGGTATACGCATCTTGTCATGACCATACGCGTATGGTCCAAATACTCGTATGGTCCGGAACATTACGATTTAAGAAATAATTAATATCTTGCTTTAAGATGAGAAATATTCGGCATTATGCAAAAAGCTTTACAATACAGAATTGAAAGTATGAAATCGTTGTGTTGTAGAACTTTAAGGGAAACGGGTGTACGGAGAACCACCTCATATTGTAAACACCAACAAGACCGCTGAATTAAGTATAAAATAAAGTCACATAGACTTATTTGATTTGAAAGAAATATCCATTCTATGACGGGATGGCGTTTAATTAAATGCTTTTATTCAATACACAGTCACATCCAATCTGGTCATTTATTATATTCAATAATGTCATATCTTCGGAGAGTACCATGCACTTGACCTTCCACGTTGAAGAACCTTGCAGCAATATGTGTGGTCTGACATGTAGGTGTTCATTTTGCAAAGTAAAATGTCTGACTTTGCACAGCTAGTCTTCTTTTTCATTGGTTCTGGTCGAACCTATGTACCGACAGAAGTAACAAAATTGATCAATTGTTATTTTCTTTATCAGCCAAATATGCTTTGAATATCTATCCGAGAAATAGATTACCTTAGTTGTATTTGGCAAATCTTTTCAGAATTTTAGGTCCTCTGCTCTACTACTACGTACTTTATCTGGCCTTTCAACTTGTTTGATTTGAACGTCACTGATGAGTCTTTTGTAGACGGAACGCTCGTCTGACATATAAAATTATAAGCCTGGTGGTATCTTTGATAAGTTTTTTTAATATTGGTCGATAGAAAACACATGCTAGTTACTTCAAGCAATATTAAGGTAAGATTAAAATCTATCTTTAATTCGTCAACCATCAGATCTTGGGATCATCGGAGTAAACAGATGGTCCGACTAACTAATTTGTCTTTCTCCGACTTATGATTTTTGTTTGGTCCTTGGTATCTTGTTTTTGTTGTTTTTTAAATAACTCTTCGCTGGTTTTGTAGAGTATGAGAATTTCTTATTGGTATAAACAATTACAACTTCTGCTGCACGATATATGTTTTATTTCGTATTTCAACCGGATTGATTGTTGCTTGCTTGCATAACGTCTAGTGGCAGTTATTTCATGTACATTCAGGACGGACAACTATAAATAAGTAATACAAAAGTTAGGTTATATGCAAGGTGGACGACGGGATGACGTGTGGGAAATTTAAACTGCCACTGAAAACAATGGTACAAATGAATGTTGGCTATAGGACAGGAGTTTATCCTTACAACAGGCCACTTACGGACCCCTCTGGGAGTTGAAGTAAAGGTTATGCAACTTGCAGAAAGCGTGCACTATCTCTCTCTTTCTTTACAAGGCATCGGATTAGACGTCCCAATTCTGACCGGACGTAACTAGGATTTTATACATTATACCACACAGCCAAACGGACGGCCCACTTTTGGCAGGGGTTTTATTGTCGGTTAGAGGAAGACCAAGGTGACCCTATTCCCATAACCAAGTCACTCTTGGGGTTTCGTCAGTATTTCAGATTTTATTTTTGAAACCTATTCTGAGACTCATTGCATACATGAAGTTGTTATATTGTGTTTTCTTTTCAATGTAAATTATATTTTTTTGAAGGATTTAATCGTCTTCAAATACCCAACAATTCAATATTTTTAACATATTTTATAAGACTATTGACTGGTTTTAAAGTTTTAATTTTACTCTACGTGTACAACACTCCCTTTTGACAATGGTAAATACTAAGAAGTAACGAATGAAATGAATTTACTTCCTTGTGAGGGATTGGTATTTACCTGTGGTAAGTGTATTTCTATTGTAGTAAGGAAAAACGAATGGATTTGTATTTTCATTCATTTCAGAACAGATGTAAGTTTTTAATTGCCATCAGACATGGATTTTAAACCTTTAAACATCAGAACACATTTACACAGGCTGGGAAGTGTGACAATGAATTAGTCCCAAATACAGGTAAAGGCGTGAATATAATCTGTCGCTATATTTTTAAATGTAACGTCTTAGGTTCATCATAATCTTTTCGCAAGATGGATTTGTTTTCAAAAACGATTGAAACCAGTTTTAATGCATGGTACATCCTAGATAAAATTTGAATGCATTTTATGTTTGTAAGACATGTGTAACCTAACATGTTTATATTTTGTGTCTTTATTGTCATTTCATTCTAACTAACCATTGTTAATCAAAGATTTAAATTTTGTTTAATATGTGTTTATGGGGTTTTGAATGAAGTTTACAAAATGAAGAATTATGGGTAAAAAAGTACAGAATGGCAGAAAAATAAGGAATAGAGAAAGTAAGGCCAAAAAATTAAGAACAGAGTATAATGAGGTGCTAACATGTAAAGAATATTAGGCAATGGGCCAAAAATTGAAAAAAAAATAGAGAAAAATGGCCTACAATATTAAAGAATAATGACATGAAGACTCTAAACCCACGATCCAGACAATCAAGGGTCTTTAAAAACACCGCAAAGGACCTCCTTTGTGCACAAGGGAGCACAATGTAGCAGAAAGGAGCTGAAATTCCCTTTTTAGCATGAGAATAAAAAAGTTAACACAAAAACTGCGATTTTTTTATTATGTACGATTTGGGGTTATCACCGGTATCGGTTCGTAACCGACTTTATATCCGGGTTATGTGATAGCTCGTGGCTGTCAATTTATAAATAGTAATCATATGATATAAATGATAAAAATGTCCATTTTTATAATTCATTTTTTGTTGCAATTTTTTTTATATGGAGCATTTACCAAAACTACGAAAATTATATAAAGAAACCGATATTTTGCTGTTTATTTTTTTATCTCTTATACTTTGTTTTCTTATGTTTGGTAATATATTTTAGTGATGTAAGAATACTATTATAACAAAAAAGTTAAAACTTTATATTTTCAATTGTGATTTATTTTGATACTGAAATAAATATATATATAGGTTTTAACAATAACATTTTAAATTATGTTTTGTCCTCACTGCAGCTGACCTTGGCCGGTGGCGTTGCCTAGCCTTCTTGGCCAGATGTTTAACTTTAGATACGGCAAAACCATTTGTGGCTCTTATCATATTGCCATTGAACTTCTTGTCAGTGGCAAGATTTCTGTAGAGCACTTCTTTTCCGATTTTGGAAATGCTGTGCCATTTCGAATATTGAATTTTGTGTTTTTTAAGTTACCAAAAAGTTCGTAGTTGCCGTTGCCATTTATACTTCGTTTAACATCTGTGTGATGAACTTGAATGACATTATAAATTTTCTCTAGCAGTTCTGGTAATTGGTGGAGTTTCCAGTAAAGAGCTACTTTAAAGCGGCGGTTCATCGACTCACAGTTGTTGTTTGTCCAGAGTCTGTAAGAGTCATATTTACGGTAGGGTTGATTCACATAATTGAACAAACGGTTTTAAGTCTCATTTCGTAATCATTTGCAAAGCACGGAAAGCTGTTACAAAGGTCATTGTTGTCAAAATCTATGGTGTCATCAGCTGTTGCTATGCTGGTGTCGCTGAATAAGTCGGACATAATTATAATTTCACAAGACGCAAAAAGGAACTGGTATTAAAGTATCTGAGTGTCTTGAATAGGGGTGTCGGAAGCTGGACATGAATATTGATGATCCGTAGTTCAGAAATGTCAGTATACATTTTGTTTTATCAATTTTAGTCTGCAAAAAACAAAATATGTACCGAAATTTTCTTACTTTACGAATCTTATATTTCTATGAAGAAAACGTTTCACAAGACGCAAAATGGAACGGTATGGCAGTAATTTTAAAACCATGAAATAAGATTGAATTTTTTAATTCGTATTTCAGAAATGTCAGTATACACTTTGTTTTATCAAATTTTATTCTGGACAAAAACAAAGTATCTACCTATTTTTTTTTATACTTTACGAATCTTAAATTTGCTATGAGGAACAAAAAGTATAGACGACGCAATAAAAAAAAGATCTTTACACTATCTTTTGATTATTTGTGTCGTTGGGTTGTTTGTTATTGACATATACCCATCATCTCAATTTATTTATATCATTGTTAATGTTCGGGTGGTGTGAGTAAAACTGTTCATTGTATTGTGAGTGAAACAATTCAGGGCCGTTGTTGGTTCTTTTACGGTTTTCAAAAAGGCGCTGCTGCCCAATAGTGAGGCGGATACCGTGAAACAGGAGACACATAGGTAATTAGTACATAATCTGCAAACTCTTTAGTTGGTGCTTCAGACATTGAGCCATCCGCAAAGCAATCACCTACTTCATCTGCGGGTTAATCGACTATAATTTCCCCGGGGTTTTTTTTTTCTGTGTGCAAAAGATCTATCTTTTAACAGTTTAAATCATTGAGTATATACATGTACATATAAAATGAAAATGTTCTCATTGAACACCACTTACCTGCTACGTTGGGTTAATCTAAGTAATGGTAATTATCTAAAACGTATCAGATCTTACCTGTTCAAATGAAATTGGCACAAATGAAAAATTAATAATTGGCGCAAATGAAAACATTGTTTTGGCGCAAATGAAAAAGATAATATTTTCAAAATTAGCGTAAATGTCATACGCCTGACAAAATCATATATCGTTTCGAAAATTTTAGCGTTCGCAATTTAAAAAATTATAATTTTGAAACAATTAGAAAGAAATACTTGCAATAGCAAATAGAACATTAAATGGTTAACTATTGATAAAATGAAAAGAAATAACAACCGTATAATGAATCATTTACCCTAAGTAGCTTGTTCTGTTTAAACGGGTTTAACGATATACCCTTATTGTGCTGTAAAGCAATCACCAATCAATCATTGTAACGGGAAATTTGTTGGTAACATAAATTATACTTCACATAAAAGTAAATTAGATTTTTCATATATATAATATTAGACCGTAATCTTATAGATATCCGTAACGATTTTGAAACACGGTTTCGTAAAACTTTAATAACGGTTCATCGCAAGTATTTAATAAAAAATAAATATTTTTTTGTGTGTATGAAATCCCTTTTTTCACATTATGTAAACAATTCCAGGTCCTTTGTGCTCTTATTTAACTCCTTTGTGGTCCTTTGTGCTACACTGTGGTCCATTGTGCACAAAGGAGGTCCTTTGCGGTGTTTTTAGAGATCGGACTATCATTAAATATTGTATTGTTATGAAAAATTACTATGCTCAGCAGTGTAGACATAATTAATTAGCTCAATAAAATATTTGATATCTTGATTCCGAAAATTCAACACTTTTTTCATCACTGCAAAATGGGCGCAAGACGTTTGCGCTTTTTTACCTGTAACACAACTGGACACATGCGCTTAAATAATATGGACATTTGCGCTTTAAACTTTGATATACCTGATTGACCGGACATTTGCACAATTTGTCTATATAAGTTTATCTGTAATCTTAACAAGATTTACCAAAGTGAAAGGATGGCAAAGGAGAAATATTTAGTAATTCGCCTTTCTAGGTGTCGGATATGAAATTTCGTAAACATTTACCTCTAATAAAAAGAAGCAAATAACGTATGTCTTTGTGAACACTAAAACATTACCTCTTTTTTTTTAGCAAGTAGTGATATCAATTTTTTTAAAGTGCGTTGGTTATATCAAGGAGGTTAGATGAGACCCCCTTGGTTGTATGTTACACAATAGATTATTTTTATTTTACAAAATAAAATTATTAGAGTTACTTGATTTTTTTTCACAATAAAAGATATTCTTTTTTTTTGCATACTGAATAATAATTTCAAAATTATCATTAAAATTAAGTTTTTCTCAAAATGCAGAAGAATCCTGTGGGGTATTGGTCAGTGAAAAAGTAACCGAATAACTACAGAAAGAAAAGGACAGCTTTAAACTGTGTGAAGATAAATGAATGTGTTGGGTTTTTTTTTTTTTTTTTTTTTTTTTTTTTTTTGATATTAAATGAATTTTTTTTAACTTTAAACCATGTTAATGAAATGTTATATTTATTAAGATCAAATGTCCTGTAGATATAGCGCAAATGTCCTTTTTAAAAAAACCGTAAAATGTACATTAAAAAAAGCGCAAATGTCCATTTAAAAAGGCGCAAATGTTCTATCAAAAAGCGCAAACGTCCCACATCGTGCAAAATATTGTTAATAAAACAAAATATATGCATTGGATTTGATACTGTCCATCAATTACACTGTTAATTACGGTGGCAGAGTGAGGCCATGCAAGATATTTTTGTATTTCGTCCTCACAAAATAGTTTCTTGTCCCCACAAGATGCTTGTCTTAATTGTTCCAACAAAAATTAAAAGACATCTTGTTCCCACAAAATATTATCCTGTACCCACAAGATGGTTTTTTTGCTCCTTATAAAAGATAATATAGTGTACCTACAACATAAAATAGTGTTACGACAAGATAATATATTGTACACGCAAGAAGTTTTTTTTTCCCACAGGGTAATATCATGTACCCACAACTTAGTACTTATGGAAACAAAAAAACCTTCTCGTGTTTACAAGATACTGTCTTGTGGGAATAAGAAAATCCATCTTTGGGGTACATAGTAGAGCAGCTTTTAAGTTGCATCAAAAAGTGCTCTAATTAAGGAGTTCAATGACGTGGCAGTACAACAACGGTTGTTATATATCAAATTGTTCGTTTTGATGCCAGGAATATGGAAACCAGTCTTGACGGGTCGAAACATGTGTACAATCTGAAGTTTTGGGCAAAAACTGTAATTTAGATGAAAAAGTGCTGAAAACTGGAAAATCATCATAAAAAATTTATTTTTAGACCGAATTTCATGATTCGCATATCAAAATGTTCTTTTGAAAATATGCTATCTAAGTGAAATAACATTTTTTTTTGGATCTCGATTCTTTTTATGTACTTTTGGGGATAAATTTTTTTTTTTTTTTGCTAAAAAAAAAAGCAGAAATCGGAAACTAAAAAAAAATAAATTTCTGCATTAATCTGCAGGCTCTAAATTAAGTAATTGTTGTTTCTGTCAATAAAGACTATAAATCAAATTTGCATACCTATTTATATATACTAGGTTTTATATTCATAGTGTAATATTAGGTCAATGTCTTAATAATTCATCACAATAAAAACCACAAAAACCATGAAATTTAACAAAACATTATATATGTAAAAGTTGCCAAATAATTGTGTTTCAACTCAGTTGTCAAAGTCATTATCAGTACTAAGTATTTCCATCGCTTCAATTGTCATTGGTTTGTTACAGGTTGTTTCATCCGCGATATCTGCAGATGCCCCACAACTACAAACGGCTGTACAAACTTGTTCATGTTCGAGACTAGTGCAGTTCTCTGAACAATTATGCTCATCACATTCATAAATCAAATTTTTCAAAAGTTTCGGTGCTGCTGCAGGTTGGCTGGCATAATAGTGTCAGTTTCAAGATCTCTTCCATATACATACATAATAGGGCCAACTTGCTCATGCATTGCAGCATTTCCATTACGGCATATCTTCAGCTGATAGATACAGCGCAACACATGAAGTTTGGAACTGTTTTCTGTTGGTGGAAGTTTTTTGGCAGGTACGTTTTTGCCAGGCTTTCCACAACGCAATCTGTCCACTGAAAAACAGTCCTTTTTACCATAAAGATCACCTACAAATGACATACAATGCTTAAATTGATCTGAAGTTAGATCTGAGGAACCCAATGTTGCAAGACCATTATAAGAACCGGCTCTTTGTTGTAGCAGTCGAAACACTGACTTCTTTCCATGACCAAAAAACGAGCTTGTGGTGTCACAACCAGTCAGACAGTACACTGGAAAAAGAATGTGTTTTTATGAAGGTGTTAGTTCCTGAATTATACCATCAACTGAAATGTATCGTACTAAGCTAGCATGCTTACCTACTCTACCCGTCAGAAAGTACACATTTTCAGCTGCTATTGATTGTCTGTGGTGTATAAGAAGCACCAGAACATCTGTATCAGGACTGGAGATAACTAATTTGTCAGTTGGTTGACTAACTGAATAGATAGCATGCAATACAATACTGGTATCGGCTTCCTCTTGGTTTGACCTGAGCTCTGCAACATTCGTTGCTACTGATACATGTGTGACTTTTACAGTGTTGTATCAACTTCCACCGCTGATCAGTAAAATTCGTTCCTTTTGCAAACGAATTTCATTATTGGAAATATAAGTAGTATAAAATTCAGCAAGGTTTGCTTTATTTTCTCCATTTTCTTAAAATTGCTTCCAATTTGAGGGAATTCTGATTTCAGGTCATACCCGGTGTACTGAACTAACGATTCCAGCTGTTCGTTTTTCCCGTGTCTGACCTTTAATACTTTCCTCCAGATATCTATCAAATACTATATGTATTTGCTTAACAGGACGATTATTATTGCAATGCCGACTATGAGAAAAAATATTGTCAAAAAACCGTTTGGCCATGTCTTCAAAGGTTGTAGGTACCACTGTCCCTGAAGGTAGATTAAGCATCTGTACGACCGAATGCCCATCATATATCAGTGCATTATATCTATATAAAGACGTCATCTTCTCCGACTGACAAACCCCATCAAGACACTCCACAAATTGTGATTTAACGCATGCCGTCATTTTCCCATCATCTGTAAACATGCTTTGAGGCACTGGTGCGTTTTCGAAAGACATCACTCTAGAAAGTGGTACTTTCTTTCTTGAGTTGACTGCAATCAAATGCAAGTACATTATCTCACCGTCCATTATAACAGAGGATTTCTTAATTTTAACCTTCTTCATTTCGGTCATAGTTTACACTGTAGGAAAACTATCATAAAGACTCTTCCGTTGCGTATTCATAAGATTAGTAGCAATCAATCTTTCTTTTACAAACCTTTTCATCATAGCTAAACCAGTTTCAAGGGCATTACCAAGACTGGTCTCAATACATTTTGGAGCCACAGAACCTGTTACTATATTTACTAGATGTTCAGGAGTATCTGATATATCAAATGGATCAGTGAATGCTGAATCAAAAAGTTCACATTATTTCTTAAAATCTTCATTCCAACGTTTCTGACAAGCATCCCCAGCTTCATGATGGATCTTGATCTTGTCTCCAGACTGACTGATGACATCTCTGAATCTGATACTGTACTGCGATGTTAGTGGTCTTGCCATAAACCACCTAGTAAGCGCAGGACCTTTCATTGTCAAACCAACTATACCACCATTACCTTTCAGGGATTTGTTCTCTGTTGTCTCAATGGTATAAAATTGAGAATGGAAATGGGGAATATGTCAAAGAGACAACAACCCGACCAAAGAGCAGACAACAGCCGAAGGCCACCAATGGGTCTTCAATGCAGCGAGAAAATCCCGCACCCGGAGGTGGTCCTCAGCTGGCCCCTAATAATCCATCCACACCGAATTAAAACGGTCAGAAGTCAACTTTGCTGCAAACTTACCATCACAGAAATGTTTAGAAACGTTCTCTGGAAGACGATTCATGAGTAGTGTATTGACTGTCAAATAGCGAGAATAGTTATTCCTATTTGAAGCAAACAGAAGAGTCAACAGCTCAACTTTCATTCCCTAGAAGACTTCCCAAATACCGTTCCTTGTAGAACTAATTAAGATTTTAATTGGTTTGAGTACTTTAGTTAGAAAATCATCCCAAAATTTGAATGTTGGAGATATGGCCTGACCCACGGCTTTAAATCGATCAACCATGTCTTCAATATCGGTCTGTAGCAGAGACAAGAAATGATCTACATCAGTTGATTCCAGAACTGCAGTTTCAAATTGTTGTATGATTTGTTCTAGGTCTAATGGGATTTGCTGTTGTGATCTGCTACTCCAAAAGAAAAATTGATAAAACAACCTGGCGTGCAAGGCTTCTTCAAAATGCTTTAGACCACGCATAGCTCTGTCAAAATCCTTACCAGAAAGCATCGAGTTAACCGTTCCTGCGGCAAGTACACATGATTCACACAGCATCTGCCGAAGTCCTGCATCACCATGCAAATACCAAAATACCTGAAAAAAACTTACATTAATAAATGCATTCCACCTTCACAAGGAATGGCACCTTTCAGTTCATCTGGTCTCGCCCATGTAATTTCCAATGCTTTGGCCAGCAACCCCATATAAAAAATACAGGAATGTAAAAAGGGAGTTTTGAAGAAGAAAAAAATTGATTTCCATTCTTTTTTTTTTACAGTTTATAATTGATAAATTAATTTCGGTATTAAAACAAACATAATTGATACATTCCAACAGCTGAAACTTTTCAAGCTTTTATGTCTGAAAGTTATCGATTTTTGCATGAAATTGTCAATTTTTTCACAAATTTCTATTTTTAAAAATGATCTTTTTGACCCATAACTGTCACTTGAAATTACAAATTTTCGTTTTTAAAAATGTCTTTATATACCTTTTCATCGAAAAAATTATATATATATTATATATATATATATAATTTTTTTCGATATATATATATATATATATATATATATAATTTTTTTTTCGATGAAAAGGTATATAAAGACATTTTTAAAAACGAAAATTGAAATACAAATTTTCGTTTTAAAATGTCTTTATATACCTTTTCATCGAAAAAAATTATAAATATATATACTATTTATAATTTTTTTCGATGAAAAGGTATATAAAGACATTATTAAAAACGAAAATTTGTAATTTCAAGTATATATTATAATTTTTTTCGATGAAAAGGTATATAAAGACATTATTAAAAACGAAAATTTGTAATTTCAAGTATATATTTATAATTTTTTTCGATGAAAAGGTATATAAAGACATTTTTAAAAAACGAAAATTTGTAATTTCAAGTATACATATATATATAGTGGTCCTTTGTGGTAGCATATCATGCATAATTTGAAGACTGTTTTTTTTTTTTTTTTTTTTTTGCACCAAAAATATAGATTTCCCGCATTTTTTTCATGTTTTAGGGACCAGAACCAGGTAAGCTTATTTTATTTGTCTAGTATCAGCTATTACAAACAATTTAGTGTTTTGATCAAGTAAATGGGACATTTTAAAAAATTATTTCCAGTTTTCCGCACTTTTTGACTAAAAAAACGTGGTTTTTGCCCAAAAACTCTCGTTGTACACAAATCCACGCCCGGCCAGACCGATTTTCTGATTCCCGCCTTCAAGACGAACATTTTGATATGTCTTGCCAAATGTTGTACTCCCACGTCAATGATGACATTTTAAACCGCTCTCAGCTGCTCTACTAACAGGAGTAGTGTAGATATCACTGACTCAAAGTATGACGTAATCTTATGTAATCGGCTGGTGTATTACATAACGGAACCTAATATTTTACTAATGGGCAATTAAGGAATGCCTGTAATATTTTTTCTGTTAATGAAAACATAACATCAAAAATGTAGTGCACACTGAATAATCTGCGCATAAATACATTAAAAGTGTGCACCACATTTTTCCTGTTATTTTGAATAGACAGAAAAAATATTACAGTCATTCATTATAATTTAATTATAAATTCCATTTTAAAGGACTAAATCACGAAAATAAGTCGATGACGTTACGGTCACATAACAAAATTATGTCTTTGAGCTGATAGACAAAAAACTTTCAGCCAATCAGAAGACGTGTTACATCCAAAATTAAATTATAACGTAATAACGGAAAACAAACATGGTAAACAACAAACTCCCCGGCAGTTTCAGCTCCGATCCGATGGAGTAAAGGAAAATAGTTCCGGAACGGAAACGATCATTTAACGGAGTTAAGGTAAACTAGTTCGATAAAAACAATAACGTGATTCTATTTACACAAACATTTAGACACTTTTCGATCCTTTGTTTGATCTGGTATCCTATCGTCAATGATATATTTTAAATACACTCTGGTTTTAATATGATAACTTTTTTCTGTGATATTATACTCGATGACACTTTTTTAATGCTAATATATGACACGTTTATGATCCTTCATAACCAGTGTCAAAACATGACCAGACATGTTTCTATACTGATAATACAAAATTGAATAAAAATAAACAGAATTTTAATTTATAAAGACATAGCATAAAACGTGTTTCTTTCTCCACACCATACTTTATATGGAAGTGTACTAAAGAATCTCGCTTATTTTGATACTTTTATGACCCATTATGTATTAATAAGTAAAATTGAGAATGGAAATGGGGAATGTGTCAAAGAGACAACAACCCGACCAAAGAGCAGAAAACAGCCCAAGGCTACCAATGGGTCTTCAACACAGCGAGAAAATCCCGCACCCGGAGGCGGGCTTCATCTGGCCCCTGAACAAAAATTTGTATTAGTTCAATGAAAATGGACGTCACACTAAACTCCGAAACATAGAATTGTTTGTGTACGATATAATAATTTTTATGATGCATTGTGACACTTTTATGACACCAACCTATCGATTCAATTATTTAAGATTATACTATTATATAGCAAAAAGAATTTCAAACAATATTGACATTATAGTCTTTTTATATTTGTTGAATAAGGTAATTTATTTATTGTCCCAATTCTATACAATATCGATCCCGTACTCTAATAATTTTACCCGAGTCAACACATGTCCAAACATGTAATTATGCGGATGATTAAACTTCTTTAATTCTATGACCTACCGTAAAAATGTTGAGATTAAAGATAACAAATGTCAGATAAAGGGTGCACAAATTATTGTAAAAGTTGCCACTGGACGTTATTAAAGATACCACATGTCAGATGTAGGGTACACCAATAAGTGAAATAGCTGTTGCTGGACGTTAAGTAAACAAAATCAACCAATCAAATCATTCAAGCGTGATGTCTCTTTACAACTTCCGCCACACACTAAATTTCAAATGACGAAAATAATATACCCTCTGTATGTCGATCGTCACACTTTACACGAGTCAGTATTGTAAAATTGAAAAATCCCTGTCACACTTTCAGATCTTTACGTAGTAAGCGCAATACATTCCACACGTTTCCGAATCATCTGGTTGTATTTGACTTTGAGAAAAGCAGTATTGCGGTCCGTTAACGATCTGTTCGTTTCTAAAACGTCGTTGACACACTTCTGGCGGTTGTCCCATGGAGTCGACAAGCCGGTGACATTGTAAGACATAATAGTGTCCTGTGAAAAAGTGTCCACCTGGACAGTTTTTCACAGAATTTAAGTATCAAATAATGTCCATTGCCATGAAATTTTGTCTCTTTAAGTGGACAGAATTTTACAGCAACAGTTAAGAAATCCTCCCACAGGACAATATTTCATAGCAGTTGTTATTAGATTATGTCCTCCAAAGGAAGGTCATCAAAAAATGTTTATTATTCTTGAGTTTTAATTAATCAAGAAATGTGTTTAAGAAATAGATGAATTTAAACATAAAAATGGATGGCAATGAATACCGACAAATTAACAACTATAGTTCAAAGAAAATTGAATACCCAGAAAAGTTCAATGAAAATGTAAGCCAAACACTTCGAAGAAAATGTCAAAATTATTAAATCAAATTGAAGGAATTATATTATATTTATACCATCAAGAAGGCCAAAGAAAGTATAGACAAGCTTGTGGTTCATTGTGATAAGCTGGACACTGTATTGTTTATGTGTCATGATAAAAGAGGCTGTCATCTTGGTGTCAATAAGACAGTTTCCAAAATTGCATCAAAACATTATATGGTCTCTCGAATGGACAGAAATTTACAGCAACAGTCATGAAATAGTTCACTCCCACAGGACAAAAATGTTTTATTATACACGAATTTTAATTAATTGAGAATGGTGTATCACATTAACTGTTCAAGGACCAAATTTAATGGTAAAAAGTGTCCAGTGATAGCATGGACACTTTTTCACAGCTTAGGACATTTTTTCATAGGTAAATTGTGCCCAGGACACATTAAAATGATTAAATATTGTCCATGGACAGTATTTACTATGAAAAAATATCCAGCTGTATAAGGAGAAATAACTCTAATTATGTTAACCATAAGCATTAATATTCTGGTAATCCAATAGTCGAGTAACATTAACTTTAAAATTTCATTTTAATGCACCCACCTAACATACGGCTAAGTCATCACCATTCGAAAACATATCATCTGTACTCAAATTTTTGCCCGGTCGTCAAATATTCGTACGGTGCAATTTCTGTCAAATCACGATGAAAGGTCAAGGACGGACAATTTCTTATTTTACAAGACGTCAACATTTTTCCATATTCTGTCTTCTAAATAATAAAATTCTGTATGGAAATATGAAAAACTTTTAGAACAGAGATTATTTGTCAATTTTCAAACGCACTTTAAATAATAATTGACGTATTTTTAATAAATAGCACCTTTTTCCTGAAATTCCGGTAAAAGGATACACATGAGTGAAAACCAAAATATTTGTCTGTAATTCAATTGTTAATGACCATAAAACCAAATAACATATTTAATTTAGTGCAAAGGAAGTTGTTGACATCATAAAATTACTGCAATCACGCTTCTTGCTAATTACACAGCCATTCATAACATCCCATACAGTTGTCCAAAATACCACCATCTGCAAAAAGATAGCTTTTTAGCTGTTCTACGTTCAAAAATATTTTATGCAGTAAATTTTAGGTTGAGGAAACACATTTGAAAATTTAATAAATGTTTGAACGGGAAATAATACACGCGGGATGCATACTTTTAAATGGAATTTAGGGAGCTGAACTTTGATATTTCAAAATGTAGCTTAATTGCCAACCTGTAAAAATTCTTCTGTCTTTTTTTTTTTTTTTTTGTTATTTAGTTTGTAATTTTATGATTATCATTAACAGAAATAAAGGACTTTATATATAATTATTAAGCTAGGTTCAAAAAAAAAAAAAACAAATACACATAAATAGATAATTACAATCATAGTTAGAAAGCTAATTAATGAAAAGTTGAATTTCAAAAGTTTCTCTTATACAAATTTAAAATTTGTTTTCTTGGTTGCTTCGACTGTATCGTGCATACCAAAAAAGTAAAAACTATTATGTTCTAGACACCGAAAATGTTCTTTGTGCTTGTCTGAAGTAGGGAACCCTATCAAACTACGTAATTTTCTAGTATAAAAACAATGTGGCAATTACATGCAGTTGCATGTTGTATTTGGCAAAACCTTTCGGAATTTGGGGTCCTCAATGTTCATTAACTTCGTACTTTATTTGGCCTTTATAACTTTTTTAATTCGAGCGTCACTAATGTGTCTTTTGTAGACAAAACACGAGTCTGGCGTGCAATATTTAAGCCTGGTATCTATGATGAGTTTATTTACAATCACTGGATCGATGCCACTACTGCTGCAGGAGGTTTCCTCACCAATGGTATCACAAGCCCAGTAGTCAGCACTTCTGTGTTGACATGAACTATCACTGATATTGTCATAATTATAAATTCACTGTTTAAAACCCATTTCATTTTTAGCTCACCTGGCCCGAAGGGCCAAGTGAGCTTTTCTCATCACTTGGCGTCCGTCGTCCGTCGTCGTCCGTCGTCGTTAACTTTTACAAAAATCTTCTCCTCTGAAACTACTGGGCCAAATTTAACCAAACTTGGCCACAATCATCATTGGGGTATCTAGTTTAAAAATTGTGTCCGGTGACCTGCCAAACCAACCAAGATGGCTGCCATGGCTAAAAATAGAACATAGGGGTAAAATGTATATTTTGGCTTATAACTCTGAAACCAAAGCATTTAGAGCAAATCTGACATGGGGTAAAATTGTTGATCAAGTCAAGATCTATCTGCCCTGAAATTTTCAGATGAATCGGACAATGGGTTGTTGGGTTGCTGTCCCTGAATTAGTAATTTTAAGGATTTTTTTTCCGTTTTCGGTTATTATCTTGAAAATAATTATAGATAGAGAGAAACTGTAAACAGCAATAATGTTCAGCAAAGTAAGATCTACAAATAAGTCAACATGATCAAAATGGTCAGTTGACCCCTTAAGGAGTTATTGCCCTTTAAAGTAATTTTTACCAATTTTTGTAAATTTTGTAATCTTTACAAAATCTTCTCCTCTGAAACTACTGGACCAAATTCAACCAAACTTAGCCACAATCATTATTAGGGTATTAAGTTTAAAATTGTGTGCAGTGACCCAGCCAACCAACCAAGATGGCTGCCATGTCTAAAAATAGAACATAGGGGTAAAATGTAGATTTTGGCTTGTAACTCTGAAACCAAAGCATTTAAAGCAAATCTTACAGGGATTAACTTGTTTATCAAGTAAATATCTATCTGCCCTCAAATTTTCAGATGAATTGGACAACTGGTTGTTGGGTTGCTGCCCTTGAATTGGTAATTTTTAAGGAAATTTTGCCATTTTTGGTTATCTTGAAAATTATTACAGATAGAGATAAACTGTAAACAGCAATAATGTTCAGCAAAGTAAGATCTTCAAATAAGTCAACATGACCAAAATGGTCAGTTGACCCCTTAAGGAGTTATTGCCCTTTGGCCCCGCCCCCTCAGTCATGGTCTATTGACTTTGAAACTTTTGCTTAGTTTACATGTATTAGTTTGTGATTAGGTCAGTTTATGGAGAACCACTAGTGGTAGGTCAGTGATACTTGGTATGCAGTTGTATTCACATTGGCACATCTGATTTCCATGGAAATTGGTTTACCCTCCCCCTCAGTTATGCTTTATTGACTTTGAAATTTTGCTTAGTTTACATGTATTAGTGTGTGTTTAGGTTTGTTTAAAGAAAACTACTTATGATAAGTCAATGGTATTTGGTATGCAGTTGTATTAGCATTGGCACATCTCATTTCCATGGAGATTGTTTAGCCATCTACCTTCAGTCATAGTTAATTGACTTTGAATATTTGCTAAACTTACATGTTAAAGTGATATATTTTTTATTTCAACATTTGCATTATCGAAATTGCAAAAAAAGCGAGACATATCTCTGTGATATCAGTTTATTTAGCATTTATATCTAGTATCTTAAAATCTATCATACATGGATAAAAACTATTACAGCAAAAATGATCAGCAAGACCAAATCTACAAGTAACTTAACATGGCCATAATCGTCTCTTGACTCCTTGTTGTTTAACTGTGTTTTTGTCTATTGTCTTGAAGCTATAAAACATGGAAACTTTGAATACAAAAAAAGATCAACAAAGCAATTCAAAAACCACTTGAATTTTGCAATAACAAATGAGTTTTTAACGACCTCAGCTGGCTATACAACCCTTGCACAATCAACTGAATTTTGCAGAAATCATTAATAGGAATGATTGCCCTTAAATGATAATTTTTTATTGCCTTTTTGTTTGGGGGTTGCGCAACAACAAAACTTCACAACAAACTTTCTCATCACTTCGCATTTCTCGTTAGATAAATTTTACAAAAATTCTCCACTGAAACTACTGTCAAATTTAACAAAACTTGGTTTAAATCACCACTAGGATATCCAGGGACCACTGTGTATGATGAGCCTGCCTGCCAACATGGCACACATGGCTGAAATAAAACATAGGTTTCAAACGCACTTTTTAGTCTTATATCTCTGAAACTAAACGACAGTACAACAGTTGCATTTATCATGCATCAATTGTAAATAAAAATATCAGGTGAGCGACACAGGGTCCTTGGAGCCTCTAGTTTGAAATACTATGGATTTTCTACCCGAGGAATAGATAACCTTAGCTGTATTTGGCAAAACCTTTTGGAATTTTGGGTCGTCGGTGCTCTTCAATTTCGTGCTTCATTTGGTCTTTTTAACTCTTTTTTTTTCGAGCGTCACTGATGAGTTTTTTGTAGACGAAACGAGCGTTTGGCGTACAACATTTCAAGCCAAAGTATCTATGATGGGTGTATTTACATCAACTTACAGTCTATATGTTTTGATTTGAAAATTCTACCAATTTGCAATAATCAAAGTAATAATTAGACTTCCTAAATTATTATAAACTATTACATATAGAATAAAAAGATATAAAGAAGGAAATCACCGTGTAGGTGTCACAGCAACAATTCAACTAATCATCATCAATAACGTTTTGTAAAAGTAGGCAAACTCTGAAAACAACATATTAAGCACTTTTCATATTTCTGCGTTAAGCCCTCTGTTGTTGACCTGGCAATGATGTTTTGGCGATGTTCACACTTTATTTTCATACTAGAGAAGAACGAGGTTAATTCTATTCGCGTTATTTTTTTCTAATCACAGACGTCGCGTAAACAAATTTGTTGCCAAAACTAGTTGGTTCGAAGTAATACCTTTTCCAAAACTAAATTATAAAGAAACCCCTAAAACTTTATCCAAACAATAACATGAATAAGTAGCATTGGTTATTTTTTTTTTTACATTCCAATGCTTTGTATGCTTTAATCTATTCGTTTGGTTTTCTGATGGTGCGAAGTTCTCATAACTGCAATAAGTGTCTGATATTAGTTGACATAAAAAAAACCATACAATATGGAATGTTTATAAGTGTGAGAAAAACAAGCGTTAAAAATGAGATGACTAAAAGCAGGACTGTAATGGTGAATTTGAATTGCTTGCTATTGAACTCTATTTGAATATGTTTATCATGAATAAAATCCTTTCATGTACAATCTCCATATGTGCGCTTCAAAACTTTGAACTTCACTAAAATTTACCAAGCGATGTATACGTAGGAGATGTATTGCTCATTACAAAGTTTTTTTTTAGACTAACGAATGGACTATGAATGGAAAGAATCAAAAGAAATGAGCGTAGGGACAAGATGATTCCTACAGTTCCGATAAACACACATATGACACCATGACCAATGCGATAAAAGTAGGACAGACAAACAACAGTCCTCAAAACATTACACCGAAATGTACGAACACTACCTTAAACCTATGGTGATTGAAATTGCCCAGGAAAGGTATTCAATTTTCCACGATATCAATTTTCATTCATATTTGATAAAACAACTAATATAGTATGTGATAATGCGCTAACATATGAAAAAAAACTGCCGGATTTGTGATTGTTCAGCTCGTGGTGCAAACAGTATTCATTCGAATATTGAACGAGAATAAACTTCTTAACATGTCTTCCACTTTCGACATCGATAAAAACATATTTTTACTGTATATACCTTGTATATTCCTTAATCATTTTTATTATCCCTTTTTTAAATATTCCAAATTATTTTCTCCTGATATTGACAACAATCGATGTTTTATCTAAACAATGAAAAGTAAGATGATCCCTATTTGCAGATGGTGGTATTAAGGGGAACTGCAAAAGCTTCATTAGAAGGCTGATTCCTGACCATTATTAAATCAATTGCAGTATAAAATGACGAAAAAAAATACTTCACCTATAAACGATAAATTTATTTCATTTTTGACATATGCATATTGATACCTAAAGAAATATTTTGCTTTTAGTCCAATTTTATCATTTGTGAAGAATTTTTTAAAGAATTGCAATGTTCTGTAAATATTGCGCAATTAACATTTTAATATGCATTTGATTTGGAATTATGGTATTCTGTTCACATGATTTTGAGAAAAAAATATACGAGAACCAGCAAAGGGCATTTGTTTTATTCTTGCGAAATATTAGGAATGTTCATTCTTGACCTTTGACCTTGATTTAACAAAAATTGCACCGTGCGAATTATTGACGACAGGACAAAACAGAAAGTACAGACAATAAGCTTTCTAGTGATATATAATAAAGCCGTATGTTAGGTGGGTGCATTAAAGTCGTCAACTAAGCGTCTTTTTGGAAAAAATGTCACTCGCCTACAAGGTTTTTAAAGAATTTTCTATTCTCATTTGAAAATTATTCAATAAACAGTCACGAAGAGGAATATTAAAACCTAAATCTAATAATTCATCTTACAGATAAGTAATTCAGAAGGTATAGATTCAACAAATTAGGAAACTTTTGCCAAATTAGGTCAGAGAATATATTTTTTGATATATATCAAAAAGATGATAAAATGCATTTAATTTTCTACCTAAGTGTTTAATGTTGACAGAGTCTTTCAAATCTGTGGAGTATCTGCTGCTTTCCAGAACTATCAATCTTTCGTTCATGTCTTTCAATTTTATTCTTAGACTTTAACTTGATCTAAATTTTGTTAGACTTATATACCGCTGTCATCTGATTATGCTTCTATGATATTTTTCCATGCATCCAACAAATCTGATGTAAATATCTTTTCAAATCAACCTCAAATTTATATAGACTTATAAAAATGTATCTCTTTCGAATAGATAGATCAATAGTCTCTATAAAAAATGTATACCTTTCGAAGAGATAGATCAATAGTGTATATAAAAAAAGTTTAAAAGAGTACGAAGGCATCGCGGTGGCTATTGTTAAAGTTGTATTAATTAAGCTTTACATAGTAGGTTTGATGGGAAATGTTCAAGTCTATACCAGTACATGGACAAGTTATAATAAATCTGTATATATTGAATATCTTTCTATATAAAAATAAGGAGATGTGGTATGATTGCCAATGAGACAACTATCCACTAAAGTTCAATTGAAGTGGGCGTACAAATTATAGGCAACTGTACGGTCTTCAACAATGAGAAAAACCCATACCGTACAGTTGGCGATAAAAGGCCCCGACATGTTACCCTTCCAGGGCATCTGATTTCACACCCGGATTATTAGTGGGGTTTGTATTGTTCAATCTTTAGTTTTCTGTATATTGTCTTGTTTTTGGTCTTTTCATCCTTTTTTTCTTTTTTTGCCATGGTGTTGGTTTTTTTGTTGGACCTATGATTATTGGTTGTCCCCTTAGTATGTTCTCTCTTTTTTTCTGAAAGGAAAGAACAGCTACATTTGTACATATTTTCGACACATCTATAATATATGTACGACTATTTAGTCAACTTACTCAACTATTCTTTAAATATTTTTAAAAAGTGAACTTATTTTTCTTGTAGGTGTTAATTATGCATACAGCACTCTATTTTTAGCATCCATACCAAACGATAGATTTAACACAGTGATCAAATAAATAAACAAATGTTTTGTATATGCATATTTCATATCATTTTTTTTTAGCTTGAAACGTTTTTTATTCTTTCTTTTCGTTAAATTGTTTTTGTTGTTGTTTTCTTATTTATCCTCATTAAACTTTCCAGTACCTAGATATATATTTATATTGTTTAACACATTCTTAATTATTATGACGAATGTGGAAATTTATTCAAAAGCCTTCCATTCTTACATATAGATATTGGAGCTATTTTTCTCTTTCGTGCAAACTTTAAGGCACCATTCTGTACAATTGTCATCTTGAATATCCAGCTTTTTTAAGACCTTATTTTGTATCAGACAATAGTACGAGCGGCGGAGGACATTTTAGCGGAAAAAATCGGCTGTTTTAACACAAAAGTATAACCCATTTTAGCGCCAGATGTTTAATCCATTTAAGCGAAAAGTTATATTACCAATGCCCATTTTAACGATATAAATTTAATCGTAGGTGATTTATAAATGTATATAGTATCAAAACAGTACATTATAAAAAATATCGTGTCCATTAAAAGACAGCACTAAATGTCTAAAAAAGTTCATACAAATGATAAAAGTCCGTTTTAGTCTGGAATCTATATCCCAAATGAACGTAGGTAATGGGTTCTTGATATATCCCCTTTACAACAGTGCTCATAAAATGGCGAACTATTCATTCTGTTCATTTTGTCTAGATTAGGGTTCAGATTAATCTATACTTCTGTTTGATAGATAAGCATATGACTATGTTGTTGTTTGTAATTTGATAGTACTATCCAGAAAAACTATCACATATTGCACTTTTATCTTCTGCTTTTTCAACAACATTTATTTCCATGTTTAACAAAATTGTAAATGCAGACAACTTAAACATTAAGATAGCATACATTACTGTTCACGGTTTTATTATGGTAAGTATTATTCAACCAGGTAATTTTTCGCTCAAGTGGGCTATCGAAAATACAAATGAACAGATTAATCCGCAAAAATGAGATATAATATCTGCGCTAAATTGTCCCCTAGTAGTTTTAAAATTTTCGCCAAAATATCCTGGCAATGTATAAGTCAAGTGACATTTTTCATTATCTAAATTGGCATTGTCATATTTCTGTTTGAATAATTATGGTAAATCGTTTATGACAATTGTGAATACCCCAATACATCGTTTATGAGAAGTTTGATTACCTTGATATTTAATCTGTTAAGTACGAATAAAAAGTATTCTGAACTCCGTTATATTCTATTGTTAGAAATAACAAAAACATATACTGAAATAAATATAAAGTATCGTGAGGCCGCAGTTACTGAAAATCTAAATAACTGCATCATGAACATTTCTCAAACCAATTTGTATTTCAACATGAATCACTATTCTTTGGAAGGATTTTAGTAAAGTAAAAAGAACAAAAGAAAATCTTCAGTGCATGGTAATACTCTTTGTTTATATAATATTTTTTGTGTCAAATAAACGTTTTCACCCTTTAGTTTTTGCTACAAATAATTGAATAGGATGCTTCGTAAGTGGGTATTCGGCAAATCTAATGTACGTTTTCTATATTTAATAGTTCTACAACATTGATTCGTAAATAATGAAGATAATAAAACAGATTATGATAGGGACTGGTAGTGCTAGTTTTCTGATGGTCATTATTGGATTTGTAACACCAGGATGGCTTATCGTTAACATTGATTTGCCAAAAATACAGGAGCAGGAAATGAAGAAACAACCTGTTTGGATGCAGAACCAATATAAGGTATTATACATTATTTGGAAACAGAACCAATATCAGGTATGATACATTGTTTGAATACAGAACCAATATAAGGTATGATACATTGTTTGGGTACAGAACCAATATATATGCAGTGTTTGGATATGGAACCAATATCAGGTATGATACATTGTTTGGAAACAGAACCAATATCAGGTATGATACATTTTTTGGATACAGAACCAGTATAAGGTATGTTATCTTTGAATATAGTTTACATTGGCACTAATATCGATTTTGTCATCAGCAAATTAAAACATAACTAAATTTGTATTCTTTTCAAACGGGATATACAAAGACACACCCACGTTCATTTTGATCTATAAAGAGGTTAACTCCTAACTATCCTACTGCCTGTCGATACATTTATTTTTGGCATTGCACAAGTCATGTCTTCTTTGACTGTCCATGACGTTAAAATACTAAATCCCTTGGATGTGTTCTAGTTGATTTTAGTCTCTGATGCATGATTTTTTATTATTAATTGTTTTTGGCTTTTAACTAACTGTCAGTAACTGCGAGTACTCTCAAATCGCACTTTCTTGTTTATTTGACCTGTTGATACTAATTGTAATGCTTTTTTGTTATTCAGTGTTTACTTATTCAGGGTTATATCTGGTCTATATACCAGCTTTGATAAGTGTTTGGTATTACTATAAATTTTCACTTCTTCGTACTATGAACATCAAAATTATTTATTTTGAAAAATATTTCCTTTCTCCATTTGAACTGTACACGTATACCTAACAACAAAATTATTTTCATTTACCTGTGTTTAAAGTAATTGCAAATGGATATTTTTGTTCAAGCATATTGTTTTTCTTAAATTGTTTAACATTTCACAGCGGTATAACATGTTACTTTAATTATTCTTCCCTTAGTATATTTATTTTGTATTTACATTGTATCATAGATCAAATTTATTTGTTCAGTGTTTGTTCACTGGTGTTAATCTGTCTTTTGATTGAGTTAAGCCTTTTCAATTGATATTTTAGTGTGTCTTTCTATGTTGTGATGTTACACTATTGTTTCAGATAAGGGTGAAGGTTTGGTACCATTAAAACGTTTAAACCCGCTGCAATTGTTTGCACCTGTCCTAAGTCAGGAATCTGATGTTTAGTAGTTGTCATTTGTTGATGTAGTTCATACGTGTTTCTCGTTTTTTATATAGATTAGGCCGTTGGTTTTCCCGTTTGAATGGTTTTACACTAGTAATTTTTGGGGCCCTTTATAGCTTGCTGTTCGGTGTGAGCCAAGGCTCCGTGTTGAAGACCGTACTTTGACCTATAATGGTTTACTTTTATAAATTTTGACTTGGATGGAGAGTTGTCTCATTGGCACTCATACCACATCTTCTTATATCTATATGATACAAATTTTGGATACAGAACCAATATAAGGTTTGATACTTTTTTTGGATACAGAACCAATATAAGGTATGGAACATTAATTGGACACCAAACCAATATAAGGTATGATACATTTTTTGGATACAGAACCAATATAAGGTATGGAACATTGTTTGGACACCGAACCAATATAAGGTATGATACATTTTTTGGATACAGAAGCAATATAAGGTATGATACATTGTTTGGATACAGAACCAATATAAGGTATGATACATTGTTTGGATACAGAACTAATATAACGTATGGAACATTGTTTGGACACCGAACCAATATAAGGTATGATACATTTTTTGGATACAGAAGCAATATAAGGTATGATACATTGTTTGGATACAGAACCAATATAAAGTATGATATATTGTTTGGATACAGAACCAATATAAGGTATGATATATTGTTCGACAATGGTCAGGCTTATGTTCTCCAAAAGATTGTTATTGAGAAAAATAAAAAATTCCGATTTCGGACACAGAATAAAAAGTTTGTAAACTTTGTCAAATTTGGATAGTAACATTTAAAGAGAAAGAGGGGGTAATAAGAAAATCATATACCGAAGGACAGACATCGCCATGGGTGAAAGAAAAAAGACCAAAAGACCAACACCAATTAAAATATAATAAATGGTGATGTCGTGTAAACGAGGTTGAAAAAACAAAACACCAGTAAACACAACGAAATCTGCGAGTTAACTCTGCTGCTCCTGAAGGGTAACTTCCAATTACATTTCATAACTTAAAATAGGTAAATACAATTTTACATTATTCAGGAAAGATTAGCCCTTATGAAAAAGGACCCAAACAAACCTGATATGGAAGATTTAAGAGTAACATTTGGACCATTTTATATGCGATACTGCATGACGATGAAAATTGGAACGGTTTCTACTGATATATGTGTAATGTTGTCATCAGGCAACGCCATAGATTTGATGGAAACTACAATGCGAAATAATAATTCAGGTAATTTTCAATTATCAATATAAAACATTTGAGAAATTGTAATACTTTTAACATAGATATGTAAAGTTATCTTCCAAATCCCAGGTGTTTATTATCCAGTGTTTGAAGTCCTTTTCTTTGCTTAGGTTTAGGTTTATTCCTCTTCAACTGTTGATGTTTTCTGAATTCCTATATTTGGTTTTCAGCACCAATAATGAAAAATTAGAAATTTACAAATTGAAACATATGGTAAAGCGAAATAATTATAAGACGTGTATGTTTTATAAGGATCCGTACTTTTGATTGATTGAAGGCAATGGTGAGGCTTTTAAAATCAAATTGTATTTCCCAATAAAATTTAATCTGACATTACTCGTAATTTCATAGTTGTAGCATATAAATGTCATTGTATGAATTGAATGCTTCTTTTGTAGTTATATAGGGTTGCAAAAGCATGCACATTTTAATATGATGCGCTTCTGCGCCTCATATAAAATGTGCTTCAGTCGACACTGATTGTACATCCCAATAAAATTACAAACATTTTGATAGCAGGTGCCTTTCTTCCCCATGCTATTATTCTAATATTCGTTCTGATGAAAATGGAAAATTTGTTTTATTCTCACCACTGATGAGAAATAATTTCGAAATGTGAATATAATGGATTAAGTTAGATTCAGTATCATTTAATTTTTTTAGGACTTGTGCCACCAAATAATTTGTTTTCGATTACCGTTATAGTTCTTGGCCTTTTGTGAAAACTTCTTATTTCACCGCAACTCAACATCACTTCTGAGGGCCAAGTCATACCTGCCTTATCATCAGAACCAGTCTTGTTGATAAATCGTATGTAGTAATTTTCTTGATCGAAGCTGAGACCAATGGAACGGCCAAATTTTTTATGACGTGAAACATAAATTCCAAAATAATTTAATACTTTAGCTCCTTGACCCAAAGCGTCTACCAGTCGTTGCAACTATAGGTCACCGTACGGCCTTCAACAATGACCAAACCCATACCGCATAGTAAACTATAAAAGTCTCCGAAATGACAAAATGTTAAACAATTCAAACGTTAAAGCTTGCTTTATGTATAAAACAATAAACGAAAAACAAATATGATAGACAGCTATCTTGAGGGATCATGTAAGTCCTGAAAAATATCCTTGGAAATGTTTGACGATCAATTTTACTAGCAACACTAATATTATAGCTAGTTGCACAGTAACCATGAAGCCCTGTTTCAATTGCACATAGAATATCTTTTTTTATTTTAGTTTCGTAGCGTTATTGACAGATTTAGAAATATAATGTTGTTCTTAAGGATGCTTATGCAATTGTGGTATCCAGAAGTGTCAATAAATATTATTTTTTCTACTAAGACTGAAACGGAACTTGCTTATTGTATAAAATTCGTCCTTGTAAATTTCAACAGTATATAAATTTCGTAATGTTTAAAATTCGTCCTTGTAAATTTCAACAGGATATATGTTGAGTCTTTATTTAGCAGTCCATAAATTGTGATTTACATAGATAAACTTTATCATTAGGAGTCATGTCTACAGGAAGAAAAACATTAGAGACATTAGAGTATAAATGATGGAATGCTTTGTCAAGTTATTGTTTTTCTTTGGTTTTAATGGTTTACTTAAGAAATTGTTAACGGTATTGATATCAAATTTTGTCGACCTGACTTACAGCACATTTATTCTCTGAGCTATAAGGATGATGAGGTTATAAACATTTTGTTCATCTTTGACCGCAGTATGTTGAACTCTTATAATGTGTAATCGTGGTTGATATGTGTTTTGGGGAGGTTGTGGATAGACCTGGAGTCAATTACATGCCAAAGTAATTAATTACATTCCAATTACATTGATTTTTAAATGTAATTGATTACATCACAATTACATTGATTTTCAAATGTAATTTATTACATTACAATTACATTGCCAATGTAATTATTTACATTTCAATTACTTTTATCCAAAGGCATGTAAGAGTTATGTTATTTAGAATAAAATCATGAAAATTAAAACAGGCTCGAAAAAATGAACTTACAACATGTACAAATGTATATATACATATATACCGGTGCTTTCACTTTTAACAATAACAACATTTGAACAAGATTTGTTTAGAAAAAAATTTAAATTTCTAACCTCATTGTTACATTTAATCACCATTAGATTTATTATTTTCATAGGAAAACAATTGATAAATATTCAATTATCAATTTATAAAGATCCATATTAAAATATTTTGTATTATTATGAAATTTTTTAAAGTTTCTACTAAAAATTTGATTTTATCTTTTAAAGGTTTTCTGATGTACCTCATGTGAAATTTTAAGTAACTTTAAATTCCATTTATTAAATAATAGTAATGGTAGCATTTTCAAGACTTGTTTTATAACAAGTCAAAATTATCAAATTTATTGGACTCCAATTTTGTATGTTTTGACTATTGTATTTAAAATTTTGTAGAAAGTGTTAAAATAATATTCATCTGTACAGATTAACATATAATTATAATGGTTAATAAAGCAATGCCTTTGGCATTTTAATCAAGGACAAATTTGTACTTGATAATTAGTTAAGTGAAAGGAATAACCTGAGGCTACGACTATTGTTTATTGTTAGAACAACAAATTTACAAATTGTATTTATTAAATTGGTACTGTTTTTGATTTTAAGATTTTTATGTAAATAATGTAAAAATTAGTAAATTAAATACAAATAAAGATTAATATACATGCTATAATGATTAATAAAATATCTTGAGGAATGTTAAAGTTTTCATCATGATAAATATTTAAAAGTATTAAGAAAAATAAAAGTAGCAAGTGCAAACTAAATGAAGGGAAATAAAATACAAGTTGCACCAAAAGAGCCAAGATGTTTTAAATTTTCATTTTAAGCAATTATTTAAAAGTAATTCAAAGTAATTGAAAAGTAATTCATAATTACCTGGCAAAAAGGCAATGTAATTCATTACTTTCAATTACATGTAATTGAAAATATGCTCAATTACACATTACATTGCATTACTTTCAAAATTGTAATTAATTACAGCTAATTACAATTACATTTTTAATTACCCCAGGTCTGGTTGTGTCATTGTGATGTTGAGACCACATCTTCTTTATTCCCTCTTATGAACACTAGTCAGCCCTAAACAAACAAGTTTACACAAACAACCTCAAATGTTTTAACTAAACCCCTAAAAGCATTGCATATCGGTTGATTTTGAAGCAATGTATGAAGTTTGCAGTCATAAACTTTTCAAACAGTTGTCAGACATTTAATACTGTATGAATTGTATTATATTTTAACTCACCCAGCTATGCAAATGGTGGAGGAACTGCACAAAAATGGAATCAATATATCGATAGAATCAAGTAAGTTTTTATTTTACGATTGCATCATTTTGGGTGTTAAACTGAAATACACCCATATAAATTCATTACATAATTTTTCCATAAGCATAATTTGAAGCAAGTTTTTGATAGAGGTCAGTTTGGTATTATATGGGCTATGGATTGCCTTACAGTTTTAACTCTTATTGTTAGAGAGGTATGGGTAAAAATTAACACAATCAATGCATATCAAATAAAACAAAAATGAAAAAGTAATGAACATCAATTACCTCAGTGTTTTACTGGAAAATTACCAAAAGTTACTTAGTTTAATTTCCATATGGGTGAGAGCGAATCTCGAACCCCATATGAAATTTACTGATCCCATATATATCGTATTAGGTCACTAGCACACCGTGTAACGAAGCTATCTTACTGATTATCTTAACATGTGGCATTTAGACTAGTGGTCTATCACAGTGATCAAGTCTTCAATATAAAGCAACTACTTCCGTTGGTCTATATAAAAACCAATGCCAACAATAAAAAATTTCTTAGCTTTTAATGTGTTTTCTGCATATATTTCAATCGTTCATCATCAATTTCTTCCTCTGTTGTCCGGGTGAAACGTTTCAAATTTTTCCTCAACGTCGTGTTGTTTTTTTAACGGGACGTAACACCACTACTAACCATGAATTGAAATAAACGACGCCTATTAACCCCATATGAAATATAAACGGCATCCACGCGGGCGCTTTCGGAAATATTCTCGTTGTATAAAGGTGAGATTTAGAATTTATAATAAAGGATGTATGCCACCATCATCGACATGATATATCAACATATTTTATTAGTTCATAAGAGAGAGGCAAAAGATACCAAAGGGACATTCAAGCCCATAAGTCGAAAATAAACTGACAACGCCATGGCTAAAAAAGAAAAGACCAACAGACAAACAACAGTACACAAAACACAACATATAAAATTAAAGACTGAGCAACACGAACCCCATCAAAAACTGGAGTGATCTCAGGTGCTCCGGAAGGATACGCATATCCTGCTCTACATGTGGCACCCGTTGTGTTGCTCATGCTAGTACAAACCCAGTGACAAGTCTAATTCGGTAGGTCACATTCGGTTTAAAGGAGGACGGGATTGTAGTTACGACGATTGGAACATATCCGTCGTCATCTGTGAAACAGATATCAATGACGGTCAACCAACTCGTGATGGCGTCCGTAAAATTTACGAAGCAATGATTTCAACTTTACCACTTGGTACTTTTGGTTTAATAAGCGTCCTTGTGAGCAGCAACCCTCTATCAAGGAAATCATGATAGGAAATACAATCCTTGGAATATCGTTCAACTGGGAGATATATACTCTGTTTGTAGGCGCTGCTGGAATGATGCTACATAGAAATGGAAAGTTCACAATTGGGAAGCTGAAATAGTGTCTTTTGCCGTATTTTTTTGTTTTGTTTTTTTGTTTTTGTTTTCAACGGACTCTCATTGTCAATTTCTAGATGTAAGTCAAGATATGAGGCTGACTTAACTGTATCTTTTGTATCCTTTATCTCAAGTTCGATGGGATAGATACGTTGAATATAGTCAACAAATTTTGAACTATTTAGTGAGAGAACATGATCTATATAGCGGAAAGTGAAGTTAAAGGATACTGTAAGTATAAGTAAGACGACATCCCAGTTGATACGATATTCCAGAGGTTGCATTTCATATCATGATCTTTGATAGAGGGTTGTTTCTTACAAGGAAGCTATTGAACCAAGAGTTCCAAGTGGTGACGTTCATCCCTTCGAAAATTTTACGGACGTCATCACGAGTTGGTGGACTATTATGGAATATCTGTTTCACAGATGACGTCGGGTATGTTCCAATTGCTCGTCCTCTTTTACTCGAATGTGACTTACCAAATTAAACTTTTCACCAGGTTTGTACTTCAATGAGCAACATGACAGGTGCAAGATTTTGATCAGGATCTGCTCATCCTACCGGAGCACATCAGATCACCCCTAGTTTTGCTTAAAAGAGGTTCATCTTTCTTTTGCTTCAGTTTTAAATGTTGTTCCTTGTGCTTTTCTTTTCAAATTGATACCGGTACAGTCTTGTCTATTCTTTGTCATGAAATTTTTTGGCCCCGTGGACTTACGTCGGGGCCATATAGTGTTACCCTTATCCGTCATTCCGTCGTTCCGCAACCACCAGTTATATTATATAGCTCTTCAGCTGTTTCGGTTTTATACATCCTTTCCTTTCAAATATTCGACTTTGAGCGTTCCTGATGAAGGTAAATCCAGAAAAGCGCTTAGGACGCATTAAATTTATAACTTGTTGTTTTCATTTTTTATACGGACTTTTTTTCTGAACGCCTTCACATATCGATCTAATTTTTAATGTGTGAGACTCCTATGATAAGTAACAGATCGATGTTACGTTTGGTTCCACGCCGCTGATTTTTGTCGAAATTACAGGCTTTGGACATTGAAAATTTCGTGAAAATAACAGTTATACGGACTTTTTTTTTCTAAAAGCCCTCACATATTGAGCTGATTTTTAATATATGAGTCAACTATGATAAGTTACAGACCGAGTTTACGTTATGTTCCGCTCCGCTGATTTTTGTCGAAATTTCAGGCTTTGGACTTTGAAAATTCGTGAAAGTAACAGTTATACGGACTTTTTTTTTCTAAACGCCTTCACATATTGAGCTGATTTTTAGTATGTGAGTCTACTATGATGAGTTTATGCTTGGTTCTGCTCCGCTGATTTTTGTCGAAATTTCGGGCTTAGGACTAAGGAAAATTTCCAGTCCTAAAAATGGCTTCAGGCCTTTTTTGCGAGCGGAGCCATTCGTGTCGTTCCGACACATATATATTTTTTTAATTTCAAAATTTCCTATTCAGGGTTAGAAAATTTACATCACCGTTTATGAATTTGGTGATGATAGTTATATAAGAGTCAATTACAAATCCTCTATTGAGTGATGCCTAATTTCTTGATATAACATATCAACACATTTTATATAAGTAACACAACGATCTGCCTACCCTTCCGGAGCACCTGAGATCAACCCCGATTTTTGGTGGGGTTTGTGTGGCTTATTCTTTCGTTTTCTATGATGTGTTTTGTGTACTATTGTTTGTTTTATTAAGTTTCGACTTGTGAGTTTGAATATCCCTTTGGTTTCTTTTTATTCTCTTTTACTTGTTTTGTTGACATCAGTATCTAGATAAGGTATATCTGAAACACAACATAATTATACATATTATGTAGCGTAACCTTCAAATGAATATTGTTTTTTGCTTAAATTTCCTATTCGTTTTTTCTTCAATGATCAGTTTTGCAAAATATCTTAAAACTGCAGTTCTGAAACATCTAAAGGCATTAATAATTTGGTAACATGTCCAATATATTCTAAAATATTGTTGAAAACAGGGACACACATGTAGCTGTAATACTGTGAATTTTATTAAAGGAAGCCCGGTATGAAATCCATTTAGGAGAAATTGGCCTTACCTCATTGAAATAAATCTTTTTGAGAACTGAAAATAAATAATGATACTGTAACTACATGTTTATACGTTGTTTCTGCTTCTGTTTTTCAGTGATTAATATTTGTATAGCCATAATTGTTGTTTGCTCACTAACTTTGATACAGTCATTTGTCTCCTTGGTTTTAACCTTAGTGTACAGCTGTAAACGGTATCCACGAAAAAGACTTGGAGTTGTTGGTAGTATCTCCTTAATTCTTTCAGGTAAGCGAGATGTTTTTCACAATATCTTAAGTTGTACTCATCCTCACTAAATTTTTAAACATTTTCCTCAAAAAACAAAATCACTGATTTTGAGTATTTTGATTATTCACGTTTCTAAAATAAATCAGAAGGGGTCCAAAACAGGTTTTTTTCTATTTTTAATTTGTAAGACTTGCATTTATTTTTAGACCAGATTCAGTTGTATTTTTCTTTGTATTTTATAAATGAATTACTATCAAACTTGTTACCAGATTTGTTGTTGCCTATACGGTTCTCGAGATTAAATGAAACCCGTAAACTAAATTCAATTATTAGTTCTTTTTCCCTTTAAACCCTTTCCTAAGTTGGTTTCCCTTTGTGTCTGCAATTTACAATCATTTTGTAGAGTAATGTGATATGCAATTTGTTTGTTGTATGTACTTCAAAACTTTTTTAAAACAATTTACTTTTGTGCTCTATATGGTTTTTGGTAAAACTAAAATCCGTAGCCATATTTATCTTATTTAATACCGTCTCGCGCATGTGTAACTTAATGTCGGCGTCAATAAAAATCTGACCAAAAAATATCATTAAATTCAAGTACAATGCTTTACATCGTATCTAAATGAAACAAAATAGGACCAAAAAACAACCAGTAACTAAAAACAAATCACACAACGTTTCAATCAAAATGAAATTGGTCTCATCCTAAATAATAAAATCAATTCTGTCCAAAAAAAAGCAATTAAAATTCTTTAATATTAGTAATCAGTAAATGAAATTAATCACTTTCTTTTTGCATATTTTGTTGATAACATGATAATCTAATTTATATGTAAATTTAGTCATATGTTTTTTCTTCTCTTTGAAGGTACAATCACTTTCCTCTTTGTAATCATATATTTGATAATGAATGGACAGTACAGGAATGTGTTAACTACACAACATCTTGAAGACGTTTTGGATTTAGGGTTTCCTTACTCGCCTGTATTGTGTATTTTGGGATCTATCATGTATTTTGTTTGTGCCGGCATACTTATTAATTTGACAAAGAATTCAAAAGGACAGTATAATTATGAGATGATGGTTATTGATACGTCAACGGGTGGTAGTACGTATATTGCAAAGACATGAATTTTTAAGTTTTTTTTTTTTACTTTTGTAATTTCTGAAGTTTTTTTTTCAAACATATCAAAACATTTCAACTCATATTATATATGAACGAGGAAATAAGTATCTAACTATACCTATTATGTTTGTGATATTGTTAATGTTAAAAGTGTGATCAACGCTCAAACAAAGGTAAAAGATATATGAAAAACGGAAAGGAGTTTATGTACGATTTAATACAGGGTTGATACGATGAGGGATGGGCGCCGATTAAGAAAAAAAGGAAAACGGATAGGATTTTCATAACAGAAATGCAAAATATGAAAATGTATGTCAGTTTTTAAATCTTAAACCTTTCCAATGAACTTCATGACTTGTGGTTATGAAGTAACATATTTTTAATGAGCAGCATGCTATTGTTACTCATTTTATTAAAATTAAATATAATGATTTATATTATTATAAATATACATATTATATCAAAAGAATTTCGTAAAACAGGACATTTCATTATGATTTTATAAAGGAATCTTCATGATATTTTAAGAAAATATTCTTATTTAGAAAGGTTTAAGAAGATTAAATCTGTTATTCATTCAAAATAGATTTTACAGGTTGACAAAATATAAGAACATTTGTGATAGAGATTATACATGTATAACCCCAGCTTCGTCATCTGTATATACCAATAAATAAATAAGTGGTGAAGCCTTGCAAGATATTGACCTCTTTCGACGGATATTGCAGTTCACGATTTGCTACGGGAAACCCCATAATTATTGTGATACAAATAAAAAACAAAATTGGAAAAATTGTGTTATAAAAACTCATTAAATATGCCAGGCTTATAATTTGGTTCGCTAGAAGCGCATTTCGTCTACATAAGACATATCAGTGGCGCTGGAATCAAAACAGTTGGAAGGTTTTATCAAATACGAAGTTGAACAACCTTAAAATAAAAAATTCCCAAACGTTTTGTCAAATAGGAGGAAGGCAATCTATGCGTTGTTGTAGCGGGTATAAAAACCTAAGTGTTTCGAATTATTCAAAATTTACCGAAAATGAACATGTCAAAACGATATTTCTTGTCAAAACAGAAGTGATCACAAATGGGTTGGCGATACCCTCGGGGATTAAACAAACGTTTATATATCATTTACACTGCAATCCTGTCAGTGGTTAATATGATTAACATAATACTCAAAGGGGCATTAGCTACGATTTAGACACAATGTAAATTTGTATGGTTCAAACATTTATAAAAGCGGTTTTTATATAAAAATGTAAGTCAAATTGATGATCATGAATTTGACAGCTAATGCACACTGCGTCCGAAGCGCTTTCCTGGATATAAGAAGTTTTTGAAGTACAAAATGTATATCCACTGTTGTTGACATGACAAAGGCTACATTTTGCAATAGGATCTTCAAAATCATTTGAATCAAAGCCTAACCTGATTCAAGTAGAAGCTCTATGGTACAAAATCTGGAAAAAATCATTGAAATCTATTCAGTGGTTTTGGAGAAACTGTGGAAACAAGATGTCTTCTCTATTTCCACATATGACAAAAACATGCTATGTTACGGAAAACACCACTTTATTCGGAAAAAAAAAATAAAAACAAAAAATATACAATGTCACTTCGTCAGAAATATTCAATTGCAATGATTTTTTAACGATCGAATGTTTAGGTTGGCCATTGAATAAAAAAGTTTGTAAATTTCAGGGTTCAATTCAATGTTTGAACTCATTATCCGTTTACAATATTCATCCGCCGTTTAAAACTTTGAACAAAGTAGCAGAGGTAGTTTATGAGACGCTCAACCGAGTTAAGTAGTAAGGATCTTGATGATGCCGAAGAAATTGGCAAACCATACAGACGCGGAGTAGACCGAATTCCAGACAACATAATCAAGTTTAAACATTGCCAAGATAAACATCAAGTCAGTCGAAACGCCTGCGCACGGACAGTTAGCCACAGGATATAAGCCAAAAATAAGGGATTTTTTCCTAGGGTCGACGCCGACATTGATAGCATGCATGCTAGAATGCAGCAAACAGCAATGTATCATAGAAACCCTCATCTTAAAGTTTTATATTCACAGACGTTAGTTAATATAACAAAAAATAAAATCATAATAATTATAAATTTGATGATCTGTTTATCTTATGCCAGTCCTGCACAAGGTCATGTTTTTCTCTGACTGTAAATAGCGTCTTTATACTAAATCCTTTGGATGTTGCAATTGTACTGATTGATACTTTAGTCTTAGATACGTGATTTTTTTATTGGTTGTTATTGGCTTTGAACTAGCTGTCAGTAACAGCTAGTACTCTCAGATCTATACTTAGTGTTTTTCTTGTTGTAGGGATGTATAAATACCCTGCCACGTCCGGTCTGTGTTTTTGTTACTTGTTACTTGTTTTGTTTTTTTTTTTTTTTTTTTTTTTTTTTTTTTTGCTTTGTATCGATCTGATGAGTTAATCCCTTTTCATATGATTATTATTGTTTGTTCATATGTTGTAATGTTACACCACTGTCCCAGGTTAGGAGGAGGGTTGGGCGCTCGCTAGCATGTTTAACCACGCCACATTCTGTATGTGCCTGTCCCAAGTCAGAAGCCTGTAATTCAGTGGTTGTCGTTTGTTGCTGTATATCATATTTGTATTTCATTCATTATTTTTTTACATAAATTACGCCGTTAGTTACCTCGTTTCAATTGTTTTACATTTGTCATTTCGGGGCCTTTTATAGCTGACTATGCGGTATGGGTTTTGCTCATTGTCGAAGGCCGTACGGTCATTTGTCTCTGGTGGAGAGTTGTCTCATTTTATACTAACGTCTTTTTAAATTTTCGTCTCGGAATTTTATAGATCTTCTTTATCATTTCAAATGCATCCTTTTCTTTTATTCTCTTGCCTGTTGCAAACCAAATATACATGCTTGTCCTTCTAACACTATTCCTTCTTGCTACATATATTTTGCCACTTTTTTCAAATTTTCTTGTTGCCCCTATCAATACAATATTTTAATTGACTAGGATTGTCAGTTTTCCTGCCGAAGGTCAGTGGTTTTCTCCGGCTTCCTTCAATAGGGCTGAAAGTGGCGTTAAACACCAATCAATCAATCTTGTGTGAAATATTTTCTTTTCCATTGATTTACTATCAGTTAAGACATAGAACTGCGTTAAATAAGAAAAAAATACAGATGCTATCACAAGTTGGTTAAAAGTAATGCATGAAATATTTGTTTCACAGATGACGACGGATATGTTCCAATTGTTGTAACCACAAACCCGTTCTTTTTTCCGCGAATGGGTCTTTTCACCAAATTTGTACTTACATGAACAACACAACGTGTGCTACATGTGGGACAGGATCTGCTTACCTGTGATCGTCCACGGTTTTTGATGGGGTTCGTGTTGCTCAGTCTTTTTTTTTCTGTGTTGTATTCTGTAGATTGTTTGTCTTTTTGTCGTTTTTTCCCATAGTGTTCCGCCCCTCTTTCAGCTTTCAAGTATTATGTCAGTGATAATAACGGAAAATTTGACCATGTAAATCTATTGATAAGATTTTAAAGGAATTACAGATAAAATTGTTTGCGGAATTGTTTTATGTCCCTTTTGATCGTAAAGCTATTCATGTGTTTCGGTACTTATACAATCTTAGCTCTCAAAATTTGGCTTTGAGCGATTCTGCTGAAGGAAGATCCAGAAATGCGCTTCGGACGCATTGTTTAAAGTATTATTTTCATTTTTTAGCCTTTTGTCAAAATTTTATCTTTTTAGTTTTCTCGATGAAGACGTTGTTGAAATTGGGTGACAAGGTTCTTCATGAACTAAATAGCAGTACTGCACTCTTGTTGCAACACGATAGCACACGTCTGACTACAAATCTCAAAACATAACTTTCTATCTCATTGGAAGATTTATTATAGGTTAATGCTTATTTTCATCTAATTTATAGTTTTGATTCAGCCAATCATAGAAAACAAAATATTACGAATTTTGACATATAAGTAACACATAATAAGTCAGCTGTAAGAAAATAAACGCAGTTTTATGACAAAGGATCAAGTAGTTATAGCAATTGACATAACTGCAAACATGTCAGTAATCGAATCGTATCGGAAATTATCACTCAAATCGAAAGGAACTTTAGATACGTTCGAATATTATTTAAGCCTTAGATTTATCGGAAAAAGTAAGAAGATACCAAAGCGACAGGCAACCAATATCACAATTCAGAGAATTCAATACATTGATTGATTGGTGTTTATTGCCACTTTCAACACTATTGTGATATTTCGTGGCGGTCAGTTTTTATTGTTTGAGGAAGCCGGAGAGAACCACCGACCTTCGGTAGGAAAACTGACAATCCTAGTCAATTAAGATTGGAGTCGAGTGCACCTGCCCAGTGCGGGATTCGAACTCACAACCTCAGTGTTGACTGGCTAGTGAAACAGTAGTTGGACTACTTAGACCACTCGGCCACCGAGGCCCCAGAATTCAATACATGCTAATGACCAAACGTTAGAAGATTGATAACTGCAATCCCACAAAACTCTAGACATTAGACCATGCGGAGCAGCACGAATACCCATGTGAACTGCTCATGTTTCTTCGTTTTCTGCATCCTTCAGATATTATTTTTAGTTTGTCTTTGTCATTTTTTCTTTGATGTTTCTTTTTTAATTTACATGGGTAGAATTTTTATTTTTGGTAAAGTAATAAGTCAAATGAATCCAAGTCTATACTTAGTGGTAGAACTAACTGATTATCCTCAGGAGATATACTCTTTTGGTTTTTTTCTGTATCGGTGAACTGCTTTTTCATTGATGATTACTTGTTATTCATAATGTAATTAAAGTATATATTGCAGAATGAGATGAGTAAACTTGATAATAATTTGGTTTTAGATAAATAAGTTTGTGCGTTTGTTGAAGCCACAACCCCTGCCCTCCTTTTTCACAATGCATGTCAAACATATCGTAAAGAAAAAGAATGAGAAAATACGAAAAAGAGAATTTACTTCCAAGAAATAAATTTAAGATGGTTGATGTGTACCAGTTCCCATGTTATAACAGGAGACCTTAACATCGTTCATGACCGAGAGTTGAAATCATTCCTCAGTCAAGGACCTAAATATCGTCCCTCTTCAATTATTAATTGGAATGAGTGTCGTAACATCATCCACGACTCACTCCGTACTTACTGCTCGAAATGGATAAAACGAGAAAAACCTGACAAAAAATCCTTAGATTTTTTTTTTAATTCAGTAATGAACATAGTTGATATTCGTATTAAACATTTTAAAGAACATTTTACTCCTAACAACAACTTTAATAGCCCTATTTCTCGTATCAAACATAAGCTAAAAGAACTCGCCAAGGAATTTGTTTTTGTCCCGGCTGATAAGGCTGCTAATAATATCATTATTGTTTGACGTAAATTTTACATTGAGGTTCTGCAAAAGGAAATCATGAATTCACCAACATTCCAACTGACTCCATTTTTGGAAAATGACATCTGTTACAAACAAAAACTTTTAGCTATCTCATTACAAGCAAAACCAAATACAATGAAAGTTCCAACTATGTACTGGCATCCGAAGCTGCACAAAACACCATACAAATATAGATTTATTTCGTCTTCAAGCCATTGTTCCACTACTAAACTGTCTATTCTACTTACTAGTACGCTTGGTACAATCAAAAACCTGGTAATAAATTGTTCAAATAAGGCCTTTGAAAATAGTGGAATTAATTACTTTTGGAGTGTCAAAAATTCGTTGGAAGTACTTGATAAATTGCATGCTTATATTGGTAATTTCGAATCTGTTCAAAGAGATTTATCCTGCTGAACTGACTTTAAGTAAAGCTTATACTAACAATGAACACTGCCCTTTCCTGGATCTTGATATTAATATCTTTAAGGGGAAGCTTAATACAAAATGTATGATAAAAGAGATTATTTTTCATTTCCTATTGTTAATTATCCATTTTTAGATGGTGACGTTCCCTTGTCACCATCTTATGGTATTTATATATCTCAACTTGTTCGATTCGCTCGTGTATGTAACAATGTATTTGATTTTAACGAAAGAAATCTCTGTATTACTGAAAAATTATTACATAAGGGTTTTTGATATCACAAACTAGTCAAAACATTTACTAAATTTTATCATCGGTACAAGGACATCATTCGTAAATATAAATCAACATTCAGATATCTTACACGTTCACGTATTTCACATCCAATCTTTTATGGTAATATTCTATACAAAGCACGAAAATGTCGGCACTCACCCCAAAGGCTAACCAAACCTTTAAACAGACTTATTCAGAAGGGATATAGTTACGATACTGTTGCCAGGTCATTAAAGATGGCATATTTTGGAATTAATATTGATTCACTCATAGGGTCTTTGCATCGGAAATAAACACATTTATTCTAAAACCAGTTGTTGGCATGATACGGGTTATGTTCTTCTCATATCTTTGATGATGGTATGATACTAAACCCCTAACGGGAGGGATTGTGCTTGATTTTCATATGATGAAGACATTTTACCTGCAGTAAGTGTATTATATGTAAATAATTTTGTCTTAGAGTGCTTTTGTGAGGAAGACGAATCCGACTTTTAAAATGGTCAAAATTGACTTTTATAGTAAATGTTAAATTCATAGACGATAAACACATCGATCGATATTTGCAGTCATTTATCACACTTATGCTTTTTAATTTACATCAGACCCGGATACTGATCATTGGTGTATGGAACGCCAAAACTGTCTTGTTATGACCATTTTCATTATATGATGTGCATTTACTTTTATATGATGTGCACTTGTCATTATATGATGTGCAAACACCTTTATATGATGTGCAAATATCCTTATATGATGTGCAAACATCATTATATGATGTGCAAACATACTTATATGATGTGCATATATACTTATATGATGTGCAAATATACTTATATGATGTGCAAATGTACTTATATGATGTGCAAACATTCTTATATGATGTGCAAATGTATTTATATGATGTGCAAATATCCTTATATGATGTGCAAATATACGTATATGATGTGCAAATGTACTTATATGATGTGCAAAGATTCTTATATGGTGTGCAAATATACTTATATGAAGTGAAATATACTTATATGATGTGCAAATATCCTTATATGATGTGCATTTTCCCTTATACTATGTGCAAACATCTTTATATTATGTGGTTGTGTCATTATATTATGTGCTTGTGATCTTATATCATGTGGTTCGATTTACTTCATTATATGATGTCGAAACGTCATTATATGATGTGCTTTCATCGTCGTTATGGTCAATTAACATGATTACGATTAGAATGATTACTGTCTACGTCATAACTGATTCCGATCTGCTACTGCGGAGTTAACAAAACCCGGCTCAAATTTGTAGCTATCGCTAGCGAAATTGCATTTTATAGGAAAAATGAGACAGTGCAATTTAACAAAAATCAACGTTTCAAACATTTCGGAGGAAGATTAGGATCAATTAATATAGTATCTATTTGAAGAATTTCCCGGCTGCGGCGAAAATATGATGAAACAAATTTTGTGGCCCTTTATAGCTTGCTGTTTGGTTTGAGCAAAGGCTCCGTGTTGAAGGCCGTACTTTGGCCTTTAATTCTTTCCTTTTTACAAATTTTGACTTGGATGGAGAGTTGTCCTCATTGGCACTCATACCACATCTTCTTATTTCTATTCATTGCAAAAGACACCAATGAACTCACAATCAGTTTTAAAAATATTTCATAACAATAGCTATAAAATTATCTACTCATGCATAATATACCGGTATGGATGATTGATTGATTGGTGTTTAACGCCACTTTCGACACTCCTGCTATTTCGTGGCGGTGAGTTTATATTTGTGGAGGAAGCCAAAGTGCCACCAGCCTTCTGTAGGAAAACTGACAATTCTAGTCAATTAAGATTGGGGTCGAACTTACCTGCCACGTGTGGGATTCGAACTTACAACCTAAGTGTTGACAGGCTAGTGATACAGTCGTTCGACTACGTAGCTACTTAGACCACTCGGCCACCGATATGCTGTTTCACAGGAAGACATGTCGCCTTACCCGGACACATTATTCCGATTCCTAGCCGACCAGTCTTTGCTCTTACTCCTCAATTACGCGTGCTTAGCAGGGAAGCAGCAAATATCGATTTTCAAGTCTTTGGTTTGAACCCACGACTTCCCGCACTCGAGGCGAATATGCTACCACGAAAGCACCGCCACTAGACAGTAACCCGCTATATAAAAGGTTTCGTGGGAAGCCGCTCATATGTACACCTCCAGACTCAAGTAAACAGGGCTAAAGTACCGAGCATTGATTTTTTTTATTTTTGGCAAGTGTGGGGCATGTTTTTTTGTAAATGTTTGATTCCAAATTTTTTGAAAGAGATTTTATCTATTTCAGAAGGGAAGCGAAATAGTTTGTTTCCATTGAAAATGAGGGGAAAATAAAACAATAATGAAATTAAAAAAAAATAACTATGTCATTGAAAAAAAAAGTTCGAAATCGAAAAATATCTTTGTCCTCAGCACAAGGAAATACACGTGCTCCTGCCCACACTAGATGAAATGTCGGTGCCTAACCAATCTGATTAAGATACAATGTACAGATCATCTGTCTAAGCTTTGGATACAAGGATCTGACAACACTTCATTTTACCTTCTGTTCTGGCAAATATTACATCAGCCAATGAAATTCAGCCTTCAAATTTATGAAGGTGTGTATCAATTCAACAAAACCAGAGAATCCCAATGGTCTTTAAAACAGAAAATAGAATGGAGCGTTTTCAGATCCGCGTAAGCAAAGCTTGGACACACAATATCTGTAATTTTATCAGATTGGTGATTACATTAACATAAAAAAAACTGCATTATTTTTGTTTACTGAGGCCGGTTGGTCTCTTGTAGATAGGGAGTTGTGTTTTGTGATTTGATTTTTTTTTAAGTGAAGATTTACGGCGGCGGCTTTTAATATTTTGAGTTTCTCTTGAAAACTACATCAGATTTAAAAAAAAAAAAAACAAATAGTGCAATGTGTTTGAATATATTCTATAGTAAAGGTACCATTTGGGCTATTTTGGCTCTTATGAGTTTAGTTGTTTTGTTGCCTATTATCTTCATAACTTATCTATAGAGAAACCTTTCCTTGCAAAATGGTATAGACAAGAACAGATTTAGAAATAAAATAAATTATAATTATGGTCATTTTCTTGAGAATTTCTCTTATTTTTTCAAGTCTTGACCTTGAAGAAAGAAAAAAAAATAATCACGACCCTTCCTTTCCAAAGACATAAACATTTCACCCCAAAAAAAAGTCACCACCAAACAATCACACACACACATTTCTCAATACTTTTGTTCGTTAAAACAAATAAAAAACGCATTAAGTTTCTATTGCTGTACAAGTTTAAAATATTGCGTCAGTAGTGGATCTAGAACTCAAGTGTGGAAGTTGTTTGCGACTTTAGGGAACTTAATTTGGATATGCCGGTTATTGTCTCATTGATATTTACCACACCTTCATTCAATATTAGCTAATAATTAAAAAAATACTCTGCTAGAAGAAATTGTTGAAAATAAGGATTAAGGTTTAAATAATTGAGGCGAGCTCAGCGAGGCGTAAAAATTGATGTCTTACGAATCAAAACTATTATTTTTTACTGTAGGGGGAGTGTACGATGAGGGTCGAACCCTGAACAGTAAGGGCAAGTATGGACACACCTTTCAAGCTTGATACAGCTCTGAATTTTGATATGATTAAATATCTGACACATCGTAGGTTTGTGACACATAATGAATGTGGTCTAAGATTTTAAAAAGATGAAAATGGACATTTACCTATTGTAAGGTCCAATATCCAAAATCTAAACATATTGTTAGATTCAGCATATCAAAGTACCATAAGAATTGTTTGTTTTGGTCCCGTGTTGGCCCCTAATTCCTAAACAGTTATTGTCTGGCAACAAAATATTTACGGACGACGAAGACATCGCCATAACATTATACGGCGGCAAATCTACAATTATAAAAAATTGAATACCACCTTTCCATCCAAAAAAAAAAAAAGAATTAAATCAAAGACCCCCTTAATTTCTTCCTATCCCCTCTTTTTGGGGTTACAAGTGACCGGTCCCTTATATGAGTCATTACCCTATCAATGTTGGATTTTTTCCCATTTTTGTGTCTATCTTAAGAAAAGTAATATATAAGAGAAACTTGAACAGCTAAAATGATCAGCAAGGCAAAATTTACAAAAAATGAACATACTGGAAATTCATATAATAACTTCTTATAGAAAAAACGCTAACGCTAGGTATAAAGATATTGACAAATATAATGCCTACCCTTGTTAAAATGAGCATAGAGCATGGCATAGAATTATTTCTTAAATTTAATAACTATAATCGTATGTTCATTATTATAGACCCCGTATGTTTATTATTGTAGACCCATCGATTAAAACTGAACTTTGCAATTCATATTTTGACAATTTTCCAACAATATCAGATGTGATCTTTTTCATCTTAAAACGAGGTACCAACACGCCAAGGTTTATCTCTTTTTAAATCTCAACCATTTTCCAAACGATAGCTACAGATTTGCGCCAGATTTATAGTTATTCTACAGAAGCAGATCGGAATCAGTTATGACGTACACAGTAATCGTTCTAATCGTAATCATGTTCATTGACCATAACGACGATGAAAGCACATCATATAATGACGTTTCGACATCATATAATGAAGCAAACCGATCCACATCATATAAGGTTACAAACACATAATATAATGACACAACCACATCATATAAAGCTGATTGTACATAATATAAGTACATTGGCACATCATATAAGAATATTTGCACATCATATAAGTATATTTGCACATCATATAAGGATCTTTGCACATCATATAAGTACATTTGCACATCATATAAGGATATTTTCACATCATATAAGGATATTTGCACATCATATAAGAATATTTGCACATCATATAAGAATGTTTGCACATCATATAAGTACATTTGCACATCATATAAGTACATTTGCACATCATATAAGTATATTTGCACATCATATAAGTATATATGCACATCATATAAGTATATTTGCATATCTTATAAGGATGCTTTGACATCATATAAGGATGTTTTGACATCATATAAGGATACTTGCACATAATATAAGGATATTTGCACATCATATAAAGGTGTTTGCACATCATATAATGACAAGTGCACATCATATAAAGGTAAATGCACAATATATAATGAAAATGGTCATAACAAGACAGTTTTGGCGTTCCATATTGGTGCATTTAACTTCTTCACTGGGTGAGATACACTATAAAAGCAGCACCAATTTATACAGGTAAAGGCGTAAACATTTCTTTAATATTTCAAATGTCAACAAGACTGTAAAATTATTACTTATGTATATTCAATTGTCCAGACTGATTCGGGTAGTTTTTTTTTTTTATATTTTATTCATATTTTTAGCTCACCTGGCCCGAAGGGCCAAGTGAGCTTTTCTCATCACTTGGCGTCCGTCGTCGTCCGTCGTCGTTAACTTTTACAAAAATCTTCTTCTCTGAAACTACTGGGCCAAATTTAACCAAACTTGGCCACAATCATCATTAAGGGTAAAATGTATATTTTGGCTTATAACTCTGAAACCAAAGTATTTAAAGCAAATATGACATGGGGTAAAATTGTTGATCAAGGCAAGATCTGTCTGCCCTGAAATTTTCAGATGAATCGGACAATGGGTTGTTGGGTTGCTGCCCCTGAATTAGTAATTTTAAGGATTTTTTTCCGTTTTCGGTTATCTTCAAAATTATTATAGATAGAAATAAACTGTAAACAGCAATAATGTTCAGCAAAGTAAGATCTTCAAATAAGTCAACATGATCAAAATGGGCAGTTGACCCCTTAAGGAGTTATTGACCTTTAAAGTAATTTTTTACCATTTTCTTGTAAATTTTTGTAATCTTTTACAAAAATCTTCTCCTCTGAAACTACGGGACCAAATTCAACCAAACTTAGCCACAATCATTATTAGGGTATTTAGTTTTAAAAATGTGTGCGGTGACCCAGCTTACCAACCAAGATGGCTGCCATGGCTAAAAATAGAACATAGGGGTAAAATGTAGATTTTGGCTTGTAACTCTGAAACCAAAGCATTTAAAGCAAATCTTACAGGGATTAACTTGTTTATCAAGTAAATATCTATCTGCCCTCAAATTTTCAGATGAATTGGACAACTGGTTGTTGGGTTGCTGCCCTGAATTGGTAATTTTAAGGAAATTTTGCCGTTTTGGTTATTATCTTGAAAATTATTACAGATAGAGATAAACTGTAAACAGCAATAATGTTCAGCAAAGTAAGATCTTCAAATAAGTCAACATGACCAAAATGGTCAGTTGACCCTTAAGGAGTTATTGCCCTTTATAGTCAATTTTAACAATTTTCATTAATTTGGTAAATTTTGGTAAGTTTTACAAAATGTTTTCCTTTTGTAATCTTCTTTTCTGAAACTGCAGTAGAAAATCAATATAGAAAACAATCTACTAATGAACTGGCAATAAAAATAATTGATAATTCTATAACATGAAAAGAAAACCACATTAATACCTGATGATGGTGTTTCTTTCTTTACATTGAAAATGATGTCACAACTATAATCCCGAACAATAGGTCGAATGTCAGATATGTACTTTGGCTTCATTTTCTACAGATTCCGAAGTGCAAATGATGCTTGAATTCCTACACTAATTTATACAGACTTCATCCCCTTTCACAGGTAATGCCTGCCTCATATTATATTTAAAACTTTAATAGAATATCAGAAATTTTGAGAGAAAATTAATCAACCATGCAAGATCTAAAACTTAATTAATATTGTTCAAATTATCAATTAACTATTAAAAAAAAAAATTCTCATTAAAAAATATAATTCTTCATTTTATATTTTATCAGAAGTTTAGGAAAAAATTGAATTTAATTGTGTCCCTTGTTCTCATTTCCTGGGATAAATCCAATACAAATTAAAGTATTGGTATTGAATTAATATTTAAGAAATATTTCAAACCTTACCATTTTTTCACAAGAATGAAGACCATATTTTCAGTGTCATGAGTATCAGTCATCATATTTGTTGTACTTTGTTGTTTAAAAGTTGAATACAAAAAAGATCAACAAAGCAATTCAAAACCACTTGAATTTTGCAACAACAAAGAGAGTTTTAACGACCTCAGCTGGCTATACAACCCTTGCACAATCAACTGAATTTTGCAGAAATCATTAATAGGAAAGATTGCCCTTAAATGATAATTTTTATTACCTTTTGTTTTGTTTTTTTGGGAGAGGGTGTTGCGCAACAACAAAACTTCACAACAAACTTTCTCATCACTTCGCATTTCTCGTTAGATAAATTTTACAAAAATTCTCCCCTGAAACTACTGTCAAATTAAACCAAACTTGGTTTAAATCACCACTAGGATATCCAGGGACCACTGTGTATGATGACCCTGCCTGCCAACATGGCACACATGGCTGAAATAAAACATAGGTTTCAAACGCACTTTTTAGTCCTATATCTCTGAAACTAAACGACAGTACAACAGTTGCATTTATCATCCATCAATTGTAAATAAAAATATCAGGTGAGCGACACAGGGTCCTTGGAGCCTCTAGTTTGTGTCATGACCCGAAGTTGAAAAGGTCTGCGTTTTTACAAATACAAACATTTATTTTACTTCGAGCTGTTTGTTTCCATTCGTAAACTACGTATTTTATAAGAAACATCAGTTGAGTACATCAAATAATGACTGAAAACACTTCAAAGCATTAACCTGATATTGTGATATATCAACAGTGCTGTTGACATCGTTAATGGGGTGGCATTTGCAGATGACGATGGGCTAAACTTGTGTAAAGTAGAAAACGCGCGAACTGGAAATATATTGTGCAAATGGGGGAAAAGGATTCTTGATATATTCCTTTTATGTCATCCTTGTCCCTTAGAGAAGTCAAGCAAATAAATGAATATTCATGACAAAAGATCAAGATATTCGTCATTACTTCGAAATAAAATCTGAAAAAGACATTCAAAATTAAACGTGCCTGATTATCCGGTTCAAATCACATTACAGTCATTTTTAATTGTCATAATTTTATGATTCTATTTGGTTTTTTTTTTTAAAGCACAGAGCACAGAATACCTTCAACAGAACGTTAAGCAACCAACAACCAATCAAATTTGATGATTAGAAATGCACATATCCAACTAAATAAAGGCAACAGTAGTATACCGCTGTTCGAAGCTCATAAATCGATAGAGATAAAAACAAATCTGGGTTACAAACTAAAACTGAGGGAAACGCATCAAATATAAGAGGAGAACAACGACACAACAAAAAAACAACATTAAAATGTAACACACACAGAAACGAACTATAATATAACAATGGCCATTTTCCTGACTTGGTACAGGACATTTTAAGAAAAAAATGGTGGGTTGAACCTGGTTTTGTGGCATGCCAAACCTCCTGCTTTTATGGCAACGGCAAACACAACACCAAAATGACAACATTACATGACAGGACTACGATACAAATAAATGGGAGAACATATAGGACAAAGAAACACACGAATAATAGCTAACAAAAGGTACTAGGTATACAATTTAATACGCCAGACGTGCGTCTCGTCCACACAAGACTAACCAGTGACGCTCAGATGAAAAAAGTTTGAAAGCCAAAACAAGTACAAAGCTGAAGAGCACCGAGGACCAAAACTTATACAAAGTTGCGCCTAACACGGCCAGGGTTTTTTGCCTGGGACAAGAACATCCTTATTATTTAGAATAATTCATAATTTTGCAAACAGTAAATTTTGGGAAATATTTTTACAAAGTCAAAAGAATTTGTAAAAATATTTCCCAAAAATAAGTTAGGATTAGGATTGATTCAAGATTAGATTTGTAATACTGACATTACATTTATTAATAACAATGAAAATTACAATACTTATTAATATCAAATTGTGAATGTGGTAGTAATTACATAATTAATTGTATTATCTAGCTATGTCGGTGTTTCTTCTGAATCAAACTGTAAACCAAATATATTGTATAAATTTCGTTGAACCAAACTAAAATCTAATAAATGAACTAAGTAAGACATCACGTGACTTTAGTGACGTATAGCGAGCCGCCATTTTGAATTATTTTGCCCCATTTAAATTGCATAGGTGCTTCAATAAAGTTCAATTTTCTCATCAACTTGACCCGTTTTTTAACTTTTGCAAATCAATCCTTGGTATTCAAACATAATTCTATCTTAAAAAGTTGGTTCTGACAGTTTAATTTTTTATTAAATTACATCCCTGGAGATTCGTTAAAATCGTACTTTTTCTCGTTATTTCCCCTTTGACTCAATGTTAAAATCTAGCGACCCCACGTCTACTTGTACTTCAAATTCACAAATTCCGTAAATAAAAGTAATACTTTGCAAATCGATTCAGAATATTAAAACATATATCTGGCGAAATATTCTACTTAAAACAGTTTAATTTTAGAGCAAATTCCGTCCCACATCGATTTAAAAAAAAGGGATTTTTCCGGATTTTTAAAAATGGCGGATGTGTATGGAAATGTCGCATTAATTTTAATCATCGTGTATTTTTCATGTAGAATCTGTGCTGTTTCTGAAATTTTCTATGATGATATTTCGATATGATTGATTTCAAAATGTCTTGATGAAAAATAAGTTATTTCAAGTGTGAAGTGAAAAAAATAACACGGGAACATTTATTTTGACAGCTATCAAGGATATACTGTTCCCAGGAAAATAGTTAACACTGAAATTTATAATAAAATTGTTTTTCGCGTCTTTTTTTAAAGGTATTTTCCCTGTTTTCTGTATAATTCATCTTTCTTTAGAAATATATATAAGTTTTCGTTCCAAGAGAGAAAAAAAACACAATGCCCAACAATTATTATAGATAAATATTCTGTACCTTTAAAATCTAATGTCCCTTGACGAACAGGTGAACTCTGACTTGGGTTATAATGTTACATAACAATATATTGTCAGGTAGTGTAAAGGGATCGTGTCAAACCAAAAGCCACCAGGTGACATCAACATCCTGTATATACATATAATTCCACAGTTTAGATTTTGTGATATGCAAAAGTTTTCATAAATGTACAAATAAATATCTTCTCTTCCCCGTGTACACAACAGAAGAAATATATAGCACAAAGAACTTTAAGAAAATATGAATATTATGAAAAATTCTTTGAAAAGTTGATTTTTGCTTAAAAAAATAATCAAATATTGATGTTTTACGATAATTTTTTTAAAGCAATATTCTGATTCAAATTTTATATTAAATAGATTTTTTTTATTTCATAGAAAATTAAACGAGATTTCATTGCATATGACTTTTTCATTTATTTTTATTAATTCAATATTTTAAGCAAAATCCAGGCACTAAAATACGTGGATATTGAAAGTTTGACTTGTGTACAAAAAGATGTTATTGTATACATTTCAACAGAGACATATACTACAATTGCTCTTGTATACCCGCCAATATTTATCGACAGAGTTATCGGTCCTGAATAGGGTATGAATTATTTATTGAAGATTTTTTTTTTTTATTGAATTAAACTTTAAAGTATCTGTCCAATATGCAGAGTTTTAGATAACCTTGGTATTTTTTTCTCTGGATATTTTCTTTTAATAATTCAAAAAATAACTTAACGGTTTCCTTCATCTTCATTGGTTTTGAAACCTAGAAAAACAATATGACTGATAAAAACGGATGTTTTTCTATCTATTTAAAGCGACGAAGCTTGATTTCATTTTCTTTAAACTTTTTAATTTAGATAATATTATTTTCAAGGCGTGTCAGCTATCCGTTACTTGATAAGAAATAATTATGATAATTCCAGCTTCAACTTGGAACATTCAGCCTACTACTAACAAAAAAAGATGAAAGGAGGCACAATGTGTAGTTTTTTCTATTTTTGAACCTTTTAACAATTTAAGTTATTTCAAGTAACCAACCATGTAGGTAAAGTGAAGGGTATGTAGTTAACAAGTTTCTGCTCCACTAATGGCAGCTTAATAATAATAGTTATACGTCATCAACGAGGAAAGCACTACAAAGAATGGGACACATATATATTTCGTAAGTGCCAAACAGGTCATGTTTGCAACAATAACACCTTCAACAGAGAAGCTGGAGACACCACAATTAATATATACTGCATCTGAAATTTAACTCAACAATGTTAGATCTGCAAATTTGCGTTCGCTTATTTGTGCTCTTCCCTCGAAGGGGTTCTTACACAATAGTGCTGAAAGTGGCGTTAAATACCAATCAATCAATCAGTCAATCGACGGAATTCGAACCCGTGACATCGAGGCACCACAACATGCACTGCACTGTGTCTAGCACCCTAAACCACTTGGTCAACTAGTAATATAGAATAAAGCCTTCGGTAGTCGAATAATGCTTTCCTCTTCGGCTTTATCTAATTGTATACAGTACATTATGTTATATATATATATATATATATATATATAGAGTCTATAAGAATCTACCAACCAGTAAACTTAATAGGTATTGGATCATCAAAATTGACAATACTACACAAACAGGGAAAATTATATAGGCCATTTGTTGAGCCGAAATATTTGCAATTATTGTATAATTTATATCATCTGTTCAGTTTTTCCATCTTTGTGCGATGATATTCAACACTTTTTAGTGTTTTGTTTTCCATCTATTTATCGGTATTGTTACACAATCTTTTAGACTCATATATATATATATATATATATATATATATATATATATATATCACTCCTTACTATGCGAGTTCTGCTGAAATGGTGCTAAATGAGAACAGAAAGAATGCTAAAAGTAATACTGAAATCGTCTTTTTTGTTGCCGTCTTGAGTTTTGAACACGTCCTCAATGCCGATTTTTAGGTAAACTCTAAATTTTTAAGCAGACCTAGCTGTAGCAGCATTTCGTTTCCTATTTTCACGTTTAACTAGTATAAAAATAAGGAGATGTGATATGATTGTCAATGAGACAACTATCTACGAAAATTCAAATGAAGTGGATGTAAGCAATTAAAGGCAACCGTACGGCCTTCAACAATGAGAAAAACCCATACCGTATAGTCGGCCATAAAAGGCCCCGACTATCAAAGGAAACTTTTTGGAAAATAATGGTCAAAGAATATATTTTTTGATATATCAAAAAGATGATAAAATGCATTTAAATTTTTACCTATGTGTGCAATGTTGACAGAGTATTTCAAATCTGCTGCTTTCCAGATCTATCAATCTTTCGTTCATGTCTCTCAATTTATATAGACTTATATAGACTTACATAGACTTATAAAAAGTGTATCTCTTTCGAATAGATAGATCAATTATCTATAACAATGTATCGTTTTCGAATAGATAGATCAATAGTCTATAAAAAAAAATATCTCTCTCCAATAGATAGATCAATAGTCTACATAAAAAAAGTTTAAAAGAATACGAGGTCATCTCGGTGGCTATTTTTAAAGTTGTATCAATTAAGCTTTACATAGCAGGATTGATGGGTAATGTTCAAGTCTATACCAGTGCATGGACAAGCTATAATACATCTGTATATATTGAATATCTTTTTAGTTCTGTTATCCTTCCAAGGCACCTGATTTCACCCCCGATTATTAGTGGGGTTTGTGTAGTTCAATCTTTACCTTTCTGTGTATTGATTTGTTTATGTTTGTCTTTTCATCCTTTTTTTCTTTTTTCCCATGGTTTTTTTGTTGGACCTATGATTGTTGATTTCCCCCTAAGTATCTTCTCTTTTTTTCTGAAAGGAAAGAACAGCTACATATCTTCGACACACCTATAATATATTTACTACTTATTCTTTAAATATCTCAAAAAGTTATCTTATTTTTCTTGTAGGTGTTAACTATGCATACGACGCACCATTGTAGCATCCATACAAAACGATAGATAAGACACAGTGATCAAATAAAGAAACAAATGTTTTGATAAATGGATATACACATTTAATTGTTTAGCTTGAAACGTTTTTCTTTTTCTTTCCGTTGAAATTGTGTTTTGTTTTCTTACTTATCATTATTAAACTCACCAGTACTTTCATTCTACAACAATACCTATATACATATTTATATTGTTTAACACATTCTTAATTATTATGACCTATGCGGAAATTGCTATTCAAAAGCCTGCAACTCTAATTAGATATTGGAGCTTTTTTCTCTTTCGTGCTAACTTTAAGGCACCATTATGTGCAAGTGTCATCTTAAATATCCAGCTTTTTTAAGACCTTATTTTGTATCAGACAATAGTACAAGTGGCGGAGGACATTTTAGCGGAAAAAATCGGGTGTTTTAGCGCAAAAATATAACCCATTTCAGCGCCAGATTTTTAATCCATTTTAGCGAAAAGTGAAATTACCAATGCTCATTTTAACGACAGAAATTTAATCGTAGGTGATTTATAAATGTATATAGTATCAAAAACAGCACAACATAAAAATATCGTTTCCATTAAAAGACAGCACTAAATGTCTAAAAAGTTAATTCAAATGATAAAAGTCCGTTATAGTCTGGAATCTATATCCCAATGAACGTAGGTAATGGGTTCTTGATATATCCCCTTTACAATACTGTTCATAAAATGGCGAACTGTTCCTTTTGTTTATTTTGTCTAGCGTAAGGTTCAGATTCATCGCTACTTTTGTTTGATAAGCATATGACTATGTTGTTTGTAATTTGCTAGTAGTATCCAGAAAAACTATCACATATTGCACTTTTATCTTCTGCCTTTTCAACAACATTTATTTCCATGTTTAACAAAATTGTAAATGCAGACAACTTAAACATTTAGATAGCATACATTACTGTTCACGGTTTTATAATGGTAAGTATTATTCAACCAGATAATGTTTCGCTCAAACGGGCTATCGACAATACAAGTGAACGGATTAATACGGTGCAAAAATGGGCTATAATGTCCCCTAACATTCAAAATTTTCGCCAAAATATCCTGTGCCCAGTACGAGATTATCTGCATATATAAGCCAAGTGATATTTTTCATTATCTAAATTGATATTGTCATATTTCTGTTTGAATAATTAAGGTAAATTTTTTTTTTTAATTTGAAAACCTCAATACATCGTTTATAAAAAGTTTGATTACCTTAATATTAAGTCTGTTAAGATCTTAAAAAAATGTATTTTGAACTCCCTTCTATTTGATTGCTAGACATGTGTTTGAATAACATAATCATAAACTGAAATAAACATAAAGTATCACAGTTATTGAAAAGCTAAATCACTGCATAAAAATGGCAGCAGCATGAGCATTTCTCAAACCAATTTGTATTTCAACATGAGTCACTATTCTTTGGATAGATTTTAGTAACGTAAAAAGAACCAAAAAATTCTTCAGTGGTAAGAAACTTAATTTAAATAATATTTCTTCGTGTCAAATATACGTTTTCACCCTTTAGTTTTTGCTTCAAATGATTGAATAGGATGCTTCGTGAGTGGGTATTCGGATGCCATAGGCAAATCTTATATTATCTTTATTGTACGTTTTCTATATTTAATAGTTCTACAATATTGATTCGTAAAAAATGAAGATATCAAAACAGATTATAATAGCGACCTGAGGTGCTAGTTTTCTGATGGTCATTATTGGATTTGTAACACCAGGATGGCTGATCTTTAACGTTGATGTGCCAAAAATGCTGGAGTGGGAAATGAAGAGCCAACCTGTTTGGATGCGGAACCAAAATAAGGTATTATACATTGATATAAGAAGATGTGGTATGAGTGCCAATGAGACAACTCTCCATCAAAGTCAAAATTTATAAAAGTAAACCATGATAGGTCAAAGTACGGTCTTCAACACGGAGCCTTGGCTCACATCGAACAGCAAGCTATAAAGGCCCCAAAAATTACTAGTGTAAAACCATTCAAACGGGAAAACCAACGGTCAAATCTATATAAAAAAACGAGAAACGAGAAACACTTATGAACCACATCAACAAACGACAACTACTGAACATCAGATTCCTGACTTAGGACAGGTGCAAACAATTGCAGCGGGTTTAAACGTTTTAATGGTACCAAACCTTCACCCTTATCTGAAACAATAGTGTAACATCACAACATAGAAAGATACATCATAAAATATCAATTGAAATGGCTTAACTCAATCAAAAGACATATAAACACCAGTGAACATACACTGAACAAATACATTTGATCTATTATACAATGTAAAAACAATGTTTGAATACAGAACAAATTTAAGGTATGACACATTGTTTGGGTACAGAACAAATATATATGAAGTGTTTGGGTACAGAACCAATATCAGGTATGATACATTTTTTGGATACAGAGTTAATATAAGGTATGATACATTGTTTGGATACAGAACCAATATAAGGTATGATACTTTGTTTGGATACAGAGTCAATATAAGGTATGACACTTTGTTGGGATACAGAGTCAATATAAGGTATGATACATTGTTTGGATACAGAACTAATATAAGGTATGATACCTTGTTTGGATACAGAGTCAGTATAAGGTATGATACATTGTTTGGATACAGAGTCAATATAAAAGATGGACAAAAGATACCAGAGGAACAGTCAAACTCATAGATTGAAAATAAACTGACAACGCCATGGCTAAAAATAAAAAGACAAACAGACAAATAATAGTACAGAAGACACAACATAGAAAACTAAAGACTAAGCAACACGAACCCCACCAAAACTGGGGGTGATCTCAGGTGCTCCGGAAGGGTAAGCAGATCCTGCTCCACATGTGGCACCCGTCATATAAGGTATGATACTTTGTTTGGATACAGAGTCAATATAAGGTATGATATTTTGTTAGGATACAGAACCAATATAAGGTATGATACATTTTTTTGATACAGAACCAATATAAGGTATGATACATTGTTTGGATACAGAACCAGTATAAGGTATGATACATTTTTTGGATACAGAACCAATATGAATATGATATATTGTTCGACAATAGTCAAGCTTATGTGCTCCAAAAAATTGTCATTGATAAAAATAAAAAATTCCGATTTCGGACACAGAATAAAAAGTTTGTA